>CM062294.1:110929540-111558077 GCA_031216915.1 Pictodentalium vernedei | reverse complement strand
TTGTGTATCGCCTAAATAGAGCGAGTTATTTTTGCGGGATATAAGCATAGCTTATGTTTAATGGGGATTGAACTCAACTAACCATGTTTTAGACCAATGTTCTATTGACTCCAAATCATTGTTGATTAAGTTCGATGCCTAATCTGGATGTTTTACTACAAGGTTCAGGAATGTATCGCCAGCAAAGAGGCGTATGTTACTGGGTAGATTTTCGGTTATATCATTGATGTAGATTAAAAACAATAGGGGACCCAGGATTGACCCTTGTGGAATTCCACCGTTAATTGGTCTCCAAGCCGATACCTCCGACGCTATAACAACCCTCTGCGATCTATCCGAAAGGTACGATTTTAAAAATAACAGTAATTCCCCTGAAATGCCAATTCTCTGGAGCTTGTGGATGAGACACGCATGACATACCGTATCAAAAGTTTTACTGACATCACAGAAGACCACACGAACCTCATTGCCCTCGTCAAGAGCTTAACAAAACTCATCATATATGTTAGTTAGTTGAAGAACGGTTGAACCGCCGACTCTAAACACTGACTGAAATTGACTAAGCACATTGTTTTCAATTATAAAAACCCACAAGTGTTTAAAATACATTTTTCAAACAGTTTACCAAGGCAGCTGAGTAGTGATATAGGGCGATAATTAGTAATTAGATTCGAGGGTTGTTTTTTTCAGAATTGGGGAGGCATTGGCTTTTTTCCACCCTGAGGGAAAATAAGAACTGTTGAGTAGTATATTTAATAGTAACAAAAGTGGTTCACATAAGGAGGACTTACATTCTTTGAGGAGACGCTTACTGATAAGATCAGGCCCAGACGCCTTGGACACCTTAATAGTTTCCATTGCTTCATACACTTCACTGCATTGTAGGGTTATACTGTCAAGTTTATGGGGAATATGGTGTGTGAGATCTGGCAGAGAGGCATTTGAGACGTCAATAGAAGCGATAGAACAGAAGTATTCATTAAACAGCGATGCTTTCTCGCCATTTAAATAATATAATTTGTTTAAATGATTTATGGCTGGAATGCCTGTCGATTTATTGCCACCGATGAATGTTTTAAGGGTTTTCCACCACTGAGATGTACTTGTTTTAGTACTTCCCAGAGTGGATTGTACTTTGGAAAGATATGAAACTTTGGCCTTCCTAACAGACGATACAACTTCATTGCGTTTAAGTCAGTATTTTTCCCATGCATGAGGGAGGCTAGTGCGTTTAGCTGTATGATACAGACGTTTTCTCTGCCTTGTCAGTAATCTTATTTCATTGTGAATCCATTTCGGTTGGCTTTTTCTCGACGTAATACACTTGTTTGGTATGTATTTGGATGCTGTGCAGAGAAGGTTGTCGGCAAGAGTGGACACTATGGTAATAAGACACGAATTGTCAAAAAGAAAGTTCCAGTCTTCGTAACGGAATGTCGCGTTTAGTGCTTCGAAATTGCCTTGACAATACAGTTAAAACTAGAAGTCCTGTCAGCAATTGCGCGCAAACACCTCGCCATTTATCGCGTTTATCGGCGCGTTAGGTCATATGGAAAGGCTATCACATTCTCTACGCAACCTATGCAGAAGCAATGGTTCAGCCAATGGACCTCCGGGTTTAACCCGGAGGTCCATTGGCTGAAACATTGCTTGTGTTTGCTGTGAGTAATGGCAAGACTCTGTGGTAATTTGGGTATTTTTAACAGGGAAATTACGCGCAATTTCTGTGCGAAATTGTGTCAAGATAAGCGCGCAATTCATGACAGGACTTCTAGTTTTAACTGTACAACCATATCCGTCTCTTGAACGTAAGAGGCGGTGATTTTAAGAATTCGACTTCTGATAAGATTGGACAATGGTAGCGGGTCATATCTGGAATAAGAGGTTCAAGGACCTCGCAGGTCTTTACATTGACGGTGTTACTTACAGCAAAAAAATCTATCAGTGAAGCTGAAGTCTCTGTAAAATGTGTGGGTTCACTTTCGAGTTGTATTAGATTGAAGTTGAGACACAACTGGATTGATCATTGCGTAATCTGAGCATTAAGTTGCGAGCATACGTTCTTAGATTGTAACTGCCGATCCGAGCACGATATAATTCGATGCAACACGTTATGTAATCTGTGGATGGTATAGACATAGACTTAGTGATCGGATGTAGGAAACAATCATGGTTGCATGTAAGAACGCAATTATGTATTGGGAGGAGATTCTTCTCAGGCTGGCTTTAAGAAAGAAAAATTAATTATTTGGTAAATCTCCAAGACAGCCGATGGTGTACAGTAATGTTCCAGAATATTTTCAGGGTTGATAGTCCAAGTGAAGAACTAATGGAGAACTACTCATTGGAGATCTCGGACCTAGACGCAGGGGCATCTCAGGGTAAAGAAATACTCAGAGAAAGAGTCATGGAGGATGGTAAGCTTAACTGGCGAGAGGGGTGTCAAATCTAGGAGGTCTTTGGGTGGCCTGAGTGATGAAGAGAAGCCTCGTTTCGAGGAGTACCTTGACGGCACCTTTGGGGGTCACTGTTGTTCAAGGTGAGGTCGCGGTCCCTGGAGCTGAGGGAAAAATGGGGGAAAACAGCGAAAAGGGGTGCCAAATGTGCAAGTTAGGCGTGGTGGAGACCCTGGAACACCTTTTTCTAGAATACCCACAATACCAGTCCAAATGAATAAGATTCTGTGGGAGTATGATGGCGAAGTGGGATGGGAGAATGAAGAACACGTGGGTAGTGAGTGACTCTAAGGAGAGGGTTAATATGCTAATCGGAGAGATTGGGGGAAATGGGGCAAAGGAAGTCATCAAGCAGTTCGTCTCCGAGTGTTGTGTGGAGAGAAGAAGGAGGCAGTTGGGCGCACAGGGTAACCAAGGCCTTCTCACCCAAGAACCGCGACAAATCAGCGTCCGGCCAAGGTATATTATTATTATTATTATTAGTGATAACACCTGAACCATTTCATGGTTTTCGTCAGCCAAACAACATTGCTGTTTAACATACACGAAACGGGGGACAGTTCTCACAATACCGGCTCGTCTTAAATAAACAAATCTCTGAATGTCCGCAAATTAATTCACACCAGAGTCAGATTGCCTTATAGTTTATTTTAAATTAGTGAAAAATGTTTAGAATGCATTTCACCTGAAAACAGTTAACTCTCAAGTGAGGAAATTGTGAACTATGCTTTTAAGAAACTGAGTATGTAGTCAATGGGGTGTATCCTTTCGCCTCTCGGGGGGAGGCGAATCCGTAACCTTCCTTAATTTTCAACTCAAATATCAACACAGGGTGGATGGTCCAAGTGAGGGAGCTAACAGAGAACTACTCATTTGGGGAGGGGTCACTGTTGCTCAAGCTGAGGTCGCGGTGGGTTGGGAGAATGAAGTACAGGTGGTTAGTGAGTGACTCAAAGGAGAGGGTTAGTATGCTAATCGGAGAGATTGGGAAGAATAGGGCAAGGGATGTCATCAAGACGTTCGTCTTCGAGAGCTGGGGGGAGAAGAAGCGTGGGAATAGGGAGGCGGTTGGGAGTACAGGGATAACCAAGGCCTTCTCATCCGAGAACCGCGACAAATCAGCGGCCGGCCAAAGTGTTATTATTGTTATTGTAGTCAATGTACTTAAGTATAAATAAAAACAAAATGTACAAAATACGTATCCTGCATACTCTTGGGTGATTTCAGTTCCAAACACCAGGTATTTGGTTGTCATAAGACTGAGCCTAATGGTGACGCCCTTTCAACACCATTGAAGAACCTGATCTATTCGTGGTAAATAACGATCATAACGTGACATATGTAAGCAACAACCCACTTCCTCGACCAGGTATCCTAGACCTCATTATCACAAGTAAATCACTAACCTGTCAAATGCAAGACATATTGGTAGGGGACGCGATGATCTAGGCAGTGATCGTTTGCCAGTTCACACCACTTAGAAATGTAATACAGGTCCCTGAAGGTATCTTCCCATGAACAGGATGAACCTATCAAAAATCGACTGGAACCTCTTCAGAATCATTATCGAAGTTAGAATAAATGCAAATGACCCCTTAAATGTTCATGAACTAGAAAAAGCCTGCGCCCACCTCAACGAGGTTATCAACAGTACACCAGATGAAATCTGTCCCAAGCAAACAGTAAAGTCGCGAATAAATAGAATAACTCAAACAACACTTCAAATAAACGAAAAAGAAAAACCTTCCGGGCTTACCAATCAGAGAATGGGCAAATAAAAAAGCAGAACTTAAAACTGCGTATAATCGCCTTCACGGAGAAGTAAAAAGGCCATAGCTAACAACAGTTGCGTGAGATGGGGAAAGGCGACTGAAAACCTCAATGGATTGAGAGATTAACCGAACCAACAAGCGTAGAAGAGGTGAAGGGTACAATCTGAAAATGTAAGTCATCTTCGTCCCCCGGAGAAGACGAAGTCTCTTACAAAATACTGCAACAGTGTCCCAACATCTTCTACTGTAGACTTACTCAACTCCTACACTGCTGTATTTCCTGAGAGTACTTCCCAAAATGCTGGAAAGTGGCCACAGGAGTCATGATACCTAAACCAGACAAAGACCTTACCAACCCTTCTAACTACCGCCCGATTAACTTGCTTAGCTGGGTTGGGAAATATTTGATTTAAACAATATTTATTGAAAAATTGAAATATAGTTGGTTGCTACATGGAACAAACATAATTTATAAAATATACATGAATAATAGAAGGTATTGTACTTTTGTATAGTTAACTGTAATAACAGGATTCGACATCAAGCCTAAGGCTTATGTAAGTCGTCTCCTAAAAGTGTAAAGTTACAGCAGAATAATTTATGGTTTAGAGTGATACAATAGAGGTACATGTATTTTCAAACTGGTTAAAGAGATGGAGAAAAAAAGATTGAGAGTGACGTGTATGAGGAAAGTGGGGTCAGTTTGTCAATATCATGATGTCAATGATCTGGCAGGTTGAGACTCGATCGACAGAGCGGTCACCATGAACACACGTCGCGATTAGTCGGGAAGATCAGTCATTGCTTGGCGGATAATTGCACGGGTAGGTTACCCTGCTTATCTACTACATAACATACCATAAAAAAGTTTTCAGTTACTCAGTATTCAATACCCAAATAGCTGAAGTGAACACTGCCACATCTGGGCGGAGCGGAACTCTAGCTCAATCCTAAGACTTAGAATTAATAGTTGAAACGATTCGATTTCATGATGAAACGCAAAACCGTGTCAAAAGTGTTTTTATTTTCGTGTTTCGTGAAGTGTTCCGATTCAAACAGGAAAACACTGTATGTGAACTGATTTGGGAGCTGGTTAATTGGCTCTATCATTAAGTGGATATTCAAATAAGAAGAAGTGCTGTGATGATTCGATTTGACCACAGCTGCAAAGTGGACTATCAGATAAGTAGTTATTGAAGAGGTCGTCATTCAAATTACTACAATTTAATCGCATTCTGCAATGGTATATTTGACTGCTTGTTGAGAAACAGTGATAATAGAATTTAGTTACTTTTATTTATTACAGTTCTGGCGATATTGTTTAACGTGTTACAGGTGGCAAATCATTCCAAAGTTTTACTGTTGATGGTATAAATGATTGTTGCATCAATGCAGTTCGGGAATGTGGTATAGTTAGGTTTTGACTATTTCTTAAGTTGTAATTCTGTGTTTAGTATACAAGTCGTGGTGGAAGCGCGGTGGCTCAGCGGTAGACTGTTGGACTTCTATGCTAGATGTCTCGAGTTCGATCCCCGTTGTGTCCTTGGGCAAGGCACTTTATCCCGGTTGCCTACATGGGGTCACGATGCCGCCATGTACTAAGGCGTACTGCACGTTGATGGTGCACATGTCTTCAACCGCTGTAAACCCTGCTTGAGCGGAGCTTTAACATATTTGGAATGTTGAGGAGATGACAGTTGCTCGTCGATGCTCGGTAGTTCTCTCCGGGTACGCCGGCTTCCTCCACTCGTAAAACTGTCACGGTCACAATTAGCCATTGTGCATAAGTATGTGACCTTAAACACCAATAACTAAATAATAAATAAATAAATACATGTCGTGGTACCAAGTTAAAAAGATAGTTCGGCAAATGGTTGTGGTACATTTTGTGGAACTGGATAAGTTTGTGTTTCTGGCGTCTCAGGTATAATGCGTCCCACCCAGTTTCAATGTATAATTTGGATTTGCTCGCAGTCTTAGTAGCTACAGTAACAAGTCTGGTCGCTTCGACCTGAATTTTTTCTAGCTCATCCGATTCCGTGTTAGGACAATTGTCCCAAACTGGCGACGAATGCCTTAAGACTGATCTCACGAAAGAAAAGTATATTTGTTCTAGAGTCTTCCTATCAAGTTTAAATTTGAACCTTCGAAGCATATTTAGGCGATTCAATCCTTTTTTGACGATTAAGTCCACATGATTGCCCCAAGTGCCAAGGCTGTTAAACGTTGGACCGAGATGTTCATGGGACGAAACGTTTTCAAATGTTTCACCGAAAAATTCCAAGGAAGGGTCCAATGACTGATTAGTTCTCCTCGATAGTGTCCATTCTAACGTTGTTGATGACCACTTTCCAATTTTCCTTATGTCGGACGAAATTATTGATGCAGCCTCAGAATGTTCTGCAAATTATCGATAGCGAGGTATCGTCTGCAAACAGGCGTATATCACATTCAGTTCCATCCACGATGTCGTTAATGTGTATCAAGAACAGTAGTGGACCAATTATTGAACCTTGAGGAACACCACCAGATATAAATCTCCATTTTGAGTTTTTAAACCGATTACAACTCTTTGTTCTCGCTGATCGAGACAGTGTTTAAACCAAGAAAGCAAATGACCGGTGATGCCTATCTTTTCAAGTTTACTCAACAGCCCTTTGTGCCAGGCTTTGTCAAATGACGTACTGATATCGGCAAAGACAAATCTGATTTCTTTATTTTCATCTAGTGTCCAAGTGACAGAATCGTAGATTGCTGTCAATTGGGATACTGTAGAATCTTTGGGTATGAAACCTGAATGGAATTTCGATAAAAGACTGTTTGATTCTAGGAAGGCAAATATTGTTTTGAAATACATTTTTCAAACCTTTTCCGATACAGCTCAAGACTGAGGTCGGGCGATAGTTTGAGATGGCACTCTTGTCCTTAGATTTGAAGATCGGAGAAACATTGGCTCGTTTCCATTCAAGTGGAAAATAGGATTCACTGAGGTATTTACTGAAGATGATAGACAATGGCTTTTGTAACGAGAAACTCCAGTACTTCAATACATAAAGACTTATGTGGTCAGGTCCCATGGGCTTATTTACCTTTAGGGACTTTAATGCCTTGGAAACATCGCCAGGAGAGGATTTGAATAGCATTTATCGTTGGCCTACTTGGATTTAATGGATCAGATGATGGCAGATGATGTGAGGGGTCATTGACACTTGCTATTGAACAGAAAAAATTATTAAAAGCTTCTGCTTTGTTGATATCTGCTGTTAAGATAGTATTGTTGTAACATGTGGCCGGTATCTGATTATTTACGTTACAATTAATCATCTGGTTAAGGGTTTCCAACATAATGGTTGGGGGATATCTTTGCTTCCTAATATATTTTGCATCTTAAGGAAGTATTCTCTTTTGGCGTCCCGCACCGCACCGATAACTTCATTGCGTTTTAAATGAAATGCGGACCAAGCAAGTGGGGGTATTACGTTTCGTTGCTGTCGTGTGAAGGCGGCGACGTTGTCTGATGAGCAGTCTGATTTTCCTATTCATCCATTTAGGCTCATGAGGTCGGGATATGATAGTTTTGTTAGGTATATATTCACATAATAATGTTTCAAAATCTTTTCAAGTTCATTACATAACTGACTTGTTTGGGTTATATTACACATTTGGTTCCAGTCAACTTTACTTAGCTCATTACTCATGTTTGTATAGTTACCCCGATCGTAATGCCAAATACGACGGGTGAATGAATTGGTCTGGGAATTTGGTAGTCGTGTGTTAAGTGTGAGATATACAAGACAGTGATAACAAGTTAAGTCAACAAAAAAGGAGTCGCTCACACCTGAAGGTTTAATCACTGATTCATTACTTACAAGAAATAGGTCTATTAGTGAGGATGAGTTTTCCGTGAAGTGCGTTGGTGAGGAGATTACTCGACTGAGGTTGCAGGACTGGGAAATGCGGTGAATGTGATGTCTATTATAACGCAACTGGTCTTCACTGAAGTCGCCTGTAATAATAATATTGCGTATTTGGGATCTGACGGCCTGATCAATTGACAGTTCAATGTTTTTCTATATATCTTGTGAAGCATTCGGGGTCTGTAAAATGCCCCAATCAAGAATTTATCTCTTCTATTGGAAAGTTCGAGCCAAATGCATTCAGTGTTACGGCACAGTATCTCGTCCCTTGGAGAAAACCACAAACTATGGTTAACATAAATGGCTACATCCCCACCTAGTTCAACTCTATCTTTACAGTATGGATTTTGGAAGTCATATATTTCGATAAGGGATGAGTTAATGTCACTGTTTAACCACGTCTCTGCAAATACACAGATGTCATAGAGGGGCATTTAAATTTGAAATACATCTAACTTGCCGCAAATACTCTGTTTATTTAAGTGCATTTTCTGATTTCGCTGTTGCGACTTGAATTAACCCACAGGACTGAGTCAGGCCCTGGATTAGATTGCACATCTCCCGACAGAGCAACCCAACCCAGAGCATAACAGTTATTGATAGAATAAAATCCGCGCAATTTGATCGAAGTAGTACTATAGTTTTTAGTATATAAGTTTTTCCAAGGCTTTCACGACATTTAGAAAGCGTAAGTAAATTGTTGAATTGTGGTACGTTGTCGCGAAGTGTTTCGTGTTTACTTTGGGTTTATATTTGGGAACGCCCGTCATTTATTGTTAGAAAATAAAATGTCAGAAGAGTACTGAATGCTTTGGATAAACTAACCCCGAGTAGCCGCTGTATGATATATAGGAAGGTACTAATGGATAAAGTATGAGAGCAGCAATGTCGTCGTCGTCGACATGTCTGGACATGGAGATTAAATAGGCCTATCCTTGCCCGATATATTGCTATATCAGCCATGTCCGAAGCTTTACGACACCACGCAAGAGGAATGGGACAGGCCTTAACTCCCCAGCACACCGCCCTCGTCGATCCAATCTCAACCTGCTTGGAAACAAACTGACCTTTTGTTTAGAGGAAGTGGTTGAGAAATAATTGAGCGGATTCTCACCATGAGACTTCGCAGCTACCTCGAATCAATCATTTTTTTTAACAAATGGCAAAGAGCGTACAGGAGACAGAAAGAGGGAAGCGAACACGTATACAGACTGGTCGATCATATGAAAATAACGTTTAGTCATAACGAAATAGGAACAGCACTTTTTTTGGATGTAGAAAAAGTGTTCGAATCGGTATGGCACAATGACATGAGATATAATCTAGCGAAAATGGGATTACCCACTAAAATTCTTAGGATCATATCATCATTTCTAACTGACCAAAGAATCAAGGTGGGGGTTAACCGCGAGGTGTCAGAGGAAGTAATACTCGAAGCGGGCACACCACAGGGATCCGTCCTAAGCCCGCTTTTTTCATAATATATGTGAATGACATAGACAAACTAGGGAAAACCGTGTTGAACTATCGCAGTTCTCAGACGATAAAGGCATGTGGACGGCCAGTAAATCCCGAAACATAATTAAAAATCGCCTGCAGGATACCATTCGTGATCTGGAAAGCTGGTGCGCCCTTTTGCGCATAAAGCTCAATGCCGCCAAAACTCAAGGAGTTACGTTCGTAAAAAAGCAAAGAAAAAAAAATCAGCCCCTAGTATTGATCTCAAGTTATACGATCACAAATTAGAAACAAGCAGTACTAGAATATGGTGCCATAATAACAAGTGACCTGAGCAAAATCAACATTAATAAGCTAGTTTTAGTAGAGCTTTTTCACTTTTATTCTTCATTGCAGAAGACACGGTTTTACATTTTTTTCATATCACGAGACATACTACAGTATGTGGAGAGCGGATTGTAACAAATCACTCGTGGAGTGGAGTTAACTCCCAAAGTATCACTTTTCTGTTCTGTACATATGGACAAAAACACAAGCAATGTTTCAGACAATGACCTCCGGGTTTAACACGGAGGTCCATTGGCTGGAACTTTGCTTGTGTTTGTTATGCTTTGCAACAAATTTGCAATTATTGCTTGGGTGGAATCTCAATTCCGCGGTTGATTTAGTAATAATACCCTCTGCACGTACTGTAGTTTCAATTTTAATTTTAATTTTAGTAATGGCAGGTTTTCATTTTATTCTACATTTTTGTAGACGCACTTTTTCAATTTTATTCCTTATTTGTGTAGACACCATCTTTCAATTTATTCTTCATTTAAGTTTACACAGTTTTTTAATTTTATTCATTTTTGTTGAAACAGTTTTTCAATTTTAATCTTCATTTTAGCAGACACAGTTTCTTCAGTTTTATTCTTCATTTCATTAGACAGAGTTTTTCATATTTATTCTTCATTTTGTAAACACAGTATTTGAGTGAGTACAGTTTTTCAATTTAATTCTTTATTTTAGTAAACACAGTCTTTTGAAATTTGTTCTACATTTTAGTGGACATAGTTTTTAAAAAAAATGTGTTTTGAATTTTAGCGGATACAAGTTTTTCATGTCTTTTCTCCACTTTAGTAGATACACGTTTTTCAATTTATTGTTCATTTTAATAGATACAGTTTTTTACAGCTTTATTCTTCATGTTAGTCGACACAGTTTTTTCAAATTTATTCTTCATTTTAGTGGACCCAATTCTTTAAAATGTATTCTATATTTTAGATAGCTCAGTTTTTTTAACTGTATTCTTCACTTTATTGGACTGAGATTTTTCAATCTTATTCATATTAGTTGATACAGTTCTTTCAATGTTATTTTTCATTTTAGGAGAAAGAATTTTTTCCATTTTTTTTCCATTTTAATAGACTTACTTTTCAGATTTATTCTCCGTTTTAGTAGACACAGTTTTTTCAATTTTTTTTCTCTATTTTAGTAGAAACATTTTTTTCACTTTTATTCTTCATTTTTGTAAAAACATGGTTGACAATTATATTCATCATTTTAGTAGACACAGCTTTTCAATCTGATTCTTCATTTTAGTAGACGCAGTTTTTTTTCAAATTTATTCTATATTTTAGGTGACATAGTCTTTTGAAATTTATTCTACATTTCAGTGGACACAGTTTTTTAAAATGTATTCTTTCTTATTTTTTTTGGTAGACACATGTTGTTCAAGTTTATTCTTCACTTTAATAAATATGGGCTTTCCAATTTTAGTCTTTTTTTAGTAGATACAGTTTTATTCTTCATTTCAGTCGACACAATTTTTTTCAGATTTATTCTTCATTTTAGTAGATACAGTTTTTAAAAAAATTATTCTACAATTTAGTAAACACAGTTTTTTGTAATGTTATTCTTCATATTTAGTAGGCAGGGATTTTTCAGTTTTATTCATTTTAGTTGACACAGGTTTTTCAATTTTATCCTCATTTGAGTAGACACAGTTTTTTCAATTTTATTCTTCATTTTAGTAGACAGAGATTTTCAATTTTATTCTTCATTTTAGTACACGGAGTTTTTTCAGTTTTATTTTTTTATTTTTCAGATTTATTCTTCGTTTCAGTGGACACTGTTTTTTCAATTTCTTTTTCTAAATTTTAGTAGATGCAGTTTTTTTTCATTTTTATTCTTCATTTTAGTAGACACAGTTTTCTTTTTTATTCTTCATTTTAGTAGACACATGTTTTCAGTTTTATTCTTCCGTTCAGTCGACGTCATTTGTGTTTTTAAATTTTGTTCTAGTTGTTAGTTGATACAGTGTTTGCAATGCTTTTCTACATTTTAAGACACATTTTTTTTCAAATTTATTCTATATTTTAGTGGACACGTTTTTCAATTTTTTCTTTATTTTAGGAGGCACAGACCTTTCCTTTTTATTATTCATTTTAATTTACACATTTTTAAAATTTTCTTCTACATTTTAGTAGACTAGGGATGGACGGTCATGAAATTTTCTGCTCGGTTTTCGGTTTCGGTATTTGTTTTGACAGAACAACTGAGTTCACGGTTTCGGTTATTTTCCACAATACTGTCGGTGTAGGGAAACGGATATTAAAGGGTTCAACACAGTCAGGAGTATCACTGGATGAATTTCAGGGAAAAGTACGTGCGCGACCAATACACAAGAAGAAGTAAAAATTTTCAGCTCTTGGACCACAACTGCACTAGGTTGCACCCACGGCAGAGGTTCGGTGGCTTAATATTTTCTGATGGCCTTTTTGTCATAGTAAAAGATTATCGTTTTGAATATCCTCGCCTCCCCTTTCGTCAAGCTTCTGCCCGTCTCATGTTGCATCCCTCCCCATCACCTTACCCGCGGTTGCCATTTGACCAAGATGTACTGAGTTTACAATTCCCTTCTTGAAAGGGCTATACACTGTAATTACATTTTTCATGATACACGTAGTTTAATCCAAGGTTCCTTTTCTAGATGCGGTGTTTCTTTGCATGCACCGACTTCAACGACAGGTCGTTTCGGCCTTTGTGGTTGAGATTTTTTCTCATCCTCAGCAAATCTTATTTTCACCTGTGCGAATACCATTCGGAACTTTCCAGGAACAGACGCCTCACCTGTGACTAGCACAACAAAACAAAATCAGTGTCATTGACCATTCGAAAATACGCCCCTTGTGCATCCATTTTCGGTTGTAACTTTTCGCCAAATCACGAAAGCATAGTGAATTTCTCTGAGCAAATTGTTTCCCATTTCTAAACTATATTCTTCTGCTTTGCCCTACTCCGTCTTCAGCGAATCTCCGTCTGCGTCTCCGAATCTCAGTCTGCGTTGAATTGTCTGCACATCTCTATTCTTTCTTCTCTCCATCTACCTTTTCCTTACTAACTGCCATCATTAATTCCTAACCACATAACAACTCGTCCTCAATCAACTCCACTAGCCCGGTAACGTCACAATTCCTGATTGCGTTCGACACTTAACGGTGAATGACGCAAACAATGTATTCGTGCCTAGTACCGCATAAAGGCGGGGGGGGGGGGGGGGGGGGGGCTTTGCAACTAGCTTGCTTCACATTGACCGAGATTGGCGTCATATCCGCTGAGTTTGAAGCCATACTGTCGAGTTTCACAAATGACCATTTCTGGGAAAGAAATTCATATCTAAGAAATTAACTCTCTTAACACAGGTCGAGGTGAAATAAAAGGGTAGGGATATGATTTTGATACCATTGGCAGCAGAAAAATATTTTGTGCTCCTTCTCACTTCATTTCTCCTGATTTTGTAGATGTTATTTTAGACAGGGGGGTGGATATTATATGGTGATGTGGGAAGGAAAGCTTATAAGTGTAGACCCGATCGAGATTGGTTCACAAGTATTTTCCCCAAAGTAATTCAACTAAATCTAATGCTTTATATCTGAAGACTATTGGGGGGACGAATGAAAGATCAGTCATACAATTTTATATGGGTAGAGTTATTGCGGAACAGGACAATTGACCAACGGAACGATTGGCGAACGACTGGCCAACTAATTTCAACACGTGTAATAGAGATGGGCAATATACCGAAAAACCGAACCGATGCCGATACCATGCGCATACCGAAAAACCGAACCGAACCAAAAGTTTAATACCGAAACCGTCTGAATTTTCAAATTTCCTACCTTCGCTTTTTATAAGACCCCGTTGAGGCTTCATAGCAGTTGAAAGGTTCACTTGCAGGAAAGAAGTAACTGATTTTCTTTTCAATTTTGTTAACCCTCAGTGGTCTGGCAATTGTCCTGAGTACCCACTAGACTGCATCCTGTACAAACCCAGCTGTTTAGCAGTTATTTCTAGCAAAGACCTGACTAGAAATCACTGGTCAGAATATTTGTCTATTGTCAGCAGGACTTTCTAAAGATTGCATGGTCAGGGCGCATGCTTTGAGATTGCAAAAGCCTGAAATTGGCCTTTAAACATTAAGGTGCGTTTGGAACAAGTCAGAAAATTACTGCAGATGTGATCTGTGTTCATAAAAGAATGCCACTGTTGAGCTCAGTGGCAGTGGCAACTGTAGCGTTGGGGTAGAGTGATAACGTGAATTCCCCTCTGGTACCATCAGCAAATTTCAGTCAAGTCAGATACCGATTACCGAACCGATATCGAGGTAAACCCTACTAAAACAAACGAAACCGATACCGAACTTAAAATTCCAAAACCGCCCATCTCTTACGTGTAACATGCCAACCAGTCGATGTTCCCGTTTTAACGCACTGGAGTAACTTCTCAATTCACAATCATCTCTGTCGTGAGGAAACTGATACTATTGAATGTTCTGATCACTAATCATCAGCTGTCAGAATATGTAATTATGATGGTTTGCTCTTTCAATTAATGGCTACAAAATCCCTTGGTTTCACATCTTTGTTAGAGAAAATCAATTCTATATTTTATTGTTGTCCGATTTGCTTTATCAGCATATATCTCCACACCAGTACATTAATAACTGACACCACGTTCTTTATTCATTCGCCTGAAAATCAAATAACATTTGGATGCCATTCATTAGAAGACGAGTAGTGAGAATAGTCATACATGTCACTGAGCACTCGAATTTCTCAGGTATATCAAATCCATACCTTCCAAACAATTTTCATTAAATCATGCGGAAGGTAGACAACTTGCGAAACATGATAGGAGGAATTTTCATCAATTAAAACACAATGCCGGCAACTGCCTTCGTTTGACTTTCGCTGTTATCCAAAAGAATCACAGGCATGAACAATAAGTGTTCTCTGTTTTTAACCATTTGAACCCTGGTGGTATCTTCCATATTACTTCAATGACAGCAACTGGAAGAGTCCATATTCATTATTTAGGGGTAGACCAATCAATATTTTCAACGTGCAGCCTTAGGGCTGAAAAATATTGATTGGTCTACCACACACATGCACTTAGCATGCATCCTATTTAATGAAATTGTGACGTATCATGTTCCTGGCCGGAAAAACGGCCGCTAGGGTTCAAAGGGTTAAGAATGATCGGGCATTATTTTAAATAATACCAAGTTATTGTTCTGATACAAACATTGAACCTGACCTTATCGAGTTCTTACTCAAATTTCTACTGAAACATCTGCTCAACGTGCTATTGTCTTTGACGAGTTATCCCGAAGGATAACTCACCCATCAATTTTTATTCTCCTCAAAGTGATAATATTAGTTATCCTTGTGTCTTCCGTCTGGGGACTCATACATCCTGAGGCGTAGCCGAAGGGCGTATGTTTTCCCAGGACGATGTAAATTTCCTTGCACCCCGGAAGACACAAGGATACCGTTTCGTAACTTTTCGCCCTATCACGGAAGCAATTTCCAAATCCTTTCATTCTGTTAATTCTACAACCAATATAGCATTCAAAATCAACATTTTCTCCTTGTTCTCTTTCCGAAAATTCAGTTTCAGTATGATTTGCAAAGCGTTTTTTAAAATTAATTTGAGCCATTTTTAATTAAGCAGACACCAAAACAAAACGCACACACCACACCCCTTCCAAAAATAGCACAAAAAATACATAATCCCAACATGATACATATTCAATTTTATTTTCATTAAAATGTTTGTGTAATAATTTACTTCAAAATATTCAATTAACCATATGTTTATTTTTCAAACATATCAATAAGCTAGCAAATAAATATTTATAATAATAAACAGGACGTTTTCAGCCTTTTTACCAGTTATTGTGTATTCCTGTTTTTACACCGCAGTTAACCACGGGGTAAAATTATAAGATTCTCTGGACTAAAAGTTACAACGTACCTCTCAGCCAATCAAAACGCAGTACTTCACTCCATTTGGAAATCAAACTATTTATTTTCTTTCGCATTAATATAAAACTTTCTCGTAAAGTGAGACACCATTATTTGACCGAATAACCTGGGTCGAGTGGATTACCCATTACGCATTTATTTACTATCTCAGAAGTGCTCTGCTGGTAATTACAATGTTCCTGCATACAAACCATCTAAAGCTTCTCGAGAATTAGTGGCGTAAAATATTTTGGTGGACAGACGACAGAAACCATTTTCCAAATCACATTTTATTTTCAATTAGTGTAATCTCTATTTGAACCTAAAAAACATGTTTTTGAACAAAATATTGTCAAACAAAGAAAACAAAGAGACCATTATATTTCCAGTAGCAATTGGCGATATAAATCGTTGCTGCGTGCCGTGAACGATTTGTATTACCAATTTCTGTGGCCAATTCCGTTGCCTTAGCATCCCGCGACCATTAAAGGGCAGTGTGTGTACCCATTATAACTCAGAAGTGTTTGAAATATGTACGTTGAGAAAACAAAATCGCTTTGTCTCTGAATGACAATTTGCATGTCCGTCGCGAGTACAGTACGTGGAGAGGGGATTGTAACTAAATCACCCGTGGAGTGGAGTTATCATGCAAAGTATCACTTTCAATGTCTGTATGGACAGAAAACATAAGCAATGTTTCAACCAATGGACCTCCGGGTTTAACCATTGGCTGGAACTTTACTTGTGATCGATATGCTTTGCAACAAATTTGCAATTATTGCTTGGGTGGAATCTTCCCTCTGCGGGTGATTTAGTGATAATACACTCTCCACGTACTGTAGATGGCCCACTGAGAAAGAAAAAAAAGCACAGTCTCAGTGAATTGAATATTTCCGATATAAAAAAAATCCCTGTTCGGGGAACGGCCGCCACTCAAGCTCGCCCAGAACCAGGCTACTGCTTTGAAACGTACAACATGTCGATGTGAGGAAACTTGGGTTATTGTTGTTATGTCACTTAGACCGAAACGAAATGTTGTTTTTAAAAAAAACAACAACACGCGTTTTAAAGTCACGCGTAATGACGTAATTAGTGTGATAATATGGAAGAGATTTCTTTTTTTCAAAATCTTTCCTGTTGAAACCGCTATATTATTCAAATATATTTGCGTACAATGACATGCAATGACAATAGAGGTCTGTAGTACCCGATTACGGCTGTCGGTGTCCCAGCTCGACCAATTGGAATACCGTGTTAATTAACCCTTTACCTAACATAGCGGCAAGACACGGGCAGAAAATTAACCAGAATGAGCCAACCACGGCCTAAAATATCTCGGAAGTTTCTCAATAAAGCCATACAAGTATGGATATCATTAGAACCAGCTCGCCGAGCTGGTTCTGATGGTATTCATATTTGTAAGGTTTTGCTGAAAAATTGTGAAATTTGTTTCCGAAAAATGTGAAATTCAATTCATTTTTTTTAAATGTGCTAGGTAAAGGGTTAAATAAGATATTGCATAATTCCTACCACATCGAAGGCATGCCATGAATAAACAGTACGAATGTTTAAGAAGTCGGAACTTGAGCCATCACAGTCGAGACAAATCAAGTTCACAATCCCCTCTTCTTGGTCATCTTCGCGCCAACCCTGAGAGTGTCATTTACGATAAATATGTCAATCGATAAAAATAGGCCGATCAGCTATCAATGTTTGCAAAAGATTATCCATGTTACTAGCGGTTGACATTACGTATTACTACTATGGGAAGTTGAAACTTTTCACTACAGTTTGTCATTAAACAGCATCGCTGACTATCGCCACTCTTTCTTGAATTGTATGTTGCGAACACACAGTATGGATGGATATCCACACCATAGGAACACATCTCATCGTGATAATGAATCATCTTGAGCCACCTTTTAGTAATTAACTGTTCTTCAGAATATACTCGCTGGTTAATGTTTTTCTTGCTTTTCTGTTCGATTCAACTGTTTGCCTTCCTTTTAATTTTTCTTCTATCATACATCATCTCGAGGCGTGTTTCCAGCTTGTCCAACGAGTACATTCAATAACATGCAACACTACCTAAATGAATTTTCATTGTTATTCTTAAAATTGATGTTTATCTTACAATATGTTTGTGTTTCTCCAATACAAGTAAAAACTTCAAGACTAAATACCTATTTGTACTGACGGTAGCAAAACTGTGGAAGGGAAATTTGGAAGCTGCACTCTATTAGTTTGTCGAGAGCGGTGTTTTTGTTAATACCAGTTTTGTCACTACCGCTACCTGATTTAACATTCATAACGTCAACTTCACTCGGAAATCGAATTTGTTACGCTCAACCAAAACGAAAAGTCCATTGACAATGACATTATTTTGCGCATGACAACATTTTCTCGAGTGGCCAAATCACTGACGACATGTTTTTGTTTGCGCACAAAAATATATTTCCTTTTTCCGATGATGAGTTGGTCTGCCGTAAGGAGGGAATTGTAAGATAAATAGGTTTTACCACCCTGGAGTGGTCCGAGATGACATATTGAGAATTGAGGAAAGTGTAAGAAACTTATTCTCGGCTATTACATATATATTATATTTATTGACTAAAACATTTCCCAGAAGTCTTGAGTTTTCAAACTAGAGTCCCGATGACTACCATTCCAACTACATAGTCAAGGCATGCCTTCGACGAAGGCATGCCTTGACGATGTAGTTGGAATGGTAGTTATCGGGACTCTAGTATGAAAACTCCAGACTTCTTGGGAAGACGAAGGCATGCCTTGATAAAGTAGTTGGGGTATTAGTGAGTCTGGCCTTGAGCCATCATAGTGGGAGCAAATTAGATTTATACCCCTAATCGGTCACCTCCGACACGCCCCTGATCGGGTAATGAAGGGATTTCGATCTGGTCGCGGCACATTTACAGAGCTGAACATAGATTAAAAAAAACGAGATATTGCAAGACCAAGACTGCATCGCGTAAAGCGAAAGAGAAGGGTATTTTTAAGCTTATTTGTTTTACAAGTATTGGCGATCAGGTTATGCAACTAATATTAACGCGTCTCATTGGCTCAATGACATAGGTGTGTGGGATGACATTCATAGTGGCAACTTCGTGGCCTTGCTCTTCTCGAATGCTACGAAAGGATCTTTCGTCTGCACGGAGTGTGTCTCTCCGCACAGAGGGATGTCGTTTTATGCCCCACCCCATAGGACGGTACGCTGTGACCGCATCAACCACACAATTGATGCTGACAGAGAGTATTCCCGCACTCCGAGAACTTTCCCTGACCGAAAATTGACCCGGAACCTCCAGCAGAGAGATGGAGCTGAGACGGTTAACCGATTAATCGATTAACCAATGATCAACGTCTTGATCGATCAAAAAAGTAGTTGGTCGATTAAAGGTTACTTTTGAACTACTGTATTATATGGGTTAACAAACGAACAAATTGGCTCCAAAACACGCAAATATTGTCACGCTGGCTCAAATCAATTATATTAGGCAGAGTAAAGCATGCAGGTTACGTGCTGACATACTTGTTGACTTGCATGATCGTTTTCCTGTATCGGTAGTTGGAAATGGTCATTCTTAGCCCTTTACCGAATTTGGGAAGCAGGCGATTCATCCAAATAAATTTTTGAATTAACAGAAATTTTCAATTATTGTCTCACTGAGCTCGTTCCAATAAGGAATCATAAGCTATGGTTTTGAGACAAAAATTGAAAACATAATAAAATTTGAATGGGGATTTTTATTTGTAGCGCTGGCCGTTTTTTCCGTTGAGTTGGGAAAAGGGTTAATGCTGTAAATCTTCAACGGTACGGCTATTATTCAGCTAACTATTAGGGCAAGCGATTAATCGGTTAACCAAGGTTAATCCATGTGATTAATCGACCAAGAAGGCCCTTTAATCGATTCAGCTCTAATGAGAGACCAGCGCACTTATTCACTCGGCCACCACTCTGTCTGAGATGCATTGCTTTCACGTGTCTTTCTCGACAGATGAGAGTTTACAGTGATGTGGGTTTTACCCTTTATCCAACGTAACCGCCAAAACCGGCCACCGCTATTCTAAAAAATCGCCAATTAATTTTCATTCTGTTTTCATTTTTTGCCTCAAAAACATAGAATTTATTTTACAAGTGTCGTCTGCTTTCCATGTTAGGTAAAGGGGTAAAAACAGACAGAACATTTAGACGTGATCGACACCCAGTCGTGATCCAGCCGAAACTGGTTTTTGAAATATTATTACTGTATATAACACAGAACTAAATCAACGAGTCCGCGTTCCATTTATTCTTGTGTGCGTTTGTCATTTCTATAATTTCAAAATAAAATCCACTGCACACTTTCAAGTCAAGAAGTATTTCACATTTGAGACGTTAATGGGATGCTATTGGCATAACATGCATCTGCACCTTTCTAAATAAATATCGAAAACAAACGTCGATTTTATCCATAACCAGCTGCGTGTCGCAGACACGTTTCTTCCTGTACAGTTCATTTTTATGTTATACTTTTGCGACATCACTCACACAGTGCATAACAACTAGCACTTATGCTTTGATTGGAACACATTCCCCTGATTATGTCGATGTGTGAAACGGAAATATTCTATTTGGCTACCGGAATAAAACACGAACTGATGATTGTCATTTCCAGAGTGAGTGGGTTATAAATGTAATAAGCTTTTGTACCTAATTATAAAGATATTCCCATTGTAATACGTTTCCATGTCATTTGTACTTCAATCTAATTAAGGGAACTAAAGTGTAAATTACTAGTTAATATTACCATGGCTACATATATTATTGACAAAATTATAAGGAGAAGGCAGGCGATCAACGCTTTTCGCGATAAATTAATACTTGGTCTACACTATATTAAAGATTACATTCATTTCGCCTATCTATTTTCACCCGTGTATTGAAAAACAAAAGGGACGATAGAAGGGTTCAAATACAAACGCCAAATGTGATAAACCGCACATTATGCAATAAAAATACCACAGTATTAAGGCCTCAGTGTGCAAATAAATGATTGCATTATGAAAGGAGGGGAGCGCGGTGGCTCAGTTGTTACGCCATTGGACTTCAAACCGACAGATCAAAAGTTCGATCCCCGCCAGGTGTAACTGAGTAGTGATATCATGTCACTACAACATTTTCAACCGAAAGATCGAACGCCCTGACCAATGAGCCTCCGGACTCACGTTGATGTTTTGCAGCTTATGGAGCATAACCATTACCAGTGTTTGTATGGGGGCGGGGGGCTATGTCGCATGACCAATGTTAAAAGTGACGTCATACTGCGGTGCATGATAGGTATCAAATGAGTTGTTGTGAGAGGTCATGGTATGACGTCTTTATAATGACTATACATAGGGATTATTACCATTATATGTGGATGTACAAAATATGTATCCGAGTCTCGCTCCGGGTTCTAAGGGTAGATCACGACTCGTCGACGAGTCGTGACCTACCCTTAGAACCCGGAGGGAGACTCGGATACATATTGTGTACATCCACCTAATGGTAATAATCATTTTATCTCACAATATATTGGGGATAAGTCAATAATGTAGACGAATATATAACAAATTATTTATTCGTACGGATGAACAAAAAGAAAAACAATGGAACTCACGCGAAAGGAACGTGCTTGTAACCGACCCTCTGATACAAACATCTGTATCAGGGGATCGGATACACGACGGAGTTAATACAGACAAAATACATGTTGATTGTAAGATAAATGGTGTTATTACGCTTGCGCCTCGTGCATTGATACGATGACACGACCTTTCGTTGTCCATGTTTCAATTGAGGACACCAGTTTGAGTTCCGGGGTGTCAAGCGGTTGTTGTAACTATTGGATGGACAGCGGGTGTAATATCAAGGCGTGTTCAAAAGTTTTTCCTATTCTACAGATTTGAAATTTTTCTTCAATGTGAAGGAACTTTGTGAGAAAATAAATTCATTATTCATGTTTATTCTAGGGTGTATGGAAATTTATACTGCTTTAAAACCTGATACACCCTCGGCTGCGCGGCAGTTTTGCATAAAATACTCTGTTTATTAGGAATGGGTGTTTTATTTGCAACTTTCTTAAGTTACATTTCTATTAGACCCGATTATTGCATAAAAAATATGCATGTTACATTCTGAATTTTGTCATTGTCTGAATTCACAAATACAAAATGTTTACATCTGTAGGTCGCGATTACATTATAGCGGGACAAAACCCTTGCATATTCTCTCTACCCATGCAACGGACGGTTACTCGGTAACAGAATGGTTATAACTAACGGTAACCTGTAATCGGTTACATACTTCCCTAACCGGTTCAAAACTAATTTTGATAGCAGATGTCATTAAAAATGATAACCGATGAGATAAGTAGTCCAGGTTAGAGACATAAGTCTGTATATGATTTAGGCATGTTACGATCCATTAATTCAGTAAGTCGGCATTAAGTTTGGAAAAGTCAAGAGTTGGCAAAATCAAGACTTCCTAATCAAGAGTTGATAGAAAAGGCAGGAATTAGACGAAACAGTTCTCCAGTTAAAACTAGAAGTCCTGTCACGAACTGTGCGCTTATCTTGGCTTAATTGCTCGTAGGAATTGCGCGCAATTACCATATCGAATGTTATCCAAAGCACGACAGGTTCTCCTTGTTACTCATAGCAAACACAGGCAATGTTTCTGCCAATGGACCTCCGGGTTACCTGGACGTCCATTGGCCGAAACTTGCTTGTGCACAGGCCATATGTACAGAATTTGATAACCTTACTATGGGCACATAACGCGTAGATTAACGCGCAAATCGACGTGCTATTCGTGCGCATTTCATGACAGGACTTCTAGTTTTAACTGTAGGTTCTTAGAATAGTAACAATGCAGTGATTCTGTTCCAAAACAAGAAAGCACTTTCACGCTACTAGAATACTCAAAATAATATAACATACCTGTGGCCATAATACCACAGGGTAATACCAATAAGGTGATATGGTATTAGGCATCAGCTGGGCAAAGGGCCTAATCAGCTGAAGGACTAAAAAATGGTAAATTTCAACCATACTATACCACCATAGTTTTTTCTTGGCAAAGCAAACGCTCACCAAAAGCAAACATAGTACACTCCCACCATAGACATCAACAACAACAACACCACTGAAAGAGAGCAGCTCTATAAACAAATAAGGAGTAAAACGTCAGTGAAGTAAGATTGCTGGATGGAACCCGAAGATTTTGACACGGGATAGAAAACACTTTGCTCGTAAAGTACTCTAGTTGAATCGACTCTCACAGCACTGACATCATTGAGCTCTATCAAACAGGAGATTGAATTAGGTAAATTTCTAGGTTCACCATGGAAAAGAACTTGCAACTCGAAGTTTCTATGTATTGACATCATTGAGTGGAGGTTAAACCCCTAAGTAATAATATATCGTACGGTCGCCGTGCACTGGTCACTTTCCACAGGTGGGCATTATTTCCATGGATGCAATATTATTAGATTCCAAAACGAATTGCAGGAATAATCACAAAAAAATGTAATTAATGAAGCACCGTATAAAACCCGGTGCTTCATTAATTACAGTTTTGCTGCTGATGTTTTTATAACCTGGTAAACGCATGCGCGGACATCACTACCCACGCGTGGAATATGGTCTGTCCACGGCTACTGTACTGTACGCTATGGAATTTGAAACTTAATTCTGGAGTATTATTTAATGATAAAACGCAGTTTCCATCGAACAAGTCCCCAAGGAACAACATGAATGTTTAGCTCTATAAACTATACATTTTGCTGTTAAGTAATGTATTTGCAGTTCCGCCGTCACAATCCCCATGGAAACGTAATAAACAAATAAGGTCGTTAATCTAAGATACTTTTTCAGTCAGATTCGAAAAATACCCAGATTTCCTCACATTTTTTTTTATCTGAATCAGACCGTTTCATTAAAATATTACATCATTTTGACACATTAATCAAAAGAACTTCTAAACCCTTCTGTACATCGATCGCGCACTTTCTTCAACCAATGCTAACCCTGCTTCTGGCGAGTAAGTATGTTGGGGAATATTGACAGTTGTTCGCGGCTGCTTGGTGGTTATGTCAGGGTACTCCGGCTTCCTCCACACGTACAACGGTCCAACACGAGTTGCCCTGGCTGTTAAAAGTGTCGTCAAGCTCCAACAAAAAGATATGACTTGCTTTATAAGTATACGAAGAGAAGCACGCGCAACGAGTCAAGTTAATATTAACAATGCAAAGGAAAATATATCAGTGGCGTTATCAGCAATAGTATTATCTTTCGAAGACAACAGATTGACAGGATTTGCAAAGGTAAAGAAGAAAATATTGCTTTTTTAATATCCTAAGTATTATTTTATCGGTATTTGTGACAAAATCTCCCCTTTGTCATATATTAAATTACTATTTATTGACTCAACTTGGATGATTTAAACTCGCAATTTCGTTGGTATGTCGCATGACCAATATTAAAAGTGACGTCATACTGCGCTGCATGATATGTATCAAGTGAGTTGTTGTGAGAGGTCATGGTATGACGTCTTTATAATGACTATACGTGCACATAGAGATTATTACCATTATATGTGGATGCACAAAATATGTATCCGAGTCTCGCTCAAGGTTCTAAGGGTAGATCACGACTCGTCGACGAATCGTGATCTACCCCTTAGAACGCGGAGCGAGACTCAGATACATATTTTGTACATCCACATAATGGTAATAATCATTTTATCTTACAATATATTGGGGATAAGTCAATAATGTAGATGAATATATAACAAATTATTTATTCGTACGGATGAACAAAAAGAAAAACAATGGAACTCACGCGAAAGGAACGTGCTGGTATCCGACTCTTTGATACAAACATCTGTATCAGGGGATCGGATACACGGCAGTTGCGGAGTTAATACAGACAAAATACATGTTGATTGTAAGATAAATGGTGTTATTACGCTTGCGCCCCGTGCTTTGATACGACGACACGACCTTTCGTTGTCCATGTTTCAATTGAGGACACCAGTTTGAGTTCCGGGGTGTCAAGCGGTTGCTGTAACGATTGGATGGACAGCGGGTGTAATATCAAGGCGTGTTCAAAAGTTTTTTTTCCTATTCTACAGATTTGAAATTTTTCTTCAATGTGAAGGAACTTTGTGAGAAAATAAATTCATTATTCATGTTTATTCTAGGGTGTATGGAAATTTATACTGCTTTAAAACCTGATACACCCTCGGCTGCGCGGCAGTTTTGCATAAAATACTCTGTTTATTAGGAATGGATGTTTTATTTGCAACTTTCTTAAGTTACATTTCTATTAGACCCGATTATTGCATAAAAAATATGAATGTTACATTCTGAATTTTTCTCATTGCCTGAATTCACAAATACAAAATGTTCACATTTATAGGTCGTGATTACATTATAGCGGGACAAACCCTTGCACATCCTCTCTACCCATGCAACGGACGGTTACTCGGGAACGGAATGCTTATAACTAATGGCAACCCGCAATCGGTTACATACTTCCCTAACCGGTTCAAAACTAATTTTGATAGCAGATGTCATTAAAAATGATAACCGATGAGATAAGTAGTCCAGGTTAGGGACATAAGTCTGTATATGATTTAGCCATGTTACGATCCATTAATTCAGTAAGTCGGCATTAAGTTTGGAAAAGTCAAGAGTTGGCAAAATCAAGACTTCCTAATCAAGAGTTGATAGAAAAGGCAGGAATTAGACGAAACAGTTCTCCAGTTAAAACTAGAAGTCCTGTCACGAACTGTGCGCTTATCTAGGCTTAAGTGCGCGTAGGAATTGCGCGCAATTGCCATATCGAATGTTATCCAAAGCACGGCAGGTTCTCCTTGTTACTCATAGCAAACACAGGCAATGTTTCTGCCAAAGGACCTCCGGGTTACCTGGACGTCCATTGGCCAAAACATTGCTTGTGCACATGCCATATGTAGAGAGTTTGATAACCTTACTGTGGGCACACAACGCGTAGATTAACGCGTAAATCGACGTGCTATTCGTGCGCATTTCATGACAGGACTTCTAGTTTTAACTGTAGGTTCTTAGAATAGTAACAATGCAATGATTATGTTCCAAAACAAGAAAGAACTTTCACATACTAGAATACTCAAAAGAATATAACATACCTGTGGCCATAATACCACAGGGTAATATCAATAAGGTGATATGGTATTAGGCATCGGCTGGGCAAAGGGCCTAATCAGCTGAAGGACTAAAAAATGGTAAATTTCAACCATACTATACCACCATAGTTTTTTCTTGGCAAAGCAAACGCCCACCAAAAAGCATACATAGTACAATCCCACCATTACCATCAACAACTACAACAGCACCACTGAAAGAAAGCAGCTCTATAAACAAATAAGGAGTAAAACGTCAGTGAAGTAAGATCGCTGGATGGAACCCGAAGATCTTGACCCGGTGTAAAAGGAATGGAAGTCCGTAGGAACATTAGTCCCGCTGGACTATTATTCCGCGGAATTATAGTCCTAGGTCTAACATTTCTAGGAATAGTAGTCCGGCGGACTACTATTCCTAGAAATGTTAGACCTAGGACTATAATTCCGCGGAATAATAGTCCAGAGGGACTAATTTTCCTACAGACTTCCATTCCTGTTACACCGGGATAGAAAACACTTTGCTCGTAAAGTACTCTTGTTGAATCGTCTCTCACAGCACAGAAATCATTGACTATCAAACAGGAGATTGAATTAGGTAAATTTCTAGGTTCACCATGGAAAAGAACTTGCAACTTGAAGTTTCTATGTATTGACATCATTAAGTGGAGATTAAACCCCCTAAGTTATAATATATTGTACGGTCGCCGTGCACTGGTCACTTTCCACAGGTAGGCATTATTTCCGCGGATGCAATAATATTGGATTCCAAACACGAATTGCAGGAATAATCATAAAACAAATTAATTACAGTTTTGCTGCTGATGTTTTTATAATCTGTTAAACACATGCGTGGACATCACTGCCCACGCGTGGAATACGACCTGTCCACGGCGACTGTACGCTATGGAATTTGAAACTTAGTTCTGGAGTATTGTTTAATGATTAAACGAAGTTTCCATGGATAAAATTCCCCAAGGAACAACATAAATGTTTAGCGCTATCAACTATACATGTACATTTTGCAGTTAAGTAATGTATTTGCAGTTCAGCCGTCACAATCCCCATGGAAACGTCATAAATGAATAAGGTCGTTAATCTAAGATACGTGTTCAGTCAGATTCGAGAAATACCCAGATTTCTTCACATTTTGCTTAATCTGAGGCAGACCCTTTTATTAAAATATTACATCATCTTGACACATTAATTAAAAGAACTACTAAACCCTTCTGCACATCGATCGCGCACTTTTCTTCAACCAATACTAACTCTGCTTCTGGTGAATTAGTATGTTGGGGAACATTGACAGTTGTTCGCGGCTGCTTGGCGGTTCTGTCAGGGTAATCCGGCTTTCCCCACCCGTACAACTGTCCAGCACGAGTTGACCCTGGCTGTTAACCCTTTGAACCCTAGCGGTTGTTTTTTTTCCGGCCAGGAACATGATACGTCATAACGTCATTATATAGGATGGCTTTTCAGTAAATGTGTGAGGTAGACCCTTCAATATTTTCAACGTGCAGCCCCGAGGCTGCACGTTGAAAATATTGATAGGTCTACCCCCAAATAATGAATATGGACTCTTCCAAGTTCTTCCACTGAACTGGCATGGAAGATACCACTAGAGTTCAAATGGTTAAAAGTGTTGTCAGACTCCAATAAAAAGAATTAAATGGACGGATATGACTTGCTTTATAAGTGCACAGCGAGTCAAGTTAATATTAACAACGCAAAGAAAAATATATCAGTGGTGTTGACATCAATAGTATTATCTTTCGAAGACAACAGATTGACAGGATTTGCAAAGGTAAAGAAGAAAATATTGCTTTTTTAATATCCTGAGTGGAATAGATTATCATTTTATCGGTATTTATGACAAAATGTTCCCTTTATCATATATTAAATTACTATTTATTGACTCAACTTGGACGATTTAAACACTTAATTTCTTTGGTAAATTTTACTGCAGGTGCAAAAAAAGCACGTTGACTAAATACAGTTGGTCGAGCCATAGAATGCCACAAATATACCTGGGGACTGGAGTTAAAACCCGAACAAAAACTCATATTCTTTAAAATAACAGTCCCGATCTCTATACAACTGAATTGCTGAAACACTCATTGGTCACATATAGAAAGGTGTCTCACCTACGGTGACCCGCCGCCATCCTGGATGGCTGGGTAGAAGGGGGGCGGGGGGGGGGGGGGGGCAATTATTGTTATAAGAAACGATGCTCAACGAAAATAACATTCTCAATGATTCCAATTTTATGACGCCTCCCAATCGCTGAACGTTTTTTTTCAAGAATATACCCAGGGGAGGACTGGGCCAAGAAAAGTTACCGGGAAATGAACCAAAGCGGACCCCGGATCTGGAAAAATAATTGAATTTTAGAACTGAATGAACGCTACTTCCTTGCATCTCAGTGATCAATGGCACTTTTTGTACACAGAGGACATTTCGATGGCATTTTCGTATCATCTTTATCACTCTTTCGGAACGTATGGTATGAACTGGGGGGGGGGGGGGGTGCGCGGGCCCATTGGGCTTACCATTGTCCGGACCAATAGGCGAAAATTTTATTTATTAAAAAATAAAGAACGCTCTGTTTCTTGCATGCGAGCGATCAGTGGCGGAAAAGAGCATTGGTATTTCGAAATGTTCTGTGTGTGGACTGCTATTGGCAGTTCACACACTGAACATTTCAATATACCGGCGTTCTATGCAATCAAATCCATTTCTCCTGTTGGGCGTTTTCGCGAAATTCCAGGCACCAACAGGTGTTGGACTGCATCAATTTTGGGGGCCCCAGGGGCCACCCAGTAGGGGGACCACGGGTAATTTCACGGTGGACCATACGGCCAGTCCACTTCTGAATACACTGTGATGTCTGTGAAAAATAAATACGAAAATAACATTCTCAATGTTTCCAATTTTCTTACGCTTCGCAATCGTGATGCCTGTGGAATATAAATGTGCTGATGAATTGCACATTTTGGAGACAATAATACAAACTGTATGTTTAAAGCAGATTATAGTTAGTATCGAAAAAACAAGCAGTATGATTGGAAAATTGATAGCGTGTTATTAGTTTTCGTACTATGCAAACTGCTTGACGTTTGATGAAGTGAAATATGGTACACTGTGACGAGAGTCACAGCGTAACAGCTTCCCGTCATCAAACGTCATTATTGAGAGAATTTTCACGCTGATTGACTTGATGAGATACTACAATCCGCTCCACAATTTTCGGTTATTTCCAAAGACGACGTACCGTACATTCTATAGAAATGCAAATATTGTCAAACTTAACCCATGAAATATATAAAGGATATGAAATGGGTGCTTGTTCAAAATGATGATTATGAAACTCGGAAGAGTTTCATAAAAATCATATTGACGATACTCGAATGTCATATTCCGTTTATCATATAACCACCAATTGGACAAGTGGGGGAGGAACTAAACGAAATCTGTAAAGGTTAGGAAAATAAATTTTAACATCAAAGAACAATGCCGCCGAGACGGGTACTGCAAGTTCGCAAATCAGAGCCAGTCGAACGGCCGGTAAACTGTAGTGAAATCAATTACATCAATATGCACTTCAAAAACATAGGCAGTTGTCGCTGATATCTTTCTTATTTCTGTCACGCTACCCGCATCGTCAATTTTTTCTTCAGAATTTGGTAGAAAATCAGACATGGTGGCTTTGTTTTTATTTTAAAATATTTCTGTTTACACGCGCATTAACTCGACCCAGTGGTATACAGATGTACCAATGAGATCACTCGATCGTTTAAATCGTAATATGCAGGTCGGCCAACCAGGCTACGCGACTCTCTGATAGCCAATGCAATTGACAAGAGGTTATATGAGTTATATGAATTAGTAATTCATAAAGCCGAAAAGTACGAAACAATTACAAGTGCAGAAAGCGGTTCAGTTATATGATAAATTACATGTTCTAAATAGGGCTGTCACGATTTTTTAATTTAGGAATCGATTAATTGTCGCAAATAATCGATGATAATCGATTGATCGTACCTAGATGACCCCCCCCCCCCCTCTTCTTCTCTTTGAAGTCGATAAAAATGAAGTTCAAGTCAGTTTACTTACCTCAAATAAACAACGAAGACGATCCTCTTTTAGCTACATTCAAAGCTTTGATGTTCTGAACTTTTGAACCGTCAGTGTAATAATCAAGACAGGTCGGCAGTTGCGAACTTCGCAACTGCCGACCGGTCTTGATTATTACAATGACGGTTCAAAAGTTCAGAACATCAAAGCTTTGATGAATGTACCTGAAAAACAAATGTTTCCCACAGCTTCTTGAGGTTCAACATCAATGTTCTTAACTCTTCACCTTTAGAAACAATATTTTTATCATCGAATTTTCTTTTAGTTATTAAATGTCTAAAACGGGATACAATTTACCGATTATTCGACAACGAAAAATACTAATCGATTTCGCCGTGGCCGATCAACAATCGATTTATCGATTACTCGTGACAGCCCTAGTTCTAAACCCACTAAATACATATCGTCTCTTGAGTTCCAATGTGTTCTATGTGCCTACTGGCACATAGAACACATTGGAACTCAGGGGACGAGATGACACCACCTGACAGAGTATAAATAAACAAACTTTATGTGGAAGGAATAATCCACTGTCTAATAAATGGTTCATCCTATAAAATAAAGTTGCATGATAAAAGTCCAGACCAGCCATTTTCACCCACCAAAAAAGTCTCAAAGGCAGACATTTGCCATTGCCACCTCCTTGGTTTTGAAAATGTAACAAAAATTACATGTTTTCATCTCTTTTTCAGCAACATGCCTCGGAACAACTCCGTGCAAAAATTACATTAAAAAAGTGCAAATTTTCCGAAGCCACTGTATCGCATAATTCCTATTGTAATTTACCCTCAATGAAAAAGGCTCTAACTCAGTGATAAAATTTTATATTACATTTTCCAACAAATAGACTTATGCTATCATCTGGAAAAAAAAATCTTAAATTTACAAGGCAGTAGTTTCAACACATACCATCAGTTTAGAATTATACCCCTGTGCAAAAGTGCGAAAGCGTGGAGCGAAACCTTGGGTCGTTCGAGAAGTTACTCGTCCGAGTAATAACTCGATGTCTTATTTACTCGATTAGATTCCAGTCGTTCGAGCAATCCCTGCTTAAGTCACTACTGGATAGCTTATTTGGTGGATACGATTAAAGCTAGTAGCGCCAGCAGACTGTATTCGATTACTAGTAGTGGAGGAAGACAAGTATGATAGCGATTATCGTGTTGTGATATACGTCCTGAAAGCCATAATATTCAGTTATAAGTGTGGGGAAGTCAAATACAGGACACCCAGTGGTGGCCAAGAGTAATGGTACAGACCAGTTAGTAGTGGCTGTAAAGACATATGCTGATGACAATTTCCAAGTCGGCAATCGTGGCCGAGAAGCCACCAGGGACTGACCAATCGCTAGAAGCCATAGATATCTTACCTCCTTTAAGTATCTGGGAATTTCATGGTTCCAAACGTCACATGCAGACTGCATATAAAACCATATACTGCCTGTCGACATCAATATACGCTGACAGCTATGGGTAATCTCCCCTTTGTTCATTGATTATTCAAAATGGCGACAGCCGATAAACGTTTCAAGTTGAAAGATTGAGTGTTGGAAGCCCATATTTGGTCTGAAGTGCAGGTTAGGCAACTTAAAAGACTTCATATTCTGTGGATGTGTGTCACGTTACCTTCGAAATGAAACTGTTTGGTATGTATGAATTTGTCTTGTTACAATTTATGGGAGAGTGCCTGTAGGCACTCTCCCATAAATTGTAACAAGGCAAAGACACGTGGGCACATTGTGAGAATTCTCTCATTTAATTTTGATCACTGTTGTTATTAGTTTTGTGCATCGATGCAGCAGACGGTAAGATATTATCAGTTACACAGTTTGTTGGTGGCCTAATATGGTATATATGGTGTCAGATAATTCCATATTAACTGACACCATATGTACCATGTTAGGCCAGCAACAAACTCGTCCAATATGAAATTAACTGATACCATATATACCATATTAGGCCACCAACAAACTGTGTAACTGATAATATCTTTCGACAGATAATCTCTGATTAATTAATCGATTATTATAAATAATCAATCAATCATCAATCAAATGAACCTGTTTCATCGCTCTCCTACTACTTATCTATACTCAGGCAGACAATCTAATGCTTTCAGAAGACAGCTTCTAGATGTTGCAAAAGCATCGACGAAACACTGTCGAATACATGAATAAAAATACACATGTGGGTTTGAAGTCTCTGATCTTCTGACGAAGAAATGCAGATGTCTCAGATGGAGCAGTGCTTTCGGAAGACGGCTTGCAAATGTAATCTATGATTTGGAACAAGGTTTTGATCAATGAAGCAGAGTTTATAAGCTACAGGGCGTTTAGATGGCAGACACAGTGTCATATACGGCTCAGAGAAAACAATATTAGGTGAGGCTTTGCCTCACCTAATATTGTTTTCTCTGAGCCGTATATGATACTGTAACTGCCAACTAAACGCCATGTAACGTATTTATTATGCACAGCATGCTAAAATGTCATTGGGAAGTTAACTCAACGAATACTTAAATGATACGCACTTCTCGAAAAATGTAAACAAAGCAGACGATGTTTACATACGCAACAAGGGGAGTAATTTTGCATCCGCATTCTAATAAATCACTCGTGACTTGTTCTATAACCGCCAATGTTTTGGGCTGGTTTGGCATTTTATTATTACAGTTTCATTCAATCGAATGCAATGTTTATACGACGGGGCTATTTTATATGGTGGGTCTTCTGTACGACTGCGCTGCAGCATGTACGGAGGTGTAAATTAAAAGCTGAGGCGTGTGGATATAATGATAAAACAAAATGGCTGACGGGCACCTAATATTAAATTAATATTGGGTGCTTTCAGCCACCCTAAACCTGATATTATGGAGTCTGTGTCTCTTAGTAACTTCATTTGATTGGATAAACAAATTTACTAGCATAATAAGCAGTTATCTTAGGGCTTCATCTTCGCGATGTAAGTCTGAAAGGGGCTTAATATAATTACCACCCACAAGTCGCTTGCCGTCATTTGGTATGGAATAGATAATTGGAATATCAACATCGTCTTTGTCCTCAATCGATAGTTATTTTCAAATGCATCACAAAACATCTCAGAGTGCTTACCAGTGTGCGATAATTGTGTACAACTGTAATTTTCTATGGGACTTAACAAACGTATATTGTCAATTATTATGCACCCGCGCAGCATTACCACCCCAGCGACTATACCATATTACGTTGATCAATGTTTAAATTCAATTGTAGAGCGTACGGTGAAATATTATATTGGCAAGTAGTGTACTGAATTCAAGTCTTACAAGACTAACCATTCTTATAGTGCACGAAATATTTTTGAGTCAATGACAAATCTAGCCCCTATTTCAGTTGCACAAACTATTGACGAAGTTATTAGCCGAGGCTACATTGGCGAAGAAGTTGTCGATACGAAAATGTCAACTTTGTTATTTAATCGCTTGCTTTCTAGATGCCCAGTTATTCACTTTTATCCTATGACACGTCCGTTTTATTCATTTTAATACATTTGATATTTTGTTTTCATATTAATCAGTGATAAATAAAGCCTTCCGTCAATTTCATTGGTCACTTTCAAAACTAGACAATTTGATTGGCTGAACAAAATATAACTGGGCCACATTTTCATAATTAGAGTTGGGAGCTTTAATTGGTCAATTTCAAAACTGGACAATTTGATTGGCTAAACAAAATACAATTGGGTCACATTTGCATAATTTCAGTAGGGAGAATTTACGATATCTGTCCTATTTTGGGTGGGTTATATTGTATTAATCTTTTTCCTACAAGAAAAACGTCATTCATTCTTTTTTTATATTTTCACTTTTTGCTTCCAAAACATAGGTTATGACCCCTCATTGGAACGAGCTCGACGAGCTCGTTCCAATGAGGGGTCATAACCTATGTTTTGGAAGCAAAAAATGAAAATTTTTAGTTATACGAGGATGCTTTTTCCAGGTGCCGTCTACAACTCAAGTTAGGTGATGGGTTAAAAAGTCATACTAAGTGGCTAATTTGTGCGCGTGTGTGTCATATGATAAACAGAATATGAAATAAGTGTTTTTCTCATATAATATTTATGAAACTCGTCCGAATTTTCCGCTTGGGCTCGCCAGAGGCTCGCTAAAACGGAAAATTCTCAGACTCGTTTCATAAATATTATATGAGAAAAACACTTATTCCATATCCTCTATCTATCAGTTGGACGAAAGATGATCGATAGGTAGGGGAAAGCTGTAAACCTTATTCGTCCCGACTGTGGTGGGTCAAGTCGAAGGCATGCCTTGATAATGAAGTAAGAAAATTATTAGTCAGTGATTACAGTTAAAAAACTCAAAACGTCCTGGAAATTTATTAAAATAAAATTATTAAAATAAAAGATTGATAAACATTACATTTATTGATATTTTAAAAAAAACACCGTTTTGCTGGAATGAAAAAAAACCCGCAGATTTACAAAGGCCTAAAACCTAAAGTGTGAAAATTATGGCGATATTTTAGCTACTCATGTGCTCATGATTTATTAAACGCTAAACGATAGATTATTGAAAAATTGCGGGATGATAGAAATCGTATCCCCCACTGTGAAGATATAGAAATTTTCACTTTCACGGTATCAAGCAAAATGGCGTCTTTCAAGGCATCACTTCAAAGTGAATACGAGTCGAATTATCACTGGAAATGATCAATTTGTTCTAAAAACGTATAATGAAAAGAAAATCTAGTGTTTTTGAGTGGATATCGATAATGTCCAGCAATAATTCAACACGTATTCACCTTGAATTGATGCCAGGTGAATCAGATCTCAAGAGGGTACCTGTTCAGAGTATCGATCAAATCACTTCCGCGTATCAATGCGCTGTTTACTTCCATGCATCAATTCAAGGTTGAAACGAGTGAAATTATCGTTAGGAATGACCAGATTCTTATAAAAAGCGTATAATAAAACGAAAATCTAGTTTTTTTTCTTATGAAGCGCTCGCGAAAAATAAACATTTGTCTCGGTCACTCATTAGATAATTTTCGGTATGCACACACAAACACTAGATATCCTCTATGTCCTTACGTAATGATATATACATGGTGACTACTTCATTTTTATGAGAATTCATGTTGATGTTTACACCTAATTTCATCAAATCCGGAAGAAGTCAGGTGAATGCGATATGTCTACCAACTCATGCGATTTATCCTATTGTGCTCGGACGTTTCGAAACAGCATTGCCAGGAACTTATCATTTACACATTAAATTATTTTCATTTCAATGTAAAATGAAAACGGGAATAGACAGATCCATAGTCTCCTCAGAGAGCCCCATCTACTAGAGCTGTAGGTTTTTAAATTTCTTAATTGGTTTCGGTTTTGGTTTTTCAGGTGGAGTAAAACCTCGGTTCGGTTCGGTTTTCGGTTTGTTCATGAGGCAAAATAAAATTCAATAAAACTCAATTTTATGTCCGGAATCATAACTGAATGGCAGTGAAATTGAATGAAACTCAATGAATGCCCGAAATAACCTATAATACATGTAAATGAGGAATCAGGAAGGCCAATATAATAATTACCTAAATATACAGAACTTTTATTGTGCTTGGCCATTTTTCGAGGTCTGACACCTATACGCAACTTGAGGAAAGCTGCAAACACAACTAAGCTGAAATGTCGGAAATCCACAGAATGTAGCCTTCCTAGAGTAGTGAGAGTACCCAGACACTGCAATTGGCAGTGTCTGGGTACTCTCACTACTCTGGGATGGCTACAATATTCTGTGAATTTCTGCAGCAAGAGAGTATTTTAATAAAAAACGAAAAACCTTAGATTACGGGATGTCGACGGTTTCGGTTTCGGTTTTAAAAAAACCCCAAAAACCTCGGTTCGGTTTCGGTTAACCTACAGCTCTACCATCTACCCATCACTTATGATCTAGAGTAAGCGAGTGTATACAATTTCAATCAGGGTGTATATTTCAAACACTCACATTTTACACTAAGGACAACTACATAATACGGTAGGCCCTCCCGTCCCACCAAGTTACAGTACTGAACTCTGACATTCCAAGTATCTGTCAGACGATAAAACATATGGCGAAAGCCACAAAAGGATAACGTTCATGAGAATCACGACACATAATGTCTAAAGCCCCACTTCTTAAACAATTGTATCTCTAATATCAGAAGTTTGTGCGATGAATAACGAAGAGAACCTGAATAACGTTTAACAGTGGAAATTTGGGGAGACCAAGATTGAGACCGTTATCTATTTGGGTAAGAATACATACTCTACTACACAACATCTGCATTTAACTGAGAGTTCAGGGCGTTGGGTAGGTAGTAGTGTAAGTGACACCGAGACACCAGTGACGAAGCTGTTATTAAGAAGCCTCGCAGTCTGATTCCATTGTTGCACGATTCAACTTTCCGAGAGACAACAGGTAGACAGCCAATCTGGCTATGTTGTCTCCCTGTAGTATACATACACAGACCCGCACAAGCGTTTGAATGGGTTAATGTTTATCGCACGAGTTTGGTTGGGCGCAAGAATACCACGAGAGGCGAAGCCTCGAGTGGTATTCTGCGCCGAACCAAACGAGTGCGATAAACATTCAAACGCTTGTGTGGTTCTGTATTTATTACACACCTTCGCAAATTTTTGAAACAGGCCTTTCACGGCAACACTAAGTGAGAATTAAGCTATCCTTCTGAGAGGTAAAGGAAATAAAATAAGACAAAAATCCAAATTATTCTTCACAAGCAGGAGACCAGTCTTATTGTTATTTCGTACGCTGATTGAACTTTTCATTCATAGTTCCACTTGCAAATTGTAATGCGTCACCACTTCGATCGACGAAAAACTGTTCGTCTGAAATACAGTTTACCGTCTTTTTATGCCTCAATTTCACAGCGCGAATTCTGAACGGCTGATGTGACGCACACCAAAAAAGTTACCACACATTCACAAGAAACAATAGGTGTAAATACGGAAAATCCATCAATGAGAAATTATAAAAAAAAAAACTCACGTTTATCTGACTTCCAAATTCCATGAGACTGTTGAGTATTGTTACTCGACTGATTGGCAGGTAGATTAAGATTTAAGTCAAGATTACAGCAGCCATTGTCAATTCATCCCACGTGAATTTTAAATGTATATCCTTATTGTCCAAGAGAAATGATAGTATTGTTCACTATGCCTGCTCAAAATTTATTAAAGTTCGTGTTATAGCCTTTAACAGGGGTACAGAATCCATACGAATTCAAGTGAATATCGACAGGCAATTTGTTTTGTATTTCGATTTGGTGACCTAGAAAATTGCTCGCGCAACGTCATTCATTCGAAATGACGTCACTCATACGCTTTCACATTCTGTCTACATTGTTCTTTAGTTTGAACTGTATGTCAGTCATTTCCATGTCATACTTTAACCCATCAGGTTATTTAATCAATCGTCAGTCAGTATTGTTCACGTTAAGAAAATAAATTAGAAAGTTTCTTTTGATGGTCGGTCAGTGAATAGGACATGAGTTTCAACAGAAACAATAAAAACTCAGATACTATGGACCGCGAACATCCGCTTTACAACATCAAAATAAATGACCCATTGCATCGAAACGGGCCCATGTACTGTATCCCCAGAAATATGACTGGTTCCATTCTTACATTAAAAAAGTGCAAAAATCTGTATCCCGCACGTGTGCAATAAAAGTTTATTTTTATCACACATCCTAGAATGTCGTGAACAAACCTTAATTTTAAATGGGTGTGTAATAAACGATATTACACAACTACTATGTAGTACTTATGTATATATGTACGTTGCCAGGATACTAATGAACAAAGAATAAATCAATCTGCACCAAAAGCTCGAAGAAAACTCCACGAGTATATATACGGCCATAACATTTTCCTCAGTCCAAAATAAACTGTCAACGACTATTTCCTCGACCGCTTTGTCAGATCACATACACAGAACGCTAGGATGTGAGAATGCGTTCGAGAATACATCAGGAGTTCCAGCGCGGAAGGATGGAACGAGAGGCTGCGCCTCTCGTTCTATCCTTCCGCGATGGCATGAGTGCCGTATTGATGAACGCATTCTCACATCGTGGCGTTCTGTGTTTGTTACACGCCTCCATGACATAAAATCCATTAATTTAAAAATACAAAAATCACACACCGAAAATTTAAAATTTAAATTTGTTTGTTATTTACTGATCGTCCGCTTGAATAAAAACAAAAACAAAACTCCGATGTGATTGCCAAACACGTGTGACATATCGATAGGTAAACAGAAAAGTATAAATGAAAATTGTGTCCAAAAATGTAGCTTAATCGTATTTTTTAAGTACTCAGCTGCCGTTATCTGAGAGATATTCGCTTCAAAGTGAGAACTGAACTGTTGTTTATTTATTTATTGGTGTTTTTAAGGTCACATACTTATGCACAATGGCTAATCATGACCGTGACAGTTTTACGGGTGGAGGAAGCCGAAGTACCCCGAGAGAACCACCGAGCAACGACTAGCAGCTGCCAGCTCTCCAAAATTGTAACTCCGCACTGCAGCACAGGCAGGGTCAGATTGGTTGAAGACATGGGCATCATCGACGTGCAGTACGCCTTAGTACACGGCTTCATCGTGCCCCCATGCGGACAATCGGGGTTAAGTGCCTTGCCCAAGGACACAACGCGGGAGTCTGAATCGAACGCCCAGACGGTCACACATCCGAGGACTAACCGGGCTCGACGTTGCTTAACTTCGGTGATCTGGCGAGAACCGGTTACCGCAACGCCACCGCGCCCCAAGTGAACTGTTATTAAGTCACTCCCCATTTAGAGAAAAAGTTTAATTTCGTTAATTTTGGTGGATTTGAACAAAAATAATTTTTCAACTGACATCTGATTTATCGGTTGCCAGCGCAGGTTCCGAATTGATATAGGTTAACATACGACGTTTCTTTTGGCCGAGTAGGAAAAGGGGCGTGGTTTAGTACTTTTGATGGATCCACGACGTCAGGTGGAAAAAATAGTCCGTTAAGGAAAATCCGCATGGAATATGTTTTCCGAACTGATTTATAAATATGGAATACAGGCGTGCAATAATTGTATATATTCTTGCGTAATTGATTGATATGAGATGAAATGGTTAAAGGGCTTTCTTGGTCGATTAATCGCACGGATTGACCTTGGTTAACCGATTAATCACTTGCCCTAATAGGTAGCTGAATAACAGCCTTATCGTTGAATAGGGCTGCACGATATTCGAAAAAGAATACCGGTATCGGTATTCCAAAAAATACCACGGTATACCGGTATATCGAAAACTGTTCAGATATTTGAACATATGTACCACAATCGAGACTTGAGGCAACACAGTCGGAACGAATCATCATGCCTTGATGATGCGGTTCGAAAAACCTTTACCCAACGCAGACGATATCAAAAATTATTATTTTAAGTATTAGTTTATCAAATGTTTCCAAAAATTAATACAAAACAATATCATGTGACCCCTCATTGGAACGAGCTCTACGAGCTCGTTCCAATGAGGGGGTCACATGATATAGTTTTGTTGAAATTTTTGAAAATGATTTTTTCAACTGCTGAATTTGTATATTTCGTGGGCACATGCGGACGTTTCCTTGGTTAAAGCATTAATATTATTCATTCGGAGCTACAGTTAAAACATACTCAAGACATCTTGTAAATTAAATTGTGGGTAAATAAATAATAACGATAAATCGATATTTTTGTAATTACACCGGTATTCAATCGATATTAGTTTGAATACCGGTATATATCGGTTTATCGATATACCGTGCAGGCCCACCGTTGAAGATTTACAGCATTAACCCTTTTCCCAACGTAACGGACAAAACCGGTCAGCGCTATAAACAAAAATCTCCATTCAAATTGTATTATGTTTTCAATTTTTATCTCAAAAACACAGTTTATGATCTCTTGATGGAACGAGCTCATTGATACAAAAATTGAAATTTCTGGTAATTCAAGAATTTATTTGGATGTATCATCTGCTTCCCGCATTCGTTAAAGGGTTAAGAATGACCATTTCCAACTACTGATACAGGAAAATGGCCATGCAAGTGAACAAGTATGTCAGCACGTGACGTCCATGCTTTACACTGTCTCATATAATTGATGGGAATCAATGTGACAATGTTGCGTGTTTTGGAGTCGATTTGTTCATTTGTTAACCCATATAATACAGTAGTTCAAAAGTAACCTTTAATCGATCAACTACGTTTTTGATCGAACAAGTCGTTGATCATTGGTTAATCAATTAATCGGTTAACCGTTTCAGCTCCATAATTAACCCCTGAGGTATCAATTTATTTGGTACCAATCACTGGTCTTTTTAGTTACGTGGGGTGGGGTGGTACGCGGAGTGCATTTTCCGGACGAAAGGAGAAATTTCTGCCAGCTGTCCCTAAATTACCGTCTTTATTCCGAGCAAAAATGCAGTTTGAATCTGATCAAACGAAAGAGAGATTACAACATATCCTTCATTGTTGCTGTAAATTATAGGGTTTAGTGCGACTAAGTAATTTCTCTTTTGTAACGCCTAACTCACACGGTACTCCCTTCATACACGTATATATGTCACTAAGTTTTACAGGAGAGCAATCGCAAATTGGAACATTTGTAAACTTGTTCACGCACCTCAGTGAATTGTCGTAAACAAATATTCAGAAGCATCCAAATGACCCGAAACTTATCCCTCCAATAACGTAATATCCTAATCTTCCTGTGAGAATTTGAGATACAGTACGTGGCGAGTGGATTGTAATAAAATCACTCGCGGAGTGGAGTTATCACCCTAAAGTATCACTTTCAAATTCTGTACATATGGACAAAAAACGCAAGCAATGTTGCAGCCAATGGACCTCCGGGTTCAACCCGGAGGTCCATTGGCTGGAACTTTGCTTGTGATTGTAATGCTTTGCAACAAATTCGCAATTACTGCTTGGGTGGAGTCTCCACTCTGCGGGTGATTTAGCGATAATACACTCTCCACGTACTGTATACCAGGTGGAATATGGGCGCGAATATTGATCTTAAATTGTTCTTCAAGTGAAAACTAATAGCGCGTTTGACGTCAATGACATAAGCTTTGAAAATGTTGATGGCAAGCAAGATTGTTATCACAATTCAATTCACCTTTGACGTCACATTAGGGACATATTTATAAAATATTGAAGATGGCGTACTAACTCATAAAATTAAATAAAAAGCTTCCATTGTAATGGTAACCTGTTAGCAGGTTACACAAGACCAATACCGGGTCTGCACCTGCGTCGCTGCATGTAATTGAATCGGCAAACAGGAAGTGATCTGAAAATTGCATACACGATACAACTGATCATTATCAGGCTCCAGATGAAATATAAAATCAATCCCTTGCATAGAAGCCGAGAAAACCTTGACGGAAAATTTCAATGTTCAGTGGGTACAATGAAATTTCAAAGTATCGGCAAACAGGAAGAAGACGCACGGCAGATCTGAAAATTGCTTACACGATACAACTCATCATTATGAAGCAGCAGACCAAATATAAAATCAATCCCTTGCATAGAAGCCGAGAAAACCTTGACGGAAAATTTCAATGTTCAATTTCAAAATCATTCCCTTTCATAGAAGCCAAGAAAACTTTGACGGAAGAAGTGTTTCGGACGGACTGACGGACGGACAGACGGACTGACGGACGGGCGGAGTCGAGCGGTTACTAAACCTGCTCTGCCGCTGGCGACGCAGGTAAAAAACAATATCCAGGTGTTTACTTCGACGATACGGCGCTTTTCGATTTGCAACTAATTTACATTCAACTGTGTGTAGGATATGACGTGTTTACTCTTCGTTCACCATCTCTCTGTATTTTGTATCACTGTTAAATCATAGCATTCAGGACAGTTTCAACAAAGAAAAGGAAGATTCACGTAAAAATTGATTTTCTGATATGTATACGGCTGGTTTTTTTTGCATATTCTATTCTCGAAATGGATAATGTCTCCAATCAGCTGATTAGTGGCGAGAAACTTGTATTGGAACATGCATTTCAGCCCGAATTCGGCCAGAAATGAGTCTCAATATGCATTAAGTTGTCATCCGAGGCCTTTTGTTGACGATGATATAAATGATAAATCAACTTATTTGTAATCAGGATTTGTGAGCAAAACCACTTTTTCACTAGTTTTTATATTGACTCATATGTATTATTTATTTATTTATTTATTTATTTATTTATTTATTTATTTGTGTTTAAGGTCATATATTTCTGCACAATGGCTAATCATGACCATGACAGTTTTGCGGTGGAGGAAGCTGGAGTACCCGAGAGAACCACCGAGCAACGGCGAGCAACTGACCAACTGTCAGCTCCCCAACATACCAAATCCACACAAGCAGGGTTAGCATTGGCTGAAGACAGGTGCACCATCGACGTGCGGTACGACTTAGTACACAACGCCACCGTGCCCCCTCGTGGGCAATGGGGGTGAAGTGTCTTGCCCATGGACAAAACGCGGTTGCCGCAGGTAGGATTCGAACCGAGAACCTCTCGGCTTGCAGCCTGAATCTCTACCTACTAAACCACCACGCCCCGGCTCATATATATATTTGAAACACCGCATGTTATCATCTACGGCATTGAATAACTACATAATGTTAGATAGAACCATTATCTTCTGTATATACGGGCCATTGTCGAACTAGTCCAGACACATTTACACTAGTGAACCGAGATTTACAAAATAAAATAGTAAGAACTCAAGGCAAAATGAAAAGATCGAACAAAAATAGCACGTGAGATTCAATGTTCGTGCATGTATTTTTTCCCACATTTTCCGAAATTCTACAGAGTTGTCCAAAGAAAAACAAACAGAAAATGTCGAGCGTATCGCGACAAGGTCGCGATCCGCTCGAAATTCTCTGTTCGCTTTTGTGATCAGAGTTCTGGTAAAAATTCCCTGGCCTTGTCTTCATGATCACTTTCCGCGAAGAGTGCACAATACTAAAGCGATGAATGTACGTGGAAACGGTTCAGTAAAAGTTATTCAACACCTCGGCCTTTGGCAATTTCTTCCGGCCAAGTACTTAAGCGCGCTCACATGCAAGTGTCAGAATACGTATGTGTCTCATGAAAACCGATATGCGAGAATTGATAATTACTAAATTCGGAATTATTTCTGTGTTTCTGTGTAATTGTCTACGCTAGCGCCTGTTTTATTGTGAAATGTTTCTCTGGCTAGTTTGCCTGATCCTTCGATACACAATTGGAACATATTACTGTTATATTGATCTGTGGTCCCAGCTTATTTGGTCTGACCAAAAAAATTCAAATTCGGTAATTGTCAATTCTAGTACATCGGTCTTGGAGCGGGTTTTGACTGTGAACAAACAGGCTGGCTGAGTTAATTCCAACCTCGTTTGCGCGTTGTCAGTAGCTCAGTTGGTATGGTCGCAGAATATTCAGAGCTGGGCGATTCGCTGCCGTAACCTCGATTTCGTCTTCCGTCGGGGGCCAACCTCAGGAAACTTTAGAGTTTTCAGTTTATTCTCATACCTAGCACACTGCTCGGTGGGATTGCTGCCTGCCATAAGCGATATAAAATTAAACCCAAGCAGTTGAATTCTCGCGGGTCTTCCATGAATTGCAGCGTTTTCCAGCTGGAACCATAGACCACTACAACATAATCTGTTCCAGATGTGCGTCGAATGTTAAAGCAAACGATCCAAGTAAATCTCAGAATGCATACAGGTGCTATTAAAGACATTTATTACATTCCAAAGTGTGATTTACTGGGATTTCCGGGTTTGATTATAAACGATAACTTCACAAGTGACTTATGCAATCGACAATTGTGTCATGTATCCGTGCGCGCAAACGAAGACGCTTTGCCGTGGGAGTAATGGGGACTTCATTGTTTATTTTTTTGCTTTTTTAACCCTTTACCTAACATGAAAAGCAGACGACATTTGCATTTTTTTCTCAAAAACATAGGGTATGACCCCTCATTGGAACGAGCTCGACGAACTCGTTCCAATGAGGGGTCATAACCTATGTTTTAGAAACAAAAAATGAAAAAATAAAGAAAATTAATAGGCGAATTTTGAGAATAGCTCTGGCCGGTTTTGGCCGTTACGTTACGTAAAGGGTTAAATAATATAATTATCGTTAATAATGAAAAGTAATAAACAGAGTAATCGCTTGACTGGACTGGTTACCTGAAATAATTCATTCGAGGCGAGGGACTATATTGTAAAACACTCGTGCGCATTCGCGCACTTGTGTTTGTACAACGTCCCTCACCTCTCATGAATTATTTCACGAAATCAGTCCAGTCAAGCGATTACTTTCTATTTATTAATCAACACGAAATAATTCCAATTTTAGTAATTTCCAATTGTCGTTTATCTCTCTTATATTATTTTTAGTACGACAAAACGCATTCTCACAGTTAAAGAATCGAGATGACAAATAACTGTTTCCGTATGTTTGTATACCGGGCTTGTTATGTGAACAAACATATCGGCTGAGGTAATTCTAGTCGTGAAAACTTCAGAGTTTTCGGTTCAGTCTCCAACCTAATACAATGTCTGGTAGAATATAGGCGATATAAGTTATATATTATATCTATATTCAAAAATAATGGTCAATGGTCCCAGCTTTTAAACACAGGAATATCAATTAATGGAAAATCTGTGAATATGCAGTTGCTTGAAGTTGCTCGCCTATGTCAAGTGGGAATTCCACCAGGCATATTCCTGGCACCGTGCCACTGGATTGAAAACTGTTGTAAATGTGCTACTGATTGTAAATGTGAACTAACATACTGGCTGAGTTAATTACAACCTTTGTTTTTTTTTGGTGGTGGTGGTGGGGGGGGGGGGGGGTTGCCATTGGCCCAGTTGGTATGGCCGCAGAGCATTTATGGCTAGGCGACTGGATGACGTAGATTCGAGATCGGCTCCCGTCAGGGCCACCTTCCGAAAAACTTTAAATGTTCAGTCCAGTGGCGCGGTGCCAGGACTATGACTGGTGGGATCCCTGCTTGACATTGGCGATATATATTATATCCATATTCAACATGTAATGTAGGGAATATATTTTGATGTTTGCGAAGATATGATCGCAGAACACGAGCAGTTGTCCTTGTTCAGTTAAAAAACTGTTCAAAGAGCTAACAAATTACTAAAATAGAAAATCAATATAATTTCTCGAACAATGACACGATAAGGTGAGAGTGTTATGTTCACCTCGCTAGGCATCAGTAATGTATTGATTTGTTTTCACTTTGAAGAAGATGCTATGGAGAGATATGGTTTTCTAACATTTTCGTCACTTCGCATATTTCTAACGCAGTAGTTACAATGGTTCTAACTTTTCACGTTCTCTATACGATATTGTGACTGTGTGATATTCTGGTTATATAACAAAGGAATTTGAAAAACGGTTTGATGTTGAGTACAACCATTATCTCGGCGGTTAAATCCATTGGAGGTAAGTCGTTATTGTAATTGCGAAAGTGTATTTATCGATATATCTAATTACTCAGTTATCCCCGTGAGAACAGTTGGAGCAAGGACGTAGGTAGCAATTCGAACTTGTGGGAGGTGGGGTGGGGTGGGATGGGTGGGGGCACAGCCACACAAGGGCAACCAGTCACGAATATATATCAGTGGTGGGCAATGTGTCTTATTGGCATGGTAGGAATGCAATACACAAAGCTTTGTTTGAGATTGACGCACCTCTTCGTTGAGAAAATGCACTTTTTTAACTCCATATTCAACAAATTTCCCCATCGTCCCGATGGGGAAATTTGTTAAATATGGAGTAAAACATATGGATTATCCTCAACCTAACAGTCCTTTGTAGAGACCAATCGAACGAAACAATCTTTGGTCACACCTTGAGAGTAAAGAGTCTGTGTACCCCAATACCAATACATTTGTAATGCCTGGTTCGTGACGAAAATGTCCGAAACACTCTCTCTTTGTCTCTCTCTCTCTCTCTCAACTATTCCTATACAAGGTTGATGATGTGTCCGCTTTGCCTCCCCAATTCCCCTACATCCCTGAATGGGAAATGAGGGAATGCATAATTACAGTGCCGAAGCAAACGAGCTCGAAAAAATACCGATTGAAGCAGCACGCCTGGTGACAGAAGGCACTAAAAGTACGGGGACACAACGTCTTTGCGCCAAAACCGGCTGAGAAGCAATAGAAACGAGGACATATCACAAGCTCATTCAGTATTTCAGAATGTATCATCGTCTGGTACCTTCTTATATGCCCAACTTGATTTCCCCTCGAAAACCTACAACTAAAACCTCCGTCGTAACAATATTATTACCGCACCATGTAGAACAAGTACCCATCATACTTCATTCTGTCCATCTACCACACGGCTCTGGAATATCATCCTCTCGAAAACCAGACTCATCACTCTCGAGCATCTCAAAGACTTACTTAAACCGTAACAGATAACTAATACTTTACTTTTTTTACAGCCATTCTTGACTCCTTGCGCCAAAACTACACCCTCGTGTTCGATTGAAGTGTAGCAATCTTAACTTTGACTTGCATGTCAACTTTATCTCTGAATCACCTCTGCGCAATTGTGGTGGGTTCGAAACCGTCGACCACTTTTTCAATTACCCTTTATACGCACAATGTAAACTGTAAACTTTAAATTCCATACTTCATCCCATTACAACATATATATAACTGTGAGTTTTATAATCTGCAAACCAACAAGTCTATGTTCCAGAAAGTACAACAGTTTATTCTTCAAAGCAAACATTTCCATTAAGTTCAAAACATGCCTGTGATAACAACAACCAAAGTTATGCTACCACTGTGCACACCACATAAGGCTAAAAAAAAATAATGTTTTGATTCTCAGGCCCTCCTTCGTTGGATTTGAACCTCCCCATTAGAAATTTTTGTTATGTTATGTTATGTTTTTTTTAAGAATTTGTGAAAACTTGGAATGGTCATTTTTTCACATTTCGCGACATATTATTTAGCTGATTTGCAGTAAATTGGTTTTTCTTGTTGCAGTTTATGGGAGAGTGCCCAGAGGCACTCTCCCATAAACTGTAACGAGGCAAATTCCGATATACTGGATCATGATTTAATTATTTATTTATTTGCTGGTGTTTAAGGTCATAAATTTCTGCACAATGGCTAATAATGGCCGCAACACTGATATAAACTCAAGTTTAACCAATCATTTAGATCCATGTTTCCCATTTTAAAGGACTCCTACCCCAAGCATTGGTTACTGGGGCCTATTCTAATGGATCATGATGTTTGACAGATCTATACCATTAAAAAGAACAATAAAATACAAATCCTTTTAGCTGTTGTTACGGCAGTTAGTTATAAAAGGTATACTATAATTACACTAAAATACAACATTTTCTCTTTTTCAAGTGGAAAGACAGCAAAACGATTTACTGAGTATACTCAACCCTTTACGCGAAAAAAAAAAAATAAAATAAAATCCTCCCTCCCTCACTGATTTGAAAAAAAAATTGCCTGAGAATCAATTCAGTTTTTTATTTGGCCTAATGTCTGGTTATATTTTCTCTTTGGGTCATCCCACTGTTACTTCTCAATGTATCTGACTCTAACACAATTTTTCTGACTATCTTTCTTTTTCACTACTCTCAAATTACATATACTATATATATACTATTATATATAACATAACGGAATTTTCAACCCGATAAAGAACACTGAACAATATTCCTGTATCAGCTGTAATAATCTGCCGTGTTAAAGAATGTTTTGGTGACATCCTCATATAAGCTCCAATTTTACTGCTGAATCTACATTAGTTCGTATATTTTTATGTTTACTATTTAATGTTATTCTCCAAAATGATGTGAAATAGTTAAGGAATGATCGTTTCTTTTGTCTATTTCTTGAGTTATGAACCCCCAAAAACAAAGTCCAAACTGCGGAAATGGGCGTGGACTTTGTTTTTTGGGGTTCATAACTCAAGAAATAGACAAAAAGAAACGATCATTCCTTATAATTAAACGTTCGCGACCCAAATAAATAGTGTTAGTCGTCCTCTACTTCAGCGAACAAAGACTTAAAAACTAAAACTGGTAGACATATCATTTTTCTGGCATAAAAGAGGGCGCATATTATTGAAATGCAGGTAGCAATTGACACACTTTCCAAGTCAAATGCACTTATGTCATTAAATTTTTTATTGACCAATGAATTACGTAATGCAAAGAAAACGTCATAAGCCACGCCTCCCTCAAATTTCATTCAACTGTTCACTTCACGTAAAAGTTACGTTCCGTGGTAGGTGGAAACAGGCCATCAGTATTACATTGTATTTTGGTTTTGACCGTTTCCCGAGAACTGAAAAACACAGTTTGTAAAAGTGGAGTTAGATATAAAACCAGATGACATGAAATTAGTTGAATTAGCAATGTCAAAATTGCCGTATTCATCGTGACCAGCCATTGTTTACAATCGATTTGGGTAAAACGATGAACGCAGACGATCACCCAGTGTGCGTAAAAATTAAAATGTCAAATAAATACAGTTGTGAAGAAAAAGAAAAATTGACCCACCACGGTCATTTAAATATTTTCATGGTGATAAATTAGTAACATAATTTTTTTTTTCACATTTAGAACGTGCCAGTGTTCTAACTTCTATTGATTTGACACCATGTTGCAACTCCGAAGACTGGTATTTTAGGGGCGTGGCTGGGGGCGTACCTAATTGTGTTTTTTCGGTTCATTGAGTTATGAAAAGAAAAAACAGAATCGTGTGAGCCAATCGTTTTACCTGAAAACGCATGAACCGAAAAAAAGTTTAATTATATACTGATTGAACTAAACAAGATCTCTTTAACGGATATAATATGGCCTGCCATCCAGTGCCTGATATAACAGGCTTGTAAAGTGGTCTGCACAGGTACGAACTATTGGCAAGTTGCTCAGTGATTACATTTTCACAGTCGATAATAAAGATGACGACAGTGCAGTTGTCGTGGACGGGTCATATTCCACGCGTGGGCAGTAAGCAAACGTTTACCATGTAATACAAATCATCATCAGCAAACTTGTAATTAATGAACCACCGGGTGGTACCTCGAGCTTCATCAATTAAATTTTTAATGATTATTCCTATAATCAGTGTTTGGAATCCGATGTTATTACATCCGTTGAAATATTGTCCACCCGTGGAAAGTGACCAATCCATGGCGACCGTAGTATAATGTTCATAGGAATCCAATTCCAGAATGAGACAGGTAACTATCAACTCTAGTGCGTAAGGGAAGTGGGGATTAAAAATAAAGTGGAAGCTTGGAGCCTCTGAGGCAATGTGTACTTTGTGACCATTAGTTTTAAATACATTCCCGCCCATCATTCACAGTTAAAATAAAATAAATTAAGAAGGAATAATTTTTTCACAAAAATTACCGCGACAAAAATGGCGGTAACAAAAATGGTAACTACAATGTGTGAAAAAAAAGTGTTGTTATAAATAAAATAGACTTGTCCAGTAAATTTAATATTTAATGTTATGAGTGGGATAAAAAGTACTTTCATACAATCTGTCGTTATTCTCTTTATCCCACAACGTACTTCTATCTCCTCTGGTTCAAAACAATAAGTCCAAACAAAATTAAATACTTAATTCTCAGGCAAATGTTTTTATAACGAATGAGGGAGGGCAGTTCTTATTTTTGTTTTTTATTCCCGATGGAATGGTTGCCGATGCCTAACGTCCAGTTGTGAGAGCCTAGAATTAAATACTATACCTTCCATGTTGATTTCACTGATAGTGTTTTTGTAACAGTGATCACACAACCCAAAATCAATGTAGAACAACTAAAATGGAGATAAAAAATAAGGAGTTTTTGAACTGGTTGAGTGCTAGAAGCCACAATTAGGCCTTCCACAAAAATGAGGGTACCAGTGCAAAATTCAACATTTTCATTACCCATTTTTCGTGTTCAGTCAAACGACAAAAATAAGTTTGTTTATACAAACTTGTTCTGTTAGAAATTATTGGAGAGTGCCTGTTGGCACTCTCCAATAATTTGTAACAAAACAAGTTTTAATGAACAAATTCAGACCAACCAAACTAATCTAGCTCTCAACCAGTTGAATAAATAATTATTTTGTACATACAAATGAGAATCGTGTCTTATTTCTCGAAGAGAATAACAATACTGTATCAATGTATACGACATATTACATTACAAATCGCGATGTGATACCGCTAAAATCACAAATTAAGATAGTTTTATACATGTTGAATTTTGCCTCCGAAATATATATGACGAACGCGGGCCGAGAAAACGAATTCGCCGTTGCCTGAGAATCAAAGATTGATTTTCGTTAGCCAAAACATTTGCAATAAAAAGATTAAGAAGTATCGTTTTCCCCTAGAATAAATGCGTGCCTCGTAACGTCTTTTGCGTAAATGTAACGACGTAAGTGTCGTCGACGCTGTTGAAGGTGTATGTTTCTCAATGTTAAATGCATGGAGAAAATGTATACCCCTCATGTGATATAAACAAAAAAACAGTATCCGAAGGTCTTATTAACTGAATAGCCGTCTATTTGTGAGATAAAATACCTTTTTGGTCACTTACTAACAACATTCCACACACAAGAAATGAAAAATAGATTGTCACCAGAAAACCGCTTAGTGAAATCGCCATGGAGACAATTCATGGGAAACACACTACGAAGAGTAAGCAATGTTTCAGTGGATAGGGGTCCATTTGATAGAAGTTTACCTGCGTTTCTTATGCTTTGTCGCATATTTTTAATCTTTGTATGGTTTGAAATTTCAACTCCACAGGTGTCTTAATAATAATCAGCTCTGCGCACACTGTGGCAACGGATAACTACAATACAGTCGCAGTAGGCTGGTCATATTTCACGTGGGGCAGTGATGTCCACGCATAGTTTCACCGGGTAATAAAAATCATCATCAGCAAAATTTTAATTAATGCTATACTGCTATACTATACTGTTTTATCATATGACTCGTCCGTTTTGTTCACTTTAAAACATTTGATATTTTGTTTTCATATTGATCAGTGATAAATAAAGCCTTCCGCCAATTTCATTGGCCAGTTTCAAAACTAGACAATTTGATTGGCTAAAAACAAAATACAACTGGGCCACATTTTCATAATTTCCATAATTAAAGTTGGGAACTTCCATTGGTCAATTTTAAATCTGGACAATTTGATTGGCTAAACAAAATACAACTGGGTCACCTTTGCATAATTTCAGTAGAGAAAGTTTACGTTATCTGTCCTATTTAGGGTGGGTTAAATTGTATTAATCTTTTGCCTACAAGAAAAACGCCATTCATTTTTTTTTATATTTTCACTTTTTGCTTCCAAAACATAGGTTATGACCCCTCATTTGAACGAGCTCGTTCCAATGAGGGATCATAACCTATGTTTTGGAAGCAAAAAATGAAAATTTTTAGTCATACGAGGATGTTTTTTCCAAGTGCCGTCTGCAACTCAAGTTGGGTGATGTGTTAAAAAGTCATACTAAGCGACTAATTTGTGCGTGTGTGTGTCATATGATAAATAGAATATGAAATGAGTGTTTTTCTCATATAATATTTATGAAACTCGTCCGAATTTTTCGTTTGGGCTCGCCAGAGGCTCGCCAAAACGGAAAATTCTTAGACTCGTTTCATAAATATTATATGAGAAAAGCACTCATTCCATATCCTCAATTGATTGCATAAAACATATTACATGTTCACAGCAAGTTATCATTACAATGAGTGGCATAGAATGATAAGGTTCGTGTAGCTACCACGAAGACCCGTACCCGGTGTTTCATTAATTAATGTTTTGATGATTATTCGTATAATTAGTATTTGGAATGTAATATTATTACGTCCGTGGGGGTGCGGGGGGGGGGGGGGGGAGGCTGTAGCGTTGCGGTAACCGGATCACCGAAGTCAAGCAACGTCGAGCCCAGTTAGTCCTCGGATGGGTGACCGTCTGAGCGATCGATTCGGACTCCCGCGTTGTGTCCTTGGGCATGGCACTTAACCCCGATTGCCCACAGGGGGTACGATGACGCCGTGTACTAAGGCGTTCTGCACGTCGATGATGCGCATGTCTTCAACAAATCTGACCCTGCCTGTGCTGCAGTGCGGAGTTACAATGTTCGGGAGCTGGCATGCTCGTCGTTGCTCGGTTGTTCTCTCCGGCTACTCCGGCTTCCTCCACCCGCAAAACTGTCACGGTGACGATTAGCTATTGTGCATAAGTATGTGACCTTAAACACCAATAAATAAATAAATTACGTCTGTGAAAATATTGCCCACCAGTGGAAAGTGACCAGTCAACGGTGACCGTGCTATAGATGGCATATCCTTTCTTTAATGTACGTTAGAGCTTCCATAATCGCACGCCTTATTGTACGCATTTATCCCATTCAACACTGAGTTCTCAAATGGATGGGCTCAGCTGAATGTCAGTTACAAAGAAGATGGTCAAATCTATTTGTCTTCGTCCCCCGCCCCCGAACAATGATTTGCAGTTTTATTGTGTTATATCACTGTAGCACTTTCGTTTACGTATAAATGTATGCATGTCGTGTTGTGATGGATACATCCTCACCGTAACCCGTATGCAGGAGAGCAGCAGAGCCAGACTTCTACTTAATAACTCTTTGGACCCTCGTTTCCTGGAATGGTATCTCCCTTCTGTGCACTTACAGTGAGATTGGTCAGTCCAAAATCAATATACAGGGAGGATAAAATAATAACGGCAGTCTGCAGCCGTTTGGCTGCAGACTGCATTTATTATTTTATCATCAATGTTGCTTGTATAGACCTCTTATAATAAGACAAAAATGGGACAAAATTATGCCTTGAACCGACAAATTGGTCTTACGAGTTCAAATGGTTAACATGAAACACGTGGCTTCGATACAAACATGATACTTACAGATTTATTTATTGATGTTTTTAAAGTCACATATTTATGAACAATGGCTAATCATGACCGTGACAGTTTTACGGGTGGAGGAAGCCGGAGTACTCGGAGAGAACCACCGAGCAACGACGAGCAGCTGCCAGATCCCCAACATCGTAACTCCGCACTGCAGCACAGGCAGGGTTAGATTGGTTGAAGACATGCGTACCATCGACGTGCAGTACGCCTTAGTACACGGAGTCATCGTGCCCCCACGCGGGCAATGGAGATGAAGTGTCTTGCCCAAGGCCACAACGCGGTTGCTGCAGGTGGGATTCGAACCGAGGACCTCTCGGCTTGCAGCCTGCACCTCTACCTACTGAGCCACCGCGCTCCCCATACTTACTGATAATGGTTATATTCTCTAAATTAGATTGAAAATATTTTATTAGCGTAACATAAACTGCAAAACGGATTGAGATAAAATTGCTGAACACTTGCAGAGGGCATTCTTTCCTTCTCGTCACATGACTATACAACTCCGACACGAGGTATCCCTGGCTGTCGAAAGTGTCGTTAAACCCCAATAAATAAATAAATAAATAATGAATATACAAATTTTTGACAAGATGACGGAAAAGAAAAAAATAATACAAAAGTAAATTATTGTGATGGAGTAAAAAAGGGAAGAAAAGAGAGAAGCTCACATGTTGTGCAAACAGGATGTGTTTTTTCTGTGCGAAACGGCGAGAAATGCATTAATTTATACTTTGGTTGAGTGCACCAGGGCTTATGAAACTTTGGTCGATCTTTCGTGGTGAGTGCTTTGTTAGAAAGGGGAAAAGCTTTCTTCTATTGTTTACATATGAGAACTCAGGAACACCAAACTGTAGTTAGTCCGAGCAAAATATACTATTCAATGTTTTGCTGAGCACCAAGTACATCTGACTACCTGTTTTACGTTTCAGTTGAAGTATTGTAATGAAAAGTGTATATATTTTTTATTTAGTCATATCTTTAATGATTTAAGTACAGAAATTAAGATTTTATTTGTGTTTGACGTTATTTTTTAGCTTTTGAATACGATAACCATGGAATATGGATATTATTGGTAAAAGAAGAAATTTTTGAATATGCCAAAAAGTTAACGGAGCGAACTGATATGGCTTCAATATCGAATATGAGACCCATTACTGTTAATTACAGCTTGGCAACGCTTTGTCACGCTCCCAATCAGGTTTCTGGTGGCACTTTGTGGGATGTTGTTCCATTCTTGGACCAGCATGGCACCAAGCTCCTGGACACTTCTTGACTGGATTGGACGAGCTGAAATTGCAAGCTGCAACTCATTCCAGACGTGTCCGATTGGATTGAGGTCAGGGGATCTTGCTGGCCAGTCCATACGCTCAATCCCTTCCCTCTGGAGGTACTCCCCGACAGCATGGACAACATGAGGACGGGCATTATCGACCATCAGAATGAATCTATCACCCACTGCACCTGCATACAATCAATGTACCACGTTCAAGGGCACAAAGCTCTGTACGTCCACCCCAGCTGATGCCGCCCAGACCATGATTGACCTGCCACCATGGCGGTCATGCTTAGCAATGTTGGCTGCATGGAATCGCTCTCTATGCCTTCTCCATACCCTAGAAGGCCTATATGTGTGGTCTAGGCAGTACTTTGACTCATCTGTAAAAAGGACAGGTTGCCAATCTTCTCTTGTCGATCCAACGTGGTCCATGGCCCATTTATATCGTGTCTGGCGGTGGTTCTGGGACAGCGGAATGCGAATACATGATCTTCTCGATCGGAGACCACCTTCGTGAAACCTTGCCCGGATAGCCTGCGTCGAAACATTTACCGCAAAGCTGGGTTGCTGTGGCAAAGCGGTTCCTACGGGGCTGAATGATCAAAAACCGGTCTTCAGCTGCAGATGTTGCCCTGTCTGTGCCACCACCATGCCGTCTTACTGGTGCGCCATACTGCTGAAATCTTGCCCAGGCTCTGATGATCACCGTATGGTGCACACCAAGGGCTTCACCAACCTGACGATGGGTAGTCCCTTGCTCCACCATCCCTACAGCCCGCCACATATCTGCTTCAGACAGATGTCTTGTTACATTTGCGTTTGCCATATTCAATAATTAAATCACAAGGGTTTGTGTAGAAATGAAGATTGAATTCCCTACACATGTCATGAACATGTAGATAGTATACAAAAACATCATGAAAATCAAGGGGTACATGCTTTGCACGACTGTCACGAAAAGTCTGCCTGTCAAGAGAGCTAATGTAAAAACTGGGGACCATCTCAATACGTTCCTCAATCATATCCACCCAAAATATCGCAAATATGTCACAAGCAAATTTCACAATGATGTGTCAAATATTTGGGGCTTAGCAACCTTTGAGTAGTATTTATTATATGCTAGCCTGTGAATTATCGCAAATTATCCAAAAGATATTTCACGATATCTATCGACTCGATAGATGTTGAGAACTATTCTTCAGTAGCTTCGTAAATGACGTCACGCTACGCCGCATTACGTCGCCTTGAAGGAACGATCAGCTGATCTTTGTTATTGTTTTGAAACGTACGCATTCTCGTCGAATTGGGCTGAATATTGTGCAATAAAATGGCTCGTACCATATAATAAAAAAGAAAATCTTCTCTATTTTAGTCAGTATATGGAATTATCTCACGAGTGTGGACCTGAAAGTTTTATTTTTCACGAGCGCTTGCGTGAGTGAAAAATAATATTTTCAGGTTCACACGATGAATTTTTTCAGTAGTTTCCTAAATGACGTTACGCTTCGGCGCATGACGTCGCCTTGAACGTCGCCTCGAGGGAACGATCAGCAGCTTTTTCTTATTGCCTTGAAACTGTTTGCAGTCCAATTGGATTGAAATACTGCGCAGTAAAATGTCACGTAGCATATAATAAAAAGAAAACCTACGCTGTTTTAGTGGATATCGACATTCGTGAGGACCGGCAAGTATTCGTGAGGACCGGCAAGCGCTAGTGAAAAATAAAACTTTCAGGTCCACACTCATGAGATAATTCCCGATATTCACTAAAATATCGTAGATATCCTCTATTTATATTATATAGTTCACGGAACATATTGACTAGGATTGTGCTATAAAAGTTACATTGAAAAAAAAATATTCCTCGTTCTCCAGAAAATCTTTAAATTGACGGTGCGGTGAATTATCGATAAATCTATTACATTTGTCGACTTTCATATCACTTCATTCTTTTCGCAGCCTACGGTGAATTAAACCTCTATATTATCGGGCCCTGCGAAGCTTCGAGATTCGATTCGATTTCGAATCTTAAACAGATATATATTCGGATCGATTCGAAATCGTCCGCCCGATTCATTTCCTCTCGACTCTTTTGCATAGGTAATCAAACTATCTCCGTCGCCTCACAAAACGTGCAGTTCAGATGGAAATATGCACATAAATAATGTTGAAATAAAGACTGAGTGTACCTTTAGCTACATTAACATAAATAACACCTTCACTCATGCCACTAGCTATGCTAATTCAGGTATCACTACTCCCTGCCACTGTTAGATGCAGATTTTAGGTTTCCAAGCAATATCGACGATGAACTTTAACCCTTTACCCAAACGAATCGCCCGCATCCGCCCGCGTAATATGCAAATTCTGCAGTTGAAAAAAATATTATTTTTCAAAAAATTACAACAAAACCATATCATGTGACCCCTCGTTGGAACGAGCTCGTTCCAACGAGGGGTCACATGATATGGTTTTGTTGAAATTTTTTGAAAAATTTAAAAAAATTATATTAAAAATAATAAATTTTGATATCGTCTGCGTTGGGTAAAGGGTTAACCCTTACAGGGTAATACTCCAACAACACCGTCAAGGCATGCCTTCGACGAACGCATGCCTTGATGATGCAGTTGGATTATTTTATCAGTCGGGACTTGAGCCATCACAGTCAGAACAAATCAGGTTTATAGCACCCCAACCTCCTTCGGATATCTTCAAGACGCCACTAATTCGATTCGAGGTTTGATCCGATTTCGAATAGTAGATACGATTCGATTCGAGATTCCATTCGAATAGAAAATGTGTGATTCGCAGAGTCCTACTGTAATATAATATAAAATTAACCTCTATATGTGTGTGTATGTGTGTACAGAGCAGGGTTTTTTTTATATAATATAAATAAGCTTTTCATTTGCTGCAAACCCATTCCCTACCCACTCCGGAACAAAAAGAATTACCACTCAAGAAAACAATACTGGACAATTTGAAATCTCGTATTGGACCATAGAGAATGAGACTTTAAGTGTTTTTTTCTCTTCTTTTGTTGCTGACCAATTCCTAACCGCTTAAGGACAAAGAATTTCCAGTCATATAAACAATACCGGAGAGTTAAAACCCACTGCCGACAATTCTCTTTGTTTCACCTTCGATGTCATTCGAACGAATCCCCGCCACAAACAACAAGTATGCATTAGTTTTAAAAATGTCCGGGAATCCTTTAAAAGAATCACAGAGTATTCTTTTAAATAATGTACAGTTATTGTTATAAAAAACAGCTAGATTTATTTCCCTCAAAGCAAAGGTTCACCAAAGTATTTTTAACCCTTTACCCAACGCAGACGATATCAAAATTTATTATTTTAAATATCATTTTTTTTTTAATTTTTTCAAACAATTTCAACAAAACCATATCATGTGACCCCTCATCGGAACGCGCTCGACGAGTTTGTTCCAATGAGGGTCACATGATATGGTTTTGTTGATTTTGTGTGAAAAATAATTGTTTTTCAGCTGCTGAATTTGCATATTACGCGGATGGATGAGTCCGATTCGTTGGGCAAAGGGTTAAATAATGTACAGTTACTGTTAAAACACAACTACCTGCTATCTAGATTTATTTTCCTCAAGTCTAACGTTTGCCAATTGCCATTGAGTTTTATTCAATATTTTGATTGTTTTGGGGATGACAGGAAGATATTCACAAGACTGTGTCATTCCCCACAGTATACATTTATCCATCTATCTGTGAATTTGTAACTTTGTTTTTTCTCATCTTTTACCTGTATTTGTATGCTGTGAAATGAACTGAATTCGAAAAACATTCAGCATGACCTGACCTTTTTAAATCGAGCGAAACACCAGTGCCGTTGTCTTCTGACGATAACCCATCGATCAAACTGATCACATTTTCACTTTGAATTCATCTCCCAAGATGATAACATTATTTCTCTTTTTTCGCTTTTAAACAAGAATATAATATAAAGTTGGTTTCAACCTTTTACCCAACGAAGACGATATCAAAATTTATTATTTTAAATATTATTTTTTTAAATTTTTCAAAAAATTTCAATAAAACCATATCATGTGACCCTTCGTTGGAACGAGCTCGTTTCAACGATGGGTCACATGATATGGTTTTGTTGAAGTTTTTTGAAAAATATTTTTTCAACTGCTGAATTTGCATATTACGCGGGCGGATACGGGCGATTCGTTAGGTAAAGGGTTAAGTCAGATAATTATCCAGCTCAGGATATTCGTTAAGATCAATATTTTATTCAGCAAGAATGATACCATAAACCCTACAATGTTATTTCGACCACCAAATCAATGTAACTGTAACCTATGAAGAATAAAAAGTATATAATATTATTAAAATAAACAGGGCCCCACAAAGTAGATCTTCTGTTTCTCAAACAATTTTTTATAAAATTACATGTGGGCGGTCTGTTTTTTTCTTATCATTTATTTTTTAAATTATTTCTTTGCCATCAAAAGTTCATGTTCTTGGTTTGTTTTATTTTGTTGGGCCTCATAAGCTATATACTTTCATGGGTGGTGCATTTCGTCCCTTGGTGCAATAAGTATTGCAGCGTCAAAGCATTACAAAGCCTTGTTTCGCTCAAGACACAAATTTACCAGTTTTATTAACTTGGCTAAAAATATAAGACATAACCCATTTAAGTTTTTTTTAAAGTTTGCATTGCTTATAAAAAGAGAGTATGCGGCAGTCAAAAGGACCTACGGGAGGGCTCTATAAACAGATTTTGAAAACTTTTGTGGGCCTAAACTTCAATTATATGGACAGGATTCGACAGGAAGCCAAAAGCTTATTTTGTGCAGTGTCCGTTCCTGTATTACCTTTGACATAGAAAATGGAAATCTTTTGTATTTGATCTCACTTCCTGCCACATAAAGCACGGGAATGTAAGCGCAAACGGATGGACAGCTAGACTGGTAGTTAGGCAGACACTCAGACAGTTGCAATATATTCACAAAAGCGAAAAAAGTTATTTTTGTAAAGACCTATTCTGTTATCCATGACAACTGTTTATGATCAGTACAGCACAGCCTACTGGTGGCGCTCTGCTGCTCTCGATTTGTTGAACGCTTCAAAAAATTAAAATAACATTAATGGGGCTTGATTCTGTTCCAGAGACCAATACCACGACTTTGAGCGATAGACTCACGACCTTTCACACAATAACTGAAACACCACGGAAAAAAAATTGCAACGAGTTCATCGCGAAATATGACAAACAACTACCCAACTGTACTCTTGTTGGTCGAGCGCATACCATACTAAAATTCCCAGTTCCTTGAGTTGGTGAAAAATCATTCCTTTAACTGGTTCAGGGCTAGATTATTTTTGGTGGTCTGAATTTGTTATTAAAATTGTTGTATTACAAATTATTGGAGAGTGCCTGTGGGCACTCTCCAATAATTTATAACAAAACAAATGTATATAAACAAAATATTATTTTGCATTTAACTGAATATGAAATGAGAGCATGGAAAATGTTGGCTTGTGCTCTGGTATCCTCATTTTCTTGAAAGCCATGATAGTGGCTTCGACCATTACACCAGTTAAAATCTTTGATATTTTGACATCAGAGAGCAGATGGTTAAGGTATTATATATTTTTATGACACTGTAAGGTCCTCTTTTTCCAGTGGTTACCGAAAAATACATTCACACGTTACCGTCAATAACTGGGGAAATAATGTGAAAAATTGTGCTGACACCCAAGTTCCTTCCTTTCTCTAATGGAGATGTGCAGTTGGCAGTGTTCAGTCTGGTCCGAAACTTTTTGATGCGAAGTGGAATTTTTGTTCAGTGCCAAATGAAATGTTTTGGTGCCAAACGAAAGATATTAGTGCTAAATGGAATATGCTTGTAACTGAGAATAAATTAACCATGTTTCGTCCTTTAAGTGCAAAAACGGGCCATCTACAATTCTACAATATTTCAGATAGCGCCATGTTGTACTCAAAGGACGATGGTGCCTTGTTGCACTCAAAGTACTATATTTTAGTTTAATATTATCAGGCTGTTTTGAGTATTTTAGTGACAAAAAACCCCACAAATGATAAAATATCGATAACAGAAAACTAAAACTAATAAATAAATAAATAAATAAATAAATAAATAAATAAATAAATAAATAAATAAATAAATAAAGTAAAGTGCCATTATTAACATTTCCAAAATAATGTAAGGATTATTATTTATTTACTGTTTATTTACCCTGAATAAACTAGTAGAAAATAATTTCTTCCAGCATAAAAAGATAAAAAAGATTAGGTAACAAAGAAATGTTCTGATACGAATCAGATTACGTGGATAAACTGTTAAGTAAGATGACCAACAACAAAGAGCCCTGATTACAACTGTTTTTCATAAATTACCTGACAGACGAGAATTCTGTCTTCCCAGTGTCGCCTGGCAGCGATTTTATCGAAGATGACACACTGAAATAATAAACTACAAAGCATTTGAGACCTACCAAAAGTATATTTTTAGTGCCGAATTTTGGTTGAAAATGCTATATTTTTGGTGCCAAGTGTAGTTTTAGTGCACTTAACACCATTGACACCAAACAGCGTGAACATACGATTCTATGTATAATCTCATTAAAATCCATAAGATGTCTCCATGTACTGCCAGATGAGTTATCAGAAATCCACCCATGCTATCTTATTGAGTGATGTATCTATACATTTTCCAGGCTACGGAACTTTAAAAAGAGTTAGCAAATCATAATGCCAAACACGAGTCCAGGGGGCATTTTTGACAGTGTTATTGTTTCTCATTCTTTTCACAAAATCCGAAGTTTCCTCTTCGAGTTCAACTATCCAAACATCGCGCGATGCGATGTCTTGAATAGCTGAACAACCCCTTCTTCCACTTCACCAAATCCCCGCTTACGACTCTGAATTTTAGTTTACGATGAAATTTCTCTCTTCTTTCTTCTCTTCATCAGTCATCCACCAGATCATTGCCATGATTACTTCCTCGTCATACAAAGCTCTGCTTTAAACCACTTCACCACACCTGGTAACGCCAATTTTTCTGAATGCGTTCGACGAAGAACTGCGAACATTGCGATATAAACAAATTTGTTGTTCACCAGATAGTAACGAAAGAAGCATCTATGGTAACCACTTAAAAAACATATTTTTTTCTGTTGATAATATATATTTTCTATTTAAAAAAAATCTTTACGTTTTAATCCCAAATTAATGCATTTAATATTGCTTCGAAAGCTACAATCGTTTTAGTTTAAAAGCCATCATCGCATAGCCAAAGAACCATTTTCCGCAACAAAATTACTCGCCCGCGAGACAAAATAGTTCCCTCGGATTTTTAGTGAAAGCTACACACCCCACAGAAAAGTCAAGGAATATTAATTTAATACCACAAATAATAGTAACAACAATTTTTCACTATAACATAGTAAACATCTCCCACTTTCATCAAATTTTAGCACGTTTATTTCATGTTCACTGATACTATTTTCACAGTGATTCGACGATTGTACCAACAGTGAAAAATACGATTTTTAAATAAAGTAATCGCATGTCTTGTGTCGGTCAAACAGAAAAATACAGCGTCTACATTTGTGCTATTTACTTATATTTTAGGGGAAGCATATAATAAAATGTGACACTTTTTCGACAAACGCGCGTGTACGAAACCATTGTTCGAGAATGCTACAGGCAGAAATTCATATCCGGTTCGGTTGTTTGTTAGATTCTTTCATATTGCTGCTATCCATAAACGCCGTCTTTATTGATTTTCTTTTAGCTAAAATCTCCCAGGCATAAAGGTTGATTAAAGGAGAAATATATCACAATTTCCGTGATAATAATTACGAAGAATATATCTTAATCGAAGCCCTAAGATAAACAAAGAGTTGTTTGAAATCATTCAGCAATTATGATGGAGAAAAACAGATGGACGTTATATTTTCTTTGTTGCAAATGAATATGGCCCATATGATTTCGCCCATGTCTTGATTACTTTGAAAGCTAATGGAATTATGATGCGGCTACAAGCGGCTACCGGATTGTTTGAATTAACATGTTAGTGCTGTGTCACACGTACATGAGCTGGGCAATAAACCCCATATTCAGAGCACATGTGCGTGAGCCGTGCAAGAAACCCCATACTTAGAGTTTCTCGCTTTATGCAGCATCATGGCATGCTGATTGATATCCTTCATAAAAAGCATCGCAGCATTATTCCATTGAACAGAAAACGTCCCGAGTACCGAATATATATATGATATTTAGAGATTGTTACTTGGTTAGTTTCATATCCGCTAAGATATCAGTCCGAGGTAGCTTCAGATCAGCCTGAGACCGAAGGTCGAAGGTTGATGCGAAGTTACCGAGGACTGATATCTCGGTCAGTGCTTTAGCACTTATGGTTATTATGTGTTAAAATAATAATTAATGATTTAATTTTCGACCCTGGAAATCATTAAACTCTATTTATTCAGTTATTGCCCTTCTTCGACGACAATGATGAAATTACAAACACCACACTGTGACAAGAGAAAATTGATAAAATAAAACAAATCGCTAATTATAATGTATCCCATCGTAAACATCGTTCACGTTGTATGAAGTGTTACCGGCCTAATGATTTTAGAATGAGTGCGCCTGTCGCTTTTTAACTACGATTTGGAGTGCCAATGCGGGTTGGTACCACATTTTCCGAGATACCGTTTATAGCAATTTGTCTCCATGGCTGACAAGTTTCGTTATTGGAAGAGATTAACAGGAAAGTTAATTCCTGTTAATTTTCTTTCAGTTGCGATTAAATTCAACACCGGTTTCCTTTTGGAACTTTTAAAAAACATAAAACAACATACAGCTCCGAGAGTTGTCTGTTGTTTTCGTTTATTAAAAGTAACAAAAGGTGTTTTCTCAACAAATACATGTTTCTTAATTAACCTTTCCTCTCCCGTCTAATAATATCAGGCCCCTCCTTGAATACGATGACACTGTTTGGGATAACTGCTCAGTAAGTAAAGTGGAGGAAATGGAAAAATCCAGATTGCTGCGGCAAGGATTATTACTGGGGCAACCGTCAGTGCTAGTAAGTCCTTACTTTATACGGAAACAGGATGGGAACCACTACAAGATAGACGTCACAAACACAAGTTAATCCAGTTCTTCAAAATGTACCACCGTATGGTTCCTCCGCACATCTCCAGTAAAATCCCGCCACTTGCTTCCTCGACCAATCCTTCACTTAGTCTTCAATCAAGTCAAAACCACCGTGTTCCGTTCTGTCGGACTTAACTGTATAAATCTTCCTTCATACCCAGCGTTACAGACCAATGGAATAATCTGCCCTTGTCCGTGCGTGAAAACCCATCACTGACAAACTTCAAGACTTTTCTAAACGATGGCAATCGACGACCGCCAAGATTCTACAGTTAAAACTAGAAGACCTGTCATGAAATGCGCACAAATAGCACGTCGACCTGTGCGTTAATCTACACGTTATGGCTATCAAATTCTGTACACATGGCCTGTGCACAAGCAATGTTTCAGCCAATGGACCTCCGGGTAACTGTACTGTAGATCGAAATCTCGCACAGCCCAAACATCATTGTAGATTACGACTAGAGTGTAGTAACCTCAATTTTCATTTATATCATAACCACTTATCACCCCCCCCCCCCCCCCTTCTATGCCAGTATGGTGAGAAGGAGACTTTCGGTCATTTTCTCCTGCATTGTCCAATTTTCTCCGATGCTCGTAATTATTCAATTAATCTCCTTCCGTTTGGAATGGACTACTCTACACTTCTGTTCGGTTCAGAATTTCTGAGTAATGACGACAACCGCCTTATCTTTGAAGTGGTACACGACTTTATATTACCAAGCAAGCGATTTCATTAATTAACCCCAATGTAGTATTAACCCATCTTATATAATTATATACTATAATAAATACTAACTGACAGTTAATATCAAGATGACCTCCATGGGAATGCCTGCAAATAAAGCTACACATGTTTACAGTGGTAAACAGGCGAAGCCTTACTGATCAAAGAAGACTCTGTTACCAATGTTTGAGTGGAAGTCCTCTAAATGGGCGTCTTGGGTGGCGAATGTTTGAAGTTAACTTGATTATATTTCCATCTTACGTCACGTTTAGTTATTTTTCATAAATATGTGACTTTAGACACAAATAAATAACTCTACGCAATGAATGTATCCACCCCGCACTTTCCAACTTTTCTTGCAGCTCAACCCAACCCTGACTGTTTCTATACAAGATTGTATTCGTTATCCTTGCAAATCGGCTGAACAAAATTTACCAAGGTACCTTTGACTACTGGTGGGTAGTTAATGCAATACGAACTCGAGCAGGCACTGCTCTGTAGTCAGAGCATTATCACATATCGTGTCTCGAGGTCCCCCTCCTCTGCCTCTCGTGATGGCCTAATAATCAATAACCTCCATTTCGAATGCTTCATTTTTCTAAATTTTGGACTGGAAAACATGGGTCTTGTCCTCATTGGAATGGGCTCATTGAACTCTCTCCCGCCGGGAGCAGGAGCCATGTTCAAGGAGCATTAAATACTGATAGTTCGTGAACAAAGATGATCTTAGATGTAACTGTTCAATTGCTTTTGCAGATCGACATGGTGTGTACATGGTGTACGAGGGGCGAGGGCGCTCGGGTTACATTGTATGAGCTTAGTCATTGTCGCCTATCAAACGCTTGTATAATGCAGATAAACACTGTTTGTACTCAATACTCATACCTGCTATTGTCATCGAGGAATCTTTGTGATCTGGTGTTGGTGGAAACGGCCTTGTATAAGCTTATAACTTACTGCCGAATTCACATTAATGTTTGCAATATATCTCTGTTTTTTGTAATAAACACTGTTTAAACTAATAATTGCAGGGGAGATAACTTTAACGAAAGTTGATTTTCATGACGTGATAAGTCAGGGATTTATTTATTTATTTATTGGGGTTTAACGACATCTTTGACAGCCAGGGTCACCTTGTATGAGACAATTTTTCGGGTGGAGAAAGTTAGAGTATCCGAAGAGAACCACCGAGCAGCGGAGAGCAACTGTCACTCTCCACAACATACTAACTCCGCAGAAGCAGGGTTAGCATTGGTTGGAGAAAAGTGCACATCGACGTGCAATACGCCTTAGTACAGAGCGCCACATGCCCCTACGTGGGCAATCGAGATTAAGTGCCATGCCTAAGGACACAACCCAGTTATCCCTGGCGGGAATCGAACCGTCGACATTTCGGTGTGAAGTCCAATGCTGTAACCACCGCACTCCCTCAGGGATGTATGATAAATGCACACAAGAATTATGAGTGAGGAAAATGTGAAAAGAATAACAGTTTTGTTTTAATCCATTCCAGTTCCAAGTATTTTACCCCGTTAAAATTACGGCTTCTGATATGAGGAAATATATTATAGGAGATGTTACGTTGACGATGTTATTTCGATATGTTTTGTCGGATTTTCGTTTAGCTGCCTCTCGTGATTTTGTAAAAGTATCCATAAATTTCGAGATAATTCTATTTTTTATATCCTAAATTACCTACCGTATAATGTATACTCTTAAGAGTTGTATATTCCATTTGACATGAGTGAAGCACTTTCCACTACTCATAATTGAACATCTTAACAGAATATTGTAGCTTTAGTTCCTCCCTAAGGCCAAATAAAAAAATGAATTGATTCTCAGGCATTTTTTTTTTCAAATCAGTGAGGGAGGAAGGATTTTGTTTTTACTTTTTTTAAAAAAAAATTTTCGTGTAAAAGGGTTGAGTATACTCAGTAAATCTTTTTGCTGTCTTTCCACTTGAAAAAGAGAAAAGGTTGTATTTTAGTGTAATTATAGTATACCTTTTATAACTAACTGCCGTAACAACAGCTAAAAGGATCTGTCAAGCATCATGATCCATTAGAATAGGCCCCACTAACCAATGCTTGGGATAGGAGTCCTTTAAAATGGGAAACATGGCTCTAAATGATTGGTTAAACTTGAGTTTATATCGGTGTTGCGGCCATTATTAGCCATTGTGCAGAAATATATGACCTTAAACACCAGCAAATAAATAAATAATTGAATCATGATCCAGTATATTGGAATTTGCCTTGTTACAGTTTATGGGAGAGTGCCTCTGGGCACTCTCCCATAAACTGCAACAAGAAAAACCAATTTACTGCAAATCAGCTAAATAATTATATGTCGAGAAATGTGAAAAAATGACCATTCCAAGTTTTCACAAAATCTTTAAAAAAACATTACATAACAAAAATGTCTAATGAGGAGGTTCATATCCAACGAAAGAGGGTCTGAGAATCAAAACATTATTTTTTTTTAGCCTTATGTGGTGTGCACAGTGGTAGCATAACTTTGGTTGTTGTTATCACAGGCATGTTTTGAACTTAATGGAAATGTTTGCTTTGAAGAATAAACTGTTGCACTTTCTGGAACATAGACTTGTTGGTTTGCAGATTATAAAACTCACAGTTATATATATGTTGTAATGGGATGAAGTATGGAATTTAAAGTTTACAGTTTACATTGTGCGTATAAAGGGTAATTAAAAAAGTGGTCGACGGTTTCGAACCCACCATTATTGCGCAGAGGTGATTCAGAGAGAAAGTTGACATGCAAGTCAAAGTTAAGATTGCTACAGTTCAGTCGAAAACGAGGGTGTAGTTTTGGCGCAAGGAGTCAAGAATGGCTGTCAAAAAAGTAAAGTATTAGTTATCTGTTACGGTTTAAGTAAGTCTTTAAGCCGCTCGAGAGTGATGAGTCTTATCTAGTTTTCGAGAGGATGATATTCCAGAGCCGTGTGGTAGATGGCTGGAATGAAGTATGATGGGTCCTTGTTCTACATGGTGCGGTAATAATATTGTTACGACGGAGGTTTTAGTTGTAGGTTTTCGAGGGGAAATCAAGTTGGGCATATAAGAAGGTACCAGACGATGATACATTTTGAAATACTGAATGAGCTTGTGATTTGTCCTCGTTTCTATTGCTTCTCAGCCGGTATTGGCGCAAAGACGTTGTGTCCTCGTACTTTTAGTGCCTTCTGCCACCAGGCGTGAATTATAACATGAACAGCATGATGCAGTTGTAAACATTGGCATTTGTTGATATAGAAACTCCCAAAGCGACAGCACTTGTGACAAGTTATTTTCGAAGAGACGTCATTCGTTCGAAATGACGTCATGTTTTTGGATCCGACTACATTGTTCTTACAAGATTGATGGCATGTTGCAGTTAACGCTTAACAATGAAAGTTACTTTTGTTCGGCATAATAAAATAATTATAACGTTTCTTCGCTGCTTCAGGTTTTATTTCAGAAATCACACAAACTCAGGTACTATCGACCGATAGAACATGAAAAGAAACGTTCTAATATTATAGTGTTCACGTTCAACTCATTCCGATAGTACCTGTGCACTCGCGACTCAATCACACAATACGTGTACACTCCCGACTCAATCTAACAATGTGTGTACACACTCTACTCAATCTAACAATACGTGTTCAATTTCAACTCAATCTAACAATACATTTACACATCCAACTCAGCCTAACAATATCTGTGAATACCATACTCAATCTAACATTATGATGATATGTTGATATATGTTTATTCACCAGTAAACAAAAAAAAAACAAAATAAAAAAAAAAAAAATAATACAGTGTTTACAAATGTATATATACATTTATACAATATTTACATTCAAAGACAATATAAACATGCAAGATCGAATACAATACGTATACTGGCATGAGAAAGCATAGGCAGATTGGCTGTCTTCCTGCCTTCCCGTATAGAAGGGGGCGTAAAAAACAAAACTAAGAAAGAAGGAAGAAGAATAAGAAAAAAGAAACAAACAAACAAGCGTGTAATTTGTATAAATCCTCTATTTTCAAAATATTGTCTTTGATGAATAAGAGATCCGTGAGTGCATTATACTTCTTGTTATTTATGATTCTTATCGATCGCGTCTGTAATTTATAGAGGCGGTTACGTGACTTCGATGAACCCCATATTTGAACTCCATAAATCAAGTGACTTTGTACCAATGCATAATATAGGGTTTTCATAGCTTTATGTGGCAAAACTTTCCTAATCTTACTGAGGGCATAATTGGCAAGAACAACTTTCGAACAAATTTGTGATATGTGTGCATTGTAAGAAAGGTTTTCATCGAGATTAACGCCAAGGAATTTGACGTATTTTTCATTCTCCTTACCGCCGACTTTACTGATGATTTCATTGTTTATACGGATTTCTTGCTGTGTGGATGTTTTATCTTTACTGCATGGGTTAAGTAGTATGTATTTTGTTTTTTTAGCATTCAAGGCTAAGTGGCTGGCAGCACACCAGTCAGGTAATTTCTGAAGTTCATCACTGAAGTATAAAGTTAGCGAGTTAATGTCCGAACCAGATTCGTTTACCGATGTGTCGTCTGCAAATGAAAGAAGGTTCAATTTCGTGGACTTGTGGATATCGTTTATATATATAAGAAAAAGAATAGGGCCAATAATAGAACCCTGTGGGACTCTGCATGTCAGCTCAGTTAGGTTGGATTTACTCTCTCCGTAGGACACATACTGGGTCCTATTTTGGAGATAGCTATTGAACCAGTCATTTGCCTTGCAACTTATTCCATAATATTGTATTTTTTTAATTAGTACATCATGACTTATAGTATCAAAGGCTTTCGAGAGATCCAGGAATGTGGCAAGCGTACTATCTTTGCTATTTTTGTTATTTTCCTCAGCCATGTATTTCAACAGTTGCATAATCGGATGCAAAGTACTGTGTCGTTACGTGCAAACACTCTACTCAGTGCAACAATACTTATTTCTAAATGAAACAAAATACTGCATTTTGATTGGCTGAGAGGTACGGTGTAACTTGCAATCCACAGCAGCTTTTTTTACACCGTGGTTAACCACGGTGTAAAAACAAGAATACAAAATAGTAGGCTATATGGCTAAAAAAAGTACCCATTTTAAATTATTAATTCATACCTTCTGCTCGGTTATGTTAGAACAAAAATAAAAATACAGGAAATTCAGTATGGATGTGCAATAAAATATTACAGATATGGATGTCATTGGAACTGGCTCATTGAGCCAGTTCCAATGACATCCATATTTGTCTGGTTTTATTAAGAAACTTACAAAGTACAAATCTCCTGTCAGTACTTTAATCTAAATTGTGGGAAAATTATAAGGACACCAAAAGGGAGATGACGCACATAAGCTTTCAGCTTTTTGTCAAACCCCTCTATTATTCTGTTACTCTACATTGTTGAACAGATGTTATATAAGATATCTCATCCTACTTCGTTACTTTTTGTAAACATTTTGTTACATATGACATTTGTAAAGAATAAAATATTGTTTAAACCATTTCTTGGAAATAAATTTGTTATCCTTGTGTTTTCCAGGGTGTATGGGACTTTACACCGGTTTGGGAACGCATACACCCTTCGGCTTCACCTCAGGGTGTATGAGTTTCCAATTATTGTTCACCCTCACCTCACTCAAATAATACATGCACATACTCACCTCAACCTAACAAATACGCATATACTCATGGCTCAATGTAACAATCCATGTATACGCTCAACTCAATCTAACAATACATGTACACACTCTATTCAATTTAACAATGCGTGTACACACTCTGCTCAATCTAACCATACATGAACACACTCAACTCGATCTAGCAATAATGGTTCACACTCAATTCGATCTAACAATACGTTTACATACTCTGCTAGATCTAACGATACATGACTATGATGATTTATTTTGCATTGTGGGTACATGCATGTCATACAATATATAGAGAATAATCGCTTGACTGGACTGGATACGTGAAATAATTCATGAGAGGCGAGGGACGTTGTACAAACACGAGTGCGCGAATGCGCACAAGTGTTTTACAATATAGTCCCTCGCCTCGAATAAATTATTTCACGTAACCAGTCCAGCCAGTCGATTACTCTGTTTATTACTTTTCATTATTAACGATAATTATATTATTTAACCCTTTACCTAACGTAACGCCCAGCGCTATTATCAAAAATCGCCAGTTAATTTTCATTATTTTTTTTTCATTTTTATCTTTAAAACATAGGTTATGCCCCTCATTGGAACGAGCTTGACAAGCTCGTTCACAGTACATAGTCAACTCAATGTAACAATATGTTTAAACACTCTATTCAATCTAACACAACGTGTACACACTCAATTCAATCTAAAATTACGTGTACACAGTCTAACAATACGCTCACATACCTTGTTCAATCTTGGAATACGTGTATACAGTACGTGGAGAGTGTATTGTCACTGAATCAACCGTAGAGTGGAGATTTCACCCCAGCAATAATTGCAAATTTGTTTCAAGGCATAACAAGCACAAGTAAAGTTCCAGCCAATGGACCTCCGGGTTATACCCGGAGGTCCATTGGCTGAAACATTGCTTATGTTTCTTGTCCACAAGTGCATAATTTGAAAGTGAGTCTTTGGGTGATAACTCCACTCCCCGGGTGATATTGGTTACAGTCCACTCTCCACGTATTGTACGCTCAGTTCAACCTGGCAGCACATGTACACACTCAACACAATCTAACATGGTTTGTCTTTTATTTTACAGAAAAGAACGCGGTGTATTACACTGATGCTCTGTTTCAATTCCCACCCGAAGGAAAAACCAAAAGTAATATATAAATTTGTTTCCTTCTATTTACAACGGAACTTACCGAAAGCAAGGTGCTTTAATTTAGTGTGTGAAGACGGGGGAGGAGGGCCTGCAAAAGAGACATGATTGAACCAATAATACCTGTCTATGAATGAAGAAAAACATTTAAGACTCTTTCTCAACGTAAAATAGAAAAAAAGAATAAAAATATAGAACAAGAGCAAAGGACAAAAAACAGAGAGAAAAAGAAAAACAAAGTAAACGACAACAACAACAAAACAGTAGTTCACTCAAAACCATAATATAACACCTTTGTTAAAATGACAGTCCGCTCGAAACGCTAGATATAAATTTCTCGTTTTACACATAAAATAAAGAAATTATTACCCCTACCAAAAGAGAATAAACACTTGAAGCACAAAAAATTAATTTGATCTGAAATGTTCTTGGGAATTGCACTGATCGTCATTTGAGATGATAAAACCTAATAAAACATACTATCTTCCACTCAGCTCGATCTAACACTGCGTGTACGAACTCAATTCAATCTAACAATGCGTGTACACACTCTAATGAGAAACGTAATGAGAAACGATTTTTTATCAGACATTTATGGTATTTATGGGAGAATAATAAAAAAGATAAACTCATCATGGCTTACGGATATAAGCAATATCAAAAGTGTGTTTGTTTCCACACTATCGACAATGGAATGGGTAATTGTTCGCGACAGTTAATTCAAGGTCACCCAAGTTCATTGGCCACCACCCGCATGCTGGTAAGACATTCGACGCTGTTATGGCATGGAACCAGTCAAGCTCTTAACCCTTTACCCAACGTAACGGTCAAAACCGGCCAGCGCTATTCACAAAAATCACTATTAAATTTTTATTATATATAGCTTGTGAACCCTCATTGAACGAGCTCGTTCCAATGAGGGTTCACAAGCTATGTTTTGACACCAAAAAAAAAATGAAAAACAATTTTTTTCAAAACTTCTGTTTGCAAGTGTCGTCTACTTTTCGTGTTAGGCAGAGGGCTAAATAGTCCACTGCCAATGTTTTAGATTCACTCGTCTGAAAAATTCAGTTGGTTAAAAAAGGGAACCTTTGGAATTTTTTAGTTGGTGGGAAAAGCGAACCTACGGTTCACTTTTCCCACCAACTAAAAAATTCCAAAGGACTGAATCTAAAAAAACATGAACAGTTTCTTTTTGGAATCAACTCAAAAACTGTTTCTCAATTAAGATTAGTTGGGCCGATTCCTTGATGAATTTACCAATACTATTACAACGTTTTTTCACTGAATAATTTTGAATGAAGACCGATCATCGCCGAAGTTTTGTGATTACACCGCGTAGTTCCGCGAATTGTGTTAATATTTTGATGTTTCCGAAGCGAATTAAATACTTACTGATTGGAATTCTATAAGTGACACACGAAAAATATTTGTATATCTTTGTGAATAAAGTGGCGTCACATTAAATCAGCGGAAGTATGCGCGCAAACTGGAGGAAAAGTGGGTACACGAACACCCCATAACAGCTTCTGATTCCTTACAGAAGTTGACTGGTGGCCCGAGAGCCTGAAGTATTTATTTATTCATTTATTTATTTATTTATTTATTTATTTATTTATTTATTTATTTATTTATTTATTTATTTATTTTTATTTATTTATTTATTTATTTGAGTTTTACGACACTTTCGACAGCCAGGGTCACCTCATATCGGAGAGTTTTACGGGTAGAGAAATCCGGAGTACGCTTTAGTACACGGTGCCACCGCCCCCACACATGGCCAATCGGGCTGAAGTGGTTTGAAATACACTCTGAGTGTTTTGAGATAGAATATAAAATCCTACTTCATGTTTGGTATTCGATCAAGAAACAAAGATTGTATGTGCAGAAGAATCGATCCATAGTATGAATGAAAACACTCTGGCGCATCAATCAATTTTGAAAGAGTTCAAATTTTAAAAAAACGTCGGCCCTTGAGTGCTATTATGAGATGTTGAGTTGTTTTCTTTTTCTGACAAGGTTCATTTTGCTTAGAACTAGCAAGAAACACCGACAAAACGACACTATCGATAGCTTTTAATAATGCTTAGTTGAAACAAATCTTATCACTTTAGCTTTGAGGGTGTGTGGGATCGTTGCCGGCGAACGTTCGCTCAAGTGTAAGGTTTAATACAGGAAACGGGAATTTCTCGTCTCAACGTCCTGAAAGTCAATCACTACACCAGGAAAATTCATAGACCATAGTATAAAGGAATGCGTATTACAGTTTATCATATGACTCGTCCGTTTTGTTCACTTTAAATCATTTGATAGTATGCTTTCATATAAATCAGTGATAAATAAAGCCTTCCGTCGATTTCATTGGTCAGTTTCTAAACTAGACAATTTGATTGGCTGAACAAAATACAACTGGGCCATATTTTCATAATTTCCATAATTGGGGTTGAAAGATTTCATTGGCCAATTTCAAATATGGACAGTGTGATTGGCTGAACATAATACAACTGGGTCACATTTGCATAATTTGAGTAGGGAGAATTTACGTTATTTGTAATTTTTAGGTTGGGTTATATTGCATTAACCCTTTACCTAACATAACGACCAAAACCGGCCAGTGCTATAAACGAAAAATTTTCATTTTTTGCTTCCAAAACAAAACTTTGATTCTCGGTTCTGTCCTATGAATTTCCCGAGTATCGGGGCTGAAATTCAGAAACGAGAACCAGAAAATTCCCGGTATCGTGCCTGATTTTCAAAAACCAGAAACAGAAATTTCGCTTTCACGGGATTAAATCCTACTCAAGTGCGGGTGAAGGTCCTTGCCACTGAACGGACTGTCTGGAGAGTTGGCAATGTAAATGAAGACCGGGGTAGGTACTTAAAAACTGGCGGACTGCGCTTTCTATCAGAGAAAGAATTCATGTTTTGTGTGAAACGCATCCCAAATTGGGATTTTATGTTCTGTGACCATAATTTCACGACCTGGCCTCTCCAGTGGACATTGTTAATGTATGACTGTCACGGGTTATTGTATTCTGCAAATTTTCCAACTACATTTCCATTTTTATTTTTCCCTTTGATAATAACAAATGGTTATAACAAAAAGCAGGAGAATATTAAAGTGCAGATCCCTAATTCATAATCCAAAAATGTATATGGTTTTTACTCATTAAATGTTCTGTCATATTATAGAGACAAGGACACCAAAAACGCGATTTAAAATGGCGTTCGGATTACACATTCGTAAAATAAATTTTGACCCGGAGGTTCTCTGAGATACAATGTATATTCTCTTAAATGGAGTATCATACACCCAAGCTTTCCATGTTTTCCAGAATCTGATATAAGGCTTCACGAAACCTGCAAGGTGGATATATCACACGAGTTGTCACTTTGTCACAATAATGCGTTGATGCGACCATATTCTAAATTATTAAATGTAAATTTGTGGTGTGAGTACCTAGGGCACGTGTTTTATCATATATTTTGGTTAATGAAGGTCGATTTGTTGCATTTCGGAGGTGCTAGTGTCGTACGCGTTACACATAGTGCTACAAACACGTCTAGAGGGCGTAGGGCATGTTCGATTCAATATATGTATGAGTATGAGTATATGTTTTAACATTTGAAAAAAATTTAGTTATCCACTCAAGACACTTGATCTTTGTTTTCAGAAGAACTTGATTGTTTTTAGCGATAAATCAGTACTATTTACCATGATTAGGCTGGGGACGTGACAACCGTTACTTATTCCAAGTTCCTTATTCGACATTCATTATTAACCGATTTTATCTGTTAACCCCCTGCACACTGATGTCAAAATATCCAGATTTGAAGTAGCCATTTTTCCCATTGTGCAACTGGGAGTTTAACCAATCCAATCTTGTTTGACAGAGCTCATTGAGCTCTGTCAAACAAGACTGAATTGGTTAAATTTCTAGTTGTATTATGGGAAATATTTGCACCCTGAACTTTAGATATTTCGACATCAGTGTGCAGGGGGTTAATAACGAATGTCGATAAGGAACTGGGAATAAGTAACGGTTATGGCGTCCGTGATTAGGCTTCAGTTCTCACGACACCTGAAACTGACAAATACCTTTCGTGCGTGTATAAGCTCGTAACTATCGAAGTGAGCCTGATTACAAAACACAATTTATGAACGTCATTATATTATGTACACAATTAACTAAAAAGGATGATGTACATTAACAATCTTCCCCATCTCCTGTGTTTCGGTGAGCAATCACACATGCCCCCCCCCCCCCCCCCCTGCGACACCACACAGAGGTTTTTGCCTAAATTCTATTAATTGCATGTACCATTCTAAAATTTGCAAATAGTCGTTGTCGTTTATTCTTTCCTCTTATGAATTTCTCGCTGTACCCTGGTCTCTGTATTTTATCCCCATTATCACTCCCATTATAATTATCGATTATCGCGTGGAAATTGGTGGCTTGGAGACAACTCACAAAAGCTATAGCTTGCTGCGATATCCATTTTCTTTAATCATTGTTAATTACTTTGTTGCTAAATTGCGACACTGTGTAATCATCACGTATAATGTTAGAAATTTAATATCGTTTAAACTAAATCGAAGCACGAAGACCAACAGATGATTGTTTCCCTTTTCTATTTTAATAGACCGCCGTGATAAAATATAGTTCCCATATACTCCAGATGGTATACCTCATCAATGTATCAAATTTATAGTATGCAGTATATTTAATATAACTATAATAATAATAACAGTTAACATCTATAGTGCGAAAATTGAGCAGTTAATCTTCAAATGCCAATGTTACCAAAATATGATACCTTCTTTTGTTCATGACGGTGTTGCAGAAAAATAATAGGATTCACCTGTCAATGTGCTGCACAAATTCCTTCCTGTCATAACTAATCATTAATATTTGTCGTGTTTACTACATGTCCACAGCAACAGATTACAACGGGGTTTAAATTATACTCATCTCAGGAAGTCTGCATGTTGACAATCTCCAATGAACTGTAAGGATGTAGTTTCTCTATAAACAACAAAAGAAACAGAACAAAATATTTGTACCCTAATTTTTTCCTTCTGTCATTTAGCCAATAAATACACTGAACGACACGCGCATGTGAATGGGTCAGTCAATATGGCACGAGTGCCTGTGTGGAAGGATGGAACGAGAGGCCGCAACACGCGCGTGTCGTTCGGTGTTTATTACACGCCTTAAAGTCTATAAAAAAAAACCCAATTAGAAGAAGAACACTCAACAATTCATTTGACAACTCGTCGCCTGAGTGCTAGAATGTTCTATGTCCCTTATGGGACATAGAACATTCTAGCACCCAGGCGACGAACTATCAACAGCAAGAACACATTTTATCACCAACCAAGTTTGCGAGGGGAACCATTGTTACTATTTTGTCCCCTGAGTTTCAATGTGTTCTATGTACCTGCTAGCACATAGAACACATTGAAACTCAGGGTACGATTTTAGCTTAGCTATCGCTAGGGATTCAAATTGTAATCGCGGTGCTCCGTGTGTAGAAAAACCCAGTGAAATTTCGCTTCTGTTAAAAAAATAGCTCGTCAACGATTTCTGTTCCGCACATACGTGCGGAACCTATTTCCATTTTCCGCATGGTTTAGGGTTGCTGTAGATGGGGATTTCATAGAACAGGCGTGTAATGAAGTATGACATTTTAGAACTCCAGCAATCCAGCATCCCCCATATATATCCAGATGTGGGGTTGTATAGCAAAGAACATAAACACACATTGAACTTACCTGTTTTCTTGGGAGCGCGGTGGCTCAGTAGGTAGAGGTGCAGGCTGCAAGCCGAGAGGTCCTCGGTTCGAATCCCACCTGCGGCAACCGCGTTGTGTCCTTGGGCAAGACACTTCATCCCCATTGCCCGCGTGGGGGCACGATGACGCGTGTACTAAGGCGTACTGCACGTCGATGGTACGCATTTCTTCAACCAGTCTAACCCTGCCTGTGCGGCAGTGCGGAGTTACGATGTTGGGGAGCTAGCAGCTGCTCGTCGTTGCTCGGTGGTTCTCTCCGAGTACTCCGGCTTCCTCCACCCGTAAGACTGTCACGGTCATGATTAGCCATTGTGCATAAATATGTGACCTTAAACATCAATAAATAAATAATACCTGTTTACTTTTCCATAATCCACGCATAACTTAACTCCTTGCCTGCGAAACGTTATCTCCTCCTCTCGCCACTGAACTCTGAAGCCTCTGGTAATGTGGAAGCCTGGGCCGACAGACTACAGCCAGATACAAGAATTCTGGTCTTAGTGTCTATTTATTTATTTTATTTATTTGGTTTAAGAACCCTTTCGACAACCAGGGTCTTATCGTGTCGGACAGTTTTATGGGTAGAAGAATCCCTGGTACCCGAAAAGACCCACCGCGCAGCGGCGAGCAGTTGTCACCCCCCCCACCCCTCCCCAACAATGGTTGAAGACAAGTGCACCTTCGACGTGCTGTACACCTTAATACACAGCGCGACGATTGAACTTCAAACCGAAAAGTTTTCACCCCGATTATCCACACGGGAGCATGGTGAGCGCAGTGCTCTGAGGCGTACTGCACGTCCATGGTGGACTTGTCTTCAACCAATGCTAACCCTGTGTGCGCGGAGTTGCTCGCCGTTGCTCGGTGGTTCTCTCATGATACTCGAGCTTCCTCCACCCTTAAAACTGTCCGACACGATGCAATTTGGCTGTCAAAAAGGTCTTTAAAACCCAATAAATAAATAAATAAATAAATAAATAAATAAATAAATAAATAAATAAATAAATAAATAATACACAGCTTTTGTGAATCTGGTCTCTTGAAATGCATAAATATTATAAAAGATCCGTTATCAGATCAGATAAAATCTTCATCATTTTCAGCTTCTAAATTTCAAAACAAAACAGGCAAAAAAGGCAAGCAATAGTAAGTGCGAAACACGTTTTGCAATGAACATGCACCATTCCTACACGTTAATATTGTTGGCCACAATTTTTTGTTGCCAAGTGGAAGTTTTGTTCGGTGACAATTAAATTTGTTGGTGCCAAATGAAAGATTTTCGTGCCAAATGGTCTCTGATTGGAAATGAGAGTAAATGAATCATGTATCGGCCTTTGAGTGCAACAAAATGCCATGTGCAATGCTTTAGCATGGTAGATGGAACCTTGTTGCACTCAATGTGCGATATTTTCATTTAGTATTGCCTGGCACTTTTAGTTATTTTAGTTGCAAAAGATGACCAATATATTGATAATAAAATACTAAAACAAATAATAACATAAAAAATAAATAAGTAAGTAAATAAATAAATAAATAAATAAATAAATAAATAAATAAATATGCCATTATTAACTCCTTATTTACTGTTGGCAGATATTCCTGCCCAGGACAAGATTTCTCTTGCCACTGAAATAAGTATAATTCGGGCACATTTAATCAAAGTTTCCTCCTGTATTCTGTATTTATTTCTTGCATGATGAATTTTTCATCAAATCTAGTCATGGCTGCTGCACAGCAGCCATGACTAGACTTGATGAAAAAATATCCCGAGAATACTCAGCAAGTTAAGAGTTAACGTTTGCAAACTTATTTCATAATTATTATTTACCAACTGTTTATTCCTTCTAAGTAAACCAGTAGGAAATAATTTATTATCTTCCAGAAGGCTTATAAAAATTAAGCTAGATAAAAATGATCAAGTAACAGAGAAATGTTTCGAAAACGATCAGGAGCGCGGTGGCTCAGTGGTAGACTGTTGGACTTCTATGCGAGAGGTCCTGAGTTCGATCCTCGTCCGGGACGACCCGCGTTGTGTCCTTGGGCAAGGCACTTTATCCCGGTTGCCTGCATAGGGGCACGATGACGCCGTGTACTAAGGCGTACTGCACGTCGATTGTGCACATGTTTTCAACCGCTGTAACCCTGATTGAGCGGAGCTTGAATAGAGTTAGAATGTTGAGGATTTGACAGTTGCTCGTCGATGCTCGGTGGCTCTCCGGATACTCCGGCTTTCTCCAACCGTAAAACTGTCATGATCACGATTAGCCATTGTGCATAAGCATATGACCTTAAACACAAATAAATAAATAAATAAAAAATGAATGAAAAAGATCCGATTTGAGGGATACACTGTCAATTCAGCTGACCTATAACAAAGAACCGTGATTATAATGGCACCTGTATATCTGTCTCGCGCGTGTCGTCAGAGAGGGATTTTATCGAAAGCGACGCATTGCAATAACAATCTATAAAGCCTATCAAAGACCAACCAGAAGTATACTTTTGGTGCCAACTTTTGGTGTCAAAAACTTTATTTTGGTATCAAATAAATTTGTTTGTGCCGTTAGCACCATTGGCGGTAGCGCGGTGGCTCAGTGTTAGACTGTTGGACTTCTATGTTAGAGGTCCCGAGTTCGATCCCCGTCTGGGACGACCTGCGCTGTGTCCTTGGGCAAGGCACTTTATCACGGTTGCCTACACGAGGGCACGGTGACACCGTGTACTAAGGCGTACTGCACGTCAATGGTGCACGTCTTCACCCGCTATAACCCTGCGATTCTCTCCGGGTACTCTGGCTTCCTCCACCCGTAAAACTGTCACGGCCACTACTAGCCATTCTGCATGAGAATGTGACATTAAATACAAATAAATAAATAAATAAATAAATAAATAAATAAATAAATAGCTCCATTGACACCCGGCAGCGTGTACACTGTTCCTAAGGTAAATCTCGCTGCATAAATATAACATTTTACTCTAATACCTGGCTTCGGAATGCCAGTATGTTTGCACACCTCACACTAGCAAGCTCAGGTAAAAGTGCATAAGTGGACAGCTTTAGTTGTAGGAAGCATTTCCTGACGCCACAACTTATCACTAGGAAAAATCTTCTCAACATAAGGCCGGTATGGATTGGTTGCGCACAGCTATATCGAATCATTTGTGCTTGGAAATGTATAGTTGACGTTGATATGTTCCGCTTTGTATCCGACATATTCCTGGATACTATTAGTTATCCTTGTGTTTTCCAGGGTGTATGGGAATTTACATCGGTTTGGGAACTCATACATCCCGAGGCAAAGCCGAAGGGTGTATGAGTTCTCAGACCGGTGTAAATTCCCATACACCCTGGAAAACACAAGGATAACGGATTTATTTCCAAGAATTTTGGTGTACTTAATACTTTAACCCATATTGTTGGAGAAACTGACAGAAAATTTGTACCTTGTAAGTTTCCTAATAAAACCAGACAAATATGGATGTCATTGGAATTGGCTCAATGAGCCAGTTCCAATGACATCCATATCTGTAATATTTTATTACAAATAAATATTAAATTTCCTGAACTTTTAATTTTGTTCTAACATAACCGAGCAGAAGATATGAATTAATAATTAAAAATGTGTACTTTTTTAGCCATATGCCCTGCTATTGTGTATTCTTGTTTTTATCATAGATACACCGTAACAGGTCTTCGCGAGGAAGCATCAATTATTACCAAATGCACCAAAATAACGCATTTTGATTGGCTGAGAGGTACGGTGTAACATGCAATCCGCAGTAGTTTTTTTACACCGTGGTTAACCATTAATTGATGCTTCCTCGCGAAGACCGGTTACGGTGTATCTATGATACAGTAAAACATGGACGTGACCTTTGGTGCTACGGTTGTAGTGGGTTCTCTAGACACTGCTTACCTAAAAAGATGATGTCTTTCACTTGTTGCATTCGCCTTTCCAAGGGTACTCGAAGGCTGGTCTTTAGTATTCCTCTCAACAAAACGAACCCTCCTTTCATCTCCCTTCACTCTGTTTCTGTCAGAGGAGGACTTTTCTCTCATTAACTCTTCCTTGTCAAGGTCTCCAGTCACTGTTAGTGACAGCTCCCAATATTGAATCCTGGCTTTCGTTGATATTATCCTTCTATCATTCTTTTCTGAACACAGGTTTCAAATAGTGGGCTCTCAATGAGGCTGGCTTTTGTGACCTTCTCTATAAAAGCTGATATGCATGAGGATCAGCATCTGTGTTGAAAGCCTTTTCTCAGACCAGTGGTGACCAGGATGGGCCAAAGTTTTTTCGATGAGATCCACCATAACATCATACTGTCCAGGATCCACGATGCATCGATTGAGCATCTTACCACCATCAAACTTGGTTCTGATGGACATCGAGTTCTCCGCTGCATTTGTAGTGACATTTCCAATAATGCGATCCGCTTTACTAGCAAGGCGATTCAATGGTATGTTCACATTCTTCAACAGTTCGTGGTCAATTTTGGCAGCAGGTGAACAGGCAACTCTTCTCTTCTTCATCAACGGATGGCCCTTCCGTAAAAAATATGTCAACTCTTTTAAAGTGGCCTCCAAATCTGAAATATCTTCATTACTTTCTGTTATGGATTCATGAAGGATGTCAGGTGCCTTTGAATCTATCTTGTTACAAAAATCACTCCTGCAAAATCTATGGCTGCCAAATACATGGAGACCTGAATTTCTTTTGTCTCTCTCGAGCTTCTTGACTGCCAGTTTGTGGTTGGGTTCGGTGGACAGCATTCTGCTGGTACAACTTACTGCCGTCGACAATACAACGCTCTGTGCTTTTGTAAGCTCATCTTTTCCCTTGAAGTGCGGGTTTTCTGAAACTATCTTCCCCAATTACTTCTGTGGCACCTTCTGGCGTGGTTGGCACATTTAACCTCAACAACATGGCATCCCCAAACATGCACTTCTTCTTGCATGCGTGCAATCAAACGCACGTTTCTCGGCCTATGTAATATTTCAGCTCGCTGGAACCCGTCAACAATAATGTCTACCTCCATAGCTTGGCTTTTTTGTCCAGATCCAGAAGCATTCATGAATTTGGGTTACTTGTTCAGAGACTCTACAATGTTGTTATGGACAACAACATTCAGCAATGTTCCAGTTGCCTATCGTATGATAACACCCACACCTCTAAGAGCATTATAAATATGTTTACACAATCGCTATTAACTCGTTGCGACTACGGTACGTAATATTATGTACGAAAATTGCCATGCGTTGCGACTACGGTACGTAAAATTACGTACTCCGACGTTAAACCCGAGCGGCCGCTTTTTTCATAACTTTTGAAGAGAGTTGCTTCCACAAGTTCCCAATGACATGTTCAATAGCCGTTAAGTTGGTTTGAGCAATTCCAGGAACACCAATGCTGACTAAAATCTCATTCAAAGATGAAACACCAGGTCGTGTAGACATACTGCTCCAACTACTCGGACGTTCAGATCATAACTTGTAGGCAGTAAAAAAACAACATATGTTTAATACATCTTCTTTCTGATCGGACCGAAATGTAAATTGTAAGTCACCAGAGGAAGTGGAGATAGGGAACACCCTACTCACACGAACGTTATGCAACAGACATGCAAGACGATTACACAATGCTTTGAACAAGTCCACTGGTGAGCACTGCACGACATACCTATTAGTTATTCAGATTATATAGCCCATTATATGCTTTGCAGTGTGTTCACAGTGTAGATAAAGAAACGGGGGTGAGTTAAAGGGAGCAATTTGTATACAGTGTGGTAAGTACAGTTCAAACCAGAAGTCATGTCACTGTATTAAGCACTATTTTGAAGTGACAACGCACTGAGTTAGTGCACTGTGAGTCCCTATCGATCTCAAACTTCCCTTCAGTGTAACTCAGTTTCTTTTGAAAAACAACGTGCCCGACAATTCTATACCAGTAAATAGAGATCATTAACATCATTCATAACCTCTACTGGGATACGTTTATATTCTGCCAAGTATCACATACAGTACGGAAGTGGTACCCCTAAACCAGACGGCCGTAAAGAGCTTGGAAACCCCACAGAACGATGCAGGCCGATGGATAACGGGGTCGAGTAATGCCGCGGCGCTAGAAGCAACCGGGGTGAGCTTGGGTGGATGAGGATCAAGGACAGGATAGACCTGTTGAAACTCGGTTATCTTAATTATTTGGTAAATCTCCCAGACAGCCGATGGTGTAAAGTAATGTTCCTGAGAATTTTCAACTCAAATATAAAGACGGGGTGGATGGTCCAAGTGAGGGAGCTAGTAGAGAACTACTCATTGGAGATATCGGACCTGGACGTTCGGGCAAACCAGAGTAATAAATCGTCAGAGAAAGGGTCATGGAGTATTGTAACCGTAATTGGCGAGAGGGGTTCAAATCAAAGAGGTCTTTGGGTGGCCTGCGTGATAAAGAGAAGCCAGGCTTTGAAAAGTACCTTGATGGCACCTTTGGTGGGTTACTGCTGTTCAAAATGAGGTCGCGATCACTGGAGCTGAGGGGAAAAAATGGGAAGGACAGTGAAAGGGAGTGCCAGATGTGTAATTTGGGCATGGTGGAGACCCTGGAACACTTTCTTCTAGAATGCCCAAAGTACCAGTCTAAAAGAATAAGATTCACTGGTAGTATAATGGGAAAGTGGGATGGGAGAATGAAGGACATGTGGTTAGGGGGAGACTCAAAGGAGAGGGTTAATATGCTAATCGGAGAGATTGGGAAGAATGGGGCAAGAGATGTCATCAAGCAGTTCGTCTACGAGTGTTGGGAGGAGAGAAGAAGCGTGGGAATAAGCAGGCAGTTGGGAGTACAGGAGTAACCATGGCCTTCTCATCCGTGAATCGCGACAAATCAGCGGCTGGCCAAAGTGTTATTATTATTATTATATATAATGATGAAAATAGATATTGAAATTCGACACAATATACAGAATGAAGAGAGTGGGTAACTATTCAATCACAGCGCTATATATCATCCAATCGAAAAAGTATTTATAATTGTTTATAACAACGCAAGAAACACTTGCAAACTTTCATCAAATGGACCACCGAGTTCATACATTGCACGCAGTTTTAGCGAGTTATCTCCAATACGTGCACCCAAAATAAGGCACGAAACACATAATCGATGCTCTGTCATCTACCAAGTCACATCAAAACAAACTGAAACTATCAAACAAATTACAATTTTTCATTTTGGAGCCCAGAGGCAACTTTTAGTTTTCCAAAAAGAGCTCCAAGAGGAAGCAGAAATATGACTTGATGAAATTTCACAGTGTATGAGGCCAATAAAAAAATAAAAATATGTATTTTTCACGTTTCTCTGCCTACCCTATTAATAGAGCCCGACCCACAACTTTCTATTGAGGCGTCCGTTGAAAACATTTACAACACTTCCAGATATTCGTTTTTATTATACGCTAAACGATAGATTATCGAAAAAAATGCGGAAAGATAGAAATCGTATCCCCACTGTGAAGATATAGAAATTTTCACTGTCACGGTATCAATCAAAATGGCGGCTTTCAAAGCATCACTTCAAGGTGAGTACGAGTCAAATTATCACTGGAAAGGATCAATTGGTTCTAGAAACGTATAATGAAAAGAAAAGCTCGTGTTTTTGATCGGATACCGATCATTTCCAGCAATAATTCGGCAGGTATTCACCTTGAATTGATGCATGAGACCCGCTAGTCCTGACATGGCATGAAAGTCCGTATTATACGTGTTTTGTTTGGTACGTCCTTTCAAAGGACGTATCAAACCAAAACCTTATATTACGGACTTCCACACCATGTATGGACTAGAAACTCACCAGCTAAATCAGACTGAAAGACGCTATTTGTTCAGAGTATCGCTCAAATCACTTCCGCGTATCAATGATTCAATGCTCTGTTTACTTTCAGGCAACAAGTCAATGTTGAAACGAGTGGAATTACCAGATTCTTATAAAAAGCGCATAATAAAAAGAAAATCTAGTGTTTTTGATACCGAAAATTATCTCACGTATGAACGTGTGGGAATGGGTACAAATTGTATGAATCCCTTCGGGATTCATACAATTTGTTCCCATTCCCACACGCTCATACTCCAATAAAGATTATAAAAACTGCACTCAATTCTTAAATGAAATAAAGACGTATCATGCTCCTGGACGAGAAAAGCGTGTTCAAAGGGTTAAAAGTGTAGTTACTCTAATTTATAAGATTATGGTAAAAGTAAACGTTCATAAAACCTAAATCATGTGAAACTACCAATAGTATCAGATAGACCGAGTCACAGTACTGAAACGGTCAGTAGCCAGTCATACATTTCGTTCTCACTGGAAGCACACAAGTGTTTTAAAGAGACAGCTACATATTTTTTTGTATGAACACTACCTTACCAGGTTGTAGAATTATTGTTCATTTGAGGAAGAAGAACATTAATTTTATAAAAAAAGTATTTGAAACCCTTTTTAAATCAAAGCTGACGTTGAAGAATTTGTAAACAAAACCGATGGCAACGGTGTCGAGTGGTGTAAAACATCGGTGATATGAAGCTAGTTCCAAATGGTCAATTCTGAAGATGGGCTGTGCGATTTACAAATCTGGTATTTAGATGAGGCTGAATTACCGATTGGTATAAATCGTTGTTTTGTTCAATAAATTCGGGAAAATTTTCAGGAAATTGGTCTATCTCAAACACCAGGGTTTCCTGTTGTTGTATCTAGGATCGACCACCGGAAGTGGAAGGCATAAAAGAATGCTTTATTTTCCGTAATTCAACGATTTATATGGCATTTGGATTGAAACATTAGGGTTATTTTGATCGTTAAAGGAAATCGACTTCGATCATGAAATAATAAACAAATCAAGTTCGAAGCGCAGCAATCGCAATTCTGCTCGCATTCTTCTTGTTCGCCAAGAAAAACGAAGCGGCTGTAAACAAAATGCGAACGAAATGCTTTCTCACCACAGGATATCAATAGCGAACTGCAGTACAGTAGCCGTGAACTGATCGTAATCCATGCGTGGGGAGTGATGTCCACGCATGCGTTGACCAGGTAAAAAAACATCACCATCAAGAGAAAATTAATTAATGAAGCACCGGGTCGTACCCGGTGCTTCATTAATTAAATTTTTTATGAATATTCCTATAATAAATGGTCTAATATTATTGCGACCGTGGGAATATTGCGCACTCGTGGAATGTGACCAGTCCACGGCGGCCGTTCTGTTATATACCATTGGTAGCATGTCAATAATGAGACTAACAAGGACTCGGCGAAGACTTAAACACATCACGCGGCTTTGTCGTTTTCCTACAAATCATTCGTCAATATCAACAATATGGCGCTCGAAAGTGGTATGATAGTAAGATGTGTTTTTTGGAAACAAATCATCATAACCAGGGTGAAACCTGGTAAAATGGGTATCGATTTTTGTTCCTTGGAAAATGTGCTTTGAAGGCACGATTCTTTTATTGAAGGCAGAGGTGTTAAATCGGAGCTACTGGGAAAGGCTTGTGGGTTATTTTCTAATTATTTCCTTTCATATTTGGCACTCACGACGAAAAGGATGCTTTTCCACCCAGGAGACATTTTTGGGAGGTAAATTAGACTTAAAAGTTCAATTATATATATGGTTGCTATGTGTTATTTTGAATCTATGACTAAGAACTTAGAAGCCTCTTGTGCGGTAATTAGATGCCACCTCTTGGAATTTCGTCATGTAACTATCACCTTAAAGACCTCGCGGTTGGCAACATCATATATGAGTGGAAACATTGTCTTCGCTTCTAAACAATATGCCCGATAACCAATTGCTTAGTGGTGCAAAATATCATAAAAAACGGTTATTTAGACCCGACGTGTTGCTAAATGTTTTTATGCCAAACGTAGAAACTTTAACCCTTTGAACCCTGGTTGTATCGTCCATATCAGTTCAAAGACAGCAACTGGAAGTGTCCATGTTCTTTATTTAGGGGTAGACCAATAAATATTTCCAACGTGCAGCCTTAGGGCTGCACGTAAAAAAATATTGATTGGTCTATTACACACATGCACTTAGCATCCATCCTATTTAATGAAATTATGACGTATCATGTTTCTGGGCGTAAAATCGGCAGCTCGTATTCAATGGGTTAAGACGAATCGGAAAATGTTTATTCGCCACGTTATATTCTATCGAGCTAGAAAATGAATTATGCATTCTGAAATCCACGTGCACAATAGAATGGCACCTAATTAGAAGGGAAATTACAAACACCAGTTAATGAAGGTAAATCTAACATGACACGCGCATTTATGATATCTGTAATAACCTGTCACCACTCTTATTGTAGTGTATACGTGCCTAACGACGTGATACGATAATTCCTATGCTAATGGAAGTTATTAAGAGCTACGGTCATGCGACGGGAAGCTTGTCAATTATATAAAAATCCTAATGAACAATTAGTTAATTTAACGAGTTCGGCGTCGATGTCCTTCAAAAGTGACCCAACGACAGTCAATCCATCACTATATGTTCAAAATGTTTTAAGGCTAGCCAATTCTACATCTTGGCAGCGATAATCGGCTGGTAGGGATAGGTGCCTTAGATAATCATGATAAAGTTGACATGACACACGTTTGTATGATACCTCCATGTATATTAATCTGTCACGACTCTCATTCTAACTTGCTGTTGTTTAACGGGCAGAGTGCTGGAAGCCCATGTTTGAGCTTTATTCAGAAGTGCCTGTACCGCGACGTTAATGTCTCTTATTCTGCGAATGTGCTTCATATTATCTTTGAAGCGAAATTATTTTATCTGTAAGGATTTGCATTGTTACATTTTATGGGAGAACTCCAAGAGGTCATACGATAATTCCTTTACTAATGGTAGTTACTACCATACGACAATAAATGTTGTAATTTATCTAAACGTCTCAATTAAAAATTATCTAATTTCGCGATTTCTGAATTATTGTCCTTCACATGCTGCTTGTTTAACCACACCAGTTTTGTCTTGGTCTGTATCGCGTAAAAATTCTAACACGTCTTTATTCCGGTCATTCATTGGTCGCAGATCTTCAGCGGCTCTCTGTTGGTCTCCGTAGGTACTAATGGTTTTCATGCCTACAAGCAGTAAATGGTCGGGCAGAATACATTTGATCAGTCTTCTTTTATGATGACAATGATACTTCATTCTGAAGCAGACATTCTCTTTATACCTCTTCACGTTAACCCTTTACCTAACATGAAAAGCAGACGACACTTGCAAAAAAAATTCTTGAATAACTAATTTTTCTCATTTTTTGTCTCAAAACCATAGAGTACGTGGAGAGTGTATTATCACTAAATCAACCGCAGAGTGGAGATTCCACCCGAGGAATAACTGCAAGTTTGTTGCAAAGCATAACCAGCACCAGCAAAGTTTCAGCCAATGGACCTCCGGGTTAAACCCGGAGGTCCATTGGCTGAAACATTGCTTGTGTTTTTTGTCGATATGTACAAAATTCGAAAGTTATAGCCTGGGTGATAACTCCACTCCGCGGGTGATTTAGTTACAATCCACTCTCCACATACTGTAGGTTATGACCACTCGTGGGAACGAGCTCGGCGGGCTCGTTCCATCGGGGGGTCATAACCTATGTTTTGGAGACAAAAAATGAAAATATATTGAAAATTAATTGACGATTTTTGAGAATAGCGCTGGCTGGTTTTGGCCGTTACGTTGGGTAAAGGGTTAAACGTTCGATCAAAGGCTCTTCCACAGTATTTGCAGCAATAGACTTTCATCTCTTCACTCGACGACGATCAGGACACAACTGACCGGAAGGCACAGATCGGCCCCTTTTTATACCCTTCAAAACTGAAGTGCCCGGATGTAGAAGTCTTGGAGATGTCCCCAAAAAGGTTGCCACCAAAAGGTATCCTCCACTAGTTCATCACTATGTTACGGGTATCCTCCAATACCAAGAAGAGGATATGGGTGATGATTCATCATACATAACTGAGGGATTTCCTCATGACATCCATGGCCTCATATGAGAAAAAGGGTGCTGAAGTCCAGTCGTTTATTAGTTGGGGGTGCTGGAAGTGAGGTGCCACTAAATGTGGCAGTTCAATACCCAGATGAGGATATGAAATTCCTTCCAAGTTCCAAGTGAACATCGCAATGTAAAGTGTTTCTGATGTGAGTAGTGTAAGCAGCGTTTTGTTAAATATTCAACAAAAACGGTAGGTTTCACCTTCAAATTAATGAATCATCATTAGTCTGTCGCGGAAAGTTGACTTTTTGTGATTTCGCTAAAAAACTTTTCAACATCTGGAGAGATGACTATGGACCCATACAATACAGTTTGTGAGCAGATGGCATGACATCGTTCAGTGCGTTAACTCTAAAATCATTTGGGTTAAAAATCAACCTAAGCCAAGTGCGTTGAGTGAATATAAAAAATATGAAACAAACACAGCTGACATGGGTTAGAGTGTTCATTAGAAAAGTGGACAGACAATTTCGATTGGAATGCGAGTGGATCCTGAGCCGGGTGAAATTCCCTGTCCGCTTTTCTCCACACAACAATATTGAATCTCACCTGTCGAAAAAGAAACGCGAGATCATTGAAATTCAAATGATATTGTCGTTTTTATTTGGTCTTGATCTCTTTATGAAATGTTGACCCAGTGGTGTGAGTCGCGACCATCTCGCGTTCTAACTGCTAAAGAGGCCCCTTTAGGGTTACATTAATGGAAGCAGGTCGAAGCAGTATGTCATATTTATTTCCAAAATGGGGGCGCGGTGGCTCAGTTGGTAGAGGTGCAGGCTGCAAGCCGAGAGGTCCTCGGTTCGAATCCCTCCTGCGGCAACCGCGTTGTGTCCTTGGGCAAGACACTTCACCCCCATTGCCCACGCGGGGGCACGGTGGCGCTGTGTACTAAGGCGTACTGCACGTCGGTGGTGCACCTGTCTTCAACCAGTGCTAACCCTGCTTGTGTGGAGTTGGTATGTTGGGGAGCTGACAGTTGCTCGCCGTTGCTCGGTGGTTCTCTCCGGGTACTCCAGCTTCCTCCACCCGTAAAACTGTCACGGTCATGGTTAGCCATTGTGCAGAAATATGTGACCTTAAACACCAATAAATAAATAAATAAATTTCCAAAATGCAGATAATGATGAAAGGTTTCCATGATCATTTAATGAGGTTGATTACGTGGGATATGTAAGATACAGCACAGTCGCCGTGGACTGGTCCTAATCCACGCGTGGGCGAGTTATGTTCACGCATGCGTTTACCAAGTAATACAAATCAGCATCATCAAAAATGTAATTAATGAAGCACCGGGTACAACCCGGTGCTTCATTAATTAAATTTTTGATGATTATTCCTATAATTAGTGTTTGGAATCTAATATTATTGCGTCCGTTGAAATACTGCCCACCTGCAGCTGTTCTGTAGAACGGTCTCACCCAGACACCCCACCCAGGACACGCGGATGTCAATCGGCAGGTGGTGGGAGAAAATTGCATACTTCGATCACGTGGTTGGGGTTTGAAACGTCAGGCTGGCCCCTCAATTTGTAGAGATGAATTGTCAAGGTTTTTTTCAGGGACTGTCACGTAATAGAGGCATGCCCTGCAAATGAAACATGGTGTCCTCAAGTTCAGTTCTACAGTAAATTTCGAAACTACGGGCATATGGTGAAACCGATGCCATGTAAACTGGAGATGGATTTTTAGTATCGTATATATGATTACGTTAGGCTATTTGTTGGACAGCATAATTTGAAGTTTTGGTCACAGAGTTAGAGTCTGATACATTGGTGTAAATTACGAGGGGAATTATGGCTTCGAAAAATTGACTATTTTTTCAAAATGTCATTTTTTACATGGAGTTGTTAACAGGCATGTAACTAAACAGCGAAACAGAAACACAACATTTTCATCACATGTTAGAGACAGGGAATGACAGACTTCGTGGATAGGTAAGTGAGGATAATGTGAAAATTCTGCTTTCGTGGGTGCCAAAGCCAGTCACTTTCAGTCACTCACGACAATTCTGCTTTCGTGGGTGACTGAAAGTGACTGGCTTTGGCATTTGTTTCATGCAATTTTCCAGGTTAAAGTCTAGGATTTGACAGTAAATTATTTCACCCACATTCAGATTGTTTATTTCTACTTTGCCAGATAGTGTTTCATCCTTTTGGTGGGTTTGGAAAATCTAATACAGGTTATTTGTGGAAGGGTCTGGAAAACTTGTGGCGCGGAACCTCAGGTGCGGAGCATCAAGTCAGCACAATAAGCGCAGACTATCTGCTTTCCTAGTTTTAGCTGATTTTTTTTACATGCAACATCTAAAGGAGGTCTGCAATTAAACAACAAACCTAATGTAGGCGTTACGTGCGAGGAAATTACATGTTATTATTTCTGAATCTCGACAAAATGTGATGAGGCAAATCTGAGGCTTGCTGTGAAGCAAACCTAAATATTGTCTGCACCTGGATCGACGTGTAAATTAATATCAGCGATTTAAGCTTTTGAACCCTCACCGGTCAAGGTTTGTGATACGTCAAAATTTAATTAAATAGAATAACTGTTTAGTGAATGTGTGGGGTAGACCAATCAATATTTTCAACGTGCAGCCTCAAGGCTGCACGTTGAAAATGTGAATTGATCTACAAAATGAATATGGACTCATCCAATTGCTGTGACTGAACTGACATGGAAGATACCACCAGAGCTCAAAAGATTAAATTTGATGCCAACAATAGATTCAGTAATTGTATGTTTCACTTTGGGCCAATCGAATCTCAAATTTCAGGTCGAATCGAATCAGATGTTGGATTTCAAATCGAATCTCGAATTAAATGACACCGCTTCTCGTGTTGTACACATTGCGCCATCTTAAAACCGTAAATATTGTCACTCTCCACTCTGGTAGTGTTTACAATGGCGACTCGTCTGATTTGGGGCCAATCAATAAAAACGCGGAATATTCCAGAACGGAATCAGAGTAGTTTCAAAAGCAGAACCTCCTTGAACTTTTTATCATCAGGACTCATATGCAGGAGATCGGATGATAGAAGAAGACTTCAAGAGGAGACACTTTGTTGACTTTTGAGAGCATCTCAACGAATTCCGAATCTGTGCCACTTAAATCGAATCGAATCATTTGAATGATTATAAAACGAATCGAATTCTGAAGCTTCAAAGCGGCCTAGCATCACTTCATAAGAGTGCACTTAGTTCAGTTACTGTTACCTTTGGGTGGTCGTAAAGCACAGTTTGGAGAAATCAGACTACGTGAAAATTTCAGACGAAGATGATAAAAGTTCATTGTTGCTTTTTCACCTTTCGCACAACACTGGCCTAGCGTCCAGTGTGTAAACACATTCACTATAATGACCCGCCCTGAAAACGAATCTCACACCTGGAGCCAATACTATATATAAATGTTTTACAAGTGTATTTTCTAGAATTGTATTTTCTACCTATTAATATAATATATTAATATAGCTAACTAAAATGAATCATTAGCATTTTAAAAGATATGGCAATTTGCAAACTGGCAAATTGCCACATCTTTGAAAATGCTAATGGTTCGTTTCAAACCATTTAAAGTCATAACTAGAAATTACAATGTTAGAAAATACAATTGTAAAAGTTTTATCGTATTGACCCCTGAATCGCAACGCTGGGGCCCCTGGGGCGCAACGCTGGAGCACATTTGTGATAGTCCAGTGTGATTTATCAGTGTAAGTGTCAATCGGTGGGAGGTGGGGTGGGGGGGGGGGGGTGCTGCATTGCACAAATATTGGAGAGTATCAGCTAGTGTAACATTCAGAATACAAAAGTGTGTGAGGAATGCTGTTTTCAGAGCAATGAAAATGATCTTGGCTATTTTTCTAGTTTCTAGGCATCGCGCAAGTATATACCAGGGCCTGGGAGTGTGACACCCTTAATACTTTTCCATACAGCACATTCAGTATATACTAGGAGGTGAGAAATGTTGTTATCAGAGCACTGAAAATAAGCTGGACTATTTTTCTAGGCACCGCGCAAGTATATACCATGTACATTAACATGCGATATAACCATTTGTTAACAGAGACATGACTATGGAGCAAGTATATACCAGGAACAGTACTGTACGATACAATCATTTGTTAATAACAGCGTGACAGGTGGGAGGGGGCACTCCCAATAATTTTCCAGTTGGGACATCTAGTATAGACAAGTAGATGAGAAATGTGATCAGAGCACTGAAAATAATCCGGGCTATTTTTCTAGGCACCGCGCAAGTATATATCATGAACATGAACATACGATAGAAATATTTGTTAACAGAGAAGTGTCACCGTGGGTGGGTGGGAATTGAAGGCTAGGGGTGTGACCCCCCCCCCCCCCCCCCCCCCCAAACAATTTTCCAGTTGGGACATTTTCATCTGGATTCGAGTCGTAGATATCATGCTTGTAATCATGCACTTCCTTGCGGGACTGATCTTCTTAGATTTATATCACCCACGCAGTCGTTTCATAAAGATGGAGGTGTGTGACTGATTGGAGATGTTGGGGTTACAGCACGACTATTTCCGAATCCCAAAGAGGTTGGGAAGCCTACGCTTCACGACTGCACGTATTTTATCCACAAACAAATTTCCTTAGTTCTTAACTCTCATCCCCACACACAAGTATTCAAACTTCATCAACAAGACATGCCTTCGAACAAAGCAAGGCTTGATGACGTAGTAGAACGATTTCTTCAGACGGGACTTAAGTCATGAAAAATTGGGTTTCAACCTCCAGTCAGTTATTTTCGCGACGCTCCTATTTGTTAAACCTTTGTAATCTTTGGTCTTCTGCTTTCCTGTCATACGGAAATGCTATACCGTTCCTTAAGGCAGTACATATCTTGATTAATCGATTAACCAATGGTCAACGTCTTGATCGATCAAACAAGTAATTGATCGATTAACCGCTGCTTTTGAACTACTGTATCATATGGGTTAACAAAGGAACAAACTTGCTCCAAAACAGGCAAACATTGTCACACTGTCTCACATGAATTATATGTGACAGAGTGAAGCATTCAAGTTACGTGCTGGTATACATTTTCACGTGCATGATCACTGTACTGTGTCAATAGCTGGAAATGTACAATCTTTAGAATATACCCAATGCCGGTAGCAGACGATAAATTCTTGATTTACCAAACATTTTCAGATTTCGTCTAAAAACATAGCTTATCACCCCTCATTGGAACGAGCTCAACGAGCTCGTTCCAATGAGGGGTTTATAAGCTATGTTTTTAAGACAAAAATTGAAAACATAATAAAATTCGAATGGACATTTTTGCATATAGCGCTGAAAGGTTTTGTCTGCTATGCTGGGTAAAGGGTTAATGCTGTAAATCTTCAACGGCAATTATTCAGCTACCTGTTAGGGCAAGTGATTAATCGGTTCGCGTTTTGGCTGGCCATTTATATACATGTAAGCGCAACTCGCAGGCCCTACACAAATTAGAGAAACTCGTAAAACAACCACCGTGGATATAATTGGAAAGTGTTATAATTCACTGAAACCTAATTACATCGTTTTTATTTTTGCAGTGAAATTTCTACATATTACAAATTATGAATGAGCCAGGTGTATATAGCATTTCACCAAATGACCAAAGAAAGGTAGAACTGAATGTTGGAGGAAGACTATTCCGTACGACAGTTGGAACTTTAATGAAACACCCTGGAACGACTCTAACAGACATGGTGATCAAAGAAAATGTATCAACGGATAGTAATTTAGAACTGTGGTTTGATAAAAACCCGGATGTATTTTCATCCGTAATTGACTACTACCGTACTGGAAATTTGCATATGCCACGATTCGCATGTTCCAGGATCGTGCGGGATGAATTGGATTTTTGGAATATTGGGGAGGACAAAGTACTACCATGTTGTTGGGGATATTTATATGCTTTGACGGACAGCGAGGAAGTAAAGCAAGGATTAAAGGACACTAAATATTCCAGGAATAAACTTTTCGAAGAAAATTGGCCTCTACGGTGGAAAATTTGGCAGTTTCTAGACAAACCACGCTCATCACGGTCCGCCAAGGTAATAACTATAATTCTTTGTAGTAACTAAAATTCGAATGACTAAATGTTTTCATTTTTTTATTTGCGTTGAATGTGTTTGAAACAGAAGATACACAGAACGACACACGCGTGTGAATTGGTTAATCGATATGCACGAGTGCCAGCGTGGAAGGATAAAACGAGAGGCCGCAGGCCTCGAGTTTTAGCATTCCGTGATGGCACACGCGAGTGTCGTTCTGTGTTTATTACACGCCTTCACATCCATGAAAGCAATTATTAGAAGAACATCCAGCATGTCATTTGACAACTCGTCTCCCGAGTTCCAATGTGTTCTATGTGCCTGTAGGCACATAGAACACATTGGAATCCGGGAGGCGAACTATCAACAAAAAGAACGCATTTTATCGCCAACCAAATTTGTGAGGGGAAACCCGTATTACTATGTTTAGCTATCGCTGGCGATTCAAATTGTAATCGCTGTGCACGATTTGTGGAAAATTCCAGTGAAATTTCGCTTCTGTTTAAAAACAGTCCGTCAACGATTTCCGTTCCACACATATTTGCGGAACAGATTTTCATTTTCCTCATGGTTTAGTGTTGCTGTAGATGGCGATTGCATAGAGCAGGCGTGTAAGAAAACATACTTTTTCTGTCACATAATCGTATGATAAACGCATCCACAAAAATGAAACAGGATAACATACTTTTTCTGCCCCATAAACGTTTGATAAACGCATCCACAAAAAATTCCCAACCGGGAACGAAAATAATGGTTTTCGCGTAAAGATGAAATAAGTACAAAAAACGGGTTTGGTTTGCACGAAAAATGAGGAAACTTCACACTTTCGAAAATTTGAATTTTTCACTTGTCTGGCCTGACTACCGAATGTAACTTTTCTCTCCTGCCTTATGCCTGTTTCTCGTGGCGAGTGAACAAGTGGAATCCTCACCGCGACTGTAACATATTTGTGATGTTAAAGATTGCGTAAACCCGTTAAATAATTGTGGTCTACTTCTGCTTTTTTATGTGGACAGTTTTAGCCCTTTATGAAATAACGTCAAACTTAGAGTACTGCCAATCTCAAAGGTTTGATTCGAGCAGAGTCCCGAAACGAATCAGATTGACGATTTCGTATCGATTCGATTCGAATCTCGCGGCTTCACAAGTTGTGAATATTGCACCATCTGACAACAGCATATATTGGAACTCTCCATTCAAGAATTGCATTCAACGGCGACAAGTTTGTTTGGGCAAGTAAATCAAAAAAGCGGAATATGCCAGGACGGAATCAAAGAAGTAACTTCTAAGCGGAACCTTCTTGGACACTTCTTTTATCATCAGGTCTCCTGTACATGAGACTAGATGATGGAAGGAGAGTTCAGGAGGAAATACTTTATAAGATTTTGAGAACATCTCGGCTATTCGAAAATTTAGCTTATCATCCCTCGTTGAAAGGATCTTGTTCCAGTGCGGATACACGTGCTATGTTTTTAGAATGAAATGAAACAATAAATAAACAGGACGTCACGCTGTGTGAATGCGTTCATCATTAAGGTTCGAGTACCTGCTCGGAAGGACAGAATGAGAATACTACCGAACTGGCGCGGAAGGATAGAACATGAGGCTGCGGAGTTCTATCCTTCCGCAGCCTGGAGTTCTATCCGTCCGCGATGGTATAAGTGTCGTATAGACGAAGGCATTCACACATCGTGGCATTCTACGTTTATTACACGGCTCTATGACATAGAACACATCAATTTAACCCTTTACCTAAGATGAAAACCAGACGACACTTGCAAACAAATTTCTTGAATATCTAATTTTTTTTTCATGCTTTGTCTCAAAAGCATAGGTTATGACCCCCTCATTGGAACGAGCTCGACGAGCTCGTTCCAAAGAGGAGTCATAACCTATGTTTTTGAGACAAAAAATTAAAATATAATGAAAATTAATTGGCGATTTTTGAGAATAGCGCTGGCCGGTTTTGGATGTTACGTTGGGTAAAGGGTTAAAAATTCAGACATCACACACAGAAAATTATTTCAAACTCTTTGTTAATTTTTCAATTGATATTGGAATTATCGGCTGTCTCCGCCGCTTCCGAATTGATCGGGGACAAAATGCGATGTTTCGATTGGCCGATTTCGAAAATGGGCGGAGGTTAGTTCATTTGATGGATCCATGACGTCAGATGGAAAGACAGTCCGTCGACGGAAATCCATATGGAACACGTGCTCCGCATGGATTTGTCAATATGAGACTGAAGGAAAAGTAATAGGGATTTAATAACAACATTTATGTGACGATACTTGTGAATGAAGCAGGACGGTTTTGGCCATTACAACGGGTAGAAGGTGAAAGGTTAAATATGATGCATATATGTTAAAATCATTGCGGCATCCTTTTATTCTATCATGTTTCATCCTTTCGTTTCACAGCGGTATGGGTCAAGACGCGTTTCCAGCGTTGGCTTAGTTTAGTATCCACCAATCCCTTTCCGCTTTACCTTAGAAATTAATTTAGAATAAAATTCCTAAGTAACTAATCCTTTTCACCTTTTTCTTAGAAATCGTAACAAAAGACGGAAATGATAAGTCATAAGTTATGTTTGTTTTTGGTTTGGATTCATCTATTTAGAGGTTAATACTTGGTTAATTTCGTATCAGCCGAGATAACAGGCCGAGGTAATTTTATATCAGTCTGAGACTGAAAGTCGAAGGCAGATTTGAATATGCCGATGGCTGATATTTCGACCGATATGAAACTTACCAAAAAATAACCTCTTTATTTATTAAACCAAAACGGATAATTACAAAATGTTCCGAGATCTGTAGCAGTTTTCTGAAAGTGATATTGTTTCTTATTTGTTTCATTTATAGGGACCCGGTGGCGTTGTGGTAACCGGATCTCGTCAGATCACCGAAGTTAAGCAACGTCGAGCCCGGTTAGTCCTCGGATGGGTGACCGTCTGAACGATCGATTCGGACTCCCGCGTTGTGTCCTTGGGCAAGGCACTTAACCCCGATTAACCACATGGGGTCACGATGACGCCGATGAACTAAGGCGTACTGCACGTCGATGGTGCGCATGTCTTCAACCAATCTAACCCTGCCTGTGCTGAAGTGAGGAGTTACGATGTTGGGGAGCTGGCAGCTGCTCGTCGTTGCTCTGTGGTTCTCTCCGGGTACTCCGGCTTCCTCCACCCGTATACCTGTCACAGTCATGATTAGCCATTGGGCATAAGTATGTGACCTTAACCCTTTACCTAACGTAACGACAAAACCGGCCAGCGCTATTCTCAAAAATCGCCAATTAATTCTCATTATTTTTTTCATTTTTTGTCTCAAAAACATAGGTTATGACCCCTCGTTGGAACGAGCTCGTCGAACTCGTTCCAACGAGGGGTCATAACCTATGTTTTTAAGACAAAAAATGAAAAAAAATAATTATTCAAGAATTATTTTTGCAAGTGTCGTGTGCTTTTCAGGTTAGGTAAAGGGTTAAACCCCAATAAATAATATAAATAAATAAATTCGTTTCATAAAGAATGAAGATTCCTCTTCTTCAAGTTCAGCGATCCGAGCGTCGCGTCTTCCCCAGCAGGGACGACGCGACGTTCGGATAACTGAACTATCTCTTCTCTTACTTCGACGAATCTCCGTTCACAAATTGGAATCTCAGTTTGCGCTGAACGCCCAGAACAGCTCTCTTCTTTCTTCTCTTCATCCAACTAATTCTTACATACTGCCAACATTATTTTCTCTCTATAAGGTTTCAACCCTCCATTATGCCTGGTAACGTCAATTTCTCCCTGATTTTTTCGACGAATAACGCTGAACGATTTCGATGTAAACACATTGTTTGCGCCTAGTAACGCATCAGAGGGGAACTCTTGCTTGGTTTATATCGGCCGAGATCGGCGTCATATCAGTCGACTTTGAAGTCATGTCTGCCAAGTTTGATAATGGGCATTCTGGGAAAGAAAATCATATCTAATAAATAATAAAATATGTGTATGTAACATTGGGCGGGGTTGGATGTCCTTGTCTGGAATTAATGGATACTATTAGTTACCCCGTGTCTGATCACGTGGTACGGGTTTTTACCTACCCGAAGCCAGCCGTATCCCATGAGGCCGAAGGCCATTCATATCTAATAAATAATAAAATATGTGTATGTAACATTGGGTGGGGTTGGATGTCCTTGTCTGGAATTAATAGATGCTATTAGTTACCCCGTGTCTGATCACGTGGTACGGGTTTTTACCTACCCGAATCCAGCCGTATCACATGAGGCCGAAGGCCATCCATATCTAATAAATAATAAGATATGTGTATGTAACATTGGGCGGGGTTGGATGCCCTTGTCTGGAATTAATGGATGCTATTAGTTACCCCGCGTCTGATCACGTGGTACGGGTTTTTACCTACCCGAAGCCAGCCGTATCCCATGAGGCCGAAGGCCATTCATATCTAATAAATAATAAAATATGTGTATGTAACATTGGGCGGGGTTGGATGTCCTTGTCTGGAATTAATGGATACTATTAGATACCCTGTGTCTGATCACGTGATACGGGTTTTTACCCATGCAAAGCCAGCGGCATCCCATGAGGCCGAAGGCCGAATGGGATACGGCTTGCTTCGGGTAGGTAGAAACCCGTACCACGTGATCAGACACGGGGTAACGAATTTATCTATTGACTTTCCGTTTTAGAAGTACACTCTATTTCATGTGTGAACACACACAGCATGAGATCTTTTATCTTCCATTGTTGAGCCATACAGGTTTCTGTGGAATTTTTGTGCAAAAGAGTTTGTGAAAATATGCCGATATGACTAGTATTAAAAAATTATTGAATTTATTTTTTCTTTTTTTGTCTCAAAAACATAGCTTATGAACCCCACATTGGAGGGTACTCGACAAGCTCATTCCAATAAGGGGTCATGAGCTATATTTTGGAGATAAAAAATTAAAATATAATACATGTACACTGTAAAACTGGAATGACGCGTCTTCTACGGGGTTTGGACAATTTGTAGATTTCGGAACGAGGCTTCTACTGGGTATGGGAAATTTGTCAGTGGCTGGGCGGACGTATCGTGGGTTTCAATGAATATGGTCTCATACCACGTATCTATCAACCAATCAAATCAAAAAATTCACTTTAGTCAATAGATAAAGTACAATGTTCAATGATTGGGAAGACTGTTTTGCATATGTCAGGGGTTTGGTAACAGTTTACTTCAGGAGAACTCACTTCTGGTGTTTCTCAACACCAGGAATTTGGATGGATGTTTACAGGGACCGAATATGGGACCCATTCCAAATGGCATTTTTGCATGATTTTTCCCAATTCAAACCCAAAATTTCCAAATCTCAGTCCTCATTCAAATACAAATATAAACCTTCTTTTTCTCTTGAAGATCTAATTTTGATTTTCATCCCTTTTACAGCAACAAAACACGTACCTAGACAGGCAGTTTTAGATGCATTTGCAAGTTACATCCTAAGGACTTTGTCAGTTGTTTCTAGTCAAGTCTTGGCTGCCTATGTAGGCAGCCAAGACTTGCCCAGACACAACTGCAAAACCATGTCGACTCTTGAGGGTAGCAAATTGCATAAGTATCTTCATTATTTAATAGTATAAGACCAATTTATTTAATAGAGATAATAGAAACATTATTTCATGCAGCTGTTTGTTACAAAACTTACTACATGTACTATACATGTCGTTGTTTCTGTTTTAATGTTCTCAATTTAATATGAAGGTAACATTTCTTATTCTTAGATGTTTCTTCTCCCAAACGAATTCCCAATCTGTGCCTTCATGATGCGGTTTCTCACAGTTGCTTGAGCCCCGGACCCTTTCACAAAGAGGGCAGAAGAATCCCTGTAACTATTTGTTTTTGTTCAAGCCCTAATTATTTGTTAGTCTGTTACCCTTTGTGCGTCGTGTCTTTACACAAAAATTTAGAATTCCCGGGAGATTTGTAATTTGCTGAGACATTGCTGATGTTAAACAAAGCTGTATTCAAAATTACATTCCCAGGCCTGTAAATAAAGAACATACGTCTTAATCCGTTAGTGGACTATGTTATACAACATGGTGGTAACCTTTTGGAAAAAAAAGTGTTGCGATGCTTTTTCATCTTCTCTGTTTTACTACGCCAGCCGAGCAGACACGTCTTACCATAAGTTCCGCCCAAATAAATAACCAAACCTTACACCCGATCTCGACAAGGCTTCGCGTAATTTTTGATAATTATTTTGATAGGAATTCTATTAATCCTTTGAACCCTAGCGGCCGTTTTTCCTGTCAGCAACATGATACGTCATAAAGTCATTAAATAGGATGGCTGTTCAGTAAATGAGTCGGGTAGACCAATCAATATTTTCAACGTGCAGCCCCGAGGCTGCACGTTGAAAATATTGATTGGTCTACCCAAACATAATGAATATAGACTCTTCAAATTGCTGTCATTGCACTGGCATGGAAGATATCACTAGAGTTCAAAGGGTAAAAGTTTGAACGGCGTGTCACTCTCTTCACATGTGGATGCAAAGAGCAACCTCTGAATAGAGTTAGTTCTGTAATATTGTTAAGTTTTACTTGCAAATAAGCAGGATTGGGAATTTAATTATTTGTTGTATTATAGAGTTCGATCGCGTATTTTACAATTCATGTAACCCCGGCGAAACCTAAACGATCCTTTTCGGGTTACTCCCAGGCCTGGACTCATGTCCTTCACTTCTGACACCAACGATCCCAAGTATCACTGGCATCAGAAAAGAAGAGATGAATTCCTACGCCTCAAAGTGCATAACCTGAATTATCTAATCTCTTGTCACTTTGACAGTTAATCTATTACTTCTAAAGATAAATCGTACTGCCTGAAGTCCGGACATAAAGTTTTACAATTGAGTAGTGTGGTATCTGTAACGTGTAAGAATCCAGAGACGATAAAGTATTTCAATGAATTTTGTAGCTATGTAACCTGGCCTGTTAACAATGCGCGTAGCTAGGATTTTATAACAGAGGTTCCCTAGCCTGTTTTTGTTGGGGGGGGGGGGCACACTTAATGTTTGGAAGGCCGTTGTAGGGGGTTCAAGAGCCTTCACACGTTCTAACTGGGCCCCCCTCCGCCCATTACCTAATACTCTCACTGGACGCGATAACAGGAGGAGGGGATAACGACCGGAAGGGTTTTTTTAGGACTAGACCCCCCCAACCCACCCCCGAGAAAAGGTTGCAAACTTCGTTGCTCTAAGAGCATATAAGAGGGATATGCAAAGATTCAAAAATGATAGGTGTCCATATCATACCAAGTACCAATCCAAAATCAGATTGTTTTTGGAGTGCAAATAGACTAATACTCTGCTTTTATTTATTTATTTACTTATTTATTTATTTATTTATTAAAAGCACTTTCGACACCCCGCTTCACCCCGTGTCAGACAACCCTTCGACATAAACACCAACGATAGTGAAAGCCATTACCAATCTTGGAATATTGCCGATAAGGGTAACTATCATAGGAACCATAAATAGTACTTTCGCCAGCAATATTCCCGATTTAACCTAGGGCTTATTTGGCTAAAACTTTGGTTGAGACTTACGCCTCTCTTGCTTAGAATCTGAGGTTTTATCTATTTTGAAACCCCACCCGACAATTTAACAAGGATCTTATATGATTGAAACCTATAATTAAAAAAACACTGTCTCGGCATGACACATCACCCCTTCCATTTTATTCATTCATAAATCAAAGAATGTTACAAAACGACTAATTTTGTAACTAATATCTTTAGCTGATTTCCTCTTTACAAGACACACCCAAACCCCTTCTATTCCTTTGCGAGAACCACATAGTAACTAACGAATTATGTTAATGACGTCTAAAAATATTTTTTTGAATTCTTGTCCATTGAACTTTCTTTTAACCCTTTACCCAACGAATCGCTCGCATCCGCCCGAGTAATATGCAAATTCAGCAGTTGAAAAAAATAATATTTTTCAAAAAATTTCAACAAAACCATATCATGTGACCCCTCGTTGGAACGAGCTCGTCGAGCTCGTTCCAAATAGGGGTCACATGATATAGTTTTGTTGAAATTTTCTGAAAAATTTAAACAAATCATATTTAAAATAATAAATTTTGATATCGTCTGCGTTGGGTAAAGGGTTAAAATGAGGATTAAAAATCAGGTGCTAATTGTATTCTCTTTCTAAAACCTGCCACAGTATCCTTAGTACGACTGACGGTCTGCTGTAGTTTATGGTCTAGTCATTTTTGACAAACCTACTGCCGTACCTTGGACGTGACATCATACCGCAATGTATAATAGCTGGGAAGTCAAATATGTTACGCTAGTGACGAATTACCTTGGGGGTATGTAGAGTTGGTAACATGAACACCGCGTGTTTTGATAAGTGTTTCTCTCATCCATTTTGTTTCATGGAACTTTTATCTTGTTTATCCTGTTTTATGGTGGCAGGCGGCTCTGACATGGACTAAAATGGCCTTAACTACATGCGGATGTGTTCGATTGTTCGGGTGTGCACTCAATCATTACGGTATGGACAAACTGAACCAGCCTTTATGAGTTTTTATTCCAGGAAACGGCCAATAGTACTAATCGTCTGTCTGAAGCACTATTCTATATCGTCCTAAAGGGAATATTGTAACTCTGTGATTTTGGTGGGTATTGTTCTGGAATATACTCGGGTAGCGTTTCTGGGGAGAACATAGTCCGCATTTTGTTACTACTTTAACAATTTCTGTCTGGTCTGTCTACTCCCAATCCCATTCTCTCTGCTCTTGTTCGTTTTCTAAATTTTCTATATGCGGATCCTAAAGTATCCAAATCAAATAATTCCAATTAAATCAACCAACCAAACAAACAGTTTGCAGCTTTTACTTGAGTCCATATTTGAGTTTTCTTATATCGTTACTCGCGTGAGGACCCGGAGGCTATGAGGAAAACCCTCAGTAATCAACGGTCTCGTTGGTATTGACATCACAACATGAATGATGCTGCATCATGTGCGTTACTAAGATAACCTACTTACCCCACGATATACACAGCGGTATGACGTGGCCAGTATGTACGGCAGAAGTGGTGTTTTTAACCATAATATACTACTAATGTCAGTAACAGGAAACTACTGAGTAAGCAGTCTTTTTCTGATTTGTTCAAATATATTTTAGTTTTAATCTTATATTTTTACAAGAATTGACGGGTAAGTTTTACAACTTATATTATTGATCGTCCTTAGCACAATGCCGCGGGTATGTCGGATGACCTCCCTGTCGGCAACTTCGATGCCTCACTCTACACGAATGAACTCCGCACAGAGACAGCCATTTTACGTCTCCGTACTATTGAGCGGTATGCCTTGACAGCATCAAACTCCAACAATTGAGCTGCCAGAGAGTCTCTCCAGCAGCCTCAGTACTAGAGTTGATGCTGCCAATGCTTACCTTTCTATCACGCAGGGACGCAAAATGGTTTTGCAGTGCTAGGACAAAGAGACACATCCCATACATTCTAAAGATCCCATATGGTCAAGTACATGCCCACCTGACAAGCCAGTAGCAAACATTATAGCACACTATACTTAACTACATCAGTAAAACGAGAAAGCCATATCGACTAGCAGCCTTTTGTAGTGTTACTGAGTAAAATAGTAACAAATAATAAAGTCACTTTATTGACGGACACCTTTCAACTAGAATGATAGGATCAAATTGAAATTAAATATTTAACAGACAATCAATGACAACTCAAAATGAAATAAGGTGTTCGGATACCATCAATACTATATCTATTTTTTCGACTAACACATGACCTTGCAAAAACGGAGGAACTGATATTTCGTTTCACGTCACTGCACGAGAAGACTATTGATTTGTCAAATAGAGTTGACAAATTAATTAGTCTACCTTAAAAATGTGTCTTCCAAAAAGGGCGTAGGGGGCAATGTGGCTCAGTGGTTACGGCACTGGATTTCAAACCGAAAGGTTCACGGTTGGAACCCCGCCATGGGTAGCTGCGTTGTGTCCTTGGGCAAGGGACTTCGCAACCAATTCTAACACTTCTTGCTTGGAGTTAGTACACTGGGACGCGGTGGATCAGTAGCTAGATGTACTGACTGCAAGCCGAGAGATCCTCGGTTCGAATCCCACCAGAGGCTACCGCGTTGTGTCCTCGGGCAAGACACTTCACCCCCATTGCCCACGTGGGGAACGGTGTCGCTGTGTACTAAGGAGTATTGTACGTAGATGGTGCACTTGTCTTCAACCAATGCTTACCCCGCTTGTGTGGAGTTGGGGAGCCTGATAGTTCTTCGTCGTTGCTCGATGGTTCTCTCTGCGTTCTCCGGTTTCCTCCACTCGTATCACTGTCCGACAAGAGGTGACCCCGGCTGTCGAAAGTGTCGTTAAACCCCACGAAATAAATAATATAATAAGTTAGTACGTTGGAGAGTCTGACAGTTGCTCAACGTTGCTCGGTTGTTCTCTCCGGCTTCTCGGGCTTCCTCTACCCGGAAAACTGTCCGACACGAGGTGTTCCTGGCTGTCAAAAGTGTCGTTAAACCCCAATAAATAAATAGTACAGGAGACAAGAATCAACGAGCCTTGTAGTAGTGAACCCAACCCAGGTCATTGATTCCAGTCCTCAGACTCCACCCTCGGTGTGGTCTGTCTTAATACCACATTAGTCACAATGCCAATTTTCTATATGTATTTAGTACTATTGAAGTTTATATGAATAGCAAGTCACCGTGAACTTGTTTTCCCAGTCCTGGTATAATATGGTCTCAATATTGATTTGAAATGTTTGCCACCGATTTGAATATGAAGGGTCAATAAGACGCTAGATTAGCAAAATATTGACTCTCTTCTTTTGCTTGTATGTTAAAAAGCATGAAACAAAATATTGCATGTAGTATATTATTCGACAGAAGCTTCTCGAAATTACTTAAATCTGCAATTAAAAAATCATTAATGCAGGCGAATGTTTAGAAGAGAGGACGTTGCGAGGAGATGCATAGAATTTCCCGAATTTGATCAGAATAGGTCCGAACAAGTAAACACAGCATCCTGAATACTTCCCGAATATAAATAATAATTTTACCTTCACTGCTATGAATCACCTCCACAAACAACATCAGTGCATTATTTTGACGATAACTGTACATTATTAAAGCAAAACCTTTGTATAACATGTATCTTAAATATAGCATAGTTATTCTAATCAAACGCTTTTTTCAGAAAAATACACAACTACATGAAATGATGTTTCATCAATGGCAACAACAATCAAGGGCTGTTCATTTCAGTAATGTTTTTTCCTGCGGCTGGTCCGATTAAGCCTTCCACTGCCACGCCCACTTTCGCCATATATGGAGGCCCTCTATGTACGCCTTTATGCGAGGAAGTTTAATAAACATTATGACATTCTTGAAACTCTATCATCTGCTTAATTGTTGGAAATGGCTCTCTGAACCCTTTCCAACAATTAATCAGAGGGTACGTTTGACTTGCGCATACCAGAACGTACAGATAACCATCATAAAATAGGTGACAATAATCGCTTTCGACAGCGAAAGTGTTAAGCCGGATACAGACAAAACTGACTATGGAAGCTCGACCCGGGACGCATCAACTGCAGGTGGCCGACTATACTTGCCAGAAGAATAACAAAAATTCTACTCTGGGAATCATCACCACCTATAACTTCCGGAGACAGACTAAATCTATCAGTGAGGGGAGTGGACCTTCTCAACGAACTATATCGCATAAGGGACAGAGTTTTACATGCCCGAAGAACAAAGAACGGATACAAAATCACCTACAATAGACTACCCGGCGGGGTTGCGGGCTGGGTCCCAGTGGCTTTCTTGGCTCCTTTGCTTCTCCTCATTGGCAGCCGCTACACATGGAAGAGTACCATTATACTGCTAAAGGGGCCGTAAGGGGTTAGGTTACCACACACCGTCTCCAATGGACTTCGGCGCACAAAATACGTGCTTTTGGGTGGGGGAATCACAATAAATTCATCACACCATTTATCGGGAAAAAGAACATTCTCAAATAATGAACAGAAACTACGCTTTCTTCCGTCTAAGAAAACAAATTACTCAGAATATATCGAAAATAACATTGCAGTTTGTAATGTCCCGCAAATTCCTGTGAGTAATTGGGTTAGAAAGTTGAGATTTATTCGAGCCGCATACCATTATTGGAAAAGAGAGATAAATTATCCCTTTTGGCTTATTTAATCATTACATTTTTTTTTGCATAATGAATATTGTGGTTTCGTCAAATGATCAAAATATTTTGTTTTCGATAAGTAGCGCATTGTCCATTTTACTTGTCAAAACATAAGTATGCCGATAAAAAAACAGACATTTACTTCAGATTTTGTTTTGTTTGAAACAGGATGAGATACATTTTCTGCCTCATAAACGCATGATAAACGCATCCACAAAAAATGCCCGGCCGGGAACGAAAATGATGGTTTCGCGTATAGCTAAAATAAGTAAACGAGAAAAGAGGAAACATCGTCCTGTTGGAAACTTTAATTTTTCACTCGTCTGACCTGACCACCGAATGTAACTTTTCTCTCCTGACTGATGTCTATTCCTCATGGCGTGTGTACTACGAGTGGAAATTCCAGTCCTCAGCACGACGGTAAACTGTTTGTGATGTTACAGATTGCAAAAACGCGTGAAATAATTGTGGTCTACTAATAAAGTTTTTTTTATGTGGGCAGTGTTAGCGCTCTATGGCATGACGTCAAACTTAGAGCCATGCCAATCTCCAAAGTTTGATTCGCGTGGAGTCCCGAAACGAATCGGACTTAGGATTTCGTATCGAATCGAATCGATTCTCGAATTGAATCTGACGGCGCTTCAAGTTATAAATATTGCAACATCTGACAACAACATATATTGCCAATCCCACTGAAGTATTGAATTCAACGGCGACAAGTTTGTTTGGGCAAGTAAATCGAAAAATCAGAATATGCCAGAAGGGAATCAAAGATATATACAGATTATCACCACAGTGTGTGTCTCCGGGAATTCAGATCAAGTCGAGTTGTAGGAACAGAATAGTATTTCGATGGGCCCGTTAGGGCGAGTCGAAATGCGATTCTGTGCCCACAACGAGACTCGAGCGTTTAGGAGAGAAGCCTCGACTGGAGCGTTTAGGAAAATCCCAATAATAGGCTACAAACCAGCCCAAGATGCCGAAAAGTGCGCATAATTTAACTATTCGTTGAGTTGACTTCCCCAGTGACATTTTAGCATGTCGTGCATAATAAATACGTTACAGGGCGTTTAGTTGGCAGATACAGTGTCACATACGGCTCAGAGAAAACAATATTAGTTTCGGCTTCGCCTCACCTAATACTGTTTTCTCTGAAGGGAAAAACGCGAAGCGATCAAAAAATGATATTCAGTAATGCCGTTGTTTTGGCAACAGCAGAATCACGCGCTTGTATCAGGGGCCCTTGATACGGATTCGGAACAAGGGCCCAGATACATTACACTTTATCATAAGGTCTCCTGTACAGGTCAACCACACAGCCCTCCTGTACAGGAGACCTGACGATAGAAGAAGAGTTCAAGATGAAACATTTGGTAAGATTTTGAGAACATCTCGGCCATACGAAAATATACGTGTCATTGTGACGCGATTCGAATCGACTCGAATCATTGGGACGGATCCAATTTCAATGTTTCGCAGAGCTCTATGCAAACTGACTTCTGACAAGTGATTCGATCTCCATCTATTACAGAGCGTTCATAGTCTCGAGAAGTATTCAGCGTCGGCCCCTTATCCAAAAAGACATCGATATTAAAGTATTGGCTCTAAAATGCAGAAGGGAAACTCGATGCAAAATCGCAATGAATATATTGATTTCATGGTGTAAATTATAGTTTCGCTGTAGGTTTTGATGCATTTAGAATGCATCCACATCATTCACCAGCAGCTTTATAAAAGAGATTCTTTGTATTTGTTCAAATGAAATTCACTCTGCCGTTCGTCACCAATAGAAGCACTACTTCCAACAATTTTTGCCTTTCCCTAACGACAGTTCCAGAATTAACTTATGAAGCGACTAACACACAACATTTGACTTGTATATCTTCAACAAATTCTGCCCATCTTAGTGACACTAAAAGCAATTTCAAAGTTGTTACAATCTGACTTATTCGAGAAAGCTCTTACGTCACCAATCTCATTATGTAAAGAATTCGACGTTGTTATATTCTGGAGGTGGTCTGGAGCTTAAATTTTAGATCGTGGTAAAAGAAGACCCAGTCACTGATGCTTTGAGTGCAAGTCCACTAAAATAGGCAACATGGGGTATAAACGATTGACTGACCTTGACTTTATCTCCATGTTGTGGTCACGACTAGGCATTGTGCAGAAGTATGTGACCCTAAATAAATAAATAAATAAATAAATAAATAAATAAATAAATAAATAAATAAATAAATAAATATTCCATCGCCTATATTCAGATTCACTCGCCTCAAATGTTTCAGTTGGTCAGAAAAGTGAACCTACGGTTCGCTTTTCTGACCAACTGATACATTCAGACGACTGAATCTGAAAAAATACCACAAGCATTCATTTTCGTTGCAGCAGCGCAAGACATGTTGCTCAATCAAGAATTTTTGATGACATTACCAACAGAAATGAAGATTCATCATAGTCGTAGCTTTATGATTATGACGCGCAGTTCCACTAATGATGTAAATACTATGATCATTTCAGTGTGAATTAAAAATATTTATTGATTGGAATATCTATAATTGGAACAGGAAAGATTATCTAAGTGTGTCGTTGTATGAAGGAACATCATATTATTATTAGTTTTCAAGACACAAAATAACATGTCACGAGCTTACTTAGAGGAACTCATCAATACCAAGAATGTGTGTCAATACAACCTGAGGTCTGATGGTAAAATGCTACAACATGTTCCAAACAAATAGGTGTAAGATATTTGGAGATAGGTCATTCTCATTTGCCGTTTGCTGGTCCTCACATGTGGAATAATTTACCTAATCATCTAAAAAGACTGTCAAATGTCAACACTTTCAAGAAAGACCTCAAAACATGTGTATTTCAAAAAGTGATGTTCTGGACTGTAAAATCCTGTATATATTCTGTTTGTCTATTTGCACGAGCTCAGTAACATGTACAGCGCCTTAGACAACGGTTCTTTATCCATTGAACTATAATTTTGGCGCTATATGAATGCGTATATTATTATTATTATTATTATATTACATCAACAGTAGATTGCGCACAAACTACACGAAAAGTGGGAAATTAAATACTTATTGATTGGAATATCTATAACTGAAACGGAAAGAATATCTGTATTTGTCGATGTGCGAAGGAACATCATATCACATCAACAGTAGACTACGTGAAAACTCCATGAAAAGTGAGAAAACAAACAACCAATAACAGCGTAGAATTCCCTACATAATTAGACTGGTGGCCTCAGAACTTGTTATCTGATGTGCGCAATGGTGGGCAATTGTTGTGCAGTACACCTAGGGCTATTTGATACTAAGCCACGCGACAGGTGAATATCGGCCATTAACTTTACCAGTTGAACCAGTATGAACCTTCGTGAATAATAGGCAAGTGTACAATTCCTGGATCACTTTGGCTCATCAACTGCAAATCTGTTTGCCTGGATCCAGGTTTTTAAATATCTTGGAAGTAAGTATACCAGTAGATACTAACCTGTGTCGAGTGTAGAAGTAGTACCCCCCTTCCGTGTGTACTGTATGTTATATGGATACGAACGATGTAGAGATGTCCTGATGAATAGTATTAAACTAGTAAGACGTATATCTTGCTTGAAACATTTATGTGACGTCCTGTTTGTTCTTTTCTGAAAGAGAGGATTCGCAGAATCACGAATACCGGTTATTATTACGGATAGCCATATGCTGACATGAGTCGTCCGAAAAGGTACGCGTTCGTTTTGCAAAAATGACGACGAATATAGTGACAGTTCATCAAAAGAAATAACCGAAACAACAGTAACAGCTCAGGTACTCCGTAGGTACGAGAGTTAATATTTTGAATTAGCTTTAAGTTCCTTAACCCTTTACCCAACGAATCTTCCGCATCCGCCCGCGTAATATGCAAATTCAGCAGCTGAAAAAATATTATTTTTCGAAAAATTTTAACAAAACCATATCATGTGACCCCTCTTTGGAACGAGCTCGTCGAGCTCGTTCCAAAGAGGGGTCACATGATATGGTTTTGTTGAAATTCTTTGAAAAAATTTAAAAAAATGATATTTCAAATAATAAATTTTTTGATATCGTCTGCGTTGGGTAAAGGGTTAAATGTGCGAATTTGGCAAAAAGAATACATCTCTATCCGTTCCAGGACTGGGTCCAAAGTACTCGTACTCGTAGTATTTGAGTACCATTTTTTGACAAAGTACTCAATACTCGTACTTCACTCATATAATTTTAAATAATCGTACTCGTACTCATTACTTTGAAAAAAAGTTCAGTACTCCCGAATATTTTATAAGTACTTTATGAGTACGTTGTGAATATTTGAATTTTTTTCAGATTTAAGCCATGTTCTACGAGCTATGTATACCTGTTTCAGTTCAACAGAGACATGTACCCTAGTTCCTTCATTTACACAGAACAGCATTGTTTATCAATATAATAGGTCAATGAACTGGGAGCTGTTAATCTCAGGTCTTGTTTTAATTTATCCTGTTTTGTACCGGATTCCGTTCTCGCAGTTAAAAAGTAACGACATCGTTCACAAGCGCATATATTTTGGCGATGAAGTAGCCTATCCATATCCCTAACGGCTTAATATGCGTTTATGAACCTCCCCAATAACCCTTCATGCCTGCCCTGAAGTAGCACAGAGAACAGTTCCATTTGTAAACTGGATACTTTCGTATATAGACCGTGCAATACATTTAAAGACAAAAGCTTCTTCTGCCTGACGAGAAGCGAAAAGCCCGAGTATGAAAATCGGTTATGGAATTCAAAGATAAGGGCAAAACGTCTATCCTATTTAGAAAAGCAAATTCATTACCTTAGATCCGGAGTCAGGTGTAATCAATAGCCTCTATACAACTAGATTTGTGGAACGCTCATTGGTCACAAATTAAAGTTGGGTGGGGGTGGTGGTGGGGGGACATTTTAAAACCCTTTACCCAACGCAGACGATATCAAAATTTATTATTTTAAATATCATTTTTTAAATGTTTTCAATAAATTTCAGCAAAACCATATCATGTGACCCCTCATTGGATCGAGCTCGACGAACTCGTTCCAATGAGATGTCACATGATATTGTTTTGTTGAAATTGTTTGAAAAATAATATTTTTTCAGCTGCTGAATTTTCATTTTACGCGGGCGGCTATGGCCGATTCGTTGGGTAAAGGGTTAAACTCTAGACATCTCGCAATTGGCGATTCTTTTTTCAAAAATATATGTTCATGTCTGCAACAAACAAATATGTTAATGATTTTGCGCATTTCTCATTGCAATGCACCTTGAATGTTTTAATATAATTATTAACAAAACACGAGGGCCGATATTTGAAATTTGGTGACGCATTTCTAGTTTTCGTACTAGGCTTTCCGTTTGATGTTTGATAATGTGAAAGCTGTTACGCTGTGTCTGCAGACACAGCGTAACAGTTTCACATCATCAAACATTACTGATGGAAAGAGCTACAGGCGATGATTGACTTGGCACCATCTCGATGAGAGGAGGAACAGCATGGGTTGCGATGTTTTTCTCGGACATTCCAGTAATCCACTTGTGTTGAGCTCGGAGGATGTAGGGTTCTGGTAATTGAGAGGCTAAACGAATACTATCTTGGTAGAATAGAATAGTTCTACTTTACATCACAAACCATAGCCCTAAAATTTGACATTTGATGCACTACGCGATTATAAATGTGCAATGTTTTTCTTTGTCTTTTTCGTGCTATATTTTAAATTACATTTTCTTTGATAAAGAAATCGTTCCAAGTTTGAACAAACAACATATTTCTCAGAATATTAGCTAAAAAATATAATAAAAGTTACCAAATAGTGAAACTACGGTGGCTGGTTTAGGACCTAGGAAATATTTTTTTATCTCGTGCGCACGAGATACTAAGTCGTGCGCACGACATAATTATCTCGTGCGCACGAAATAATAAGTCGTGCGCACGAGATAATAAGTCGTGCGAACGACATAATTATCTCATGCGCACGAGAAAATAAATCGTGCGCACGAGATACTAAGTCGTGCGCACGACATAATTATCTCGTGCGCGCGAGATAATAAGTCGTGCGCACGAGATAATAAGTCGTGCGCACGAGATAATTATCGTCGTGCGCACGAGATAATTATCGTAATTATCTCGTGCACACGACTTACTATCTCGTGCGCACGACTTATTATCTCGCGCGCACGAGATAATTATGTCGTGCGCACGACTTATTATCTTGTGCGCACGAGATAAAAAAATATTTCCTGGGTCCTAAACCAGCCACCGTATGAAACCAAGTAATTTGGTAGAAAAATTCTTGTTAATAAATGCTTATTTTTTATTTCAGGTATGGCACATAACATACATTTTCCTTCTCGCATCCACGTTCCTTGTCTCCTGCTTAGAGTCATCGTCTACCTTTCGGACCGAATTGGATCATAAACAGATTGCAGCGATAGATAAAATATTTAACTTCACTAACCCAAACGTCAAATTCTATTTCACAAGCACGCCTGTTACATTTATCACGGTGTATGGGATATTGTGCCAACTAATTTTTACCGTCGATTTTATTACACGATTCATCGTTTCCTTTGATAAGAAAAAGTTTTGCAAATGTCTCCTAAACATCATTGACGTCATTGCTATACCGTCAATGTGGACAACATTCGTGATGGAAAATACTCCGGAAATATTCTACAATCCAGACCACCTCACCACATATATTTTACTTCGTTCTCTTGCAGTGATAAGACTGGTCCGCATATTTCGTTTAGCGAAGCAGTTTACGGATTTGAAAATTATGCTCTTGTCTGTGAAGGCAAGCAAAAGAGAACTCCTTCTGCTTCTGACTGTCTTGGCGATTTTCTCTTGTATTTTTGCGAAAATAGAATACGCAGTTGAAATTATTCACGAAAATTCTTTCCCTGACATATTTTTGTCACTGTGGTGGAGTGTCATTACAATGACCACTGTAGGATACGGCGATGTTGCTCCTAAAACTATTATCGGAAGAATTATCGGTTCTATATGTGCGCTGTGTGGACTGCTGGTACTTTCAATGCCCGTGGCCGTGATTTCACGAAATTTTGGTGAGAGGTATTGTTACCACAAGAGCAAAAAACGACGAACAGCATGGATTGAATCAAAGAGAGCCTAAACGAGAAGCAAACAGAACATCAAAAAAATATATATATTTTTAGCTTATTCTTTTAAAATTCTTTTAAAAGGCAACCTAAAATTCGGAACAGATAGAATTGTTGGATACCTCAGTGAAGAAATGGTACCATGACTGAAAATGACTGTGAATGCATTTTAACTGGTCTCAACAATACTTGTATTCCAAACCATATAAACATCTGGTCTCTGATTTACAGACTCTTGCATTCGCGCACATGACTGATTACAGGAATTCTCTCTCGTGTCAGAAGGCCAACAGAATTACCATTTATCTATTGACTAAAGTGAATGTTTTGATTTGATTGGTTGATAGATACGTGGTATGAGACCATATTCATTGAAACCCACGATACGTCCGCCCAGCCACTGACCAATTTCCCATACCCAGTGGAAGCCTCGTTCCGAAATCTACAAATTGTCCATACCCCGTAGAAGACGCGTCATTCCAGTTTTACAGTGTGCATGTATTATATTTTAATTTTTTATCTCCAAAATATAGCTCATGATCCCTTATTGGAATGAGCTTGTCGAGTACCCTCCAATGTGGGGTTCATAAGCTGTTTTTGAGACAAAAAAGAAAAAAAGAAATATAATAATTTTTTTTTATACCAGTCATATCGGCATATTTTCTCAAAAACTCTTTTGCACAAAATTTCCACAGAAACATCTATTGCTCAACAATGGAAGATAAAAGATCTCATGCTGTGTGTGTTCACATATCAAACAGATTGTACCTCTAAAACGGAAAGTCAATAGATCAGACACGGGGTAACTAATAATACTTGTTTACAAACAGTATAACTATTTGGATGCTATCCCAGTGTTCCAATAAGACTAAAATCCGCGGTTTTAACGTCACTCCGCTGATGAAATAATTACGAAACGGGCAACGTCATTTCAAATATTTCTCGCTGTGACGTCAGACGGTAACATATGCCACTGGAGACGTAAACATAGAGTAAACTATGTGAGCTCTCTCTGATTGGCTGGGAGCTCGCATAGCTTATTCTATGTTTACGTCTCCAATACTTGCGTTACCGTCTGACATCAGAATGCGAACTATTTGAAATCACGTTGCCCGTTTCGTAATTATTTCATCAACGGAGTAACTTGCAAACCGCTGTGGTTTTCTAGATTTTTTTACGCATGCAGCAGGCGATGTTCCGAATGAAGTGTTGTTTAAATTATAAGTACATTGTTAATGCAATTATACGTTTTGGGTCCAAATACTCGATTCCCATTGGTCTGTTGGCTGAAAACGTCATGACCAAATGTAATTCATTTTCCAATGAATACATTTGGTCGAACTTTGACCCGCATTTACGGTAGAGCGCAGTTGACAGAATGTAATTCGGGCGATGTTTGGGCGGGTTTATAACTTTTAGCGCCTCTCGCAGTGATCAGTGATTATAGTTTACTGATATGTTAAATAAATTGTTTTGAACATTCCAAGTTTCGTTGCGAAAGACGGCAATTTGACAAATTTGGGTCAATGCCGAAAACCGGCGCTCAACTCAGAGTTGTGCGCTTTGTCTTTTGTGTGAGGGTGGTTTTTCGCCTCGTTCGTTCGTACATGTTTTATTTCGTCTTTCTGCTTTGTTGTTTGGTAAAAAGTAGTTTAAACAGTTACGAAATGTAATTATAGGAATTGAATGCAATTTTTATAATCTTTATTGGAGTATGAACGTGTGGGAATGGGTACAAATTGTATGAATCCCTTCGTCCCGAAGGGATTCATACAATTTGTACCCATTCCCACACGTTCATACTCCAATAAAGATTATAAAAATTGCTTTCATTTCTTAAATAAATCAGTTTACGATTTGAAGTGAGATGGAGGGACCTCGAACTTTATTATTTATTGATTATTTGTCTAGTGACGTCGCGGGGTACGCGAGTGATTTATTTGCAACACTTGATATCGTTAAATTTTGCTCTGTTTATTTCACGTTGCGGGTTTTGGGCTATGGGTAGGGTCGTATTGAAACCTATACTTTATTGTGATGAATTGACGGTAACGTCGTCTGAAGTTTTTGGCTGGGCGAGTATGTTCAACCGAGACGTAGGGCCGCAAACATCAGACCATGATGATATCTGTTCCAGGCCATGTAGGGACCCCCTGTCGTCCACATCATTAAGTTATCTGACGTTTATGGACTCAGATATTTCGCCGCTATTAAGGCCAATGTCTGATTGTATGAGATGAAGTTAGTTCATTGCAGTGGACCCAATCCACATTGACTTGATTTCTTCGTTTCACTTCACTTCCAATACTGAATTAACTCTTAACCCGCTGAGTAATTGTAAACTATTTTTCATCAAATCTAGTCATGGCTGCTGACTAGATTTGATTAATAGTTATAAAAAAATGCCTCAAGACAATATTGGTCTCAAAACGTCTATTCAATTCACAGAGGGAAATTTGGTTAAATATCCTCAAATTTCGCTTATTTTAATGGCAAGAGTCCATTACTCAAGTATCTTACTCCCCATTACGCTTTCTATTGTCGTGTCCAGACTAGAGTATGAGAGTCATCCTCGAGACTATAGGAAAATCAATGGATTTTTTTTCTGGATGTTTACAGCGCGTTCCCACCAGTCCCTCAATGAAACAAGCGTATAGGAAATCTAAAAGCTGGCTTCTGAAAATTCGACGAAATGGGATAAAATCAGCCGAAAACTACTTCAAGTCGGAAATGCGACGAACAATCAAGTGAAAGAGAAGGAAACGTCATCTACTATTGGGGCCTAGGCAATTAACTAACCTCTTATCTTAGTACGGCCTTGATAATGGTGCACTATCTTCGTGTATAAGTGCTGGGTAACATATTCCATTCTGAAACAATTATCGTTGGAAACCACCTTGCATTCTGGCACCCCAAGTGTCTGCACGATTTATTCGCCTTTGAGCCTCCACGTTTAAGGCGAGACATTGTGGGATAGTTCAGAATTGACAGCCATTTATACGGTGCGACGTCCAGACTTGCAAAGAAGATATGTGGTATTGTGTTCAGTAATATATTCTTCGATTTCGCTTTTCAGAGTGAATGAGTTTGCTTGTTTTGACATCAATTTTTACAAATTATCTCTCACCGGCCCGGTGCGTTTTTGTCAGTCGTCCCACGTAAGCTAAGACCAAAGGTCCCAACGGCCATCGGCCACTACTGACCAACATAGAAAACACAATTGTGATGTTCTAACATTGTCGAAAAATTGTGTAACACTGTCGGTAACACTGTCGGTTAGAAAAAATAATGAGATTATTGGTTGACTTCTATAACACTATCGGTAAGACAATTTAGGAAAAATTTTAACATTACTGGTTATTTATAACATTAGCAGTTTTTATAAAACTATTTTATAATATTATAGGTTGTTGTAATATTATCGGTTGTTGTAACATAATCACTTGTAACAAGGTTCAAAATGTTTGAAATTTATCTCTTCGCCCATCTTTCAAACGACATGCGAAATGATTCGCATGAGCAGCGCTTTGTGTCGACCGAGTTTTCACAAACCGGTACTATACTGAGTCAAAAAAGAAAGTACAATAGAAACAAATGTGAAAAATAGCATAAAGGATGAAATATAATAGTTCTAATGTTGCATGTTTGTGGACAAGAGGTCGTGCAAAGAGTTTGACATGTTGTTGTTGTCCACCCAACCGTATACAATTTTGCTCTGGATTTCAAAATAGCACGTGCTACCCGAGAATGTCAAACTGAATGGGTGACCGACGATTTTCTTTCTATTATGTTGTGCTGGAGAGCCTGGGTTTTTGAGAAAACACGCTAGTTTTTGTCTTTCGACATTTTAAAAAATGCCAAGGTTAACCGAAAATCAGAGGTTGCGTGCCATTGGTATGCATGAGGTTGGGATACCTCCAGATGAGCTCGCTGTTGAGGTCGGAGTCACTGTGGCCACTATTTACTGTCTCATTCGAAGGTATAGAGCCACTGGATCTACTGCCGACCGGCCGCGTTCAGGTCGACCAAGAGCTGTGACTCCTGCACAAGACCGACACATCAGGACGTCTCACTTGCGGAATCGCTTCCTTCTGGCGACGAGGACAGCAGCAATCACTCCTGTTAGAAATCACAATAGAATCAGTGCACAAACTACCCGCAACAGACTCGCTGAACACGGCATCCGAAGTAGGCGTCCACACCGCAGACCAATCCTTACCCAACGTCATCGTATCATCAGAATGGAATGGGTACGTCAGCGTGTTCGCTGGACTCAGCAGCGTTAGAGCACAGTTCTTTTTAGTGATGAATCACGATTTTGTCTACGGTGCGCTGATGGTAGGGCAAGAGTGTATCGCCGACGAGGAGAACGGATTTCTGATGCTTGCGTGCGGAAATGCGAACGTTTCGTCGGGGGAAGTGTAATGGTCTGGGCAGGAATTTCCTTGCACCATCGAACGCAATTGATCTTTATCGATGGTAATCTGAATGGACAGCGATATAGGGACGAAATTCTTAAAGCTGTTGTTGTCCCGTTGTTCAAGGCTAACATCGGATTGCAGTTATTCCAGCAAGACAATGTTCGATGTCACGTGGCGCGTATCTGTCGTGACGTTCTTGAGGAGCACAGCATCGAACTTCTTCCCTGGCCTCCACTTTCACCCACCAGTTTTGTCGCCAATCGGGCATCTTTGAGATCAATTGGACTTTCGGGTACGACTCCATGATCTTCAGACGTTAGGCGATTTACGTAATGTTCTAAGGCAGGAGTGGAACGCAATACCTCAGGGTGACATCCAGAGACATATCAGGTCCATGCTCCGTCGATGACTTGCCATCTAAGAGGCAAACGATGGACATACACGCTATTGACTGCATGTGTGAACTTTTTATCTCACACCATGTCTGTATTGTGGCGTCTAGGCAACAGTAAGAACATGCAATTATGCGCATTCATACAGCTAGTCTCGAAATATGAATTTGCAATAATTTGTTTGGGACTAAAGTCGATAATACTAAGCAAAATTGCCCCTCAGAGTTTATTATACTTTCTTTTTTGATTCAATATATATATAAAAAAACCTAATTGTAAGTCACAATGCGCATTTGAAACTATTAACAGGTCCAAGTGATTAAATTTATAACAAAGTTTGGGGTCGTGTGAAAACCTTTGCGACCGACAAAATACGAATGCAAATAGGATGGTTAGGTGCTCGCGGTTACGAATTGTCTATGTTCCAATAATATTATAATCCCCGACCTCTGATTGGACACGACCTCGTGTACTTTTATGTGTTTGCGGCTCCAGTTGCTTTTGTTACCGCGTGACGTCACCACGCGAAATATTTGAAATGAAGCATACTCAATAACTTCAATAACTTCACACAACAGAGAGGAGATGCTCAAATGTTCAGCGGATGTTCAATAAAAAATCTCAACATCACCATAAACAAGAATTGAACATGCCGTATCCGAACGAAGTGTTGTTTAAATTACAAATTTGTTTCCTATGTGAATTAAAATGGAGTGACCTCGGTCCGTATCTAATTTATTCATCATTTGTCCAATGACGTTGTGGGATAGACGAGATGTTTATTTACTAAATATGTTATCGCTAAAAGTTGCCCTGTTCACTTCACGATGTGAGTTTGTGATGTTTGTAGGGTATTATTGGAATGTATACGTTACTTTGGTGAATTGACCGTAACAATTGACCCGCATCTCGGCTGAACACAAACTCCTTGCCACAAACCTCAGACCATGTTAACGTCAATTCATCACAATACTTATAATGCTGCCGCCATGATTAACACTTCTGCCTTCCAGTTGTCCATCCAGACTGGTGTATCTACACAAGTACTTATATACAAATGAACAGCTAAACTGGGTTGCCTCTGGACTGGTTCGCGAACCGGCCGAACTTCAATCCACGTTTCTCACCATAACATTATAAAATCTCACCTGTCGAAGAAGAAATGCGAGAACATTGAATATCAGGGTCTGTATTCGAATGTTTTTGTTTATTCTGTGTCGATTGTGTAGTATTTATTTATGAAAAAATGCTTTTGCAATGATGGTACTGTAGACTTGTAGAAAACAATCTCTCGTTGGGCCCCCCCCCCCCCCCCGGATTGGGTATTTACGTAATAATGAACGTTTGTGATGATTGATCTCGGAAAGAGTAGAAAATGTCGTAAAATGCCAATAAATAACTAAATAAATCACCAATGTAGTAGTAATGGTAGATGCGGCAGTAGAAGTAAGAGGAGTAGCAGAGAGTTATAATTGAAATGGCAGCAGTGATTGTTGCCCGAGTAATAATAGATGTGGTAATTGAAGTAGCAGTGGCAGTTGAAGTATAAGTATTAATAGTAGTAGTAACAGCTGTGGTAGTAGTAGTAGTAGTAGTAGTAGTAGTAGTAGTAGTAGTAGTAGAAGTAGTAGTAGTAGTAGTAGTAGTAGTAGTAGTAGAAGTAGTAGTAGGTGTAGTAGTAGTAGTAGTAGTAGTAGAAGTAGTAGTAGTAGTAGTAGTAGTAGTAGTAGTAGTAGTAGTAGAAGTAGTAGTAGTAGTAGTAGTAGTAGTAGTAGTAATAGTAGTAGTAGTAGTAGTAGAAGTAGTAGTAGTAGTAGTAGTAGTAGTAGTAGAAGTAGTAGTAGTAGTAGTAGAAGTAATAGTAGTAGTAGTAGTAGTAGTGTAGAATAGTAGTAGTAATAATAGAATAACAGGGATATGAAATGAGTTCTTCAAATGATATTTATGAAACAAGTCTCCGATTGTTCCATTTTCTCGAGCCTTCGGCGAACCAATGTAAACAATTTGGACGAGTGTTATAGATGTTATGTGAGAAAAACACATATTCCATACATTATGTATCATATAACAAAGATTTTGTAAAATATAATAGAGTTGTGCTGTAAGTAAAGGTTTTTATTACTTTCCAAAGTGTGATTTACTTGGATTTCCGGGGTTGATTATAAACGATAACTTAACAAGTGAATTATGCAATCAACAATTGTGTCATGTATCCGTGCGCACAAACGAAGACGCTTTGCCGTGGGTGTAATAGGGATTTTATTGTTTTTTAGGCCTTTATCTAGCATAAAAAGCAGACGACACTTGCAAAAAAATGTTGAATAACTATTCTTTCATTGTTTGTCTCAAAAGCATAGGTTATGACCCCTCATTGGAACGAGCTCGACGAGCTCGTTCCAAATGAGGGGTCGTAACCCATGTTTTAGAGACAAAAAATGAAAAATAATTAAAATTAATTGACAATTTTTGAGAATAGCGCTGGCTTTTCTGGCCTTTACGTTAGGTAAAGGGTTAAATAATATAATTATCGTTAATAATGAAAAGTAATGAATAGAGTAATCGCTTGACTGGACTAGTTACGTGAAATAATTCATTCGAGGCGATGGACTATATTGTAAAACACTCGTGCGCATTCGCGCACTCGTGTTTGTACAACGTCCTTCACCTCTCATGAATTATTTCACGTAACCAGTCCAGTCAAGCGATTTCTCTCTATAACTTGAAATAATTCGAACGTCAAATGCTGTACTATCTTATTTCCTAGCGTGGCTGGGAAACATCTACGGAGTAGTAATAATTACTCTTGTATATAACTTGTGCTGATATTTCCACAGATTTTGATTACAGAAAATTAGAAATCGTTCAACTAGAATACAGAACCGAGTAACACTCACGGTTTACGCTGCAAACGGAATTTAAAGTGAAGCCATGCAGTCTTTTCACGCTATAATCGACGGTTATGCCTTCCGTTTACAAAAAAACCCAAAACCCAAAACCGTTCAATCTATGAACAAAGTGAACGTCACCACTTCCTCACAAACATTCACTCATTTGGAACTAGAGTCAGATAAGGTATTGCCAGAAAGTGTCATTTGTTAGGGAAATACATATAGGTTATTACCACAACGCGTATTTCCGAGACGGTGTATTGGTGTCGGGACCTCGTCTCTGGGCATATATCGAAGAGTACGTTGGGACGAGTCGATATATGACCTAGAGGCGACGTAGACACTTCAATACACCATCTCGGAAACCCCTTTGGTGGTAGTAATCAATTTATCACACAATATTTCTCCCTTTCTTGACTTGTTCGCATGTATTTTGACAATCGTTCTGAGTCTGTGAGAAGATTTTTGTATGAATGAAAATTATGACGTCATGGTATTGCGTTCTTTCTCAATACACGACGTCATCCCTATTCATTATTCTACTTCTTGTATAGCCGCTGAAGTTTCCTATCAGTGTTTCAGTTGTGGGCTTGTTTGTTTTATTTCTCAGGCTTAACGCATGGTAGGCCTATATAAAAATTATCATCATCGCCAAAAATGATCCAGTCTAATTTATTTCGTTAGTTATTTGTTTATCATTTAATTACTAGAGCTGTAGGTCAACCGAAACCGAACCGAGGTTTTCTTTTTTAAAAAACCGAAACCGAAACCGTCGACATCCCGTAATCTAAGGTTTTTCGTTTTTTATTAAAATACTCTCTTGCTGCAGAAATTCACAGAATGTTGCAGCCATCCCAGAGTAGTGAGAGTACCCAGACACTGCCGATGGCAGTGTCTGGGTACTCTCACTACTCTAGGAAGGCTACATTCTGTGGATTTCCGACATTTCAGCTTAGTTGTGTTTGCAGCTTTCCTCAAGTTGCGTGTAGGTGTCAGACCTCGAAAAATGAGCAAGCACAATAAAGGTTCTGTATATTTAGGTAATTATTATATTGGCTTTCCTCATTCTTCATGTACATGTGTTATAGCTTATTTCGGGCATTCATTGAGTTTCATTCAATTTCACTGCCATTCAGTTATGATTCCGGACATAAGAATGAGTTTTATTGAATTTTATCTGGCCTCATGAACAAACCGAAAACCGAACCGAACCGAGGTTTTACTCCACCTGAAAAACCAAAACCGAACAAGAAATTTAACCCTTTACCTAACGCAACGGCCAAAATCGGCCAGCGCTATGCTCAAAAATCGCCAATTAATTTTCATTTTTTTTTCATTTTTGTCTCAAAAACATAAATTATGACCCCTCGTTGGAACGAGCTCGTCGAGCTCGTTCCAACGAGGGGTCATAACCTATGTTTTTGAGACAAAAAATAGAAAAAATTAGTTATTCAAGAATTATTTTTGCAAGTGTCGTCTGCTTTTCAGGTTAGGTAAATGGTTAAAAACCTACAGCTCTATTAATTACTGTTATCTAAAACGGAGGCCTCTACATATGTAACCAGTTTTCGATGAGTGCAGATAAATAAACGTTCCTTTCTGAATCGAAAAGTCGCACGTGCGCTTGCTACACTCAATACAAAGTTGTGTTTTGTCTTCACGTTTTCACTTGTATTGGATAAAATACGTTCTTGTTATACGACAAACTACCGCAACGCCGAGATGCTTTACTTGTGAAAAAATACGTTCTTGATTTGCCGATCAGATGCTGTAATGTGGACAGGGACGTAGCTAGAGGCATTTTAATGGGGGGGGGGGGGGGGGGGGGGTAGACCCTTTGAAATTCTAACTGGGAATCCCGACACATGAGCACCGTAGGATGGTAGGCGCAAAACTGCGAGTGCCAAAGGCGCGAATCTTTAACAGGGGGTCAGGGGTCCTCCCCTAAACAATTTTGAAAAATTGATGTGCTCAGATGCGTTTTCATGTTTTCTGGTAATAGTTATAAGGCTAATTTTCAGTTCCAAATTTAGTAATTTTTGTGTAGGAAAACATTTTTAATTCCAGTTGGATACAAATTTTCAATATCTTACTTTGCCCGAATTGTCCCCAGTGGCTCATACGCCTACTGTCTGACGGACAAATTTGAAACATCGCCTTTGGGAAAGTGGGAGTTTTGTGTTTCTAGAGCATTTCATAGTCACTTGACATGACAACAAGTACTTTTTTATTAACCCTTTCAACCCGTAAGACCGTTTTTCCGGTCTATGATCATGACACACTATACATTTAAAAAGTAGAATGTCTGCTCAGTGAATTTGTAGGGTAGACCAATCGATATTCTAAACGTGCAGCCCAAAGGCTCGGTAGTCTGAATATTTCCTTATTATGGTCCTCCAGTCGGAAAAAATAGGTTTGTTAGTGAATTATACCGTATATTCAGTAGTTTTTTAAATTACTAACTGTTGATATTTTTGCTCTCCGAATTTCCAACTATTGAGGTTTTGACAAATATTGGGGGGGGGGGGGGGGTGAGACACCCCCCAACCCCCGGCCCCTGTCGCGACGTCCCTGAATGTGGATCTATCTGAGCCCCTGATGATACGGCTTAAAGCAGGAGCGCATTGTCAGCTGTGTGGAAACACCCCAGCAATATCTACGTTATTCCAGTGTAGGACAATGCAGGCACTGATACTGTTAAATTAACATTCAGTCGGGTAATAATGAAATCTGTTGGTGACAAATTGATGTAAACACAAAGCTACTCAGTGACAATACCGAAGGCCAATAAAACTTTTCTAAAATTATATTGATGTTTTTTTTCTTCTTGTTGTATATATCGACCACAGAAATGTAGAGTATTGTCAGTGCTTGAAGTGTCATGTGAGCTGAATGCACGATTCTATTAACCATTTAGCTAACGAATTGGCAGCTTTCGTCCATATAATTCACAAATTGATCAGCTGAAGAAAAGGTATTTTAAAAAAATCTACAAAACCACATCATGTACCCCCTCTTTGGAACGAGCTCGATGAGCTCGTTCCAATGAGGTGTCACATGATATGATTTTTGCTGAAAAATATAATAAAAACATAATTAAAAAACATCAAATATTGATAGCGTGTGCGTTATGTAGAGAGTGTAATGAAAACAGTTAAGTGTAATATACATTGGTCTTAAGTACATGAGAAGAACACTGACAAATGTCATAGCCACTTCAACTATATTTCCGCCATTAACCCCCCCCCCCCCCCCCCCCTCCCTTCCGAACATCCCAAGAAAAAAAAGCAAACTTAAAAACCTACAACAACGTTTTCGCCGATAAAATGATAAAAGTACTGTGAATTAACATAATTAACAAAATGTCATTACTCGTTGAGTATGTTCCTTGTTTTTTACACTAAATCTCTCTCAACATTTTTAGAGAGTGAAGAAATATTTTCTGCACGGAACTTTTGTTTTCCGCAAGTATTGAGCTAGTGGGAGATTTTGGCACCCAACCGTGAGGGTTTAGCATGTAGTGGCGTTAATCGGCCGCAGCTCACATTAACGCCACAATATTACCAACACTCCCAAATGAAATGGTGTTGATAATCATAATTGTCAGATATCCTCGCGATTTAGAGCAGAATAACACGGCTATAAAGTCTAGTTGACCTATTCGTCAGAATTCGAAGCGATGTGCGTGATTGCAATTATTGTTACAATTGGGACGTTTGGCAAGGGACGCAATCGTGCGACAATGGCGCCGGAAAAGTTAAAGTGGCTGCGCTGTGTTTTCGATTTTACGTTTTTCGCTGAAAGGAAAAAAATATTCGAAGGGTAGTAACAGTGATTCAAAATATTTAGTTCTTTGGCAGTACATGTTCCTAAGCATAATATAAAGAAAATCTACAATATAAGGTGGGTGGGTCAGAAGTGGGGGGGCCAGAGTTTTCGCGACAAGAGGACCTGTATACTCTAACGAAGGTCTAGGGTATTCTATGACAATTCCGCCAAAAGAAGGTTGTTTGCCCTTCGAGGAGGGGTAGGCCTCCCCATATGAAGGGGTGGCTACAGCGTCATGACCCTCTGGCACCACCCCTGGAGTAAGTTACCAACAAAATACCCGTTCAATGAGGAGACAAAAACTATCAAATCCTTTGGAAAATATGTGACGCTCTGGCAGTCACAATGAATAAATCCCCGTCTTGATGATATCAACATGCCAAATCTGGCGGTCTGCATCGTTTGATTTTTCTATGAATTTGAGATATATCCTGGGTGGAAATTTAATTTTTCGTGCCTGCCTCTAATGGCAAGCCACTCGATACTCACAGTGGAAATTAGAATTAGTTTCATTGTTGCTACGAATCTTTCCCATATGTCATTTATTTGAGTGTCCTTTAGATTGTCGATGTCATCTGTCTGGAGATCAGAACTGCGATACTTCAACCCTGTTAAGAGGTCAACATATCATTCATTTCTGGATGTAATTAAGGGATCGCTAATCGTTCCCATCAGGGTACTAAGATTACCTGGTTATACTATCATGACAGAATAGAAAATACAAATAGTTCTCGTGTACAAACCGCAAAAAAAATCAATACATGTCCTTTAAAAATTCTGAGTGAAAGGTATATCAGTGAACGGATGGATACAAGAAAGTATAGATTCGATCGAAGGACTCTTGACGAGAGGTACTATAAGTTTCATGGCGTAGAGCTGGCTGATAGATTTCCATACAAGGTGAGAGTTCATACCAGATGAGACTAAGCCGAACCTGATATGAACACTTAGAGCCTTGCATGGAAATTTATTATGCATCAAAGTAAGTTTGTTTGTTAATCAGAAAACTGGAATGCTATCTAAGGGTTCCGCCGTATCAGGCAACTCACCTGATATCATTTGGTTTCAGGTGAGTAGAAGCTATTACTATTTTGATCAAATTGATGCATTTCCACTCGCTTCGAATTTTCAGAATTTGAAATAAAACAAAATAAGAAAATTTATTACTTTTCAAAGTGTGATTTACTGGGATTTCGGGGTTTGATTATAAACGATAACTTCACAAGAGAATTATGCAATCAACAATTGGGTCATGTATCCGTGCGCGCAAACGAAGACGCCTTGCCGTGGGTGTAATTTGGACTTCATTGTTTCTTGTTTTCTTAACCCCTCACCTAACATTAAAAGCAGACGACACTTGCAAAAAAATTCTTGAATAACTATTATTTTCATTTTTTGTCTCAAAAACATAGGTTATCAACTCTCATTGGAACGAGCTCCAATGAGGGTTCATAACCTATGTTTTAGAGACAAAAAATGAAAAAATAATGAAAATTAATTGGCGATTTTTGAGAATATCTCTGGTCGGTTTACCGTTACGTTAGGTAAAGGGTTAAATAATATAATTATCGTTAATTATGGAAAGTAATAAACAGAGTAATCGCTGGATTGGACTGGTTACGTGAAATGATTCGTTCGAGGCGAGGGACTATATTGTAAAACACTCGTGCGCATTCGCGCACTCGTGTTTGTAAAAGGTCCCTCACCTCTCAGGAATTATTTAGTCCCTCTTGGTGCTATAGCTATAGGGGTCGAAATACTGCTCGACGACTCATTTCAGAAAAAAGGGATTCCATAGCCATAGGCGTTTTCAAAAAAGGGATTCCACAAATGGGATTCCAAAAATGGATTCCATAAGTATTCGTTTCAGCATAAAAAATCGAAAGACTATAGTCGGTATTGTGTCGTAAGAACAATAAAAAACTTTTGCCAGTTTTTGAATAACAAATAACTTTATCTGTTCTTTTTAAAAGTATTTAATGTTTTAAATCAGTAAATACGACACCTTGAAAATATTTTTGGTACTCAAATAGAGAGTAATCGCTTGACTGGACTGATTACGTGAAATAAATAATTCACCATTTCAGTTGGGGGTGTCGGCCATATTGTGGCGTTATTGGGCGCTGTGGCCGACTAACGTCATTAAATAACAAACCCTTCCGACTGGGTGACAAAATACCTCACTAGCTCAATACTTACGGAATACAAAAGGGCAGTACACAAAAATAAATCAATACCCTTCATGAAAAAAACATCTAATCAACCATTATAGTAAGGAATACTAATGAACCCTCCATTCAAAACTATACCAGATCTCCAAACTGTATTTGTATTCTCAAAATACCAACCGTAACAACCCAATGTTCTCGACCGCATATTCTAGCTCTTATGGCATTGCTAACCCACAGAGGCGGCGGAACCAGGAAGAACAGGGCACACGTGACCCTCCACTTTTTTTCCACAGCCTTTTTGCTTAGTTACACTATGAGATAAAATGGGCGCATGCAAACGTGCTAATATACAGAAATTCCTGTAATATATTATTTGCAGATCCAAACAACATTTGGCCAATGAATCCCACCTTCTGTCGGTTCGATCCGTTTCTTCTACTTCGACCATCTTCCAACCCGAAGGCCGGCCTTCGGTTTGGAAGATGACTGAAGTGGAAGAAATGGACAGGACAGTGACCACACCACTGCATGCTCATCTAAAGGAGACCATGTAGTGGGACACAGTACGTTTACCGAAATACGATTGTAGGGCTGCACGATATTCAAAACTGAATACCGGTTTCGGTATTCAAAAAAATACCGCGGTATACCGGTATATCGAAAACTGTTCACATATATGAACACAAGTACCACAATCGAGACTCGAGGCATCACAGTCGGAACGAATTAGCATGCCTTGATGATGCGGTTCGAAAAACCTTTACCCAACGCAGACGATATTAAAATTTATTATTTTCAAAATTAGTTTATCAGATTTTGCCCAAAGATTTCAACAAACTATATCACGTGACCCCTCATTGAACGAGCTCAACGAGCTCGTTCCAATGAGGGGTCACATAATATAGTTTAGTTGAAATTTTTTAAACTGATTTTTTCAACTGCTGATTTTGTATATTACTAGGGCACAAGCAGACGATTCGTTTGATAAGGGGATAATATTATTCATTCGGGCCTACAGTTAAAAAACTTAAGACATCTTGAAAATTAAACTGTGGGTAAATAAATAATGACGATAAACCTATATTTTTGGAGTTACACCGGTATTCAATCGATATTGGTTTGAAATCCGGTATATATCGGTTTATCGATACACCGTGCAGCCCAATACGATTGTAACTTTTCCTTCCATTGGGCTGAATGAACCATGGTAGCCTTGAAAATTTGTGCCCCTCCACATTTATCGAGATTCCACCGCCCCTGCTAACCAGTCAGAGGACAGAAAATAGTTCAGTCATGTACTTAAGAACAAGGTATATTACTCTTAACTATTTTAATTTGCACTTTACATGTACATAACCCACACGATAAAAACAATTTTTATTTTAATTATTATGTTTTTATATTTAATAAAAAAATAATCATCCAAACCATACCACGTTACACCTCATTAGACGAGATCGTCGAGACTGTTCCAAATGGGGCGTCACATGATATGTTTTTTTTATATTTTTTAATCACGTTTCATTAGGTGAGGGGTTACAAAAATCGTTCATTCACCTTTCACGACACTTCCAACACTGACAATGTACAACACATTGAAGTGTTCGATATATACAAGAAGAAAACACATCAATATAATTTCAGAATATTTACATTTGCCATGGGTATTGTCACGGAGTAGTTTTGTGTTCACATCAGTTTGTCACTAACATAGTTCATTATTTCCAGACGGAATGTTATTTTAACTGTGTTAGTGCCAACACTGCCTTACACTGGAATAACGTAGATAATGTGTTGGGGGTTGCTTTCACACTGCTGACTTCTTGCTTTAAGCCATATCACAAGGGACTCAGATAGATTCACATTACAGCATCTCATCGGAAAATCAACAACGTGTTTGTTTCACTGGTAAAACATGTCGGCATTACATAGAGAGTAATCGCTTGACTGGACTGGTTACGTGAAATAATTTATGAGAGGTGAGGGACGTTGTGCAAACACGAGTGCACGAATGCGCACGAGTGTTTTACACTATAGTCCCTCGCCTCGAATGAATTATTTCACGTAACCAGACCAGTCAAGCGATTACTCTGTTTATTACTTTTCATTATTAACGACAATTATATTATTTAACCCTTTACCTTACGTGACGGCCAAAACCGGCCAGCGCTATTCTCAAAAATCGCCAATTCATTTTCATTATTTTTTCATTTTTTGTCTCTAAAACATAGGTTATGACCCCTCATTGGAACGAGCTCGTCGAGCACGTTCCAATGAGGGGCCATAACCTATGTTTTTGAGACAAAAAATGAAAATAATGGTTATTCAAGAATTTTTTTTTGCATGTGTCGTCTGCTTTTCATGTTAGGTAAAAAGTTAAAAAAAACAATGAAGTCCCCATTACACTCACGGGAAAGCGTCTTCGTTTGCGCGCACGGATACATGACCCAATTGTTTATTGCATAATTCACTTGTGAAGTTATCGTTTATAATCAAACCCGAAAATCCCTGTAAACCACACTTTGGGAAGTAATAAAATAGTTTATCTTGCAAAGAGAATGTATTTCACCTCCCCAGTGCAAGTGAAAACGTCTAGACGAAACACAAATCTGTATTGAGGGTAGCAGACGCACGTGCGATCATTCGATTCAGAAAAATAACGCCTTTACCCGCACACATCGAAAACTGATTACATAAGTGGAGGCCACCGTTTTAGATAACAGTAACTGAATGATAAACAAATAACCAACTGAACGAAATAAATTAGACTAGATCATTTTTTTTACCATGATGATATTTTTATATGTAGGCCAACCCTGCTTTAACGGCCTATATAAGTAATGAAATTTTGTTTATTTTGAAAATTCACACCTCTCATATTCCTTAAATTCAAATTAAATATACACAAATTATACATCAAAATGAAGGTTGGGATGTATAGAACACGAAACACATATGTAATCAACTCATAGAGTCGACTGTAGGCACCACTGGTTCCTGGAAGTCTGCTACCGTATTTGCACCAGAACTGATAATAAAATAATATTTCATCAGAACAACTTGTGGCCAAATGGGCTTCATATATCCAAGAACAAAGCTAGGCATTCAAAACACTTTCGAATACAGCGATAAGACTGCATTTGGGAAAAGGACAACACTGTCTGCATTTTTTATTGAAGATGGTTTCCTTGCTCGACAGACATGCGCAAATCACTCGATACCACGAATTTCCATCGAAAAATAAAATCGTAATTCTCAGAAATTTCAACAGGTATCATGATACCTTGCGTTGAACATGGCAACTGTGCAATCTCTATCTGATAACAGTATACTGTATGACGGCGATCTTTTTCATTATTTGATTTTACACGGCGTTGTTTTTACATGCTTTTTCCGTCCGATGACGTCGACCGGAAATCGAAAGTATATTCATACGCAAACAAAAGCAAAGGCTTTGGAATTAACCACCATGCAGCTCTGTCGACATGTTTTGAAGAATTTTGATCCCCTAGCTTTGTTCTTGGATATGTAAAGCACATTTGGCCACGAGTTGTTTTTGTGAAATATTATTAAATTATCAGGTCAGGTGCGAATACGGTAGCACACTTCCAGGAACCAGTGGTACCTACAGTCGACTCTATGAGTTGATTACACATGTGTTTCCTGTTCTATACATCTCGATCTTGATTTTGATGTGTATTTTGTGTATATTTAATTTGAATTGAAGGCATATCAGAGGTATGAATTTTCAAAATAAACAAAATTTCATTACTTATATCAGCCCTTAAACCTGAAAAATAAAATAAAGAAACACACGACTGAACACTGCTATAAACTTCAGCGGCAGAAGTCCAAGTAGAATAATAAACGTCAGTTATGTTATGCATAGCGCAAGAACGCAATACAATGACGTCATGACATTCATTCATAAAAAATCATCTCACAGACGCAGAGCGATTGTCAAAATATATGCGGAAGAGGCAAGAAAGGGGGAAATATATATTGTAAGATAAATTGGTTATAACCACCAAGAGGGTTTCCAAGATGGTGCATTGAAGTCTCGGGTCATGTATCGACTCGTCCAAACGGACTCTTCTATATATGCCCAGACACGAGGTCTCAGCTTCAAACACCACCTTGGAAACACGCGTGGTGGTAATAACCTATATGTATTCACCCAACAAATCACACTTTCCATCAAAAGCTGTAGTCACCTTATCTAATTTTGGTTCCAAATGAGTGATGTTTGTGTGCGAGGAAGTGGTGACGTTCACTTTGTTCATAGATTGAGCTGTCTTTTGTAAATGGAAGGCATAACAGTCGATTTTAACGTTATCAGACTGCTTGGCCTAACTTTAATCCTTTGAACCCAACAGGCCGCTTTACCGCCCAAGAACACGATACGTTATAATTTCATTAAGGGTGATGGCTGTTAAGTGAGTTGACCAATCAATATTTTCAACGTGCAGCCCTAAGGCTGCACGTTAAAAGTATTAATTGGTCTACCCCCTAAAAATGAATATGGACTCTTCCAATTGCTGTCATTGAAGTGACAAAGACAATACCACCTGTGTTCAAAGGGGTCAAATTTCTTTTACAGCTTGAATCTTCAGAGTTACTCGGTTCAGTATTCTGGGTGAATGATCTCTAATTTGCTGTAATTAAAATCTGTGGAAATATCAGCACAAAATAAATACAAGAGCACTACTACTACTCGGTAAATGTTTACTAGCCACGCATGGAAATAAGGGAGTATAACATTTGACGTTCAAATTATTTCAAATCAAACCTTTACTTTCAACACAACTCTATTATATTTTACAAAATCGTTGTTATATGATATAGAGAGTAATCGCTTGACTGGACTGGTCGCGTGAAATAATTCATGAGAGGTGAGGGACGTAGTACAAACATGAGTGCGTGAATGCGCACGAGTGATTTACAGTATAGTCCCTCGCCTCGAATGAATTATTTCACGTGACCAGTCCAGTCAAGCGATTACTCTGTTTATTACTTTTCATTATTAACGATATTTATATTGTTTAACCCTTCACCTAACATAACGGCCAAAAACGGCCAGCGCCATTCTCAAAACTCGCTAATTAATTTTCATTATTTTTTTTCATTTTTTGTCTCTAAAACATGGGTTATGACCCCCTCATTGGAACGAGCTCGTCGAGCTCGTTCCAATGAGGGGGTCATAACTTATGTTTTGGAGACAAAAGATGAAAATAATAGTTATTTAAGAATTTTTTTTGCAAGTGTCGTCTGCTTTTCATGTTAGGTAAAGGTTAAAAAAGCAAAAAAAAACAAAAAAAAAAAAAAACAATGAAGTTCCCATTACACCCACGGCAAAGCGTCTTCCAGAATATCTGTCCACTTTTATAAGTCCGTGTGCAAGGGAGAAGTGTTAATCGTGGCTACATCATTACAAGTATTGTGATGAAGTGATGGTAACATGGTCTGAGGTTTGTGGTTCGGACTTTATGTTCAACGTAGACACGAAGCTTCGACGTTGAACATACGCTCCGAGCCACAGACCTCAGGACGTGTTGCCGTCAATTTACCAAAGAAACGTATATATTCCAATAATACCCTATCCATAGCATAATCCCGCATCGTGAAATAAACAATGCAAATTTTCACGGCAACAAGTTTACTAAGTAAACCTCCCATATTAATTGATTCTCAGGCATTTTTTTTTCAAATCAGAGAGGGAGGGAGGGAGGGAGGGTTTTATTTTTAATTTTTACTTTTCTTTTGCAAAAAGTGAGCAAACTTGGAGAGGATTTCGGCTGTCTTTTTATACACAGAAATATAGAAAGTGCATATTTATACAAATAAATTTTTAATTTGGAAAATGAAACATTCCTCCAAACATAAACAGTAGGAACTGCAATTCAAAGGCTTCATATTGTTTCGATGCTCTTCCTATTATCTTTGAAGTAAAAAATCTATAGGGATTTGCCTCATTACAATTTATGGGAGAGTGCCTATAAGCACTCTCCCATAAATTGTAACAGGTAAGTATAATGGAGACCCAACGAAATAAATATGCATCAATAAAAAAAAATGTAAAAAGTTTCGGGTTTCCCCGAGTTTGTACTAATATTGGAAGACACTGAAAGGCAATAAAAATGTCCAATGAAGGGGTTCAAATTCAATGAGGGATTGCCCTGAATCACAACACTTTATTAGCCTAAGGGTCAAGGACACTTCATCTTAGTTCACGCCGTAAACTGATTTGTACTTTAAACTACACTTCATTCGGATACGGCGTATTCAATTCTTGTTTATGGTGATGTTGAGACTTTGTATTGAGCACCCGCTGAACATTTGAACCTCTACTCTCTATTCTTACCTGTAGTATTATAAAAGACAATCGATAATGTTATCATTTTTTCTAACCGACGATGTTTCACAATTTGACTGATAATGTCACAATTATGTTTTTGGTGGTCGCTGGAGGCCGATGACCGTTGGGGCCTCTGGTCTTAGCTTATGAAGATGAAAAAATACATTGGTCGCGACTACAACCTTGTCTTGAACAACTGTTTTCTCCACATCCGCGTACGAGTTGTAACCGCCCCTGTTTTAGCTTTATATCTTGTCCTCAAAGATTTTTCTGGTCCTTAGCTCGTCTCTTGAGTTCCAATGTGTTCTATGTACCCACCGGCACATAGAACACATTGAAACTCAAGGGACGAGCTGTTACGAGTCGTGGCTACCTAGTGGCGACAATAAACACGCGTTCATAACAATGTAGTGATGCCAGCTACCTTATCGCCACTGCACAGAATTGTGTTTTCGTACAGTGTAAGCTGTGTCCATGCAGATGGAACGCTCCTGGTTTCATCTAATCTCGCCATCGCCTTGTCTTCTACATTGTCAATATTGAACGTGCAACGTCTTCACTATCCTGCTTATTCAAATTAATAGCTGAGGCTTGATAACTCTCGAATGTATGTATTTGTGTTTTGTTTTTTATACTTCTAATGCAAATTCTTAATGTTCTGCAATCCACCCCAAAGTGACAGACCTCTGCTTTTATGCACCTTGGCACGATCGTGTGTTTGCTGGTGTTTTCAGCAGACGTGATGCCCGCAACCAAGTATTCCTCTCGTTTCCGCTTAACGAGATTAAAACGCAATAAAGTTTATATCATTTTACGCGGTGTTGTTGGGAACCATATAAACCCGTACCTCCAAAGAACTAAATATTTTGAATCGCCGTCATCATCCTTCGAATATTTTTTCTTTTCAACGAGAAAAGTAAAAACTAAAACAGGGCGCATCCACTTTAACGTTTTCCGGTGCCATTGTCGCATGATTGCGCCCCTCGACGAACGTCCCAATTGTAGCAATAATTGCCTCCATAGACATCGCTTCGAATTCTGACGAATAGGTCAACTCGACTTTATTGCCGTGACAGTCCGTACTAAATAGCGTGGATAACTAACAATTATGATTACCAACACCATTTCAGTCGTGGGTCGTTGGCCATATTGTGGCAGTGTTGGGCGCTGCGGTCGAGTAACGCCATTAAATGACAAACTCTTCATACTGGGTTTCGAAATACCCAACTAGCTCAATACTTGCGGAATACAAAACGGCCGTGCACAAAATAAATCAATACCCTTCCTGGAAAAAAAATCATCTGATCAACCATTATCTTATGGAATACTAATGAACCCTCGATTCAAAACTATACCAGATCTCAAAACTGTATTTGTACTCTCTAAATGCCACAGGCAACAGCCCAGTGTGCTCGACCGCATATCCTAGCTCTTATCCCATCGCTGACCCGCAGAGGCGGCAGAACCAGGGGGCACATGGGACACTCCACTTTTTTCCACAGACATGTTGCGTGGTTACACCATGAATTGAATTGGGCTCGTGCAAACGTGCTAATATACAAGCATTCCTGTAATATATTATTTGTAGATCCAAACAACATTTGGCCAATGAATCCCACCTTCGGTCGCTTCGATCCATCTTCCAACCCGAAGGCTAGTGGAAGAAATGAACAGGGCAGTGACCACACCATGACATGCTCATCTAAATGAAACACTATAGTGGGCCACAGTACATTTTCCGATATGCGATTGTAACTTCTCCTCTCGTTGGGCTGCACCATGGTAGTCTTGACAATTTGTGCCCCTCCACTTTTATAGAACTTCCGCCTGCCTCTGCTGACCTGTCAGTGATTAGAAAATATTTCAATCATGTACTTAAAAACAATGTATATTAATTACTCTTAACTATTCTAATTATCACTTTATATAACACACAGGTTATCAATTTTTTTATTTTAATTATTTTTTTATATTTTTTGAAAAAAAACAACCAATTCATATCATGCGACACCTCATTAGAAAGAGCTCGTCGAGATCGTTCCAAAAGGGAAGGTCACATGATATGTTTTGTTATTTTTTTAACCATGTTTCTTCAACTGCTCAATTTGTGAATTACACGGACAAAAGCTGCCGATTCGTTAGGTAAAGGGTTAAAAAATCGTTCATTCACCTTAGGATCCTGCGAATATTCGAGATTCGATTCGATATCGATACCATGCGTATGCTTCGAGATCGATCCCGAATCAGTCTCAGGATTCGATTTTTTCGAATCTGTCGTACTAACTTCAATTTGTTACATTTCCAACAAAAATAGGATAAAACTGTCATTAGAAAATTCATTCATGTAGGCTCAATTCCTATTTATTTGAGTAATTGACAATGTTTAATTGTTAGGTAAGGTGTGAATTTGGCCCAGAACATTATCCATAGTTTTGGTTTTTGAAGGCCTAACTTGTTACTATTCACGTTCTTAAGAACGTGAATAGTAACAAGTTAGGCCTTCAAAAACTAAAACTATGGACAATAGGCCTAGCTGTTTCAGCGACGGTGCTACAGAGAATATTTAGTTATTGGTGTTTAAGGCGTTCACTCCGTCGCGTAAGGGTCATCACAGTGTTCCGTAACATCCGTTTGATGCAATATGAAATAACTTATCTTTTAAGATTCGATTCGGGATTCGATTCGATGTCGATATCAGAGACACGATTCGATTCGAGATTCGATTCGAAAAGAAATTTGTGATTCGCAGATCCCCAATTCACCTTTCACGACACTTCCAGCACTGACAATATACACTACATTTCTGTTTTCGATACACACAACAAGAAGAAAACACATCAATATAATTTCAGAAGATTTTCATTGGCCATGGGTATTGTCACAGAGTAGTTTTGTATTTGCATCAGTTTGTCACCATCAGAGTTCATTGTTCATTATTTCCCGACTGAGTGTTATTTCAATTGTGTTAGCGCCAACACTGTCTTACACTGGAATATCGCGGCTACTGTGTTGGAGGTTGCTTCCACACAGCTGACGATACGGCCTTGCAAGGAACTCAGATAGATTCACATTACAGCATCTCATCACAAAATCAAGAATGTATTTGTTTCACTGGGTAAAACATCTTGGTACTACGATAGTTTATCTTACAACCAGGGCTCAAAATAAGCGGTGTCGCGTCGCTTTTTTCTATGCAAAACTTGCAAAAAGCTACACAATGTTCAATTATGTATAGCATTTTGCGATACAAGATAATCAACTGCAGCCTATTAGGCTGCAGTTGATTATCTTGTATCGCAAAATGTAAATGAAAATTTGCAAACAAATTTGAAAACTAGTTCACTGATGCTTTACTTCTGATTGTAAAACATTCCAGGCATAACTCAGATTAACTCTCCATCAAGCATCATTAGCAACTTCATATGTAAGATGAATTCTATTGGTTTATATTCTTCCTGTTTTTACAACATTTTGCATAAAATGTCCATTAAAAATAACTTCAAGCCCATCAAATTAAAAATCCCAACTTCCATTTTGCGAACTCTGTTAAACAACCACGACTTCATTTGAAAATATCCAAGTCCATACAACCCTTAAAGGCAGTTCAGTTAAAAAAAACATAGTAAATGTTTCATGTGTTGCAGATCATTTGGAAATGCCCAGAAATGGATGGAAACTATTCTATCTACTTAGAAGAATTCAATACAAAAAAGCATAACATAACTCCGGTATACAAAAATAGCTATGCAATTTTTACAAAATGCTATTCATTTTTTTTGGAAACGTGTAGCATTTTGCTAGGCATAGAAAAAAAGTTATTTTGAGCACTGCTTACAACAAGAACGTAAGTCAACCCCAATACAAGTGAAAACGTCTAGACAAAATATAAATCTGTATTATAAAATAAATAACAGGGTTATGTGTCAAATTGGACTTGTAAATATTATATACCACTGGGAACACTGTAATGTTGCACAATTTTTGTCATGCAGTTTTGTTTGCTGAATTGAGAAGTACAAGTTCCCATACAATGCTTTACAAATGAATGCCGATCGTTGACATATAACCGATTGGCAGCCTTTTCAACCGGTACAGGTCGGAAACCGGTTTGGTAGCGATTACCCACGAGTCGTTTCACCTCTAATAGGAATTAAAGTAAAGTGCAGCTTTGTACTGTGCCTCTGGTACATCTTTACGTTAGTTTACGTATTATGGATGTATGCATGGAAACACGTGTTGAAAATCTTAGTCATACTAAACACGATATACACTAGTATTATACAGTCGTGTCTTCAGGGTTGAATGTTTCATGGTATTGATGTTGAAAACACTTTAACCCTTTACCTAACGTAACGGCCAAAAACGGCCAGCGCTATTCTCAAAAATCGCCAATTACTTTTCATTATTTTTTTCATTTTTTGTCTCAAAAACATAGGTTATGACCCCTCGTTGGAACGAGCTCGTCGAGCTCGTTCCAACGAGGGGTCATAACCTATGTTTTTGAGATAAAAAATGAAAAAAAATTAGTTATTCAAGAATTATTTTTGAAAGTGTCGTCTGCTTTTCAGGTTAGGTAAAGGGTTAATCACTGCAATGATGTGGTTTTTTTTGTTCTGTAGCGCTATTCACTGTTCGCCTTCTTTGGTTTCCAAGACATATTGGTATATCTTGTCAATAGTCCAAAATACTATAACTGTATGCTTTTAGCGTAAGTATAAACACAATCAACGTTTTGCTCTTGATAAAGATTTGTATATCATCAGTTGAGAAGGATTGCTATGTATAGGAAACTGGTTGTAATTTGAGGACGTTGTGTTATTTTAAATTGTGATTCTGTATTTGGAAGATCTTTAACGAAACATTATTAGTTAACCTTGTGTTTTCCATGGTGTATGGGAATTTACACCGGTTTGGGAACTCATACACCCTGAGGCGAAGCCGAAGGGTGTATGAGTTCCCAAACCGGTGTAAATTCACATACACCCTGGAAAACACAAGGATAACGGATTTATTTCCAAGAATGTTGGTGTACTTAATACTTTAACCTACATTGTGGGCAAAAACTGACAGACAATTTGTACTTTGCAAGTTTCTTAAATAAAACCAGACAAATATGGATGTCATTGGAACTGGCTCAATGAGCCAGTTCCAGTGACATCCATATCTGCAATATTTTATTGCACATAAATATTAAATTTCCTGTATTTTTGTTTTTGTTCTAACATAACCGAGCAGAAGGTATGAATTAATAATTAAAAATGGGTACTTTTTTAGCCATATAGCTTGCTTTTGTATATTCTTGTTTTTACACAGTGGTTAAACGCGGTGTAAAAAATGCCACTGTGGATTGCAAGTTACACCGTACCTCTCAGCCAATCAAAATGCAGTATTTTGTTTCATTTGGAAATAAAATTCTTTACAAACTCTAAGAACTGAATTGATTTTTTTCAGATTACTACCCCCTACCTTCTTGCACCCACCACTCCCACACACAAACACAAGTTTGTTACAAACGTTCAAAGCTTGTCCAGATTCTCATCACTTTCATGCATTTCGTTCGATTGAATGTCACAAGAGCTTAAACAGTTCAAATGTACCACTGAAGCGACTAAGTGAAAGACATATTTGCTACACAGCTATAGTTAAAAGGACTAAACAGTACGTGGCATAAAGGGAATAACAAGGAATGGTATGATGGACAACAACCGTTAAAATACGACAGAATGGCGAAAATCAGTTGCCGTCTGTATACCACCGTCACGTTAACCCTTTACCCAACGTAACGGCCAAAACCGGCCAGCGCTATTCTCAAAAATCACCAATTAATTTTCATTATTTTTTTCATTTTTTGTCTCAAAAACATAGGTTATGACCCCTCATTGGAACGAGCTCGTCGAGCTCGTTCCAATGAGGGGTCATAACCTATGTTTTTGAGACAAAAAATGAAAAACATTAGATATTCAAGAATTTTTTTTACAAGTGTCGTCTGCTTTTCATGTTAGGTAAAGGGTTAACGGTAACAGCTGTTTTACCCAGGGTGTAATGATATCAAATACGATTAGTGAACCTGTTGAATGGTACGACATTTTTTCCCGAAAGAAAGCATTTAACATTATAATTCCTTCAATAGGAAAATAGTCTCCTCTGTGTTAAAAGATTATCTTGTCGGGAAGAGCCCATTCTCGGGGCAGCTTCGTAAATATATTTACCCTGCATTCATAAGCTTGAAAGTGAAGATATTAATTCGTCCTTTGAGTACACCAAGGCGTTATTTGCAATGCTTTAACCCTTTACCTAACGCATCGGCCACATCCGCCCGCGTAAAATGCAACTTCAGCACCATATCATGTGACCCATCTTTGGAACGAGCTCGTCGAGCTCGTTCTAATGAGAGTCAATTAATATGGTTTTGTTGAATTTAATTTTTTTGAAAAATTCAAAACAGTGATATTGAAAATAATAAATTTTCATATCGTCTGCGTTGGGTAGAGGGTTAAAGACGAATTTATCTCCTCTTTGTGGTGACGGAACACATTTCTGGTTTATGGAAAATAAACTAAATATCAGTTCACAGGTTTTTCTTCAAGGTCGAACATAAAAGATTGTCATTGGCAAAAACTACGGACTTAATGGACACATCTATGGTTGGTGTACTGACAACTCGCTGGCAGTGTTACCGTATTTTTTTTTAGATCACCTGACTGAAAGTATTAAATCACTCGGGGGGGGGGGGGGGGGGGTCTGATGTAGCTTGTTAAAATTAAACCCCTCGGTTCATATTTGGACTCAATACAGGAGCCCAAATTTTAATTTGATGCAATGTGAGAAGTACTCTTTAAAAAAATCTTCTCCAGAACCACAAGTCAGAATCTTTTGATATTTGGTATACAACATCGTTACGGGATTAGATTTAAGTTTGTTCAAATCAAGTTACGCAGTTAATATTTGGGCTCCATATGGCGGTCCGAATTTTAACTTAGTGAAATGTGGAATAATCTTTAGACACCTTCTTCTTCAGATCGACCTAGAATCTTTTGATATTTGGCTAAAAGCATTATTTGAGAGGTCAGATCTAAGTTTGTTCAAACCAAGTCCCTGCGATAATATTTAGGCACCCTACTGGAACCCACATTTTAACTTAGATCAATATGAGGAATAATTTATAAAACTATTCTCCCCCAGAATTACAAGTCTTTTTACATATGGTGTACAGCATCCTTACAGGGGTCGCATTAAGGTTGTTCAAATCAAATCCCTCGGACATTATTTCTGTTTTCTATGGAAGCTTGAATTTCAGCTTAGTGAATACACAGAACGACACACACGTGTGAATGGATTAATCGGTATGGAACGAGTGCCAGCGCGGAAGGATAAAACAATTGCCATATCGATTAACCGTTTTCACACGCCTTCACGTCTATAAAAAACAATTATTAGAAGGGCTTTCAGCAATTTATTTGACAACAAAAAGAACACATTTTATCGACAACCAAGTTTTCGCGAGGAACTGGCACATACAGTACGTGGAGAGTGTATTATCACAAAATCACCCACAGAGTGGAGATTCCACCCAAGCAATAATTGCAAATTTGTTGCAAAGCATAACCAGCACAATCAAAGTTTCAGCCAATGGACCTCCGGGTTAAACCCGGAGGTCCATTGGCTGAAACATTGCTTGTGTTTTTTGTCGATATGTACAAAATTTGAAAGTTATAGCTTGGGTGATAACTCCACTCCGCGGGAAATTTAGTTACAATCCACTCTCCACGTACTGTAGAACACTTTGGAACTCAGGGGATGCATTTTAGCTATCGCAAGGGATTCAAATTGTAATTGCGGTGCACGATTTATTGAAAATTCTAGTGAAATTGCGCTTCAACTTAAAAATGGTCTGTCAAAGATTTCCGTTCCGTACATATGTGCGGAACAGATTTTCATTTTCCGTATGGTTTAGTGTGCTGTAGATGGGGAATTCACAGAACAGGCGTGTAATACAATATGAGGACAAATCTTTAAAAATATTCTTCTACTCATCCACTAATCATAATCTTATAATTACATTGTTAATGCAGTTATACGTTTTGGGTCCAAATACTCAATTCCCATTGGTCAGCTGGGTGAAAACGTAATGACCAAATGTAATTCATTTTCCAATGAATACATTTGGTCGAACTTTGACCCGCGTTTACGGTAGAGCGCAGTTGACAGAATGTAATTCGGGCGGTGTTTGGGCGGGTTTATAACTTTTAGCGCCTCTCGCAGTGATCACTGATTGTAGTTTACTGATATGTTAAATAAATTGTTTTGAACATTCCAAGTTTCGTTGCGAAAGACGGCAATTTGACAAATTTGGGCCAATGCCGAAAACCAGTGCTCAACTCAGAGTTGTGCGCTTTGTCTTCTGTGTGAGGGTGGTTTTCGCCTCGTTCGTTCGTACATGTTTTATTTCGTCTTTCTGCTTTGTTGTTTGGTAAAAAGTAGTTTAAACAGTTACGGAATGTAATTATAAGAATTGAATGCATTTTTTATAATCTTTATTGGAGTATGAACGTGTGGGAATGGGTACAAATTGTATGAATCCCTTCGGGATTCATACATAATTTGTACCCATTCTCACACGTTCATACTCCAATAAGGATTATAAAAATTGCATTCAATTCTTAATTGATAGATAGTGTGATAATATTTGGTCTTTCAATGGGAGCCTGAATCTTATTCAGTATAATATGAGGAATAATCTTTAAAAATCTTCTTCTTCAGCTCGACCAGTCATAATCTTTTGATATATGGTATACAGCATCCTTACAGTGGTCGGAGTTAAGTATGTTCAAATCCAGTCCATTCGATAATAATTGGGCTCTCTATGGACATTTTATCTTAGTGCGATATGGAGAATATTCTTTAAATATTTTCTCACGAAACACCCAGTCTGAATCTTTTGATATACGGTGTACACAAGTTTTAAGATTCAAATTCAGGTTTGTCAAAATCAAGCCACTGGGTTAATATTTAGAAGCCCGAATTTTAACTTAGTCCTGTATGAGGAATAATCTTTAAAAATCTGCTTCTTACGTTACAGAAGTCATAATCTTTTGATATTTGGTATATACCAACCTTAGAGAGGGAGTGGTCAGATTCGATTTGCTCAAATAAAATCCCCGGCTGGATAGTTGTGTTCCCTATGGGTGGCCCAAATTTTAATTTAGCGCTTTATTGGGAATATTGAGCTCCCTCATTTTAACGCGGTGCAAAAGAGGAATATTCGTTAAACACTTCTTTAGAACCACCATTCAAAATGTTTTGATATTTGGTATACAACACCATAGCCGGGCTCAGATTCAAGTTTGTTCAAGTGAAGATTCATATTTTGGCTCCCTATCGTGGTGTGGGTGGGTAAATGCTAACTTAGTGTAATATGACGAACAATCTTTTAAAATCTCCTTCTGCAGATCCATTATTCAGAATCAACTGATATTTGGTATACGATATCTTTGGGGTGAGGGGGTCGAGTCAAGTGATACTAGTAATTCTGCAAATGAGGACGAGTTTGAACTTTGAAGCGGGTGAATAAGATCTTGCTGTTGAAAGGGAGGGGGTGTCCTCCAGAACTGGTTGAGAGCTACGGAGATTTGTTGAAATGTTTCGTCATGAATCAGGACTGTAAAAAATTCAGGCGTGGAAGGGCTGGCGAAATCCTACAAAGTTTCAATTCAGAAAACTTCAATTCAGTACACAAACAGTGCCACGCTTCATTCCCGGTTCCGTGCTGTAGACTTCCCGGGTATCGGGACCGGCTTTCGGAACCGGGAATCCAGCAAATCCAGTTCCCAGGATTAAACCCTAATAGCACGTCGATGGAACACTTGTCTTCAAACGCTATTTAATAAACTAATACAGATTTATTACATTGAGGGAGTTTGACAGTTGCTCGTCACTATTCAGTGGTTCTTTCCGGGTACTCCGGTGAAAAAGGAATGGAAGTCCGTAGGAACGTTAGTCCCTCTGGACTATTATTCCGCGGAATTATAGTCCTAGGTCTAACATTTCTAGGAATAGTAGTCCGGCGGACTACTATTCCTAGAAATGTTAGACCTAGGACTATAATTCCGCGGAATAATAGTCCAGAGGGACTAATTTTCCTACGGACTTCCATTCCTGTTACACCGGCTTCCTCCATGCGTAAAACTGTCGGACACGGCGTGTCACTGTCTGTTGAAAGTGGCGTTAAATGCCAATAAACACAAAATAAGAATCTGTAATAAAAGTATGACTGAGTTGTTTATCTGTTCAAACCGTACAAACCGTTTTTCGACCTAGCGCCTGTGTAAGTCCAACTGTTATTTCAAATGACAACGAATGGATTTGTAGATTAGAGAAATACTAATTTCATTTTAAAGTTTCATATCTGGAGGGTGGCCATACTAAATCCAAAATAAACTCTTTTCAGACAATGTGTTGATCTAAGGAAGACACCACAATGTAATTTCATGAATCATACGATTAAGCCCAAAACACAAACCGGAAGGTATCTTGGTATTACATATCTCTTCACGACAGTGATGTGGGCGATTTGGGTTTTTTGGTGTTTTTTGTTTGGTGGTGGTGGTGGGAGGGGGGGGGGGGGGCTGGAAGAGATTGTAAGGACTGTTAACTCCCCTTAATTTCCGAAAGATGTCAGTAAATTTTACACTAAGGGTATTGGACTTTCATATAAAAATTAATATTCCGAGATGTGGGCGAATTTGTATCATAGATGTGCGCATCATTCACAAACTTAAAGCATTTTCCTTAAGAGTGGTATAAACATATAGAAGAGGGGAGCGCGGCGGCTCAGTAGGTAGAGGTGCAGGCTGCAAGCCGAGAGGTCCTCGGATCGAATCCCACCTGGGGCAACCGCGTTGTGTCCTTGGGCAAGACACTTCATCTCCATTGACCGCGTGGGGGCACGATGATGCCGTGTACTAAGGCGTACTGCACGTCGATGGTACGCATGTCTTCAACCAATCTAACCCTGCCTGTGCTGCAGTGCGGAGTTACGATGTTGGGGAGCTGGCAGCTGCTCGTCGTTGCTCGGTGGTTCTCTCCGGCTACTCCGGCTTCCTCCGCCCGTAAAACTGTCACGGTCATGATTAGCCATTGTGCATAAATATGTGACCTTAAACATCAATAAATAAATAAATAACATATAGAAGATGTCTTTTTACATTTTTGCCACAATCGGCTTCATCGTTTCACCATTATTCCCTGTTGATTCCCATTTAAAAATGAGAAAATGGCGTTTTCGCCATCATTTGATGTTCTGTAAAGTTTTTCTCTCCATTGTATCAATATTCGTAATGGCGGCTTATCTATAAACTATTTACTTCTAATTAACTTGCCATAAAAAACAGGTTTTCTTTTTGTTAGTTTTAACCCTTTGAGACTTTAATTATCCCGACGTTCAAACGTCACTGGAAATTCAGTTTCTTCAACGTTTTTCAAAATGCGACGTCAAACGTCGGAAAGTACAAATAACAAGATATTTTTCACATTAGTGATTAACTGGTTATGTGCTAGATTATTTTTGGCAACCTAAATTTGTTATTCAAAGCTTGTTTTATTAGAAATTATTGGAGAGTTCCCACAGACACTCTCCAATAATTTGTAATAAAACAAAGTTATATAAACGAAATATTATTTGTGTTTGACTGAATATGAAATAAGAGGAAGGGAAGTATTGACTTTTGGTCTGGAATCCTCATTTTCTGAAATCCCTGATAATGGCTTCTAGCACTCAACCAGTTAAGAAGTCTTGACAGCAGGATTATATTAGTATTTTAAGCTGCGATAACATTTGGCTCAACGGTTGTCACTGAGCATTGTTCGCGAGAAAATAGGAATTGAGGTTAAAACTTTAAAAAATCGAAAAATAATAACAAAACAAATGACCACAAAGTATCAAGGCGCTTTTGGATTTCGTACGTCATAAGACGTACTAAGTATCAACGCGCTGTTTGATTTCGTACGTCATAAGACGTACTAAAGTATCAATGCTCTGTTTGATTTCGTACGTCATAAGACGTACTAAAGTATCAACGCTCTGTTTGATTTCGTACGTCATAAGACGTACTAAAGTATCAACGCGCTGTTTGATTTCGTACGGCATAAGACGTACTAAAGTATCAACGCGCTTTTTGATTTCGTACGGCATAAGACGTACTAAAGTATCAACGCGCTTTTTGATTTCGTACGGCATAAGACGTACTAAAGTATCAACGCTCTGTTTGATTTCGTACGTCATAAGACGTACTAAAGTATCAACGCTCTGTTTGATTTCGTACGTCATAAGACTTACAACAGTATCAAAAGGTTAATAAACGAAAACAACAGACAGCTCTGAGAGCTGTCGGTTGTTTTCGTTTATTAAAAGTATCAAACGGAAACTTGACTTTATTTTCTGCCAATGTCATGGGGGTTTTTCTCAACAATTACTTGTCTCTAAATTGGACCTTCCTCGCTCGTCGAAAAATTTAAAGGGAGATTTATTTAATTTTTCGAAAGTCGATTTTCATGACGAAAAAAGTCAGAGATGTGCCTACGTCAGTGCTTCAAAGATTATAAAAGTACAACCACCATAGACCGACTGAGACTGACTAACATTACTGACAGACTGTAGCGTGCTACAGTGTTAAATAATCAAAGATTATAAAAGTACAACCACCATAGACCGACTGAGACTGACTAACATTGCTGACAGACTGTAGCGTACTACAGTGTTAAATAATCAAAGATCATAAAAGTACAACCACCATAGACCGGCTGAGACTGAGTAACATTACTGACAGACTGTAGCGTGCTACAGTGTTAAATAATCAAAGATTATAAAACGTACAACTACCATATACCGACTGACATCACATTTCGCACCTTGGACTCCGAGGTGCTAACAACTGAACAATGGAGCTCCCACTTGTGATCCAAGAAACACTTGTCAGAGTGAAGGCTACCCTTGCCACCACCTGCAGTGTCCAGGTTTTCAAGGGTACAATTCACCTGACAGTGGATTTTGATAAAGAATCCGAACCGCAGTCCTTGGAGAGGTGTAGCACCTTTTCTGGGGGGGGGGATCCCCCCCCCACACACACACACACTGGTCACCCTCCTAGCGACACGGAAAAGCTGGATGAAGACCGCCGGAGTAATACAGCCACCACCAAGATGAAGAAGAAGAGGAAGAACGGATCCTCCGCCGGACGATGAGATGCCCACCGAATGACGGAATTCCTGGAGAAGAAGAAGAAGGAAAAGGAAGAGAAGGAGGTAAGTGAGGGCGTCAAAGGGTCAACACCTGTCACCCCTGAACAACCCATGTCCAGCTCTGCACCTCCTTCCCAGGAGGAGGGTCTGGAGGACTGTGGCTCGTCAGGTGACAGATCATTCTCTAACCCATCAGACTCTTCATCTGAAGAGGAGATGGAGGAGGAAGATCTGTCTGTGGTACAGGAAGTTGTCCCAGATGACGCACCTTCCACCACTCCAGCTCTTGCTTCTCCGGCTTCTTCGGACCAGGAAGCTTCCACCGCGGAATCCGTGGAGAGCATCCTAGGGATTGAGGTCAGAGACGACGAGCACCGCGTCTTTCTCAGACAGACAATACTAACCTTGGAAAACCGCGGAATCTCGGACTCAACAATTAAAGGAGTAACAGAGAGCGCCAGCAACGTTTACCTTAACACCACTCTCAAGAGCTCTACTCCAAAGAGCTCTCCGGCAGCTGCAAGGTCTAGACCATACCAACCTAGTCAGCCCTCAATCACTCCTCCTTCAACACCACCAAAAGAGGTATCACCATCGCAGCCACCTCCTCCAAAAAAGAATAGAAGAAGGCACAGACGGCGCTGAGTGCCTTTTCCAAACCCTTCGTTACCCCGACCAGGCAAGCCAAATCATATACAGTTAAAGAGGGTCGAAAGGGTCCTGCCCCAAACCGTCACTGCGCGCCTTTGGCGCGCGAAACCATTCCGTCCAAACCGACTGACTAACATTACTGACAGAAAGTAGTGTGTTACATATCCACAGTGTTAAATAATCAATTTGGCATCACGTTTTATCACTCAACAATTATAATCCAATTTCATAAATGCTGTTCCGGTGTGGACTATTTAGTAGGGACATTAACAACCACGTAATTACGGGTCTTTGTCTTGATAAATCTTTATTTTTCTTTAAATATTCAATGGTCACCTGGGGACGTAAATATCCAAGTCCATGAAAAGAATATCGTTTGATCGTTCAATGCAATTAGACTTGTAATGGTCCTATTAACGTTAAACGTTAAGATGGAATGGGGAGAACAGTAAGGCTATTATGTCGAGCAGCTTTCTTTGTTAGAAACAGTGAGAAGAGATTGTAATTTTATCGTATTATGTGGATTGACGTAGGCAGTGGAATCAGTCTTTTGAATTTAAAAAATGGGAGGCGCGCTGTACACTGCAAAAAATATAGGTTCTCTTTAGAACCAAAACTGGTTCTAATCTTGTCCCTGAGATTGAACCAGTTCTGTTTAAACAGTATTCATTTCAAATCAAATAAATTTATAGAGATAAACATTAAATATTAACTGAATTAAACATGAATTGATGGGGTTTCAGTCGTAAGTTTAGAGCTTATACGAGGTTGTCTCAAATCATTATTAAGCAAAGGAGATATGAACAGTTGGCATATCGAACCAGTTTTGGTTCTATACAGAACCAAAACTGGTTCGATATGCCAACTGTTCATATCTCCTTTGTTTTAAAATGTTTGGCGACTGCGTTGAATAAGCTCCAAGTTTACAGCTGAATCTACTTCAGTTCATGTAATATTCTGTTAAAATTGAATGCTAATCTTGGTAAATTTATTTGATTTGAAATAAATACTGTTTAAACAGAACTGGTTCCATCTCAGGGACAAGATTAAAACCAGTTTTGGTTCTAAAGAGAACCTATATTTTTGGCAGTGTATACTTCTCGCCACCATTTGAAGTGAAGCGTGTAATTGTAGAGTCCCGGTGTGACAGGAATGGAAGTCCGTAGGAAAATTAGTCCCTCTGGACTATTATTCCGCGGAATTATAGTCCTAGGTCTAACATTTCTAGGAATAGTAGTCCGCCGGACTTCCATTCCTTTTACACCGGCATCGGGAAAATGTTTTGAAGAAAAACATCAGCAAATATCGGAACACCTTTCACTCCACCGGTGCAGAGTGAGTTGGGATTCGAGAATTATTACCCGATTTTCGAATAAGCTTTTTTCAGCGATATTATCAAATATATTTGAGTTCGGCGTAATACATGAAAGCAACTTCAATATAACAATTTTAAATCAATCAGAAGATTCTCCACGGAATATATGGACGAAAAAACAACGAGTAGCATTACCGGCCTTTGAAGTTTGTCGAATTATGTTGTTTACATACCAATTCTCGAAAAGTGAAGCTTGATATGGGAACCCAAATTTGGTGCAATATGAGGGAATTTCTTTAAAAATCATCTTCTTCAGATCCACCAGTCAGAATCCTTTCATATTTGGCACACAACGTCCCTAGGTAGGTCGGATTCAAGTTTGTTCAAATCAGGTCCTAGGGTTACTATTTGGGCTCTCCATTGGAACCCAAAGTTTAACTTAGTGCAATATGATGAGATTTCTTTAAAAATCTTCTTCTTCAGACACACCAGTCAGAATTCTTTAATATTTGGTATATTACACCTCTGGGAGGATCAGATTCAAGTTTGTTCAGTTTGAGTCCCCGGCTTAATATTTGGTCTCTCTATGGGGAGGGGGGGGGGGGGGTGCAGGTTAGGTTCAAGTTCGTTCAAATCTATTCCTTAGTGTTTTTTCCTTAAAATTTGCCTTTCAAACTGCAGTGACATAACAACTCTTGGAAGTTTGGAAGTGATTGTCTACAGCTGGTAGAGGTGGAAGCAGCCAGGAAGACCCATAAAAAGATAATAATAATCTGACATGGACACTAGAGTTATGAATAAATTCATTACTTCATTCGACTGTGGTGTTGATGAACCATGACTACCTGATTGTGACCTAAAATACTTCTTTGAACCACTTTATCAGGTGATTGATTAATGCCCGTTGGGGTCTTTTACTTAAATTGTAGATACGATTTACTAAATCGTAGTTACCATTTAGTAAATTGTAGTTACAGTTTAGTAAAATTGTAGTTAGGATTTACTAAATCGTATTGACCGTTTAGTAAATTCTAGTGACGGCTTACTAAATCATTCCAATGAGTGGTTACATGATATGATTTTGTTGAAATTGTTTTTAAGGTTTTTTTTAAACATTTTCTTCAGTTACTTTGCTCTTAAATAACGCAAGTGGTTGCGATCGGTTCTTAAGGTAAAGGGCTAAGATTGTGGTGTTAGATCCGACACGACGTGACCCTGGTTGTCGAAAGTGCTGTTAAATCCCAATAAATAAATAAATTTGATGTTCGATACAAGTCTTCCAAAAGGTCTAGAGTCAAGTAACAGGTTTCATACCTGAAAATCAAAATTTTTCTTACACCGGTGTAACAGGAATGGAAGTCCGTAGGAAAATTAGTCCCTCTGGACTATTATTCCGCGGAATTATAGTCCTAGGTCTAACATTTCTAGGAATAGTAGTCCGCCGGACTACTATTCCTAGAAATGTTAGACCTAGGACTATAATTCCGCGGAATAATAGTCCAGAGGGACTAACGTTCCTACGGACTTCCATTCCTTTTACACCGGGTTGAACCAGAGTCGGTCCTTATATTCCCCAACACCAGGGGCCCCATTTCCTCTCTGTCAGCATTGCTTGTATATTTGTCGAGTTTTATCAGTGGTTCGATTTTCATCAGTTATTGACAGCATGGGCAATTAGTTATCTCAACAGCACGCACGAAGAATCCTTTGCTGACTAACAAGATGACCGGGTACTTGCAAAATTAATTGTCAGTTACACGAAAAGGAAAGAACAACTTCTAGATAAAGTGATTTGTTTCGTGCATTGTACGTGTACGTGTAGCTACTCTGCCAGTACCCGTACACGTTTGGGAATCGCATCTTCCCTAATGTCGAAGACTTTCTATTGGGTTCGAATTCAGGGAATAATTGTGAGCAATCTTTATATTCATGTAAATAAATAAGTTTTGATGATTAATCGTCATAAATACATCTTTTACTATTTTAAAGAACCAGTTAATTTTGCAAAAAACGTCTCAAATGAATTGAAAATGGAAAATAAGGTGATAATTATTAAATGTAACCATAATTGGTTTAATGGCTAATGGCTTTGCTTTGTAGTTTGTCTGCAATAATTCTTGAGAAGCCTTATCCTAATAAAATTAATGCTGTATACAATATTTCATCTCTCGTCAGCATGTCAATATTCATACCGAGACGATGAAAGGTCGTCTGAAATATTATAATGGCTATTCCTTGTATTTTTAGTACATTTACATTCTATTTTGCTAAATAAGCATCCCTAGCCCCCAGCACACATTTTAGCCAACAATGTTCAGAATATTTGAACATGACTGACAATTTTCGTCATTGGAAAAGATTTACAGGAAGGTTAGCTCCCCTTAATTTCCTGAAGATATCAGTACATTTTACACTAAGAGTATGTGAATTTCATTTAAAATTTAAACTTTCGAAATGTTAACGAATTTGTATCATCAATGTGCGCATCATTTCACAAACTCCGGGCATTTCCGGTGGAGTACTACAAAAATATAGGAACAGACTTTTTACAGTTTTTTTCCTAAACAGTTTGAACGTTTGACTGTTAACCGTTACTGAATCCCATTTAAAAATAAGCAAACGGGATTTTCACCAACTTTCGATCTTCTGTAACTTTTTTCTGTTCATTATATCAACAGTGCGCGCATAGCGACATATAATACACATACTGTGCATTGCATTATTATAAATATTTTGAGGTGATCTTTCCTGATGTTTTTCAAGGGCAGAATATCAACTTGTAAATTACTTTATCTTACAATCAACATGTATTTTGTCTGTATTAACTCCGCAACTGCCGTGTAACCGACCCCCTGATACAGATGTTTGTATCAGAGGGTCGGATACAAGCACGTTCCTTTCGCGTGAGCTCCATTTGTTTTCTTTTTGCTCATCCGTACGAATAAATAGTTTGTTATATATTCGTCTACATTCTTGACTTATCCCCAATATATTGTAAGATATAAAATGATTGTTACCATTATGTGGATGTACAAAATATGTATCCGAGTCGAGCTCCGGGTTCTAAGGGCAGATCACGACTCGTCGTGATCTGCCATTAGAACCCGGAGCTCGACTCGGATACATATTTTGTACATTCACATAATGGTAATAATCTCTATATAGCAACACTCGCTAAACAAAGGGCCGAAGTGGACACATACTTAATGATGGTAGGTGTGATACTGACAGATATTCATAATGATGGATTATCTATGAAGTAGCTACTTCTAATTAGCTTGCCATAAAAAGCAAAGTTTCTTTTTGTGACTCTCAATAAACGAAATCAAGAGACAGCTCCAAGAGCTGTCTCTTGTTGTCGTTTATTAAAAGTAGCCAATGGAAACTTGTTTTTATTTTCTACTGATGTCAAAGGTGTTTTCTCAACAATTTCTTGCGTCTTAATTTGACCATCCTTGCTAATAATTTCAAGGGAGATAACTTCATCGAAAGTCAGTTTTCAAGACGATATAAGTCAGTGATGTATACCAAAGAACATTTCTATTCGTCGATTATCTGAGTCAGTGTCGGAACAGTGATCACCCCAAGCAATCGGTGTCAGATACACAGTATAGGGCACGGTGGGCATATTGCGCGATCTGCACGATTTTAGGGCATCGGTGGGTTACCGGCACCGGGTCGGCGCATGTAGCACATTAATGCCGTTCATCGCCCAGACCCCTTCTCAGGTCACAATTTTTACAAGATTTACAGTGAGAATATCCCAGAGTTGTCCCCGCACATTCAACGTCGCCCCGCGGCCTCGCTTTGTTTGTCCATTTGCAGCCAAGCTCCTTTTATAAAGTGTTCATTTCTGATTTCACCACTCACCGTAACTCACGTTACCTTGAATTGTTTGTCCCCAGTGTTCACGCTAAAGGGTGCCAATTTAGCCAATTACACTGAAACATTTTTTTTGCCCTTGTGAAAAAAGCTAGTGCGGAAATTAATAGCAAGATCGATGACGAAACAAACAAAAATAATATTTTATTACTTGTTTTGTCAATAAGGTGTTAGAAATCGTGTTTGGACAAATTTTCAATATTAATTGTCAGTGAGCGGTAACGAGGCATTGTTTCCTTGTCTCCAAAAAAAAAACAGTGCAGGTTACCAACTTCACAAAAGGCGGCATTTAATTAAATAGAAACTTTATATCGTCGCAAGTGATGTATTTATCTAATTAACTCCTACCGTTTATAAAGATTCGCGACCCGCCAAGACCAGTGGATTAACATTAATTATTCGATTAACCCTTTACCCAACGCAGACTATTTCAAAATTTATTATTTGAAATATCATTTTTTAATTTTTTTTCAAAAATTTTCAACAGAGCCATATCATGTGACCCCTCTTTGGAACGAGCTCGACGAGCTCGTTCCAAAGAAGGGTCACATGATATGGTTGTTTTGAAATGTTTCGAAAAATAATATTTTTTCAGCTGCTGAATTTGCGTATTACGTGGGCGGATGCGGGAGATTCGTTGGGTAAAGGGTTAATCTGTTAATATCTGAGTACAACAACGGGTATATGAGCCGACATCATTAAGTCTGGCCATTAACTGAATCCGTGGCATGGGGATAACCTTTGCGACCGCCCTTTTCACCTACCGAGGATTTCGTTAGAACTTTCTAATTCTATCGAGCTCGTCACGTGACCAGTTTCCCGTCACTCTTGAATAATTGCCAGTTCTTTTTTTAAAACTCGATTAATTTATTTGGAAATGTACAGCGAATGCAGCCCCCTTTCCCATTAATGTGTTGGCACCCAAAACACCTTGTTTGGCAACAAAGTATGCCGAATGGTTACAGTGGTGGCGCCATGGAGGGGTATGTGGGGGTACTTACCCCTCCACTTCTTTCGCCAAGCGCAGTAAAACAATACTATCATTTTAATTTTTGTTGTATGCGGTGTAAGATCGGTATGCTTAATCCCATATCCCCATGGGCACTAAATCAGAGAAGTTTCGAAATTATGTTTGCCCCTCCACCCCCGTCCCCCACCACACACGCTAGCTGCAAACAACAAAAAAGAGTCGAGGGTCCAAATTGCAATAAGGCATGCCGCGTTTAAACGGACTGAAACATAGTGTTTAAGAGTATTCGACGAATGCTAGAATCGAGAGCGTGCAAGGCATCCGATTGGAATTCAGCCTACAGTAATTTTAAAAAATAATAACTCAATGAAATCATGCAAATATGAATATCATTGGAACCGGCTTGTTCAGCCAGTTCCAATGATATCCATATTCGCGTGATTTTGTTGCAAAACAGTTAAAAACATTTCTCAACTTAGGGAGAGCCCTCCCCCCCCCGAAACCCACCCCAGCTCGGCGCTGCACAATCCCCAACTGTACCCCCTCACTTTTGTAACTCTGGCGCCGCCACTGAATGGTTACAAATGTGGCACTAGACAGTTTCGCCTCAGTATGGGCACTGTTTGTACCTTTTTCATGATTTGCTGGCAGTGCCAAACCTCCTCACTTTGTTCTGTTTCAAAATGCCCATTTCTGATAAACCCCACTAACGCTGAATTGAATTGTTTGTACCATCTCATAACCTACCGTTTTTTGATCTGCCGGCAGCTCCACGCTTTCTCAATTAGTTCTGTTTCAAAATGTCAATTTCTGATTTACCTACTGACTTTGACTTCATGTGTTAGTACTTCTTTGATAATCTGCCGGCAGTCACAAAAAACCTTCCCATTTATTTCTGTTTTAAAATGTCCAATTCTGATTTTATCACTAACGTTGACATGATTTGTTTGTACATTTTATGATCTACAGTTAAAACTAGAAGTCCTGTCATGAAATTCGCACAAATAGCACGTCGACCTGCGCGTTAATCTACGCGTTATGACTATCAAATTCTGTACATGTGGCCTGTGCACAAACAATGTTTCAGCCAATGGACCTCCGGGTAACCCGGAGGTCCATTGGCAGAAACATTGCCTGTGTTTGCTATGAGTAACCAGGAGAATCTGCCGTGCTTTGGATGCCATTCGATATGGCAATTGCGCGCAATGCCTACTCGCAATTAAGCCTAGATAAGCGCACAGTTTGTGACAGGACTTCTGGTTTTAACTGTACCAACCAGTGGCGTAGCAAGAGGGTTGACAGGGGCGGGGATGGGAGGTGGTTGCTTGACACCCTAAACATTTTGCTACCTCCCTCCCAAAAAATATTGGCCCCATGCAACTTTATCATAACAAATAGAGTCGTAAAATGGTCTCAATTATAGGGCTATACACATTGTAGACGCCTCAGGTTCGCTCTTAGAGCACTGAACTTTGAACAAAAATTGGGTTGGGAAGCCTTGTCGTAACTAGAACTCTCCCGTTGCTACCACCTTCTCCCACTTCTCTTCAGAGAAGTGAGAGGAGGTGGTAGCAATGGGAGAGTCCTAGTTAGGATAAGGTGGGAGGATGGGTAACGTCCGGAGGGTCCTAATTAAGATTAGGGGAGGAACCAGACTATACCCCAGCCAAAACAAAATCATAAACTCCCCAACCCACCCCCTCCTCACAAGAAACAGAACCAAAACTGAATGGAGCATCCCCTATTATAAAATCACGGTTACGCGCCTGCTATCGACAGTCCCAAACCTCCCCATCTAGTTCGCTTTCCTAATGTCCATTTCTGATTTCCCAACTTTCGTTGTTTTGGATTGTCTGAACCTTTTTATGATCTCCCGAAAGTCCCAAACCTTCTCATCTAGTTCTATTTCGAAATTCCCATATTTGATTCCCCTACTGATGTCGACATGAAATGTTTCTACTCTTTAGAATTTGTGGGCATTCACATACCTCCCCATCTATTTCTGCTTTAAAATGTCAGTTTCTAATTTCAACACTCACGTTGATTTGAACTGTTTGTACTTCTCTCTGATACGCCGTAAGTAACACCCCCATCCAGGTTCTGCTTTAAAGTGTCAGTTTGTTATTTCACCACACACGATGGTTTGAACTCCTTGTAATTTTGTATAATCTGCCGGCAGTCACACCTTCTCATCTTGTTCCGTTTGTTATTTCACCACACACGATGGTTTGAACTCTTTGTAATTTTGTATAATCTGCCGGCAGTCACACCTTCTCATCTTGTTCCGTTTTAGAATGTCAATTTCTAATTTCGCGACTCGCGTTGACATGAACTGCTTATACCTTTGTAGTTTGTGTCAGCACCCACAAGCCTTCCCATCTAACTCTGTTTTAAAATGCCAATTTTTGTTTTCCTACTTACGTTTGCACTTGTTTCTGATCTGCCAGAAGTAACACGACCCCACCAGATTTGCTTTAAAATGTACACATCTGCTTCCCTAACTCACGTTTAAAGTCTATGTCTATTTTATGATGAAACCTTCTCATATAGTTCTGCTATAAAATGTCCATTTCTCATTGTCCCATTCACTTTTGTAACTCTGGCGCCGCCATTGTTTCCCATCTCACATTGACTTGAAGTGTCGGTTTTTCTTCATGATCCGTCAGCAGTCACAAACCTTCCTATCTAATAGTTTTTTTAAAATCTTCACTTGTATTTTAACCACTCACATTGACTTGAAAAATTTGTACTGACTTGAAATGCTTATACATTTCTACAATCTGCCAGCAATCACAAACCTTCCCATATATTTCTGTCTTGAAATGCGCTCGTTGAACATTTTAATTGCCCCACCCCTACAGTTAAAACTAGAAGTCCTGTCACGAACCGGAGGTCCATTGGCTGAAACATTGTTTGTGCACAGGCCATATGTACAGAATTTGATAGCCATAACGCGTAGATTAACGCACAGGTCGACGTGCTATTTATGCGCATTTCATGACAGGACTTCTAGTTTTAACAGTACATATCAAACGTGGACTCTTCCAACTGCTGTCACGGAACTGGTGTGGAAGGTACCATCAGGGTTCAAAGAGTTGAAAGATACATTTATGATTTGCCAACTACGTTGACCTGAAATGTTTGTACCTGTTTTTTGATCTACTGGCAATCTCAAACCTTCGCCCCTTGTTCTGATTCAAAATGGCTATTTCTGGTTTCCCACTTAATTTGATTTGAATTGTTTGTTTTTCGTTCAAGTAACTAACCTGCTCATCCTCTTCTGCTTTAACATGTACATCTCTACTTCACCGACTCACGTTAACTTGAAGTGTTCGTTTTTTTATGATGATCAAATCTGCTCGTATAGTTCTGTTTTAAAACGTCAAGTTATAATTCTTCGATTTACGTTGACTTGAAGTGTTGGTAGTTTTCAGTGACCTGTCTGTACTCGCAAACATTCCCATCTCGGTCTGTTTCAAAATATCTATTTTAATATCCCCCCTTATGTTAACTTAAATTATTTGATTTCAATAAATTTTGAGTGTTTCGTTTCTGATGCGCTATCGTGCACAACTTCTTTGTAACCGAAGTACACATTTTATCGCACTTCTAAATTATCAGCTGTGGGACGAAGATAACAATTTATGTGGCATACACGAGGCCTACCTGGGATGTAGACCTGAAATGAAGCGCAGAAAAGTTGTTGCTTAAACAATATTTATTACGAAAGATAGTTGAAACATACATTCCTGGATTAAATATAATACAAGAGGTACAAATACAATAAGTAGTATATTTCAGTATGTGGAACATGGGCTGAAATATTAGAACAAAATTAGTTGAGAGGATCCGACGATAAGCATATTGCTTTTTTGGATCGTCTCCTCTGGATCTGCAAGTTACACGAGAGATTTGGTAGTAAGTGTTAGTAAGACGAGGTATTGGTTAATCTATGCTTAGTGAAGTAAAGGAGTATACATAGAAATGAAATTCAGCTGAGAAAGATATAAGTAAAGAGGGGACGGCAAACTGGACACAAAACGTTCTGATTACCTGTCTGGTAATGTTTAGAAAACACAGCGGTAATAAACTGACACAGCTTGATTATATGTTAAATACGAATTACAGCAATGCTCAACCCTTTGAACTCTTAACAATATCTTCCATGCTCTAAAACATAGGTTATGACCCCTTATTGGAACGAGCTCGTCGAGCTCGTTCCAATGAGGGGTCATAACATATGTTTTTGAGACAGAAAATGAAAATAATAGTTATTCAAGATTTTTTTTTGCAATTGTCGTCTGCTTTTCATGTCAGGTAAAGGGTAAAAAAACAAAAAAAAACCCCAAAAACAATGAAGTCCCCATTCCACCCACGGCAAAGCGTCTTCGTTTGTGCGCACGGATACATGACCCAATTGTTGATTGCATAATTCACTTGTGAACTCATCGTTTATAATCAAACCCGGAAATCCCAGTAAATTACACTTTGGAAAGTAATAAACAATGAATTATAAGATGTAACATTCCAAGACTTGAAACTAATCAAACTTCACTTTCCGAGAATTGCTACATAAACAACATAATTCGACAAACTGCAAATGTCAGTTGTGCCACTCAATGTCATTTTGCTTGTGCATTCCGTAAAGAATCATCCAATTGACTTACGATTGCGCCACTCAAGTTGCATTTCATGTATTATACCTAACTCAAATAAAATTGATTATTGCTGCGATAAGATTATTCGAAAAAGGGGTAATATTTATGGAATCCCTTCCTACTGTGCACCTGTGGAGTGAACAGTGTGCAGATGTTCGTTGATGGCTTTCTTGAAAACATTTTCCCGATGCCGAGACTCAACAACTGCGCGCTTCACTTCAAATGGTTGCGAACAGTATACAGGGCGCCTCCCATTTTCAAAATCGAAAGACGTGTACATGTATGTAGAAAATAGCCTACACATTTTAAATACACTTGCCTTGAACATGTTCGATAACAATTGTAGCTCCCCTCACAACGCAGTTTAATCATTTAAGTTGCACTATTGTTTACGCGCCTCCCGTTGTCTGAAATGAAGCATTCAATTTCCCTTCAGGGTATTATTCTCTTTATTATTTTAATAGCAGCAGTATGTCCCAAGTTTCTTGACTGGTAATAATTTAGCATTTTAGATCAAAGTACAAAGAAGTAATCAGTATATGAAGTGATATTAATGGTGATGGCTCATGAACAATAAAAGTTTCATTTTCTTTGACAATTTCCGTAACATTAGAAAAGATTGTTAGCATTACGATAACATAATTCAAACTAGAGAAACAGAATTTACTGCACCCAGTAAATTCAAGTCTGTGTGAAAAGGGTTAAAGTATCAGGAATAAACTATACAGAAGGAGAATTTATGGAGGCTTATTTTCAGGAGTAAATTATTTTCAAACAAATCAGAAATGGATTTTCGTTAATAGTATTTACAGATATTTATACAGCAATCAGAAATTTTTTTTATAAGAAACCAGAAAAGGCATATATGTGACCAGCATTCAAAGGGTTCGATACAAAAATCAGAAGTGGACATTTTTGGCTCTGCCCACCAAGCTGATTGATGAAATACGTTCATGAACTTTTGAAATGCATTAAGGTGTAATGAAACGCATTCACCAGTCTTTCTGAATAATATGCACTGGATGACCTTGTTGACCTCTTTCAGGCGGACCATATATTGAACCTCCAGCAATTTTTAAATCAGTCGGTATAGTCCCATGTATACACCTACTTTAAAGAAATGGCTCCACCAACTACAGATCTGTCATTTTTGGGCGATGATAGCAAATATTTATTATGATTTAGAAGCCTCTAAGGCAGTCAGCCTACTGTACCACACACAAGGCCTCAAACTAGCTGAAAAAACAAAGATGAGTGCAAACTGGTTGTTGGTAACCAGCATGCCAAAACGAATAGAGATAGGACGATTCGTATTTGAGTTATCGAGCCGACAAAGGGTGCATAGACTCTATATTGGGGGTAGTGCCATAAAAAAACTTAAAAGCCCCAAGAGCTCGTTTAAAGGCCTACCCTTAAGAGCATCTAGTGCCCTAAACAAGGCATACATAAAATAAGATGGTGGAATCTTGAATCATGGCATTTGCGTAAAGAGTGGCAATATGGCAGGAAGCGTGAAAAAGGTTCTACCGTCATAAGTTAAATGATGTTGTTTGATCTTCGCGGTGAAGTATGAAGAGGGCGGTGAAGTATGAAGAGGGTTAAAGACAGACCATTTAAATATTCCATTTCATTAATTCATAATTGTGATAAGTGTTTCGAGAGAGCCGCTTACCACTCGGCCCGAAACCTGTTGATCTTGAGTTATAATTGAGAATGAAAAAAAAAAAAAAAAATGCAATGAAAGGTGAAGGGTTATTTATTCAACTACAAGTAATCAAGTGTTGTAAGATAGATCTGTATAATAAACAAATTTTCTTGCCACTCAAAGGGTTTTTTTCAACTTGGTTTGGGGATGGAATTTAATTCTGATCTGACAGCTGATAAGAGTAAATATGTGTCAGGCTGTCATCTATAGCAACTTCTCTCTAATTTGATTGTTTACATTATTCTCTTGTGTATATAAATATAAACAGCTATTTCTTTATGATGCTTTTCTGTTACAAAGAAATTAGGGGGTATAAAAAACTCTGTGGCCCAATGGACCACTCCCAAAGGTTCCCTGATAACATAGCTGGGCCAGTACTTGTGACCGGCTACCAGTATGCCAAACAGCCCCAGGCAGATTATTTATTTATTTATTGGTGTGTAAGGTCACATATTTCTGCATAATGGCTAATCAGGACCACGACAGTTTTACGGGTGGAGGAAGCCGTAGTACCCGGAGAGAACCACCAAGCAACGGAGAGCAACTGTCAGTTCCCCAACATACTAATTCCACACAAGCAGGGTTAGCATTGGTTGAAGACAGGTGCACCATCGACGTGCAGTACGCCTTAATACACAGCGTCACCGTGCCCCACGTGGGTAATGAGGGTGAATTGTCTTGCCCAAGGACACAACGTGGTTGCCGCGGGTGGGATTCGAACCGAGGACCTCTCGGCTTGTAGCCTGCGCCTCTACCAACTCAGCCACCGCGCCCCCAGGACAGATGATTTGTTTTTGAGTTATCGTCAAGACAAAAGGAAGGGGATAGAAAATATTCATACAGGAATCAGAACATTTTTATAAGAAACCAGAAATGGCATATATGTGACCAGCATTCAAAGGGTTTGATACACGAATCAGAAATGGATATTTTTGTCTCTGCCCACTAATTTGAGTGATGAAATACATTCATAAACTTTAGAAATGCATTAAGGTGTAATAAAATGCATTTCCCAGTCTTTCTGAATAATGCACCAATACTAAGATCTTCAGAGGGTTAAAATATTCCCTTTAAATACTCCATTTTAATCCTTTAAATGGGGGCGCATTGGCTCAGTTGGCAGAGGTGCAGGCTGCAAGGCGTGAGGTCCTCACTCTGTCCTTGGGCAAGCCACTTCACCCCATTGCCCACATGCGTGCATGGTGGCGATGTGTTCTAAAGCGTACTGCACGTCGATTGTGCACCCGTCTTCAACCAATGCTAACCCTGCTTGTGTGGAGTTAGTATGTGGGGGATCTGACAGTTGCTCGTTGTTGCCCGGTGGTTCTTCCTAGGTACTCCGACTTCCTCCACCTAAAAAACTGTCGTGGTCATGATTAGCCACTGTGCAGAAATATGTGACATTAAACGCCAATAAATAAATAATCCTTTAAAAAATGAGCTCAATCCAATAAAGGGTCATAAGCTATGTTTTTCAAGCAAAAATGAAAAGGTAATTAAAACTGAATAGACGTTTCTGTGAATAATGTTGACCGGTTTTCGCTGTTATGTTCGCTAAAGGGTTAAGAATCCCTTACTTTGGAAGGCACACTGAAAAGGTGTCCCATTCCACATAGAATTAAATGTTAAGAAAATAAAGCGAAAAACATTAAGTTTCTCAGCTGACAGTACCTGCTTTTGCACTCCGGAGGGATGGAACGGCACAAATCAGAGACATTCTCTTAATGGCACTTTGACACCAAAGGTTTCTGCACTCTCAGTGAGGCCGAGATGAGCGCAGTGAAAGACTATAGAACTCCTCTAACAAATTAGTTTTAAACAGTCATAGCACTAACACAGATAACAGTACAGTCGACCATGCCAGTATTGTATTGTTACTGGCACCCTGACAGTTTTGTGATAGGTTTCAACAATTATTCAGTGCAGTTTTATGGAAATGGTTAACTTTTATTCTGCCTGAAATAAAATATGTGCAATCCACATTGAAGTCTTGAGAGGGGTTAAAAGCATTGAACTGAATAAGATAGGTTTCAACAATTATCCAGTGCAGTTTTATGGAAAGGGTTAACTTTATTCTGCCTGAAATAAAATATGTGCAATCCACATAGAAGTCTGGAGAGGGTTAAAAGCAGTGAACTAAATAATTTACAATTTATTTCCTTGCAAGGCAAAGGGTTTCTCTCAACTTAGTTTTCAGGAACTAACATCCCATAATGATGACAAGATCAGATTTCATTTTGACAGCTTACTCCACTGGTGTTTACATAGTCTCCAGTGTGAACATAACATCGTATTGCTTGGGGAGAATTTACTGTATCAGGAAATTGGAGGCTGTGAAAACCCTGTGGCCTACTGGGCCATACTGAAAAAAATGTGATTTCCAGCAATTCTGAAAAATTCACTCAATGACCCCTAGTTGACCTCCGTGACCTTGACCCATATTTTGAACCTCCATCGAGTATCGACTCATTTGGTGTTGGTCCCAGGTCTGTAGGTCATACCATGCCTGAGATATGGGAGTGACCCATGTTCAAAATTTTGGCCACGCCCACTTTTTTTACGTAAAAATGCATGTGCGTATGTCAGGAATACTTTAAGGGTAAAAAAAATGTGATTTCCAGGAATTCTGAAAAATGCACTCAATGACCCCTAGGTGACCTCTGTGACCTTGACCCATATTTTGAATCTCCATCAAGTGTCAACTCATTTGGTGTTGGTCCCAGGTCCATACGTCATACCACGCCTGAGATATGGGCATGACCCAGTTTCAAAAATTTTGGCCACGCCCACTTTTTGTTACGTCAAAATGCATGTATGTACGTCAGAAATAGTTTAGGGGGTCAAAAAATGTGATTTCCAGCAATTCTGAAAAATGCACTCAATGACCCCTAGTTGACCTCCGTGACCTTGACCCATATTTTGAACCTTCATCGAGTGTCGACTCATTTGGTGTTGGTCCCAGGTCTGTAGGTCATACCATGCCAGAGATATGGGAGTGACCCACTTTCAAAAATTTTGGCCACGCCCACTTTTTCTAATGTAAAAATGCATGTGTGTACGTCAGGAATACTTTATGGGTCAAAAAATGTGATTTCCAGCATTTCTGAAAATGCACTCAATGACCCCTAGGTGACCTCTGTGACCTTGACCCATATTTTGAATCTCCATCAAGTGTCGACTCATTTGGTGTTGGTCCCAGGTCCATACGTCATACCACGCCTGAGATATGGGCATGACCTACTTTCAAAAATTTTGGCCACGCCCCCCTTTTTTTACTTCAAAATGCATGTGTTTACGTCAGAAATAGTTTAGGGGGTCAAAAATGTGATTTCCAGCAATTCTGAAAAATGCACTCAATGACCCCTAGTTGACCTCCGTGACCTTGACCCATATTTTGAACCTCCATCGCGTATCGACTCATTTGGTGTTGGTCCCAGGTCTGTAGGTCATACCATGCCTGAGATATGGGAGTGACCCACTTTCAAAAAATTTGGCCACGCCCACTTTTTTTACGTAAAAATGGATGTTTGTATGTCAGGAATACTTTAAGGGTCAAAAAATGTGATTTCCAGCATTTCTGAAAAATGCACTCAATGACCCCTAGGTGACCTCTGTGACCTTGACCCATATTTTGAATCTCCATCAAGTTTCGACTCATTTGGTGTTGGTCCCAGGTCCATACGTCATGCCATGCCTGAGATATGGGCGTGACCCACTTTCAAAAATTTTGGCCACGCCCACTTTTTTTCACGTCAAAATGCATGTGTGTCCGTCAGGAATGCTTTAGAGGGTCAAAAAATGTGATTTCCAGCAATTCTGAAAAATGCACTCAATGACCCCTAAATGACCTCCGTGACCTTGACCCATATTTTGAACCTCCATCGAGTGTCGACTCACTTGGTGTTGGTCCCAGGTCTGTAGGTCATACCAGACCTGAGATATGGGCGTGACCCACTTTCAAAACACCCCTACAGGCACACCTGATACCCCAGGAATCTGAAAAACATAGGCGGCCGAGAACTTGTGGCTGTCTATCAGCATGCCAAAAATCAACGAGATTGGGCAATTCGTTTTCGAGTTATCTTGCGGACAAAAAGTGATGAGAAGACAGAAGACAGGAGAAGAAGAAGAAGAAGAAGAAGAAGAAGAAGAAGAAAAAAAAAAAGAAGAAAAAAAGAAAAAAAAGAAAAAGAAACCGTGCAAAAACAATAGTCTGTGTGTTTCACACAGACTAATGAAGCTCTCATCTTTCGTGCATTGTATATTATGGAGCGCCACGCAAATTCGCTTCGAACGGATGCTTTTATTATACTACCATTGGACGCAATTTTGAATTATTTTCTTACTATGCAAAATTCCTTGACATCCCCTATTATGTAGGATCTAGAAAGTACACAAACACGGGATCACCGTTGAACATATACATTGGAAAAAATAATACAGCAGTCAAAACAACTTTGAATACATTTCCTCTTCTTTGATAGAAGACAGCATGCGGTGCTTCGCAGCTCAATGATATTCAAAAACGGAATGCATCTTATAAGAAAGTATTGTTTCCCTGGACAGACTGACGTGCTTTCAGACTTTACTGAATAAACTATATGATTACCTTTCATCTAGACGCGGTTCCAATGTACGCTTCTCAGTCGGACGTCCCCCAGATAGAGGAATCCCAGGTAGTTGCTTCCCAGAAAGGCGGGTGCTAGTTAGACGGTTCTTGTATGGGCGCGTTCAAGATTGACGGGAGTTCCGACACGACGTGACCCTGGTTGACCCTGGTTGTCGAAATTATCATTTAAACCAAATAAATAATGTCAGCAGAGTATCACTATTCCTTAATGTCAGCTGGGTAGCAATATACTTCAAATTCCACCAGGTCGCTATACTTTTTTGATGGTTACTCCTATAATAAGTGTTTGGAATCTAACATTATTGCGTCCGTGGAAATATTGCCCACTGGTGGGAAGTGACCAGTTCACGGCGGCCGTACTGTACCTACTGAAAGGCAGTTGGTACACTCTATATTTCACCTGAATTCCCGTATATTGCCACAGTTGCATTCTCTCAAATTCTTAAACTCATTATGTAAGCAAATGTGCGAAACATATCGCGATGGATAACACCCCCACCCCCGTGACCAACACTACACTCCTACTTCGGCTTCACTACCTCTTGTTGTCCAGATCATAATAACGTACTAAACTTATTCCGGGTAGAAGCATAGTGATACCATTACAAATCTATCTGACTTGAAATTGTCTCTCTTCATATTTGTCACAGAACTGAATCTCGTGTGTATTTCGTGTGCGTCTTTTATAAGAATTTTGTGTTTTCTTCAGTTTCGAAACATAGTTTAAATTCACTCTATATCTGTACCTGTTTCCCCAGGATAAGACTTTTGAATTCAGTCAAACAAAACTGTTGCGTGATCTTATTTTTAGGGTAATCAAAAGATCGAATTTCTATGTTTGTAAAAAGAGCTACTGATCTGACCCATTTTAACCGGTACCAAAAAGTTTTCAAGTCATTCTGTAAGGAACTCCACGCTGTTTTGCTCTGGAACCGGTCTAGCCATAAACAGTCAGTCCTTCGTATATGTTTCAGATTCAATCGCCTGGAACATTCGCAGTTATTCGGTCGCTTTTCCGACCAACTGAAATATTCCAGAAGATTGAATCTACAAGTACAGTAAATAATTTTTCGCAATCGTGAATTAATTTGACTGAACGTTTAACAATAGTACAATACATATAAAATGTTTGTAATCTAAATAAGACTCGCCACGACTGAAGTGTTATGATTTCACCACGTAGTTCCATCAGTTAAGATAATATCGTGATGTTTTCAAGGAGCGATTTGTTGATAGGAAGATTTATTTAACAATCAACTTAATTTGCACTTAAAAACTCTGAAAAAACGTGTGTATCAGCTTAACCCCCCCCCCCCCTTCCCCCTTCGCCCTGTTCTGACTCCGTGCCAGGCAGATTCAATTTATGGTAAACACCGCACTATTACATATATGCATTGTTATTATGCATTAAAATATAATTCCTGAAATTCAAAATTTTTACCAATTTCAACCCAGTTTAGACTGAAAAATGGGGGAAACGAGCGTTATCCAATGGAATTGTTAGATACTTGTATTATCATGACCATGTGAATGTTCTGAAATTTGTACCAGATTCTCGGCCGTGTTTACAATCGGATCGCAACTCGCCCTGATGGGTTCGTTGCGATTCGATTGTAAACACGACCCCGAATCTGATACAAATTACTGAACATGCGCATGGTCATTATAATGTATATAGATACAACTGAAGCACAAACAAATATTTGTATATTTTGTGAAACATCACATTAAAACAACAGTAATATGCGCGCAATTCCACAAAAAGTGGATAAAAATTAACCTTAATTCACAAGTAAAGAGAACAGTGAAGTGTGACACAATCACATCTTTAGAATATTTGAAATGTTTTTTGAACATTTATGCTAGTTCCAAAATTATTCCAATGAAGGGATACTTGCTAATATCTCACCTTCCCAAACCCTTGAGAATATCATTGGACTTGAGACGTCACGTGCAGGCTGCGTGGATACCATAATAAGGCATCGTTACACTTATTCAGCTGGATATGTACGTTTTTCAAGAAATCCACACCCTCTCATTAACACGACCGAAGAATCTACGCATTAAAATTACCTCCACTCTTCACAAATGCACATTACGAATAAATTTTCTGGAAGCCGAAGAAAACAACCCACAAGGAAAATCGTGCTGTATCATTCAAGTACATTCAACTGGTTGATACAGCTAATGGTTCGAAAATGGGTCAAAACACACAAACCTTCTCATTTTAGGGGGTACAGTTTCTGATTGCGGTAAAGTTATGTTATAAGAATTCTTCATCTTCATAGGATTTCAACATAAGATCAACATTCTGACAAAGAAAACACATGTGGGTTTCTAATACATTTTTGTTTGACTTCTCAAAGGAAATTTAAACAACAATTGTCTCATTTTTCAAATGTTAAATGTCAGCTCCTCAAAAGGTATGGGGTAGTGGTTAAATACTCCTGTGTGACCTTGCTCTCTGACTGCACTGTATCTGGCTGTACAGGATGAAGACCAACGGCAGATTGTTTTGGAAATTACCGTTTATTATATAGATATCAAGATATATTTTAAACCTATCGAAAGACGTCACCGGATCAAACGGAGTGGTTTTCGATTCCCTATCAGATGATTGTCTGAGAATGAGGACGGCACTGGAAACGTCAATCGAGTCTGGCCAGGTAACCAATCGTTTCAGTGTGCTCTTCATTTGTGTAAAAAACGTGAATTTCTAATATTGTTCTCAAACAATTTAAATTGATTTCTCGCGTGAAAGGTGATTTTCCATAACGGCATATAATAAACAGATCATTATGACAGTAAAGTGATCTGGTTTGTCGTATTCCTTCGAGTTGACAAGGTCAAATCCACGGATCGGACGAGCCGCCAACAATATTTAATTCTTAAATATCGGCCCACTAATCTCAAGCTCTCAAGCCATTGTGTAAGGGATTCAACGCTCTATGTCCTGGAACCAGTCTAACCGTTACATAGCCCATAGCCTATGCTTCAGATTCAATCGTCTGGAATATTTCAGTTGGTCAGAAAAGCGAACAACGCCGAATAATTTCCTACAGCATGTGACTGGTGTCTTTAGAACTTGATAGTGTCATCCAAGGCAAATGCTGTTCAAATGGACACCTCCTGAATCGACGATCCTAGATAGACGCTCCCCAGATAGACAGACGCTTACAGATAGACAGGTCCCAGTAAGACGTCACATAATATAGACACGTCCCAGTTAGAGGCCCCATAAATTAAAATTAAATAATTAATTAACGGAGTTCCAGAAACTACATAAATGAATGTTTTTTAATAGTTATTTGATTTAACTGAATTTTTCATTGATGTTTGGTTTATAATTTTCGATTTGTGTTTTGTTGTATAACTGTCGGTTGAACTTTCCACTTTCTTTTTAAAGTGCTAAACAATAAAGGGTAATGGAAATAAATACTCTTAATGCAGAATATGAACACACTCCATGGGAATACACACTTCGAAGACACATGGACATTGCCTATTTTGTATCTAATAGAGAATTGCCTACCTTTGATCTTTCCTTTTTGAGACGAGTTTAACTGCGAAAAAGACTATTTGAAAAGGTGCCTGTCAATTTATTTATTTATTTATTTATCGGGGATTAACGACACTTTCGACAGCCAGGGCCACCTCGTATTGGACACACCGGTACGAGAAGCGTTCAACTAGCACCCGTCCTTCTGTGAAGTGGCTAACTGGGACTCGTCTGTCTGGAAAGCGTCTATCTGGGACCGTTTGTCTGAGAGGCGTCCATTGGAACTGCGTCTAGATGATAGGTAAACATATAGTTTACTTATCAAAGTCTGAAAACATGTCTGGTCTGGCTAGGGAGACAATACTATCTTATAAGATGCATTCCGTTTTTTAATATCATCGAGCTGCGAAGCACCGTGTGTTGTCTTCCGTCAAAGAAGAGGAAATGTATTTAAAGTTGTTTTGATTACCGTATTATTTTTTCCAATATATGTGCTGGCGATGAAGCCGAGTTTGCGTACTTTCTAGATCCTAGATAATAAGGGATGTCAAGGAATGTTGCATAGTTAAAAATGATTCAAAGTTCTAACAATATAATAAAAAGCAGCCGTTCAAAGCGAATTTATGTGGCGCTCAAATATAGATTGCACTAAAGATGAGTGCATCAATCATTTATGCTACATAATGCTAACAGTCTTTGCTAATGTTAATGTGAAGTTGTCAAGGAAAATGTAACTTTTATTGTTCCCTAGACATCACCATTAAAATCTTTCATATTCTCTTTCCTTCTTTGTCCTTTGATATAAAATGCTAAATAATGTTACCAGTCATGAAACTGCTGCTATTAACTCCCTTCCCTCTGAAGTCAAAATAACCAAATTTCAAGTAGCCATTTTTCCCATAATGCAACTGGGAATTTAACCAATTCAATCTTGTTTGACAGAGCTCAACGAGCTCTGTCAAACAAGACTGAATTGGTTAAATTTCTAGTTGCATTATGGGAAAAAATTGCACACTGAACTTTAGATATTTTGACATCGGTGTGAAGGGGGTTAACGCATTACCCAAAGTAACGGCCAAAATCGGACAGAGCTATTCTCAAACATCGTCAATTAATTTTCATAATTTTTTTCATTTTTTTGTCTCATAAACATAGGTGATGACCCTCTGCTTTTCATATTAGCTAAAGGGTTAAAAGTATAAAAAAAATACCCTGACGGGAAAATGAGTACTTCCTTTCTGACAACACGAAGGGCGTAAACAATAGTGCGACCTAAATGATTAAACTGCGTTATGAGGGGAGCTAAAATTGTCACCGAGCATGTTGAAGGCAAGTGTATTTGAAATGTCTGGGCTATTGTCTACATATATGTACACGTCTTTCGATTTTGAAAATGGGAGGCGAGCTGTATAGTGCTCTCTCTACCATTTGAACTGAAGCGCGCAATCGTTGAGTCCCGACATCGGGAAAATGTTTTCAAGAAAAACATCAACTAACATTTGCACACCGTTCACTCCACTGGTTCACAGTAGATAGGGTTTCCATAAATATTATCTGCTTTTTCGAATAAGCTTTTCGACGCAATAATCAAATTTATTTGGGTTCGCTACAATACATGAAATGATTGATTGATTGATTTATTTATTTGCAGCATAAGAATATACAAGATAACAATAAAACAGGTTATAGTTGAACGTGCTGCAAGGAAATGGCATAGCCTGAGAGGCTGTCTTCCTGCCATTCCCTTTTGACGAAAAGTATATTCTTGACAGCAAGATTTCTGTTGATGGCTCATTAGGTTTAGTGATGGAACATCTTCTTGGAAAGATACTATGGGGTATAGTTAACAGTTTGTGAAATGCAACTTCAGTGGCGATGTTGCAGGTCAATAAGACGATTCTCTGCGGAATGCATAAGTGAAAAGATAGCGAGTAGCACAAATTGCATTTGCAGTTTTTCTAATTGTGTTATGTATGTACAAATTCTCGGAAAGATTGATTGATTGATTGATTTTTATTCAGCAATATACATAATTACATACATATGTTTACAATAAACAAAGTAACACATGTTTGTCAAACAAGTCACACAGATCATTACACAATATGTAAGAGTATATTGCTAGGGAAAGTCATAGCCATATAGGCTGTCTTCCTGATTTCCCCTTGAAGAAGAGCAAAAGAAAATCAAAGAACGGAAGAAAAAGAAAAGGAGTAGTCAAAGGACACAAAAAAGAAGAAAAGGAGGAAAAGAGTTGATAATAATAATAATAATAATAATAATAATAATAATAATAATAATAATAATCTAGTGGTGAATATGGGTGGCCATGGCGCTGTGGACAACCTTATGAGTAAGGAAGGAACCAGGGCAGACTATTGAAATACAGCAACACAACAGAAGGCTAAAATCTAAGATCAGGATCAGAGGCATGGGAGGTTTTATTGGCAATAAATGGCCGTTTGACAAGAGCTTGAGGATTAGGATTATTGTTTCCCACCTGGACCTGTTAGCTAAAAGTTGCAAACGTATACCATGTCACCATAGTACAGTTGTGACAACAGGCGTTATTGGTTTATTTATTTATTGGTGATTAACGACACTTTAACAGCCAGGGTCGTATCGTGTCGGTGATAGGTTTATGGGTGGAGGAAGCCAGAGTGCCCGGAGAGAACCCCCGAGCAACGACGAGCACCTGTCAGCTCTCAAACGTCATTACCCCAGACTGTACTGCGCACTGCGTAGCAGTACTACGTACAGCACAGACATCGTGGGCCAATGAACGGGTGTCAGATGAGAAAAGTGAGCAGACACAGACTAATGTTCACAATGCGCAAGAAAAGTACTAGGCGCAAGGGAATCCAAATTGCATTAAACTGTAGTGCATGCTACGATTAATATCGGGGCCATTTACTTAGGTGGAACAGTCGGGACTATATGGATTATCACATTCTACAATTTGAGAATATAAAGAAATAAATCTATGAGTTAGTTCTTTTTTAAAACAGTCCCTGCTGTCCATTGCGCAGAGTTTAGGATCCAAATCATTCCACATTTTCACAAAGGAATACGGTGGAAGTTTATTGAGCGATCTAGTTCTTGTGCGATGAGTGTAGAGATGTCCCATTTGTCGTGATATTCTCTGCATATACGAATCAGCACTTTCAAAAAATGAGTTAAACGATGATGTAATATTTCCTTAATGCCAGTCAAAAACAAATAGTAAATTGTGTAATTTGAACAGGTCGTATACTGTAAGAATATTAAATTTCGAAAATAGTGGTTCGGTGTGGGCGTTGTACCTTTTATTTCCTATTATGCGTATTGCTCGTTTTTTGTATTAAGAAAAGTTTTTTTAAGAGATCTAGAATTACCCCATACCTGGATTCTGTATACAAGATGACTTTGGACAAGTGCATAATAAATAGTTCTCAAACCTTCAATGGTAAGATATTTTTTACTTTTTTCAAAGCGTAATTAACACAGGCAATTTTCGAGCATAAATGATTAACATGACAATTGAAGGATAATTTGTCGTCAAGTCTTATTCCTAAAATTGTTTATAGATTTGATATTTTCATTAGATCCCACTCTATTTATATTTTGATCATTTATACGTATAATGTTTGTTATTGTATGACTAGAATTAACTTTAGTGACAATATAATTTGTTTTCTTTGTATTAAGGGCCAGTCGATTTGCATAGCACCAGTTCGATAGTTTATCCAGCTCGGTATTTGTTGTACTTGTTAAAGTATTTATGTCAGATTCGGATGTGCACGTAGTCGTGTCATCGGCAAACAATAAAAGATTTAGGGAGGTTGACTCACTTATATCATTAATATATAAAAGAAATAAAATTGGACCTAAAACTGAACCCTGTGGAACTCCACGGGTAATAGTAGCTAAATTTGACATTTGACCCCGGTAGCTCATGTAGTGTGTTCTATTAGATATATAACTTTTAAACCAGTCATTTGTTACTCCCCTAAACCCATAACAATCGAGCTTCTTCGGAAGTATACTATGATTTAATGTGTCAAAAGCTTTAGAAAAGTCGAGGAAAACAGTCAAGGTTTTAGCATTATTATTATTGTCAGCCTCTGTAACACACTTAATGAGCTGCAATATTGGATGAATAGTGGAGTATCTTTTACGAAATCCGTATTGATACTGATAGAGAATGTCAAATTTTTGTAGGAAGCTTAGTAGTCTGATAGATATAACTTTTTCTAACACTTTGGAGAATGTAGGGATAATGCTAATGGGCCTGTGATTAATAAATAAGCGCTCGTCACCGTTTTTGTATACGGAAATTACTTTGGCTGTTTTCATTTTGTCGGGTACTCTACCTTGCTCAAGTGAAGTATTTATTATTTGAGCTAGTGGAACAGCAATAGCATATATTGTTTGTTTCATAATGGCTAATGTTATGCTATCGCAGTCTTCACTCGTCTTCGATTTCATGTTCCTCACTATACTAATAATTTTCGAAGGGAGACGTTGGACTAAGGAAAAAATTGTTAGGGACATTCCGTTTCATGTAATCCATGGCTGATTTGTTAGACTGTGGTATTTGTTCGCCCGTTGCACACCCAATGCCGGCATAGAGGGTGTTGAATTTGTTGGCGATTTCAAAAGGTTCATTCAATTCCTTATTGCTGTGAATAAAAACGGATGGTAATTCTTTTCTGGCTTTGGACTTATTGATGCTATCATTTAGGATTCTCCAGGTTGCTTTTATGTTGTGTATATTATCCTGGAGTATTTTTTGGAAGCACATGGATTTACACTGTTTTTTTTTTATTCTATTGTATATTTTACAATAACGTTTATAATTGACTTTATTTCTTTCATTGGGACATTTTAACATTTTTTGTGAAATTTTCTTTTGGTAATTGAGGATTTGATGAGGCCTTTTGTCATCCATGGTTGGTGCTTCAAGAATGTTTTCCTGGGTTTGGTATGGATTATCGGGAAAAAAAATATTGAATGCTTGCAGGTAGATGTTGATAAATTTGTTATAACTTTCATTTGGGCAGTTTTCGTCTAGAACCGTGGAAAAGATGCACACAGAGAGGTGTGACTTAAAATTCTCTATAGTTTGGGGATTTATGTTTCTTCTGGGAGGCGTATGTATGTCAATTATGGGTTTCGAGGTAAAGAACACCAAAGTGGTCAGAGACATCGGTAAGTACTGTGCCGGAACAAGCGGTGCATTGTAAATTGTTTGTTAATATGTGGTCAATTATTGTTGCCAAGTAGTCGGTGACTCTTCTGGGTTTTGTAATAGAAGGCAAAAATCCATTACTGACCAACAGATTAACATATTCTTCAGTTTTTTTATGGGAATCTATTTTCCGAAGATCAATATTGAGGTCTCCCATTATATAAGAATATTTTTCCTTTCCCTATTTAATTTCTGGATTATGCCATTTAAACGTGTTATGAACACATCAACATCTGCCCTAGGGGGAGTATTGGGTCTGTAAACAATACCGACTATTGTTTGGATTTCGTAAGTAAGTTCTATAAATATCGATTCGAAGACATGTGGTATAAAGACAGATAGATCCTCACGAATTTTATATTCAACATTTTCCCTGACAAAAAGTCCCACCCCACCTCTATGGACATCGTTTTCGGGTCTATTTGCATAACATGGGGGCTGGTAGCCAGGGAGGGTGTAAGAGATGTCATCGGGAATATGTGAAAGTGAAGTGTGGTTGAATTGAAGTCTTGGAATGTTACAGTCTACAGCTTATGATTCGTTGTGTATTATTCACATCTGCGTGCACGCCTTGTATTATTTGGCTTATATCCCACAACCAGTTTTTAAGCCTTTATAAAAAAGCACATGCTATAAAAATTTGATATTTTTTGTTCCCATTTCTTCAAAAAATCTATATCATGTGATCCCCCCTCCCTCGTTGGAACGAGCTCCACGAGCCCGTTCCCATGAGTGGGGAGGGGGCACCTGATATGGTTTTGTTAAATTTTTAAATATTTTTTTCTACTGCACAATTTGTATATTGCGGAGCGGATGCACCCTATTCTCCAAATAAGGGTTAATCGCTCGCTAGGTGGAGCCGAGGCGCATTGCTGTCTACTCATAAAAGTAAAAATTGTAAGAACCATGGCGCGCCGGAGCGACAGCTCATCTCAAAATCGAGAGAGTGCATGTACTAATGATATAATATCTCAAACACATAATATCATAATGCGAACTGATTAGAGTCCTTATTAGCTGCAATAACACGACGTACAATGCTAAAAAGAACTCGCACGATAATCACAAGAAAGTTTACACCGCACTCCAGACCCTCGTTCATTCTTTGGTCATGTTATCACAGCCAATGGGTTGAAATTAATGAATGGGAACAAAACGTATCCAATTCAAAGGCAACGAAAGCATCAGTTTCGCGGTGTATACTTACTGTCTTATTAATGTTACTCTGCTCACCTAGTCCGAAGTTATGGTTCTCTAATTATCTTTAATCATAGGTAGAAATCGTCTGATATCCGAATGTCGTCGAAGTCTTAATTCAGACAACTTGTTTATTCCACCATTAGACGAGTCGTGTTCTGCTGAAAACACTTCGCCTGCATCTCCAGGATGAACCTTGACCTCACGCGAGTTGAATGCCGAACTAGTCGAGTCTGGTTCTGCAGAACTCTACAAGACTCCTCCCCGTTTTATTACTTGTGTGATAATCTGTTGTATTCCTGTTCTGTTTCCTTTTCTACATGTGAATCTCACTGAGTATCTGTTGGTGAGATGTATTTACGGTAGTTTAGTTGACCGGCTGAAAGTCAGTGTTGATGATCTTCGGTTATGATGACATTTTGAGTCCACAGAATGGTGTGGTATAAGTCCGACTTAAAGCTGCAATATCTTAAAACTGATACAGTCGGGCTGCATTTTCTACGGTTAGATTGAGCAGCTGATCCCATGGCATATTTCTGGTCCTGGCGATTATCATGGCTACATCGCCTATGACTGCCGGTGAGGTTGTTTTCACGCCCACTGCATTACCGAAGTAGGGCGATCCAGTTACCACCAGGATACGGCTTGGGGAAACTCTGTTCAGCGCCTTTTGCTGCAGTTTGTTGAATCCGCTCACTTTCCTGTGAATCCAAAATAACAGACTGGGAAAGCATGTAGCCACTCGAAGACCATGTCCGGTGTTCCAGAAAAGCAGTGGAGGTGAATACAGTACGTGGAGAGTGTATTCCCACTAAATCACCCGCAGAGTGGAGATTCCACCCAAGTAATAATTGCAAATTTGTTGCAAAGCATAACAATCACAGGCAAAGTTCCAGCCAATGGACTTCCGGGTTAAACCCGGAGGTCAATTGGCTGAAAAATTGCTAGTGTTTTTACCCATATGTACAGAATTTGAAAGTGATACTTTGGGTGATAACTCTACTCCGCGGGTGTTTTTGTTACAATCCATTCTCCATGTACTTTATGCTGGGATGGTGCACAATTCTTCTTCGTCAAATGCAGGCATCTGGTGAAGACATCCATTCCAGGGTCACCACGAGTTCATCTGATGTGCAACACCAAGGGCTTGTGTGGGCGGGCCAGCTGGAGTAGTTTTTACAAAAAATTGGTCCTGTGTCCACCAGTCCGGGGTTGGCTCTGTTCTTTCTAGACCCATTTCTCCGAATGCTGCAACCGCTGGATTAGTCAAGCACCGTTCCAGTTGCAGGGAATGCTGATTTGTGAAACGGGTAGCATGTCTTGGATGGAAACCTACAGCTGCTTTCCATTTCCGGTTGGATGATAGGCTCATTGGGTAGGTGTCCGGGTCACAGTAAACTGTGACACCCTACTACTTTCACTGATTTTTAAGGTGGCCTCTCCACTGGAAAATATGAACTATTCTATTCCATCGCAGTAACATTATATCGACCATACACCATTTGTCGTGTGCGATCAAAATGGAAGCGGCTGTCAATAGCTGCTGGTAGGGCTGCAGGTACCCATTCTGCAGCTGCTCTTTCTAGATTTCCTTTGAAACATTGACTCACTGATGAACACTGTCTTAGATGTCTGCAGGGCTGTGACTTCTAATGCTTCTGATGTTGCAATGGCAGTAACCTCGACCGGCTCCTCTGGAATCCTTGACACCATGGCAGAAATCTTTCTTCTCGGTTGGTGCTCTGAACTGGGTCTTGCAGGTGACGCTAAACTCCTGGCTTGAGGGGCTTATCGGAAATCTGCTGAGCTAGCTGCAGGTTGGGCTGGTCGACTCCTACCGCCTCAAATGACCCTGTCCACAGTCTCTCCCTTCCCACCCTCAAACTCCCCCACTGGTCCTCTGCTTCGACACATTATCTAACACTGAATAACCTTGGACCAACAAATGTGAACCACCATGCCCTGTAATTACATTGATGCCCGATGAAGGTGAATTTAAATCCCTCTCTCCTACTGGTCTCACCAGATTAATACTTCTACCACAGATTTCACTTATGTGCTACCATGGGTCTTTTTAACTCACCAAACGAGATCTATTTCAGTGGCCCTGGCACCCCTCCTGGATCCTAAGGCCAGCCTTCCCCGTCTATGTCCAGGGGGTAGAGGCTTCATATACCTCGCATCCTGTGGACTTCACCTGTGGTTCTGTGATTGCATTAGCTGCTCCTAGATGAACCACATGATCTACTTCCTCAAAAAATATTCCCCACTTTTTGTGAACTATGGTACAATAATGACAAGCACCGCGTGATAAATTCCTTAGTGGAACTCCAACTTTACAACAGTTCTTGAAAGCGAGCCGGCGTTGAGATGACGACTGTCTGGACAGTGCTGAATTATCATATTGTACTGGCTTAATTCTTCGAGTCAACGGGCAATTTGCCCTTGTGACTCCTAAAGACCTCAACAACCCAGTTAAGCCGCTGTGGTCCATTCGAAAAATGAAAGATCGACCCAATAAGTAGTGCCTAAACTGTCGGGTAGACCTAACCACTGCGAACAACTCTTTGCAGGCGGTGCAATATCTCCGCTGCTCAGTAGACAGGACAAAACTGCCATAGGCTATTACCTCTTCCTTACAATTTTCCACCTGTAATAACTCGGCACATATAGCGTATTCTGAACTATCAGTGTCCAGCAGAAACGTATGTTTAAGACTGGGTAGTCCCAACACAGGTGCTGGCGACAGAGCTTCTTTTATACCCTAAAATGCCAACTGTTGCTGCTTATTCCAACAGAATGTCTTTTTTCCTGTTATCAGGTAGAGAGGGCTGCCAATGTAGCATAATTATTGATAAAGGGGTGGTGATAGTTCGCTAGCCCAAGAAATCGCTCCACGTCTTTGGATCAGGCCAGTCCTTCACAGCCTTGATTGTTTCCTAACCCACCTTTATACAATTCTTGGAGACAACTCGTCCCAACAATACAATTTGTCTTGAAAAAGTTCGTACTTCTTCGACTTGAGATTCAAATCATATTACCGAAATCGTCCAAAGACTGCTTTCATGTTTTGCAAATGACTTCCAAAATCTTGCCCTAAAACCTCTAATATCGTCCAGAAATGCCAGGGCGGTATCCCAATTCACACCATGCAGAAACAGATTCAGCACTTTTGAAAATGTGGCGGGCGCGTTGCATAACTATAACCCAAACCCCATTTTTACAAATTCAAACACCCCATATTTTGAAATAAATGTAGTTGTTGGCCCTTCTCATCAGTCTTAACCCGCCAGTATGCCGAATTTGCGAAACCAGATATTACCGGCTAGGGTGTCTAAGCAATCATGAACTAAGGGAATGGAGAATAAATCCTTGATGTTGGCCGACTTCAGGGTTCTATAGTCCACGCACCATCTTACATTACCATCACGTTTACGAATCAGAACTGGGGCTGATGCCCATTCTAACGACGATGGCTTGATAACTTTTACCTTCAATATTTTATCTAAATGAGCTTTTTCCTCATCAATGAAGCATGCTGGTGTATGCCCCATCCGTTGTTTAACGGGCGTTACTGTTCCAGTATCAATTTTCTGTTGAAGACCATTAAAATTCCCCAAGTCAAACTCATCCTGAGCAAAGACATCCTGGTATTCAATCAGAAGTGCCACAAGTTCTTGCTTCTGTGAACGAGACACACCAAAAACCAGATCTCTCTCCTAACTGCGACAGATGTTCAGGAACCATTAAGGGCCTTTCTGTGGATTCTGGGCTTGCAGTTACTTGATGTACACTATTGGTCCCGTCCTGTGAAATAGGGTACCATTCAGTTACAATGCTCATTGTGTCCACTGTATCTATGGTATTATTATTATTTGTTACATTTACCAAACACAAAACTGGCTCATACCCCGCTGAGTGAGCGGTGCGTGGTATAAGCAGAGTCCTGTCCGAAAATGACTCAATCATAAAGTCGGGCATCACTCTATCTATTTTGCATTTTACGCGTACCACTGATTTCGGTGGTTCCACTGTCCTTTGTGGTACCGTAACGCGTGCAACAGAAGGCGCAACTTCTGCCTTGGGAGATGTCATTTGAATTATCTCCCCTTCCAGATACAAAAGTAGGTTCTCAGTTTCCAGGTTAGCTCGATGGGCTTTGAGGAAGTCCATACCTACTAAAATTTCATCCTCGATGTTGGCTACATATACATGTTGAGTGAATGCCTTCTGTCCTTCTACTATATCGTCCCCTGAGTTCCAATGTGTCCCACTTGCACATAGAACACACTGGAACTCAGGGGACGATATGTCCGGTCATATTCATTTGTCGTCCAGCTGCATACATCACAACTCTTTTAATTACTATTAGATTACTGTTCAGTGAACTGAGCAAGCGATCAGATATTGTTGTAACTTCTGCTGCAGTATCCACTACCGCATGTGTTCTAATACCTTCCATTTGAAATGAAATGTAATGTAGGGAGTTAAGGAAGTATGGGGGGGGGGGGGGGGAGTCGACTAGGCTGACGACGTTCACTGGCCGCAATAAGCTCACCCATCTTTCCAGTCACCCCTTCCAGGGCTTTTTTCTACCTGCCAGCCCGCTTTTCCATGCTTACTCTCAGACTGTTAATATCAGCTATCATCTGGGAAATTTGCTTGCACATCTTCCCTAGCTGCTGGCCCACGTCAGCTGTCCTCGATGATTCACTTCATTTCACTGGGCTGTTTGCATTGAGTCCTGTTCTAACTGGGCGAGGGTGCAATGGCTCAGTAGGTAGAGATGCAGAACCTGCGACAACCGCGTTGTGTCCTTGGGCAAGCAACTTCACCCCCATCGCCTACATGATGGCACGGTGACGTTGTATACTAAGGCGTACTGCTCGTCGATGGTGCACTTGTCTTCAGCCAAAGCAAACCCAGTGGAGTTAGTATGTTGGGGAGTCTGACAGTTGCTCGCCATTGCTCGGTGGTTCTCTCCGGGTACGCCGACTTCCTCCACCCGTAAAACTGTCTGACACGAGGTAACCCTGGCTGTGGAAAAGTGTCGTTAAACTTTAATAAATAAATCTAACTGGCTGTGCGAGTTAGCTGTGGCTTGAATTCTGACAGGGCTGTCCGATCTTCTCTCAGGACCTCCATATCTATTATCTCTTCGGCTCTTTCTGTCATAAATTGCTTCGGTATTGTGTTCGAAGAGCCTAATGAGATCAATTGCCTCTTCAATTGATCTTGGTCTCTAATTGGCTGCATACTGCCTCGGTTCCCTAGCAATGCTACCATGACAAACTCTTATGCTAGTCTGCTGATGGCAAAGTACGAAATGCTCTGGACGCCAAAGACAGAACTCTATCCGCCCACTCCTCTTATGTTTCACCCGAGTCTAGTCGGGCATTAAATTGTTCTTGTGCAGTTTCAGCTATTTCCTGATTGATAAATCTCTTTTCAAATCTGCGAATGTGTTCAAAATAATCCAAGTTCTGTTCCCTGTCTGCAAGAAACGTGTAACACTCGCTTGCATTCCCATCAAGGCACCAACACAGGCTGCATTACCTCCCTAACAGTCCACACCTGTGAGTCTGCATATTTTGTAAATTTCATAATAAATGCTCTGCAACTTGAAGTCCCATCATAGGCCAAAAATGTGGGTATATACGGGGCATTTCGTCCTTGGTTTTCTCCGTAACCACTATTAGGATTCCCAGGATGTCATCGAGGTCTGATTCTGAATTCAGCTCACATTCACTCCTGCGAATAGAGCCCATGGGTTTGGCTGTTCCTCTGGACGGTCTCTATATTTTCTATTGCACATATCAATGATCTATGATCTCCATTCCTGTACCCCCTATCCCAAGGTGTCCCAAGTTCATCGGGCCGTTCTCTCTCTTGTAGGTTGCCTGTGATGGGTCTACCTCCATGGAGAAAATAATCCTGTTCCTCCCACATGTTACCTTACCCATCGTCATTTATTCCATATGTTGACTATCTTTTCATTACGCTTTGGCTTTTGTCTAGACACACCGATACATAATGTGTTTTATAGGTGGCGGGGGGGGGGGGGGGGGAGTTACTGTAGATTGGCTTTCTCAATTACTGAAGTTAACTTTTGATGAGCTTCATAGCCTGGGTGCTCTTGCAATTGTGACTGCTCCAAGACTGCCTCACGCACTTCCAGACTATGTGGGTCCTTGTCTCGGTCATCTCCAGCCGATGTGTCTTGGGGGGTAAAATCAATGCGGTACCATAATGTTTCAGTTATTCGTAAGTATGGTTTCCTGGTTAAAGAATCACGTCTCAAGTTTTCCACACTTTCTCTCCCCCAAATAATAGATTCGGCTATTTTTATCCGAACTCCAGCCAGGCAATTTCTAGAGATCAGAATGGGGGCAATTATTTATTTTGATTGTGTCCATGGTTGACGAATAGGCTTACAACCTCAGCAACTTACCAAATCTTTTAAAAAAACAATCGATTCTCTGACCTCTGGAACCTTTCCGTTTTCAAGGCTTGTCCAAAAATACCAAAAACGTTGCCTGGAACATTGTATTTACAGCAAACGTAAATGTTCACCAATAGCAATAGGCTACTTCCAGATCTTTACACCAAGTCGAGCCATGATAAAAGTCCGACAAAATGGTAATATCTGTTCACAAAAAATCCCAAATATCTTACCACCCGCCTGCAAACTGTGAGATCAGTCTTCCAAATCTTCGTAAAAACAACGCGAGCGATATTCCGCGATGGCAGTTAACGCTGATGGAATAAAACTGGGTGACCGTACGACAAGTGAATTTCGACAATTTGACAAAGTAGTAACTTGAGAAACATTTATGAAAGAAATTAATTACAGATTGTCCAGAAAGGTTACTTTGGCATTGCTTATAAATTTAAGTATTACTTTCATTGAAGAAGTTAAGAAAAGTTAAACTTTTGTTTTGTCAATTTAAATAATTACCAAAAGTGCCAATGCTTTACACTGCCAATCTGATATCCCACGAGGAGATTTCGGCAGTGCCAGTTTAAAAATTAGTGTGCTCGTAGCGTCAGTGTTGTATTAATGTTACTCTGCTCACCAAGACCGAAGTTCTGGTTCTCTAATAATCTTTAATCATACACTGCAAAAAATATAGCTTCTCTTTAGAACCAAAACTGGTTCTAATCTTGTCCCTGAGATGGAACCAGTTCTGTTTAAACAGTATTTATTTCAAATCAAATAAATTTATAAAGATTAACATTAAATATTAACAGAATTAAACATAAATTGAGGGGGTTTCAGTCGTAAGTTTAGAGCTCATACGAGGCTGTCTCAAATCATTATTAAGCAAAGGAGATATGAACAGTTGGCATATCGAACCAGTTTTGGTTCTATACAGAACCAAAACTGGTTCGATATGCCAACTGTTCATACCTCCTTTGTTTCAAAATGTTTGGCGACTGCGTTGAATAAGCTCCAAGGTTACTGCTGAATCTACTTCAGTTCATGTAATATTCTGTTAAAATTGAATGCTAATCTTGGTAAATTTATTTCATTTGAAATAAATACTGTTTAAACAGAACTGGTTTCATCTCAGGGACAAGATTAGAACCAGTTTGGGTTCTAAAGAGAACCTATATTTTTTTGCAGTGTAGGTAGATCTCGTCCGATGTCCGAAAGTCGACGGAGTCTTAATTCAGACAACTTATTCCTCCATTAGACGAGTGCTCTGTCGAAGACACCGCGCGTGCAACCCCAGGATGAACCGCGACCTCACGCGAGTTGAATGCCAAAGTAGTCGAGTCTGGTTCTGCTGAACTCTACTACATTACTAATCGTCTCTGTAACAATACGTCTTCCAGGACTGTTGGTGTGGAACGTGGTGGCTCAGTGGTTACGGCATTGGACTTCAAATCGAAATGTCCACGGTCCGATCCCTCGCCAGGGGTAACTGCGTTGTATCCTTGGGCAAGGCACGTCATCCCGATTGCCCACGTGGGTGGGTGGGGGGGGGGGCACGGTGACTTTGTGTACTAAGGCGTAATGAACGTCGATGGTGCACTTACAGTTAAAACTAGAAGTCCTGTCTTGAAATGCGCACAGATAGCACGCCGATCTGCGCGTTAAACTACTCGTTATGACCCTAGTAAGGCTATCAAATTCTGTACATGTGGCATGTGCACAAGAAATGTTTCAGCCAATGGACCTCCGTGTAACCCGGAGGTCCATTGGCAGAAACATTGCCTGTGCTTGCTATGAGTAACCAGGAGAACCTGCCGTGCTTTGGATACCATCCCATATGGCAATTGCGCACAATTCCTACGCGCAATTAAGCCTAGATAAGCGCACAGTTCGTGACAGGACTTCTAGTCTGAACTGTACCTTCAACCGCTGCTAATTTTGCTTGTGCAGGATTAGTAAGTTGGGGAGTCTGACAGTTCCTCTCCGCTGCAGTGTGGTTCTCTCCGGTTACTATGGGTTCCTCCATCCGTAAAACTGTCCGAGACGAGGTGACCCTGGCTGTCGAAAGTGTCGTTAAACCCCAATAAAAAAAGAAAAAAAGGTCTGTTGGTTCTTGCAGATCAAAGATATCAATGCATTTAAAACTTCTCTGTGCTACTTTTAGGTCTACAGCCTATAGCCGCGGGAATTATTATCATCACTATCTGCTGATAATTTAGAAGCACGATAAAATGTGTACCTTGGTCACAAAGAAGTTGTGTATCTTAGGTGAGCGAGCACGATAGCGCACATCAGAAACGAAGCACACGACATTTATTGAAATCAAATAATTTAAGTTAACATGCGGAGGGGGGTGGGGGGCTTGTATAAATAGACATTTTATAACAGACCTAGATGGGAGGGAGGGTTTGTGACTGCCGACAGATCAGAAAACTACCAGCACTTCATGTCAAATGAATCGAAAAATAAAAAAAATGGGCATTTTAAAACAGAACTAGACGAGAAGATTTGATCATACAAAATACGTACACTTTAAGTTAACTTCAGTAGGGGAAGTAGAGCTGTACATCTTAAAGCAGAACTGCATACGAAAGTTTTTTATGCCCCCGACTTGAAAAGTCGAAGGTATCTAGTGGAGACCTCCGTACGTCCGTCCGCCTGTCAGTCCGCGCGTCCGTCCGTCCCAACATTTTCTCTTGTATCCCAGCCACTGCTACTCCGATTTGAATGATATTTGGTGTTATGATAGAGCAGCATTGGGTAACCATACCTCTGTAACATGAGTTTTTCCACACATTCTTTCCATAGTTATGACCCTTTTCACTATTTCGACTTAGAAAATTTTTGGCGTCTCGGGGGCATTGACACACGCTTTGCGTTGCGCCTCTTGTTACCAGAAATGGTAATTTTGAATCAGGACTAGGTGCGACAGATTGGGACTGCCAGATGATCATAAAACAGGTACAAACATTTCAAGTCAATGTAGCGGGCAAATCATAAATGGACCTTTTAACACTTTGAACGCTGATGGTATCTTCCACGTCAGTTCAGTGACAGCAGTTGGAAGAGTCCATATTTGATATGTGGGGGTGGGACTAATTAATATTTTCTCAAGGCTGTACGTTGAAAATATGATTTGTTTACCATACAAATTCACAGAGGAACCTTGTGCGTTATGAATTGAGATCGCATGACCATCCTGGCCCGAAAACTTGTCTCTCGGGTTCAAAAGGTTAAAACAATACTAGGTGGAAAGTTTAAGACTGCCGACACATCAGGAGAAAATTTAAATAATCCAAGTGAACATGTGTGGGGAAATCAGAATGCACATTTTAAAACAGATCTTGGGAAAGTTTGTTATTGCCGGCAGATTGTGAAAAATACAAATTTTTCAAGTCAGTACAAACATTTCGAGTCAATGTGAAGATTTTAAAACAGAACAAGACAGGAAGGGACTGTCGGCAGATCATCAAGACGAACCGACACTTTTAGTCAACGTGAGTTGGTAAATTGGACATTTTAAATCAGACCTAGATATGAAGATTTGTCACAGCTCGTTGTTCATAAAACGTGATAACATTTCAACATAACGTGGTTGGGAAAATCAGAAATGGACTTTTTATAGCAGAACTATATGAGTAGGTTTCATCATAGAATAGATATAGACTTTGACGTGAGTGGAGAAAGCCAGATGTGTACATTTTAACCCTTTACCCAACGTAACGACCAAAACCGACCAGCGCGATTCTCAAAAAGCGCCAATTAATTTTCATTATTTTTTCATTTTTCGTCTCTAAAACATAGGTTATGACACCTCATTGGAACGAGCTCATCGAGCTCGTTCCAATGAGTGGTCATAACCTATGTTTTTGAGACAAAAAATGAAAACAATTAGTTATTCAAGAATTTGTTTTGCAAGTGTCGTCTGCTTTTCATGTTAGGTAAAGGGTTAAAGCAGATATTGTAGGGTGTGTGTCACTTGTGGCAGATCAGAAAGAAGTTCAAACAATTCTAACCATCACAAGTGGAAAATCAGAAACTGGTTTTCTAAAACAGAGGTGGAGGGGAAGGTTTGTGGCTGCTGACAGATCCTACAGAAGTATAAGCAATACAAGTCATCGCGATGGTGAAACCAGAAATTAACATTTTAAGATACAACTAGATGGAAAGGTGTGACTGCCGGCAGATCATTCAAAATTACAAGGAATTCAAACCAACGTGAGTGGTGAAATAACAAATTGACATTAAAAGCAGAACGAAGGGTGGGGTTGTTGTTACTTCCGGTATATCAGAGATAGACGGAGAGGTTTGTGACCGCCGACAAATCATAAAAAGTATAGAAACATTTCATGTTGACGCCAGCAGACGTCATTGGGAGAAATCAGATATGGGCATTTTGAAACAGAACTACGTGAGAAGGTTTGGGACTGTCGCCAGATTAAAAAAGGTACAAACAATTCGGAACAACGTGAGTAGGGAAATCCGAAATGGACAATTTGAAAGCGAACTAGACAGGGAGGTTTGGACTGCCGGTGGTAGGCGCGTAACCATGATTCTGTAATAGGGGTGCTCCACCCATGTTTTGGGGGGAGGGTAGTTGTGATTTGTTTTGGGGGGAAGGGGAGTCCAGAGACTCCCCTATTCTTAATTAGTACCCTCCGGTCGTTACTCTCCTCCCACTTTGTCCTAACTAGGACTCTCCTGTCGCTACAACCTCATTCACTTTCTCTAGGTACAAGGCCTCCAATCCAAACTTTTTTTGCAATATTCAGTGCTCTAAGAGCGAACGTGAGTCATCTGTAGCGTGTGCAGCCCAAAACTGGAGGCCATTTTACGACTCTGTTTGTTATGATAAAGTTGCATTGGGTCAATATTTTAGAGGGCAGGAAAACGTTTAGGGTGCCAAGTCCCCCCCCCCCACACACCCAGCCACACCCCACCTCCCTGCTACGCCACTGGTAGGTAGATCATAAAAAGTACAAACAAATCGTGTCAACGTTACTGATGAAATCAGAATTGGACATTTTAAAACACAGCTGGATGGGAAGGTTTGTGACTGTCGGCAAGTTATCAAAAAAGTATTAACACATGATGCCAAAGTAAGTGGGTAGATCATAAATTGACATTTTTTAAACAGAACTAGGTAAGAAAGTGTGGGACTGCCGGCAGATTAAAAAGCGGTACAAACAATTCAGCGTTAGTGTGGTTTATCAGAAATAAACATTTTGAAACAGAACTTATTGAGAAGGTTTAGTACTGTCGTCAGATAATAAAAAGGTACAAACAGTATTCATGCTGGTCCCAAACTGTCTGCCGCCATATTTGTAAACATACGGTATATTTTATTGCCAAACAAGGTATTTCGGTGCCAAAACGTTTTTTTTGGGGGGGGGAGGGGGGGAGGGGGGGGGTGGGGTGCTTCTCTTCACTGTCTGATCCAAATAAATTGATCGTGTTTTAAAAAATGAACTGGCAATTTTTTCAAGAGTAACGTGAAAATTGGTCACGGGACAAATCCGAGAGAGCTAGAAAGTTCTAACGAAATCTCTGGTAGGCAAAAAGGGCGGCCACATAAGTAAAATCTCTGCCACGTATTCAATTAATGGCCAGGCTCTCCGAAAGAATCTGCTCTTGGTGATGCGACCTGCATCCCATAAGTGGATAGATGTTGGTATTTTATTGTCCGTACGCGTACTGGTGGCAGCTCGGCTGGTTAGCTTCCTACTTTTTTGTTTTTTTTTCCGTTTCTTCTTTCTCGGTGGAGGTGGAGGTGGAGATTCTTTGACTTTTGGCGGTGAAGGCTGTGGGTCCATGGTGTTTTTGGCTAGTGTTGTTGCCAAAATAACTTAGAATTGTAGTGCCGCCGTTGCCTTTTTGAGTTCTGCCGGCTGGCTATCCATGTGCTCATTTCGGAGGGTGGCTTCTCGCTTGGCTACTTCCATGAGCTCTTTTGTTCGTTTTAGGTCAACAGTGAGGGAGCTGTGTGTGGACTCTTCAGTGCCCACAATATGTTGTTCCAGTTCATGGGCAAGCTTGGTTATTTCTTCATCATCTTCCTGTTTAGCGTTGGGGTCCAGGCTGGAGATGGAACTGGAGAGAGAGAGAGAGAGAGAGAGAGAGAGAGAGAGAGAGAGAGAGAGAGAGAGAGAGAGAGAGAGAGAGAGAGAGAGAGAGAGAGAGAGAGAGAGAGAGAGAGAGAGAGAGAGAGAGAGAAAGAGAGAAAGAGAGAGAGAGAGAGAGAGAGAGAGATGTCTGGTGTATGGGTCGTGTCTGTTGGTGGCGTTTCCTGCGAGATAGAGTCGTGGACTTCCATCTCCTCTTCCTTCTCTTCGCGGGATTCTTCTATCTTCTTTTTTTTTCTTCCAATACTCTGAGAGCTTGGCATCCCGGCGCATTGGGGACGGGCTTTTCTTCTTTCCCTTGTACTTTGACCTCTTAGCGTTCTCCGGGTGAGGACCAGAGCCCGACTAGGCAAAGGTGCTACCACTCCCCAGAGAGGCCGATGGGCTGCTGGCTTCTTTGGTCTCCTTGCTGGAGCCATTTCGGGTGGTATTGGAAAGTCTAATATCACCTGGCAGGAGGTATCACCAGAAACATGCATGGTACAGTTTCGGGTGTTACCCAGTGTTATTCAGACATGTTAACATGTCCAATAGCTTCTGTGGAAAGTTCATTTTGCTGTGGTTAGTGGTGCTCACGGAGAATCCAGTGGAGCATCCGAACTGATCGACAGTCAAACGATTTTATATAATGGTCAGGCTGAATGATGTTGGCTCATATATGCGTTGTTGCACTCAGATAATAATAGATTAATCGACTAATTACTCGTCCACTGAGTTTCAATGTGTTCTATGTGTCTACTGGCAGCCTACTGGCACAGGGGACGTACTGTTAATCCAGTGCGCTTAACGGGTCGCGAGTCTTTATAAAGGGGTGTATTCAATTTGACAAATATGTCACTCTTGGTGATGTGAAGTATTTATCTAATTAAATGCAGCCGTTTGTTGATAACCTACTATGTTTTATTGGACACAAAAAACACAATGTCCCGATACCAACCCCGCAAAACCTTGCCGTGGCGGCGCCATGAGGGGGGTGGGGGGCTATGGTGGGGGGGGGAGGGAAGTACTTACCCCTCCACTTTTTTCGCCAAGCGTAGTAAAAAAATACTATCATTTTAATGTTTGTATCGAACGTTGCGGTGTAATGGTGTGTATGCTTAATTCCATTTTCCCAAGTGCACTAAATCAGAGAAGTTTTTAAATTATGTTTGTGTGTGCCCCCCCCCCCCCCCCCACCTCCTCCCCCCCCCCCCCCCCCCCATCGAGCTCGTTCCAATGAGTGGTCATAACCTATGTTTTTGAGACAAAAAATGAAAACAATTAGTTATTCAAGAATTTGTTTTGCAAGTGTCGTCTGCTTTTCATGTAAAGCAGATCTTGTGGGGTGTGTGTCACTTGTGGCAGATCAGAAAGAAGTTCAAACAATTCTAACCATCACAAGTGGGAAATCAGAAACTGGTTTTCTAAAACAGAGGTGGAGGGGAAGGTTTGTGGCTGCTCACAGATCCTACAGAAGTATAAGCAATACAAGTCATCGCGATGGTGAAACCAGAAATTAACATTTTAAGATACAACTAGATGGAAAGGTGTGACTGCCGGCAGATCATTCAAAATTACAAGGAATTCAAACCAACGTGAGTGGTGAAATAACAAATTGACATTAAAAGCAGAACGAAGGGTGGGGTTGTTGTTACTTCCGGTATATCAGAGATAGACGGAGAGGTTTGTGACCGCCGACAAATCATAAAAAGTAGAAACATTTCATGTTGACGCCAGCAGACGTCATTGGGAGAAATCAGATATGGGCATTTTGAAACAGAACTACGTGAGAAGGTTTGGGACTGTCGCCAGATTAAAAAAAGGTACAAACAATTCGGAACAACGTGAGTAGGGAAATCCGAAATGGACAATTTGAAAGCGAACTAGACAGGGAGGTTTGGACTGCCGGTGGTAGGCGCGTAACCATGATTCTGTAATAGGGGTGCTCCACCCATGTTTTAGGGGGAGGGTAGTTGTGATTTGTTTTGGGGGGAAGGGGAGTCCAGAGACTACCCTATTCTTAATTAGTGCCCTCCGGTCGTTACTCTCCTCCCACTTTGTCCTAACTAGGACTCTCCTGTCGCTACAACCTCATTCACTTTCTCGAGGTACAAGGCCTCCAATCCAAACTTTTTTGCAATATTCAGTGCTCTAAGAGCGAACGTGAGTCATCTGTAGCGTGTGTAGCCCAAAACTGGAGGCCATTGTACGACTCTGTTTGTTATGATAAAGTTGCATTGGGTCAATATTTTAGGGGGCAGGAAAACGTTTAGGGTGTCAAGTCCCCCCCCCCCCCACACCCAGCCACACCCCACCTCCCTGCTACGCCACTGGTAGGTAGATCATAAAAAGTACAAACAAATCGTGTCAACGTTACTGATGAAATCAGAATTGGACATTTTAAAACACAGCTGGATGGGAAGGTTTGTGACTGTCGGCAAGTTATCAAAAAAGTATTAACACATGATTCCAAAGTAAGTGGGTAGATCATAAATTGACATTTTTTAAACAGAACTAGGTAAGAAAGTGTGGGACTGCCGGCAGATTAAAAAAAGCGGTACAAACAATTCAGCGTTAGTGTGGTTTATCAGAAATAAACATTTTGAAACAGAACTTATTGAGAAGGTTTAGTACTGTCGGCAGATAATAAAAAAGTACAAACAGTATTCATGCTGGTCCCAAACTGTCTGCCGCCATATTTGTAATCATACGGGATATTTTATTGCCAAACAAGGTATTTCGGTGCCAAAACGTTTTTTTTTTTTTGGGGGGGGGGGGGGGGGGAGGGGGGGTGGGGTGCGTCTGTTCACTGTCTGATCCAAATAAATTGATCGTGTTTTAAAAAATGAACTGGCAATTTTTTCAAGAGTAACGTGAAAATTGGTCACGGGACAAATTCGAGAGAGCTAGAAAGTTCTAACGAAATCTTCGGTAGGCAAAAAGGGCGGCCACATAAGTAAAATCTCTGCCACGTATTCACTTAATGGCCAGGCTCTCCGAAAGAATCTGCTCTTGGTGATACGACCTGCATCCCATAAGTGGATAGATGTTGGTATTTTATTGTCCGTACGCGTACTGGTGGCAGCTCAGCTGGTTAGCTTCCTACTTTTTTGTTTTTTTCCGTTTCTTCTTTCTCGGTGGAGGTGGAGGTGGAGATTCTTTGACTTTTGGCGGTGGAGGCTGTGGGTCCATGGTGCTTTTGGCTAGTGTTGTTGCCAAAATAACTTAGAATTGTAGTGCCGCCGTTGCCTTTTTGAGTTCTGCCAGCTGGTTATCCATGTGCTCATTTCGGAGGGTGGCTTCTCGCTTGGCTACTTTCATGAGCTCTTTTGTTCGGTTTAGCTCAACAGTGAGGGAGCTGTGTGTGGACTCTTCAGTGCCCACAATATGTTGTTCCATTTCATGGGCAAGCTTGGTTATTTCTTCATCGTCTTCCTGTTTAGCGTTGGGGTCCAGGCTGGAGATGGAACTGGAGAGAGAGAGAGAGAGAGAGAGAGAGAGAGAGAGAGAGAGAGAGAAAGAGAGAGAGAGAGATGTCTGGTGTATGGGTCGTGTCTGTTGGTGGCGTTTCCTGTGAGATAGAGGCGTGGACTTCCATCTCCTCTTCCTTCTCTTCGCGGGATTCTTCTATCTTCTTTTTTTTTCTTCCAATACTCTGAGAGCTTGGCATCCCGGCGCATTGGGGACGGGCTTTTCTTCTTTCCCTTGTACTTTGACCTCTTAGCGTTCTCCGGGTGAGGACCAGAGCCCGACTGGGCAAAGGTGCTACCACTCCCCAGAGAGGCCGATGGGCTGCTGGCTTCTTTGGTCTCCTTGCTGGAGCCATTTCGGGTGGTATTGGAAAGTCTAATAGGAACCACAAGCGGGCCGTAGGCCCGCAAAGGGTTCCACATACCCAGTCAGATAAATGTGTTCCAGAACAGAATTCTCTATAGCCGTCAATTTGATTTTTGAAGTGGACAGTAAATTTCAGTGAAAAAATTACGTAACTTCCGGTGTCGAATTGCCGATTCAATTGCAATTGGCCTATCCCTCTGCATGGGAAATCCTTGGCTGAATATTCGGTCTTTTTGCTGCACTTGCAACCTAATTCGCCTCAAAGCTTTGCGTGATACATACATATCCACACTTCAGGGGTAACCAAGGCCTTCTCATCTGAGAACCACGACAAATCAGCGGCCAGTCAAAGTGTTGTTATTATTACTCGAATTCTGTCCTTCTGGAGGTTTGTCAATATGCTCAGCTGATGATCTCGTTTTTTCAGAACGAACTCTCCTGATTTCGTTGCAACTTGTCTGCCGGTGATCGCCTTGATCGAAAAAAAACTCACATATAACCGATAATATAACTGATAATTGTTGGTATTGCATAAGCTAATCATTTTCAAAGAATTTTAACAAAAATTGAAGCAATATGCCGAGCGCCCGCTATGGTCAGTTGGCATGGCTAAATACTTTTATTAAACAGAATGAAGAATGATTTACACATGTTACTTCACATAAAAATACAGCTGTTTAGAATACATTCAGAAACCAACTCTACCGCCCAGGAAAAACCAGAGATAAAAAACTAATTTTACATAGAAAAAACTCTGGAAACCTGCGGTCGGCGTATTGTAAAATTGGTCTGTATTCTCGAGGCGCCGACCTCCGCCTCACACATCATAACCTACTATTCGTAAAAATGGTGTCCAACCGACACGAAAGCGCTGGCTAGAATGACCTTCCAGTCAATTCACAAACCAATTGAGGTCACTTCCCATCATTAAGAAACCAAATACCCCGTGCACAACTCATCCAACGATTAATCAGTAACAAATAACCCTTTACTTCTCCAACCACCCACCACCGAAAAAGAAATACTTTCACGTACCTACAATACAACTTTTTCTCGCTATACTTCGAAACGCGAGAAAATAATATTATATTGGTGCGATTGTATACAGATATGTATTGACACGTATCTCATGAAGTATCAAGATGAATAGAAACGCAGTTTTTGAATTATCCGAATGTTAAGGTGTTGTACAATAAAAGTAAGGAAAAGTTTGCTTTAACCCTTTACCTAACATGAAAAGCAGACGACACTTGCAAAAAAATTCTTGAATAACTAATTTTTTTTCATTTTTTGTCTCAAAAACATAGGTTATGACCCCTCATTGGAACGAGCTCGACGAGCTCGTTCCAACGAGGGGTCATAACCTATGTTTTTGAGACAAAAAATGAAGATATTTTGAAAATTAATTGGCGATTTTTGAGAATAGCGCTGGCCGGTTTTGGCCGTTACGTTGGGTAAAGCGTTAAAAAGGGTATACAGACATTTCGTCCGCAAGCCGAGTCGTCCGCTTACAATTTTACCCATTGAGTTCGCCAGCGCACCGAATTTTTCCCAATTCGTCGGCTTGCAATTTTACGAAATTCGTCCGCAAAGGGTTTGAATGTCATTAAAACATGGAATATAAAATTAATGATAGCCTACATGTATGTACTCAGATTCAAACGAAATAATGATATTTATTTAGTACACACGATTCGCAAGATAATAACAGCATAGCATAGGAAATATTTTTCAATGAATAATTGCGAAATTATAAGATCATGTTACGGAACTTAATATAAGATGCTTTGATGCATTTCTTAATATAATTATAACAAGTTTTGATGCGTTTCTCAATATAATTAATTCCTGTAATACATTTGCTAATAATTTCGCGATTCTTCATTGTAAAGCACCAGTGACACTCTTCCAAGAATAATTGCAAAATTATAAGATTATGTTGCGGAACATAATATAAAATAAATTTTGATGTGTTTCTTAATATAATTAATTCTTATACGTTTGCTAATAATTTTGCAATTATTCACTGTAAAGCGCCAGTGGCGCACTTCAATGAATAATTGCAAAATTATAAGATTATGTTGTGGAACTTAATATAACATACATATACTTTAAGAGCTTTTGCTGTAATAATATAATTATTTTTGGTAATCCATTGAATAAACAGTCTTCAGAGCCACGTTAAACAGTATCAAAATTAATTAGATGGTTGAGTAGTTTATTTTGTTCTGATATTTCTGTTTTCAGAATTTTGTATAAGTTTATGAAATTTTAATGCAAGGAGGTACATTAAGATATATTACAATAGTTAATATACAATAAAGTATACAATAAAATTATCATATATATAAATAAATAAAAAATGATTCAAAACACAATGCTTCAATACTTTCCCCCAGCGAGCGAGTTTCGGACGAGTTGGGTAAAATTGCAGCGACGATTTGGTTAGCGGACGAAATGGGTGTAATTAAAAAAAAAAGCGATACTGACAGGTTGCTTTCAGTCCCGTTAGAAATTAAAACAAAGTAATAATGTGTTACTTTTTGGTGCCATCTGTATTTCTGAACAGTGCTTCGTAGTTTTGAACACTAAAAAATGGAAAATAATAACCTTTTTGGATATTTAACCTCCATTGAAAATGGCATGCCATCTTTATTCGTGAACTGGTGAAAGATTCGGCCGGGGAAAACTCGGCCCAGGGAAGATGCGTCCAAAAGAAAAGCAGTACACATCTGTTAGGATATTTTAGATACGCTATGATATTCGTTTCAACTCCTAAAAAATAATTCTTAAAAAAAAAATTAATATATTGATCGATATTTATTGAAAAAAGTATTAATATACATGTATATCGTCGAGCAATTATCTCTGCAGTAAATTCACATTCGATGTGTTCTGTAATAATTAACGTCTCTCATCTGTGAGAATGGTATCCAGTCAATTTGGCCCCAAGTCATTTTGGCCACTGGTCACTTCGGCCAAAGTCACCTCAGCCCTAGTCACTTCGGCCCCAGTCACTTCGGCCCTTGGTCATTTCAGCACCATTTTGTGTGTAGAAATCTATAAAGATCAGCACATGGTTTATATTTAGAAGTGATGGGTAATTACCTTTATTAAGTAATGTTCAGTTATTTGTATTTACACAGTCACGACAGTGTGCAGAAAAGTTTTACTTGACATTAAAAATTATCCTTGTGTTCAATTTTACATACATTTAAGATGCTATCTATATAAGTAAGAGAAATTTGTTTACTTTGAAATTTCACAAAGTATATGCAGTCATCTCATTCATTCATATTGTTATGCGCAATTCCTAGTCACCTTCCAGTTTGAAGTCCACGGGGGTCTGACCCCAGTACCCCACTTCCAATGTGCACACTCAATCCAAATAACATTACTGACCCTCACTTCCGACTCGTGTGGATTCATAAGCAAATAAAATTATTCAGGTCGCAAGGGATTTCAAATCCCACATCGTCCATGCGCACTTTCGTCATGCTGAAACTTTTCATTTATTTATTCATCATGAAAGAAAATCTACTAGGCATGAAGGAATACCATATATCATATGTATACCTGGATATCTATTTGAGGTATAAATGCTGAAAAACAGTTAAGTAGAAAAATGTTTAAATTCAAACGATATTTAAAAATATAGAGGCCGAAATAACTTGGTATATTGGGGCTGGAGCCGATATGACTTGGGGCCAAAGTGACTGGAATTCATGAGAATTGCATTCAAACTGTCCTCCATCAATTTGACCCAAACTGGATACTAATCTAACCAGTGGCGTAGATACAGTTAAAACTAGAAGTCCTGTCACGATCTGTGCGCTTATCTGGGCTTAATTGCGCGTAGGAATTGCGTGCAATTGCTGTATTGAATGGCATCCAAAGCATGGCAGGTTCTCCTGATTAATCATAGCAAACACAGGTAATGTTTCAGTCAATGGACCTCCGGGTTACCCGGAGGTCCTTTGGCTGAAACATTGCTTGTGCACAAGCCAATGTACAGAATTTGATACTGTGGTCATAACGCGTAGATTAACTCGGAGATCGACGTGTTATTTGTGCGCATTTCACGACAGGACTTCGAGTTTTAACTGTAGCTTTTCGCTGGCAGAGGGCAAGCCCAAAATTTTCCGACAGATCAAAAATTTTCCGACAGTGTAACAACACCAAAAACCCAAACAAACAGAAAGAATCTGTTGTTTACTGCAAATGTACTGAAAATTGGTCTTCTTTTACCCAAAATGGCATGTTTTTATCCCCAAAGCCAGCATTTTAATATGTTATTAGGCATAAATTCACCTTAAAATGGTCCCAAAAAATTTCCGACAAAACTTCTGGTGGGGGGGCCTCTGCCCACCCTCCCCCTCCATGGCCCCCAGCCCCCCTTTATCTATGCCACTGAATCTAACCTAAACCATCCTCTGGCAATTTGCCCCAAACCATCCTCCAGAATAAGAGTGCATGATTCTTAATGATTTATTTATTGAGGTTTAATGACACTTCGACAATCGACAGCCAGGGTCCCTTCAGGTTGGATAGTTTTTTACAGGTTGGAAAAGCCAGAGAGATCCACTGAGCAATGGCAAACAACTATCATACAAACACCACACAAACTGGGTTAGCATTTGTTGAAGACAAGCGTAAGATTGACATGCAGTATGCATTGGTACACAATGTCACCACATGGGCAATGGGAATGAAGTGTATTGCACAAGGAAACAAAGTGGTTGCCACAGGTGGGATTCAATCAAGAACCTTTTGGCTTGCAGCCTGCACCTCTAGCTACTGAGCCCTTTAACCTTCAAAACTCTATAGTACCAGCTAAATAAAACATGTTGTAGATTGACCACTTGAAAGTTTCTCAAGTTCATAGTTTCATTATTAGTTTGTGATATTTGTTTTTGTTGTACAGTGGAACCCTGTTAATTGAAGAGCCACTTTGCCAATGAAAATTGTTCAATTAACAGGAGTATTCAATTAACAGGGATTGTATCACTTTCCTGTAGTCCAGAGATAAACTAAGCATTTATTCTATTATATTTTGCTTGACGGAGCTTCATGATCTCTGTCAAACAACGTAGGCCCACAAAGGGTTCCACATACCCAGTCAGATAAATGTGTTCCAGAACAGAATTCTGTATGCCGTCATTGTGATTTTTTGAAGTGGACAGTAAATTTCAGTGAAAAAATCACGTAACTTCCAGTGTCGAATTGGCCATTCAATTGCAATTGGCCTATCCCTCTGAGAATCCTTTGGCTGAATAAACTTACAACCTCATTCGCCTCAAAGTTTAAATTGCATGATATATACATATCTACACTTCAGTGGTAAACAAGGCCTCCTCATATGAGAACCCCGACAGATCAGCGTCCGGCCAAAGTGTTATTATTACTCAAATTCTGTCCTTCTGGAGGTTTGTCAATATGCTCAGCTGATGATCTCGTAATTTCAGATCGAACTCTCCTGATTTTGTTGCAGCTTGTCTGCCGGTAATAACCTTAATCGAAAAAAAATGCACATATAACCGATAATATAATTGATAATTGTTATTATATTGGTGCGATTGTATAGAGATATGCATTGGCACGTAACTCGTGAAATGCTGTTTTTGAATTATCCGAATGTTAAGGTGTTGTAAAAGTAAGGAAAAGTTTGGTTCAAAAAAGGGTATAAGGATGTTTCGTCCGCAAACCGAGTCGTCCGTTTACAATTTTACCCATTTTGTCCACCAACGCACCGAATCGTCCGCTAGCAATTTTGCCCAAATTTGCCGCCTTGCAATTTTACAAAATTCGTCCGCCAAGGGTTTGAATATCATAAAAACATGGAATATGAAATTAATGATATTTATTCAGTATCAAATGAAATAGTGATATTTATTTAGTACACATTTAAGATTCACAAGATAATAACAGCATGGCATAGCAAATATTTTTCAATGAATAATTGTAAAATTATAAGATTATGTTATGGAACTTAATATAACAAGTTTTGATGCATTTCTTAATATAATTATAACAAGTTTTGATGCATTTCTCAATATTATTAATTCATGTAATACATTTTCTAATTATTTTGCGATTATTCATTGTAAAGCGCCGGTTACATTCTTCCATGAATAATTGCAAAATTATAAGATTATGTTGCAGAACTTAATATAACATAAATTTTGATGCGTTTCTTAATATAATTAATTCTTAAAATACATTTGAATAATTTTGCAATTATTCACTGTAAAGCGCCAATGGTGCCCTTCAATGAATAATTGCAAAATTATAAGATTATGTTGTAGAACTTAATATAATGTACACATACTTTGAGAACTTTTGCTGTAATTATATAATTATTGTAGGTAATCCATTGAATAAACAGTATTCAGAGCCGCGTTAAACAGTATCGAAATTAATTAGATGGCTGAGTAGTATATTTTGTTCTGATATTTCTGTTTTCTGAATTTCGTATAAGTATATGAACTTTGAATGCAAGCAGGTACATTAAGATATATTACAATAGATAATATAACAATAACATGAGTTTGGAGGGCGTTACGGTTTATTAATGGCCCAAGAGGAATGAATAACAGCCCAAGGGTTTATTACCGGCCCGAGACGAAGTCGAAGGATGTTAATAAGCCAGAGGGCTGTTATTCATTCCTCGAGGGCTGTTAATAAACCTGGACGCCCGACAAAATCATGTTATTTCTATTATTACCATGACAACGTGCTGTTAATGAATTTTGTTTTCATGAATGGCCCGTCGCTCGCTTCCGGTTGCATGACACCGGGAATTATGGGGTTTTAGAGCCCTACTAAACTCTGTTAATATACTAGAGAACGCCCGCTAAACTGGTAATAATATACAATAAAATATACAATAAAATTATTATATAAATAAATAAAAAATGATTCAAAATACAATACTTAAATACTTTCCCGCAGCGGACGAGTTTCGGTCGAGTTAGGTAAAATTGCAACGGACGACTTGGGTAAAATTGCAGAGGTTGATTTGGTTAGTGGCCGAAATGGGTGTAATTTGAAAATAAAAATGAAAGTGTCAATGACACTGTAGCTCAACTTGTCAAGACAAAGACATGTACATGTATAGTATGTGACACAGCAATGACAAACATCTAGGTAATGACCTGATAACAAAGGTACATATAACGTATTGTAACGGTCTGTACATAAATACTGTCCGTTGCCTGTAACAAATGTATAGGTGAAGTATTGTAAAGGTGGGCTACAGTCAGATGCTAAACTGAAAAGAAATCTTTGAGTCCCAGAGTGGGTCTGACTCAACCCCAAAATATTTGTTCTCATAGCACAGTGATAACAAAGGCACCCCAAAACACACTCGTTCCTGTCCCAAGGTGAAAACAAAGGTACCCAAGAAGTTTTGTGAAGATCAGTTCATAAATACGAGCTGTATCGAACTTGTGACAAAAAACTGATTGGACCAAATTTTGGTACAAAATGGCTTCTGGCAGCCATCTTGAATTTTGGACCGCACCCAGAAACACTCATTCTCGTCCCAAGGTGATAACAAAGGTACCCAAGAAGTTTTGTGAAGATCGGTTCATAAATACAGCCTCTACCCTGAGCAGTATTGGCATGTGTGCTTACATTGTGTAAGTAGCACTGAATAAATCAAAGTTCATCTAATTTGCATAATTTCTGCACGAAAAAAAAAACCTTACAATATGTGATGTATTCCATGTTACTAAACATTCATACAAAAATTTATTCAAATCGAAACTTTCATACAGAAGTTCTGTACAAAAGATTGATTGCACTAATTTTGGTACAAAATGGCTGCTGGTGGCTATCTTGAATTTCGGACCACACTCAAAACACTCGCTCTCATCCCACGGTGATAACAAAGGTACCCAAGAAGTTTTGTAAAGATTGGTTCATAAATATGGCCTCTAGTCTGAGCCGTATAGATGTTGTGTACAAAAAACTGATTAGACCTAATTTCGGTACAAAATGGCCACTGGCAGCCATCTTGAATTTTAGACTGCACCCAGAAACACTCGTTCTCATCCCAAGGTGATAACAAAGGTACCCAAGACATTTCGTGAAGATCAGTTCATAAATACAGACTCTAGCCCGAGCCGTATTGACATGTGTACTTACTGTGTGTAAGTCGCAATGAAAAAATCAAAGTTCATCTAATTTGCATAATTTCTGCACGAGAAAAAAACCCGTATTATATGTGATGTATCCCATGGTACTAAACATTCACACACAAAATTATTCAAATCAGCGCTTTCATATGGAAGTTCTGTGCAAAAATCTGATTGCACCTAATTTTGTACAAAATGGCTGCCATCGGCCATCTTGAATTTCGGACCGGACCCAAAAACACTCGTTCTCGTCCCACGGTGATACCAAAGGTACCCAAGAAGTTTCGTAAAGATCGGTTCATAAATACGGCCTCTAGCCCAAGCCGCATTGGCATTTGCACTTACAGTGCTGAAAGTAACACCAAAAAACATCAAAATTAGTCTAATTTGCACAATTTACGCACGAGAAAAAAACCCGTATTATATGTGATGTATCCCATGGTACTAAACATTCATACAAAAAATTATTCAAATCAGAGCTTTCATATGGAAGTTCTGTACAAAAAACAGATTTCTGCATCGTCGGTACAAAATGGAAGCTGGCGGCCATCTTGAATTTCGGACCGCACCCCAAAACACTCGTTCTCGTCCCACGGTCATAACAAAGGTACCCAAGAAGTTTCGTAAAGATCGGTTCATAAATACGGCCTCTAGCCCGAGCCGTATCCAATTGTTGACGTACGGACAGACGGACGACGGGCCATGACAAAAGCTCAAATTTGGCTTCGCCAAAGTTGAGCTAAAAAGTGATACTGACAGGTTGCTTTCGGTCCCATTAGAAATCAAAACAAAGTAATAATGTGTTAATTTTTGGTGTCATCTGTATTTCTGAACAGTGCTTCGTAGTTTTGAACACTGAAAATGGAAAATAACCTTTTTGGATATTTACCGCCATTGAAAATGGCAGGTCATCTTTATTTGGGAACTGGAGGAAGATTTGGCCCGGGGAAAACTCGGCCCAGAAAAGATTTGTCCAAAAGAAAAGCAGTACACATCTGTTCGGATATTTTAGATAAGCTATGATATTCGTTATAACTCCTAACAATAATTCTTGAAAAAAATATTAATATATTGCTCAATATTTATTTAAAAAAATATTAATATGCATGTATATCGTCGAGCAATTATCTCTGGAGTAAATTCACATTCGATGTGTTCTGTAATAATTAACGTCTCTCATCTGTGAGAATCGTTCCAGTCACTTCGACCCCAAGTCATTTTGGCCTCTGGTCACTTTGGCCTAAAGTCATTTCGGCCCTAGTCACTTCGGCCTAAAATTTGACCCAAACTGGATACTGATCTAACCCAAACCATCCTCTGACAATTTGCCCCAAACCGTCCTCCAAAATAGGAGTGCATGATTCTTATTGATTTATTTATTAGGGTTTAATGACACCTCGACAGCCGGGGTCACTTCATGTTGAATAATTTTACAGGTGGGAAAAGGCAGAGAGAACCAGTGAGCAATGACAAACAACTAACGTAGAAACAGCACACAAGCTGGGTTAGCATTGGTTGAAGACAAGTATACAGTTGACATCCAGCATGCCTTGGTACATAATGCCACCACATAGGCAATGGGAATGGAGTGTATTGCCCAAGGAAACAAAGTGGTTGCCACATGTGGGATTTGATCGAGGACCTTTTGGCTTGCAGACTGCATCTCTTACTACTGAGCCCTTTAACTTTCAAAACTGTATAGTACCAGCTAAAACATGTTGTAGAATGACCAATCAAAAATTTCTCAAGTTCATAGTTTCATTATTAGTTTGCGATATTTGTTTTTGCTGTACAGTGGAACCCTGTTAATTGAAGAGCCACTTTGCCAATGGAAATTATTCAATTAACAGGAGTATTCAATTAACAGGGATTGTATCACTTTCTTGTATTCCAGAGATAAACTTAGCATTTATTCTATTATATTTTGTTTGACAGATCTTCATGATTTCTGTCAAACAAGATATAACAAATTAAATGCTTGTATTGGATGTACTGAGGCCAAATTGTTATATAACCAAAGTAAAACTGGGAAGAGTCAGGGTAATTTCTTGACATGTTACAAGATTTTTTATTCAATTAACAGGAGATTAGTGTATAACCTATATTCAATTAACAGATCAGATTTGTACTTGATGCATGGTAAATGGTTTTGTGTTGGGAAATTATATTCAATTATAAGGATATACAATTAAGAGATATCCAACTAAGTGGGCTCCACTGTATAACCAAAACCATCCCCTCCCCCACCCCAGTCAAAACCATCATTCAATAGTCTTGGATTCAGCAAATTTGATTTCTTTATTTATTGGGGTTTAACAACACTTTTTACAGCCAGGGACACCTCATGTTGGACAGTTTTACTTGGGGAGGAACCCAGAGTACCTGGAGAGAATCACCAAGCAATGGCAAGCAACTGTCAGGCTCCTTAACATAGTAACTCCAAACAAGCATGCAGGGTTAGCATTGGTTGAAGACAAGTGCATCATCGATGTGCAGTATGCCTTAGTATAGTTGCCACAGGTGGGATTCAAACTGAAAACCTCTCAGCTTGTTTTGGGAAGTTTTTTTTTGTGCCAGCTTCATTTAGGCTTGTTTGATATTGCACAATTTTGTCATGATTAGTAATCATAAATCCTTAAAGAAAACTATAGAAAAAATGCATAGAACATTTAAAGAAAAACATTTACTGTGAAGATTTGACCTCTGAGGAGATAAGATTCGACCACGACTGAGACCGAATATTCTCGGAAAAAGTATGAGGGCTGAATCTTCCTGTGGCTGAATCTTCATGAACCCCTTTTTTTCAAACTAAATTGTCCATTACTTATTAAGCTCTATAACTAAGGCACAACAATACTATGTAATTTATATGTCTGAAATTCTATAAATTCCAAATAAATTTACACAAATTATATAGCAAAATGAAGGATGTGGTGTAGAGAACCCAAAAGTATGTGTGCATCTCACGCACTGACACAAAGTCGACATCAGACATCAGCGGTTCCTGAAAGTGTGCTATCGGTAGCATATTTGTACCGTAACTGATAATAATAAAATAATATTTCATAAGAACAACAAACACAGAAATTCAAAATGCAGCCTCAAAGCTGCATGGTGGTGAATGCCAACGCTGTCCGATTGTCCTTGAAAGTTGGAGTCCTTTAGAAATAGTTTTTTGTCCTGTGATACTCTGGATACTCTCCATTTTTAGCTCAACTTTGACATAGTCAAATTTGACATAATGCCACAGCCCGTCATCTGTCTGGACGTCTGTCCAGCATCAACAATTCAATACGACTCGGGCTAGAGGCCGTATATATGAACCAATCTTTACGAAACTTCTTGGGTACCTTTGTTATCACCGTGGGATGTGAATCAGTTTTTTGGGTATGGCCCAAAATTCAAGATGGCCACCAGCAGCCATTTTGTACTGAAATTAGTGCATTCAGTCTTTTGTACGGAACTTCTGTGTGAAAGTTCTGATTTGAATAAATTTTTATTTGAATGTTTAGTAACATGGAATACAGGTTTTTTTCTCGCGCAGAAATTATGCAAATTAGATGAACTTTGATTTATTCAGCACTACTTGTACACAGTAAGTGCACATGTCAACGGCTCGGGCTAGAGGCTGTATTTATGAACCGATCTTCAGGAAACTTCTTAGGCACTTTTGTTATCACCTTGGGATGAAATCAAGTCTTTTGGGGTGCAGTCTGAAATTCAAGAGGGCTGCCAGCTATTTTATACCGAAATTAGATGCAATCAGTTTTTTGTACAGAACTTCAAGGACTACGTTTGCTATCATCATAGGATGGTAACAAGTGCTTTTGGGCTCAGCTGTTTTAATATTTAGTGTTGTTTGCGGAAGGTAAACATTATTAGCACAACCCAGTTTTCTGTTTCCAATGAGAAAAATAAAACCTCCTCACCCGTTGAAACCCTTAGTATGAGCTGAGATAAAAAAAATTCAAATAACTATATTAAATATTTACTAATCTTCAATCAACCGTAGAAGGGTTTGAATCAAACAGGCCAATACAATTGCTAAGATTTGTCTTATGATGCACCATACAAGGATCCCCATTGTAACATTAACCCCATGGAGACATATTTTCTAGTTTAACATTTAACTGTCACCCACCTTTACAATACTTTACCTGTACATTTGTTTCAAAAAGTGGGGTATACTGGATTGCACCTATCCGTGAGTCGCTGTGTCTGTCCATGCATTTGTGGCAATGTGCATACATCAGTCCATCCTCACTCAGATGTCGGCCCACATTATAAATTGAAATTCCATACACATGTTCACTATTATACATGTAAGATCTTTATGGAGTAACAGCTGTTTTGCTGTTGAAAATATTTTTTCTGTGCATTATGGCCCTTTGAATATACAAAAATAGCCTATTTTTTGTCTGTTCGCCTCGTATATCGGGTTTGGATTATCGGATCTCAATCATATTTAATAATTTTCACTTTTCAGACTTATCCCACTTTTTAACTTTGAAAATTTGCTGTTTGTCTCCTAAAATACCAATTTTTTGTCTGTCTGCCTCATATTTCAGGTTTGGGTTATCAGATTTCAATAAAATTTGGAATGAAAATTGTTTATGAGAAAGGCTTTCAAATGAGTCACGTCCCTGCAGTAAAACCAAAACAATTCATTCAAATCACCTCCCCACATGTGGCATTATGTCTTTGTTCTCTTTGATGGCCCAATCATTGTTCCTGGTCTTTACAGTTACTTCTGTGTTGGGAGGGGGTAGGGGATTAATGTTGCTGCAAAACAAAGACAATAATTTTACATCTCACATGATCTGAATGACAAAAACTATTGTTAACATGTGTACGTTGATCTCACAATTTTTGCTGGGTTGGGTTTCCCTCCACTGCAAAACAAAGAACAAAGATGATGAAACCCTTGTGTGTATGCCTTGTGTTGAAAATATGTCCATCTTAGCATTTTCGGGGGGGGGGGGGGGTAAGTGGGGTGCATATGCCATGCTTAGCATGCTGTTCTTAATATTACATGACCCGGTAGAGTTACTCTGGTGTTTTGAGTTCTAAAATGGGTTTGTGAACACTTCAAAGATTTTACACAAAAAACGTTTTTGCCCTGAGATTTGTTGCAGGGTCCATTAGGTGAGAGATTCTGTCTTTCATCTGACACAGCTTGATCCTTGACACTGGTATGTCAGCACCTCAGGTTCAATCACTGGCATTTGAAGTCTATCCATATGTCCGTCTGTATATATCTCCATCTGCACCCTGATGTCTGTTTGAATTATAACTTCAAAATTACTTCTCAGATTTCAGTGAAATTTGGGTTAAAAGTTGTGTATGGGAAAGGCTTTCAAATGAGTCATGGCCCAGCAGTAAAACAAAGAAAATACCTGCAAACTGCCTTCGCACTTGTGGCATTATAGGAACCCCAGTGGGCCGTAGGCCCGCAAGGAGCTGCACATACCCAATCAGATAAATGTGTTCCAGAACAGAATTCTTTAATACCCTCAAGCAATATTTTGAATTGGACAGTAAATTTCAGGGAAAAAATCACATGACTTCCGGTTCACAATTGCCGATACAATTACAATCGGCTTATCCCCATCAAGGAATCTTTGGGCCAATATCAACAATCTAACAAAATGTCAAATGCCTTCGTTTTCTGTTGCAACCCAACTGGCATCTCAGCTTTGCATGATATTTACATGTCTACACATCACTCGTATTCTGTCCTTTTTGAGGTTTTTCAATACAGTCAGCAAATAATCTTGTTATTTCTGATCGAACTCTCCTGATTTCGTTGTAACTTGTCCTATTCAGCGATTACATGATGTACCTTCATCAAAAAAATGCAGATATAACCGGCAATCTTGTTGATTATATTGGTGCGATTTCATAAAGATATGTATAGACACATACCTACTGAAGTTCAAGAAGAATCAAAACAAAACACAGTTTTTGAATTATCCTTATTTAAAGGTGTAATAAATAGTAATGAAAAGTTTGCTTGAAAATAGGTGATACCTTGCTGATAAGTTGCTCCCAGGTCATTTCGCCCCAATTCCCATTCGCCCCTCGAGTCGTTTCACCCCACAGACGGCAGTGGGTGGTTTCGTCCCTAAATTTAAATTTTATTTTGGTAATGCAATGTAATTGTTTCCTTTAGTACTTTAGTATTTTTTTCCCCAAAGAATTTACCGAAGTAAACAATTTCCATTACAAAATTGAAAAATTTTACCGTATTTGCATTGACCGATTTGGGCAAGATACTGCACCCCCATTGCCCATGTGCGGGCACCGTGGCATTGTGTGCTAAGGTGTATAGTACGTTTATGGTGTACTTGTCTTCAACCATTGCTATTATTATTATTCATTATTATTTATTGGTGTTTAAGGTCACATACTTAAGCACAATGGCTAATCATGACCGTGACAGTTATACGGGTGGAGGAGGCCGGAGTACCCAGAGAGAACCACTGAGCAACGATGAGCAGCTGTCAGCTCTCCAACATCGAAACTCTGAACTCTGCACCGCAGCACAGGCAGGGTTAGATTGGTTGAAGACATGTGCACCATCGACGTGCAGTACGCCTCAGTACACAGCATCACCTTGCCCCCATGTAGGCAATCGAGGTCAAGTGCCTTGCCCAAGGACACAACGTGGGAGCCCGAATCAGTCGCTGAAATGGTCACCCGTCCAACCACTAACCGTGCACGATGTTGCTTAACTTCGGTGATCTGACGAGAATCAGTTACCGCGACGTCACCGTGCCCCTCAACCATTGCTAACCCTGCTCACGTGGAGTTAGTATGTTGGAACCCTGGCATTTGTTCGGTGGTTCTCTCCTGGGACTCCAACTTCCTCCACCCATAAAACTGTACAACACAAGGTGACCCTAACTGTCAAAAGTGCTGTTAAACCCCAATAAATAAATAAATAAATAAATAAATCCACGTTCCATGTGTTCTATAATATACTGTCATCAGTGAGAATTGCATCCAAACTGACCTTCAGCAATTTGACCCAAACAGCTGCTAATTTAAACCAAATCACCCTATGGCAATTTGATCCAAACCAAACCACCTCCCCCAGAAAAGGGTCCTACTAAACACCAAGGTATACCGAGAGATACCGAGGTGAAAAGAAAAAAAATAAGTGAGGACTGTTTAAAAAGGTATAAATCTAATTGCAGATATTTAATTGATTCCTTCGAAACAATATACATGATATTACTTGATTTATTCGAGTAAATGCAAGATATATACATGTAGACCGAGTTGTTCCCGAAAACTGCCCCCTGGTATATAATAGGTAGCTTGGTTATTAATGGGCTATGTCTGTGCGTGGACAAAACACTTAAGTGGTAACTGGGTATCTTGAAAACAGATCACTGTAATACTTGATAAAAATAAACCTCCCATCAGATTTTATCTGGACCTTGGGCTGGCCAAACTTTTTGGCCTAACTGAAAAGTTTGCTTGAAAATAGGTGACACCTTGCTGATAAGTTGCTCCCGGGTCATTTTGCCCCAATTCCCATTCGCCCCTCAAGTCGTTTCACCCCACAGACGGCGGTGGGTGGTTTCGTCCCTAAATTTAAATTTTATTTTGGTAATGCAATGTAATTGTTTCCTTTAGTACCTTAGTATTTTTTTCCCCAAAGAATTTACTGAAGTAAACAATTTCCATTAAAATTTTCATAATTTTTACAAAATTGAAAAATTTTACCGTATTTGCATTGACTGATTTGGGCAAGATACTGCACCCCCATTGCCCATGTGCGGGCAGAGTGGCATTGTGTGCTAAGGTGTATAGTACGTTTATGGTGTACTTGTCTTCAACCATTGCTATTATTATTATTCATTATTATTTATTGGTGTTTAAGGTCACATACTTATGCACAACGGCTAATCATGACTGTGACAGTTTTACGGGTGGAGGAGGCCAGAGTACCTGGCAGCATTTTTTTTTTAAGTTCATTTATTTATTTATTTTTTTTTTTGTTTATTGTTTTGCCATTGTTGGCTTTATGTTATTAGGATTTTGTGGCGTACTGTGATAAGTATCGCTCAGCTGTACACCCAAAGATACAGCTTGTATTTGGTATATGTACAGTGCATAGGGAGAGGATTCAACAAAATCACCTGTGGAGTGGAATTATCACCCCAAGTATCACTTTCAAATTCTGTACATATGGGCAAAAAACACAAGCAATGTTTCAGCCAGTGGAGTCAATGGACCTCCAGGTTTAACCCAGAGTTCCATTGGCTGTCCGGAGCTTAACTTGTGCTTGTTTTGCTTCGCAACAAATTTGGAATTGTTGTTTGGGTGAAATCTCCACTTTGTGATAATACACTATGCACCAACTGTATATACACTTTTTAGCCCTTTCACCTGTGATAACAGCACTAATTTATGGTGATTTGTTGACACTTTTTTGTTATCAGGTTTCACCTTCTTTATGTGACCAGTGCTTTTTGTACAGTTGCCGCCATTTTATAGAATTGTAGAAATTTTAAGTCAATATCCTTTTAGTCTTTGATCCCATTGGTCAGCCATGAGTGCTGACCATGTCTCAAGTCTTGCGGCAATTTTCCTTTATTGTTGGCAACTGAAAAGTTACCACTTCCAAAAAATACTTTTTCCCGTGTCGTGATATTGGTCCATAACAATGTTTTTGTCATAATAAAGAAGACAATTGCCGACAGCCACAAAGAAAACTAATTATGAAGTTACTATGTTGTTAACAATTCACTGTTACTTACTGAGGTGGAGTCGCTTTAAATACCATTACCAAGCTACCTACTAAATACCAAAGGGAAGATTTTTCAGGGCACTCTATTTAGCACCCATAATTCTCAAATATGGCATTAAAACCATGCACATACTGCTTAAATCTATTTACATAATCAGAATACACCACAAGGGGTGCAGTGGCTCAGTAGGTAGTGGTACAGGCTGCAAGACGAGAGGTCCTCGGTTCGAATCCCACCTGCAGCAACAGCTTTGTGTCCTTGGGCAAGACACTTCACCCCCAATGCCCATGTGGGGGCACGGTATGCTGTGTACCAAGGCATACTGCATGTTCTTGGTGCACCTGTCTTCAAACAAGGCTAACCCTGCTTGTGTAGTATGTTGGATAGCTGACAGTTGCTTGCCATTGCTCAGTGGTTCTCTCTGGGTACTCTGGCTTCCTCCACCCATAAAACTGTTGTGGTCATGATTAGCTGTTGTGCAGAAATATGTGACCTTAAACACCTTAAACACCAATAAATAATAAGAACACACCACCCCATACCCATTTCACTCCTGTCTTCATTCACCTTGGTATCCCTCGGTTTGCCTCGTGTTTAGTATGCCTGCCAGAAAAGGAGTGATTTCTTTTTCTAAAATAGCAAAACAAGAAACAGTAATTTTTAACAGGTAGTAACAAAATAATTTTCATGAAGCACACAATTTTATGTTAGTTAATAGCTGAAAAAACGCTGGGTGATATTTGCAAATCTTTTTTTGATTACTGGTACCCGGTACTGGTAATGAAAATTGTCATTTATCATCAATACTTGATCAAGTTTCTGACAAAGCACATTATACTATTCCCATGTTAGCTACTGCTCATAAGCACACAATTTGATGTTAGGTTACCATGATAAAGGTGCTTAGCCAGGATATCGGAGTTAGGGGCAAGAGTAATAATATCTAGTGGGGGTGGGGCCAGGGCAAGAAGAACATGATGCACAACATCACCTGAGCCACATAGCAGTGAGATAGGGGTGAGGACAAGAGGGAGTGTGCCCCAGTCATCAGTGGAGGGGGGTCAGGTGCCCCCCCCCCACCCCCAAAAGAAAAAAAAATTGAAATTCAAGACAGAAAAACACAATTACCTTGACTCTGTGTCCATTTGTGTCCATAATATATAATTTGCGAACAAGCATAAATATCTAGATATTAAAATGTCTTGTCGGATGTTCATTATATGGGTTAACAGGGGAGGGGGGAGGCTTGAATGAAATTGTGGATGGCATGTACCCCCTCTCCAGCCCCCAGGCATACAGTGCGACCGCCGTGGACTGGTCACTTTCCATGGGTGGGCAATATTTCCGTGGATGCAATGCCATTAGATTTCAAACACTGTTTACAGCAATAATCATCAAAAATTTAATTATTGAAGCACAGGGTAGAATCCGGTGCTTCATTAATTAAAATGTTATTGATGATGATTTTCTATTACCTGGAAAAAGCATGCAGGGCCATCACTGCCCATGCATGGATTATGACCAGTCCACGTCAACTGTACTGTACGTCTGCGCCACTGCTATGAGCAGGGACTAATCTAAATGGGTGGGTGTGTTTACAGATATTTATATTTTTTAACACCTGATAACAAAGTAATATATACCGGTAAGTTTATGAACAAGCACACAATTGACTTTTAATTCCAATACTCCTAGTTCCTATTAAACACAAATGAATGTTTATTATTTTTGTGGAATTTTTACACTGTGTATGAAGCTTATTTGGGCCTGTATGTTTGTTAAAATTGTCCTTCCACTAGGGAGGACTTCTTGAAAACCATCCACACTGGATTGTGTGGTATTCCTTTGTGTAAGACAATGTATTCATTGTAATAATCTTCATGTATAAGGCTCCACAAAGTAGATCTGTTTCTCGGGCCATTTTTTGTAAAATTGCATGCAGGCGGGTGATTTTTTATTTTTGTAATTATTTCTTTGCCATTAAAAGTTCATGTTCTTGGTTTGTTTTAGGCCTCATAATCAACAGAATAGCATGGGTGGTGGTGTATTCCATCCCTTGAGTGCAAGAAGACTTTGCAATGCTACAGCATAAGCCTTGTTGTATTCCAGAGACAAATTTATCAATTTTATTGGGTAAAATATCGGTCATGAACCATTTAATTTTTTTTTTTTTAGCTCACCATGACAAAGTCAAGCTGGGCTTATCTAATCACTCTCCGTCCATTGTCCAACCGTCTGTCATCCGTCAACACCATGTTTTGGTCTTCTCATCCAAAACCACTGGGCCAATTCAAGTGAAAGTTTGTGTGTGTTATAGTCCCAAAGGGGTATTTCATTTTTGTTGAACTCAACATGCCCAGCCCCATACCAGTGGGTACAGTGACTTGGTATTTGTTATGGAGCTTCCTTTTGAGGTGTAGAATCAAGTTTGTTCAAACATAGTTCGTTAAGCAATATTTGGCTTTGTAATGGGAGGGGTTAGATTTTTGGTACCACCCAAAATTTCTATTTTCTGAACCGATGGTCTGATTTGAACGAAATTCAGTAGGTAGTATTATTGGGTCATAGGTACTTGACTCATGCAAAAAAACCTCAAAAAAACCTGCATCATCATGGGAACCCCATGAGCTAAAAATAGAAATATTTTCCAGTGCCCATGTTTCCCAAACCACTTGGAACAGAGAACTGTTATATAGTATGAAGCATCCTTGGGACCAGTAGAATTCAACGGTTAAAAAAAATGCCATCTGTTTTTTGTTAGGGGAGTTCTGCAGAGGGCATCAAAATAATGCTGACTCAGCATATTTGCAAACATTTTTGGAAATCTTTTCTCAAGAACCAATGTTCAGAATGTTTTGATATTTGGTATACAGCATCCATAGAGGGGTCAGATACAAGTTTGATAAAATGAAGCCCATTGGTTAATATTTGGACTCAATGCAGGAGCCCAATTTTTTTAACTTAGGGCAATATGGGGAATTTTCTTTAAAAATCTTCTTCAGAACCACCGGTCAGAATCTTTTTATGTTTGGTATACATTATTATTATCCCTGTGGGAGCCCGAATTATAACTTAGTTCAATAAGAGGAATATTCTTTAAAAAGGTGTGTGTTGGGGTGGGTGGGGGGGGGGGGGGGGGGTGAAATTCAAGTTTGTTCAAGCCAAGTCCGTTGATTCACATTTGGGCTCCATGTGGGAGCCTGAATTATAACTTAGTTCAGTATGAGGAATATTATTTAAAAATCATTTTTTTGAGGTCCACCGGTCAGAATCTTTGGATATTAATATAAGCTTTTCTTATGAGGGTGAGGGGCAGATGCAACTTGTTTAAATAAATTCGCTGGGTTGATATTTAGGCTACCATGTCAGGTGAATGCCCTCAGGCCCCCTTGGGGCCTCTTGTTTTCTGTTTGACAACATTGCCCTGGCTTTTCTCTCTATATTTTTCTTTGAAGGTAGTCACTACTTTTATGTAGGCTTCCAAAATGTGTTGCTGCATGCCTGTCTGTCTGTCTGTCCTTTAGATGAAATGTTTCTTTGCTTTTCATTTGCCTGGCTCAATACTTTAAATAATTTGCAGCTATCTTTCATTCTTTCACCCTCCAACCTCCCCCACACATATACACAAATCAGAGCTTGGGCGAGTATTGAGTACTTTCTCAAAAAAGTGGTACTCGAGTACTACGAGTACTGAGTACTTTGGACCCAGCTCGTCACGAATATATTAAACATCAAAGAGTATTATATACTGGAAACAAATACAGTTCAGCTACTGTGTACTGCTCACTTTCCACGGATGAGCAATATTTTCACGGATACAGTAATATTTGATGCCAAACACTAACTTTGGAAATAATCATCAAAAATTGAAATAATGAAACACCAGGTACAACGCGGTGCTTCATTAATTAAAATTTTGTGGATGATGATTTTTATTGCCTGGTAAACGCATGGGTGGACATCACTGCCCACGCATGTATTACAACCAGTCCACGGCGACTACTGTAACTGATTTGTCCTCTTTGGGAACATATTTTTTACAATTTCACTCCTTTATTACAGAGAACGTGTGCCTGTGGGGATTAAAACCAAAGTAGTGAAAGTGCACTACAGAATCTATATCTGATTGATTTTAGGAATTTTAACAGTGTCATGAGACACCACAGTAGCAGGTACGGGTCATTCTCTTGGAAAAAATCACTGTTTTGACTCGAGGTGCCTTAACTGAGAAAACTGAGGCTTTTTCTTAACAAAGATTGCAAAATATCAAACACAATGTGAAATGTCTTCAGAAGCCAGAATGTGTTTAAAAAAAAGGGGAAATTCAAAATGTGTCAACATCAATTTATTTATAAATTAATATAGTTTTTTATGGAAAAATGCATACTGGGGGTGGAGGCACATCCAGGGCTATATTTTACCCCATCACTAGGTAAAAGAATATTTGACATCATTTGTTGAAATAAAATGGCACTTTCTATTGATATTGGTGAATTATGTAGCCTCAGCCAGGGCTTATAAGAATCTGAGAATCGATTCACATAGAGATCTGTGCAACAAAACCAGTGAGAAACCATGTAGATTCTTGTAACACTGCTGCAAGGATTCACATGAAAAGGACTGAGTCAGTTTAACTCTTTACCTAACACAAAGGCAGCAAATTAACCAATACAACACTAACATGACCTGAAATGTTGTGACACTGGAAGTAAAATTTGTACAAATATGACTGTCATTGGAACCGGCTCTCATCAGCCGGTTCTAGTAACATCCATAATTATTACGCTTGATGAATATTGTTTATTTTTTAGCTCACCTAACTATAAGTCAGGGGGCACTTAAGTGATGACTTTCTGTCTGTCGACCATCCGTCCATCTGTCCGGCATTAACTTTACCTTATCAACATCTCCTCATAAACAACTGGGCCGAATTGAACCAAATTTGATATTCATGTTCCTTATCATATATGAATTCCAGTTTGTTAAAAAAAATGTTGCCACACCCACAGGGGGCCCCAAAAAGGGGCTTTTCTCTGATACCACCCATAAATTGTTTTCCAGTATTTAAAGAAATCTTCTCCAGAACCACATGTAAGAATCTTATGATACTTGGTATACAGCATCTCTACGAGAGAGGAGTGAATGGGAGGGGGGGGGGGGCAGATTCCAGTTTGTTCAAATGGAGTCCCTGAGTTAATATTTGGGCACCCAAATATCAACAGTGCAATATGAGGAAATTTCTTTGAAAACCTCCTTCAGATCCACCAGTCAGAATGTTTTCATATTTTCATATTTGGAATACAACATCTCTAGTGTGGTGGGGGGGGGGGGGGGGGGGGTGTAGATTGAAGTTTGTTTGAATCGGGTCTCTGGGTTAATATTTGATCTATCTACTGAAGCCCAAAGTTTAACTTAGTGCAGTATGAGGAAATTTCTTTAAAAATCTATTTCTTCAGATCCACTAGTCAGAATTCTTTCACATTTGACACACAGCTTCTCTAAGGGGGGGGGGGGGGGGGGGGGGCAGATTCATGTTTGTTCAAGCCAAGTCTGTGGGTTAATATTTGGGCTCGTTATGGGAGCTCAATTAACTCAGTGCAACATGAGAAAATTTCTTTAAAAATCTTTTTCTTCAGACCCACCAGTTAGAATGCTTTAATATTTGGTGTACAACATCTCTGGGGAGGTCAGATCTAAATTTGTTCCATTTTGGTTCCTGGCAGTCAGAATCCTTTCATATTTGGTATCACAGGGGGAGGGGGGGGGGGGGTCAGATTTGAGGTTGTTCATTTCCAGTCCCTGTCTTAATATTTGGGCAGGGGTGGGTTAGTTTCGAAGTTGTTCATTAATGTTCAAATCCATTCCTTAGAGTTTTTTCATAAAATTTGCCTTTCAAGCTGCAGTGACACAACAACCCTTGGAAGTTTGGCAGTACTTGTCTACAGCTGTCACAATTGGAAGCAATCAGGAAGACCTATGCTAGTAATCATTTGACATGGAAACTAGAGTTATGAATAATTTCATAACATCATTCCTATGTAGTGTTCATGAACCACGACTAACTGAATGTGACCCAAAATACTTCTCTGAATCACTTTGCCAGGTGAGCGATTAAGGCCCCTGGAGAGGGTGGGGGGGGGGGTGGTTCATTTAAAATCAGTAGTTGGTGTTTTAAAAATTAAAAAGCTGTATTGGGTAAAGGGTTAACATGTATTATCAGTATGCAACAGGGGTTCAACCATACTGGCCTCATAGGATCCTTGTCCATAGCAGGTCTGAATTCTCGCAACGAATTTCGCAAGAATCCAAATGGATTCTCCCAAATTTAAAGGAACTATCAGCTCTGCACAAACCCAATTTTGAAACAAAATTGACATATTGTTTAAAATTCAGTAGTCAGAACTATTTATCTTGCTGTATGGTTAATTAAAACAGATTTTGTCAAAAAGTTTTGTGTGCTGATGCAGAGTTTAGTTTTATTTTGGGTTTTGGGTAGTTTTCAAAGAAAGCTGTGAATTCTTATCCCTCCCAACTTACTCATTACTTACGGATTAGGAATTCTGTCGAAGGCAATACCAGTTTTTAAGCCCATTTGACACAGATTGGACAGTTCTCTTCAAAATAACAAATTTCCCTTGCTTTTGACGAGGCAGAAGCCAAAAGTTGAATTCTATTGCAGAAATGTGTCTTTCATCACATGAAAGGGGTAAATGTATCTTTGGTAGGGTTGGGTTTGCTCATAGGTATAACTGTTGTAAATGTTTTAATTAGATTTACCTGCCTCGAAAAGTTGCACTCGGAAATTATATAATCCCCAAAACTAAGCAGTCTTGGAAAAAATATATTGTTTCAGTAAACATTTGAAGAATTCTACTGACATCTTGCATTACTGTTGAATGTTCCAGATGAATAAGAGGGTGATTTGAGGACTTTTAGAACCTGAACCTTCGTTTGACTATTGGTGTATTTTGGTTGGGAATTCCCTTGAGAAATATGTGCATGTGAGCAGCACTTCCCTTTCTGATAGTTTTTCTCTCTTATTTGTTGCATGCCCCCCCCCCCCCCCCCCCCCCCCTGTACTTGACACAAGATATTTGAATGCCAAATTTAAAATGATGCGACAATATTTTTTTCACCTGAACGTTATAATGGTCGCCTGTGAGAAAATATTTAGTACTGTGATACGTATTCATGTTTGGCTGAAATTAAACAATTGCAGGAATTCGATTGCATAAAATGTTTTCTGGTTGCGGAATGAAATATTTCAATATGTTGGATACTTTGGGGTTCCTCCTTACGCCTTGCGTATTGTCATATTATCACCTGGCAGGAGGTATCACCAGAAACATGCATGGTACAGTTTCGGGTGTTACCCAGTGTTATTCAGACATGTTAACATGTCCAATAGCTTCTGTGGAAAGTTCATTTTGCTGTGGTTAGTGGTGCTCACGGAGAATCCAGTGGAGCATCCGAACTGATCGACAGTCAAACGATTTTATATAATGGCCAGGCTGAATGATGTTGGCTCATATATGCGTTGTTGCACTCAGATAATAATAGATTAATCGACTAATTACTCGTCCACTGAGTTTCAATGTGTTCCATGTGTCTACTGGCAGCCTACACTGAAAAAACGAAGTGTTTAAAAATTAAACACCAAAATGCAACAGATAATAAACACTTACACACGTTTAATTTTTAAATGTGTTTAAATTTAAGCTGTTTATTATTTAAACACATTTAAACACGTCGTGTTTATGTTTTAAACACTTGCAGTGTGTATTACTTAAACCCCTAAACGCGTTTAATGGATGCAACAGATAATAAACACTTAAACATATTTAAATACTAATTTTTAAACACATAAACATGTTTATTTATTTATATTTTAAATGCCTAGTGTTAAATATCATGAGAGATTGGATAAACACTGGTGTTTAAAAGAAACCCCAAATATGATATATGGGATATGCTAGTTTCGATAAATGATTTGAGCCATTTTCCTGCTGATCCAACACTATTAAGCGAGCAGTGAACACAATCAATTAAAGAAAATATATTCTTTATATACAGGTATCTACGGTGATTGATTCAGGCCACCCTCAAAACTTTTTTGATCTCGAGATAATATCTCAAGATCTCGAGATAATTATCTCAAGATCTCGAGATAATTATCTCAAGATCTCGAGATAATATCTCAAGATCTCGAGATAATATCTCAAGATCTCGAGAAACTATCTCAAGATCTCGAGATAATTATCTCAAGATCTCGAGATAATATCTCAAGATCTCGAGATAATATCTCGAGATCTCGAGATAATATCTCAAGATCTTGAGATAATATCTCAAGATCTCGAGATAAGCATATATAATCGGTGTCACCCTTTGATCATTAGCATGAATTCATTCAAAACTGTTTATTCACTTGTCGCATCTTTTCCGACTGCAACATATTCGTGCCACCCCCGCACCCCCCCCCCCCCCCCCACCATGACAATTACACGATTCCACTCCTGTCACTCAGAAAACTTATCATCCAATCACCTTGTTGCGAAGTTATGAGAGCCCACCAACTCTCAGTCCAGCACTAATATAAACCGAGTCCCGCCATCCGAACTTGCACTTGCTGGTGTCTTGTTCCCACTCCAAACCCAAAGTTTCAATCTAGCACCCGGTACCTCCTAGTGCATACTGTAATGTTGTTTTACCCTAAAAATCAACGAATTCTCACTTCTTTTCCTCCCAGCCCATGCTGATTGTAATGATGTTTACCCTAAAACACAAAGTTTACTCACTACTTTACAAGACACACACCCATAAATACTAAATATTTCCTTCCAGCTCCACATTGAATGGAGTGATTTGTACCACAACTCAGAGTTTACTCACTCCTGTACAAGACACAAACCCATAAATACAAATAGCTCTCCCAGCTCCACACTGAAAGATTTCATCCCCACTCCCTTGGTGGATTTTTCCTCTACTTTCCATTTTGCTGACTGAAACATACAACATAAGTTTAACTCCATTCCCGCGTCCATTTTAACTGAGCAAATCGACGGTGCTACCCGATGTATAATAACCCTACACCAGCGACAGCAATAAACCTACCTTAGGATTCCCTTTCCTCTCGTTGGTTTGAAAAGTCTGGATTAGGCGTAACTAGTTATCTCCAGCGGATACTGCTTCCGGACGAGTGATTAAGGACCTCACGTATTACCAACGTCAGTGTTAGAAAAGGGCTTGCAGGCTACTGATGCTAGACAAAACCGTGAATCCGAAACGTGGCAGGATGTGCATTACTAACATTGTTTCCACACAAACCCAATTACATGTAGTAATAAAAAGATTGACCTGTCGCCCGACAAGTCTCAACTGCCCATACACCTTTCACACTCCTCCAGAGACATACTCGAAAGTGACAACTCCAATGGTGATGTATACAGTCCCGCGCATATATAGAAGGACAACTTGAACCCGATTCCCAGTATCTCCGAACAAGATGAAGCACCCTCAACGTCGTTTACTGCCACCCTTAACCAGCTGCAACATGGCACCCCAATTAACCATACGATCCTCCGTGATCATATACCTTAACCGCTCACAGGAGATCCCCAGTACTTGTGATCCCACCCCCAACGTCAACTCATGAATCGACAGTAATACAGGACATCCCGTCCCATAAGACTGATTGGTCCCCTATGTTCTCACCGGCTGAAACCCATTCCAACCTGGGAAACCTTAATTTCGCCATCCATGAGAGCATAGTTCCACCAGGACCACGCGCCACTCCCTCTTAACTCACAAGATGACACAGACAAGTCTCAACGGTCCATACACCTTTCACACTTATCCAGGGAGATACCCGAAAGTAACAACTCCAACAGTGAAGTATCCAGCCCCGCGCATATAAAGAAGGACAACTTAAACCCGATTCCCAGTATCTCCGAACGAGATGAAGCCCCCTAAACGTCGTTTACTGCCACCCTTAACCAGCTACAGCATGACACCCCAGTTAACAATACGATCCTCCGTGATCCCATACTCTCATCCGGTCACAGGAGACCCCCCCCCCCACCCACCCACCCACCCAGTACTTGTGACCCCTATCTTCAATATCAACTCATGAACCGACAGTAATACAGGACATCCCCTATCATAAGATTGATTGGTCCTGGGGGCGCCGTGGCTCAGTAGGTATACGTGCAAGCAACAAGCCGAGAGGTCCTTGGTCGGCAACCGCGTTGTGTCCTTGGGAAAGACTCTTCGCCCCCATTGCCTACGTGTGGGCACGGTGGCGCTGTGTGCTAAGGCGTACTGCATGTCGACGGTGCACCTGTCTTCAACCAATGCCGACCCCTGTTTGTGTGGAGTTAGTATGTTGGGGAGCTGACAGTTGCTCGCCGTTGCTCGGTGGTTCTTTTCGGGTACTCCGGCTTCCTCCACCCGTAAAACTGTTATGGTCATGATTAGTCATTGCGCATGTAATTGGGTTTTGTGTGGAAACAATGTAGGCATGCCCATCCTGCCCCGTTTGGGATTCATCGTGGAGAGGGGGGGGGGGGGATTCCATTCGCCTCTTGGGCTTACGGTTATGGGTTTCAATTTTTTAATTTGGTCCTGGGGGTCAGGAGATTGCTGGGTATTGACCATAAATTGTGGGTTTTGTCTGGTTTCTGCAGCCTTGTACTGGGCATACCCTTTTCTAACACTGACGTTGATAATCGCTCGTCTGGAAGCATTATCCACAGGGGGTAACTAGTTACGCCTAATCCAGACTTTTCAAACCAACGAAAGGAAGGGGAATCCGACGGTAGGTTTATAGGTATCGCTGATGTAAGGTTATTATACACCCAGTAGCATCGTCGATTTGCTCGGTCAAAATGGACGCGGGATGGAGTTAAAGTTATGCTGTATGACGGGTCCGTGGAATAACAGCGTGTCAAGAGACGATGTGTCTCAGTTACCAAAGTGGAAAGTAGGTGAACAATCCACCAAGGAGTGGGTGACTGGTTTCAGTGTGGGGGTGAAACCTTTCAGTGTGGAGGTGGTGGAGCTATTTGGTATTTACGGGTCTGTATCTTGCAAAGTAGTGAGTACACTTTGTGAGTTGTGGTAAAAATCACTCCATTCAATGTGGAGCTGGAAGGAAATATTTGGTATTTATGGGTGTGTGTCTTGTAAAGTGGTGAATAAACTTTGTGTTTTAGGGCAAACTTCACTACAATCGGCGTGGAGCTGAGAGGAAAAGAAGTGAGAAAACATTGAGTTTTAGGGTAAAAAACACTACAGTATGCACTAGGAAGCACCGGGTTCTGGATCAACACTTTGGATTTGGAGTATTCGACAGACACAAACTTTTCATCTTGTAAAGTAGTGAGAAGACGTTGTGTTTTAGGGTAAAAGGCGCTACAGTAGGTACTGGGAGGTACCGGGGTGGGTTGACACTTTGGGATTGGAGTGGGAACAAGACACCAGCAAGTGCAAGCTCGGATGACGGGACTCGGTTTATATTAGTGCTGGACTGAGGTTTGGTGGGCTCTCATAACTAATACGCAACAAAGTGGTTGGTTGATAAGTTATTCACTTTTCTGAGTGACAGGAGTGGGTGGATTCGTGTAACTGTCATGGGAGGCATGAATATGTTGCAGTCGAAAAAGATGCGACAAGTAAATAAACAGTTTGTGTGACAGGAGTGAATTCATGCAAATGATCAAAGGGTGACACCGATTATATATGCTTATCTCAAGATCTCGAGATATTATCTCGAGATCTCGACATAGTTTCTAGAGATCTCGAGATATTATATCGAGATCTTGAGATATTATCTCGAGATCTCGAGATAGTTTCTCGAGATCTTGAGATATTATCTCGAGATCTCGAGATAGTTTCTCGAGATCTTGAGATATTATCTCGAGATCTTCAGATATTATCTCGAGATCACGAGATAAAAAAAGTATTGAGGGTGGCCTAAATCAGCCACCGTAGGTATCAAACAAGTTTTACTAATATGAGCGTATTTTTCATGTTACGGTCTGAATCAAAATATATATCTCGCCTACGGGAGCCACCATTCCCGGAGATATGTTATTTTTCTGTATTTTGCTGTACTCAAAGTCCAGAAGCCTACACCCGTGAAGCTGATCTCTCTAGTCGAGTGTCCCGATAGTAAGTAATTGAATAAGTATATCTTTATTTCTGGGGCGCGTGAGTAGTATGTCATGCACGTTTCAGGGGTTATTGGCAGTACCCCGGTGCAGGATCCCGTAAGTACCATTGTGTTGTCATGGTAACCCGCGTGAGCGGCCATGTTGTGACGTCATCTCCATAGTGATATATGCTGTGAGTGCGCATGCGCAGAGCGTATTGTTAGGGTGATACGTGTTTCCGTCGTCGATTTTGTATACCTGGAGCCGCCATCTTGGTTTCTATGGTAGCACGTGGTTGCTATGTGACCTAAAGGCTTACAACAAGACAGAGGTATGTTCGGAAAGTGTGTTCGATTGAATTGGAGTATCACGAATTACCACAAAAACCCGACAAGTTTTACTATTTCGAATTCTTTTAGAATTCTCTGCTTCTATCTATATATGTAATAGTTTTTGTCCACCTGACCATGTTCCTTTGTCCTGGAGTGACTCGCATATACTGCTCGAACGACTCAAAGTCCATAGAGCAAATGAGCTATCGAGCAATTGCTCGTTCGAGTGACTCGATGTAAGACAGAATCCCAGTTATGGAAACCCTTTTTGGAATCCCATTTGTGGAATCCCTTTTCAAAACATATGGCCTTCGGCACCCCTTTTTCTGAAATGAGTTGATGAGCAGTATGTGCGAGTCACTCGAACGAGCAATTGCTCTATGGCTCATTTGCTTGATGGGATTCGAGTCGTTCGAGCAGTATGTGCGAGTTACTCGATTGAGCAATTGCTCTAAAGCTCATTTGCTCGATGGGCTTCGAGTCATTTGAGCATTGACTTTTCAGTAACTGCTCGATGGCTTATAGGGGGACTTTGGGATAGGTATTCCTGGGGTGGTCTAGAAGGCTGGGTCAAACAAGTAATAGTATCCTTAGGTAGATGTCCTATAAAAAGGTATCCTCAAATAATTATACAATACCAGGCATAGGTATCCTCAAATACCGAAATGAGTCGAAGAGCAGTATGTGCGAGTCACTCGAACGAGCATTTGCTCTATGGCTCATTTGCTCGATGGGATTCGAGTCGTTCGAGCAATATGTAGAGTCACTCGATCGAGCAATTGCTCTTAAGCTCATTTGCTCGATGGGCTCAGAGTCGTTCGAGCAATGACTTTTCAGTAACTGCTCGATAGCTTATTGGCTTTGGGAATGATATAGGCTTTTGTTGTACAGAAGGGAGATAACTCTGCATAACGATTATGGGAAATCAAGCAATCTGATTGGTTAGTTATAATCTATATAAATGATCTAGGTAAATGAAACAACAAGAGTTCACGGAATAGGGTCAGAACTAACAAGAATAGACCAGAAAAGCTAAATATAGTAATAATAAGCAAAGCTGTTCCAGCTGCTAGGCTCTTCTACGCTACTGGCGTATAGTCCAGGACAAAGGAACATGGCCTGGTAGACAAAAACTATTACATATATAGATAGAAGCAGAGGATTCTGAAAGAATTCGAAATAGTAAAACTTGTCGGGTTGTTTGTGGTAATTCGTGATACTCCGATTCAATCGAACACACCTTCCGAACATGCCCCTATCTTGTTGTAAGCCTTTAGGTCACATAGCAACCACGTGCTACCATAGAAACCAAGATAGCGGCCTCCAGTATACAAAATCGACGACGGAAACTCGTATCACCCCAACAATACGCGCTGTGCATGCGCACTCACAGCACATATCACTATGGAGATGACGTCACAAGATGGCCGCTCACGCGGGTTACCATGACAACATAACATGTCGCCACTGGGTCACGAGACATGACGTCACTTCCGGGGTCCTGCACCGGAGTCCTGCCAATAACCCCTGAAACGTGCATGACATACTACTCGCGTGCCATTATAATTTTAAAACAGCAGTATTTAAGCACAATATGAAAACACCCCCGGTCTATTGGATCTACAATTCACCCCTTGTAAAGTAGTTTAAAATATTTGCATGATCGAAAAATACATTCATTCACTTTCATTCTCACATATTCCTCCTCTTGCTCTGCCTGCCGCGCTCACGCAGCCCCACCTTCTCCATCGACCCGGTTTCACCGGATCCCATTAACCCCTCACCTAACCCCTACCACTCAGCGAACCAATCATTCTTTCACACATTCACCAATACACACTCAATCGCTCAATCATTCATACAATTTCACACTTGATTTATCACAGTTACGTGGTTTCAATGTTATGGAGTAGAGGTTACCCACTTCATAGGTTTTCATGAACTCGGTTACATCTTTGCAAGACGTAAATTTGGACGAAGAACAGTGAAACAGTAGTTTATAGGATATTATGTAATAGTTACCAACCAAGCTGGAGGTACTCATGGATCCGAATAACCCAAGATCTCGAGGCATTACAGCGCACTGTCAGGCCCAGGGGTGCCGAAAGCATTTCAGGGCACGAGATCAGACCCCAGGAAAAGGGCATTTACTCGCGCTAGCAGCCCCGCAATGACATGATGAAACATGCATGTCACCAAGGCCGAAGGCTCGAGATGGGGGGGGGGGGGGGGGGGAGAAGTGTTCCCTCATCGGGAGGAGGCACTTCCTTTCAAACTCCCCCATTGAATTTTGAAAGCTCTCAGAACGGACTCGTGGTGTTTTTTTTAGCTTTACTTCAAGAATAAATCATAGAAAAAATTGAGTGACGAACCTGGAAAGGGCAATTTCTGCCTTCTTGCTCCCGGGATCCGAAGACAGGGAGGGCAGTTGCCCCTGTACTTCCACAGTCCTTGGTCAGGCCACTCAAATCTATCAGTATCGACAGTCAGACAGTCAATATATAAAAATATTATTTCACAAGTATACAGAAAATAAAACACAATTTACATATAATGTACAAATCACAATACAGAAATCAAACCAATAAGTTGGAGACCAACAAGTTTATTTCAGTTTACCTGCAGGGAGAGGCATAGCCAGATTGGCTGTCTTCCTGCCTTCCCCTAGGTGAGGGAAAAAGAGAGTAAGAGGTAGGTAGATAGGAACAGGTCAACCAACTCACTCCGTGTCTGTATTTTTTTTTTGGGGGGGGGGGGTTGGGGCGGTGGGGAATGTTGAAGTGCTCATTATCCTGGCGACCAGCAAAGTGAACAAACGCCAGAACCTCGCAAATGGCAGTAGCATGTAATGTTTGTATCGCCCATTTTAATGTGACCTCAGAAGTGACATCTTTATTCACTGGCATGATCAGTGAAATCATGTTAGTTGTTATTGCAATTCACATGGTTACGCCATCAGTTGCGCCATTGGTTGTCATTGTAATAGTGCCCATAGATAGAACATGTAGCCATGGAAGCATTTGTGTGGATACAGTTGATATGTTAAATATTAATGTGTTGTGATGTCATGAAATATGGCATCAACCATGACATCAATGGCGTAAACTGCTGCCATGGAAAGTGTTGTTAAGCATGTGCTTCTGTAGTAATGGTTGCTCAGGAGTGGCATCATCAATGAAGTCACCAGTGTCGTCATCAATGCCATTATTATTAACATCATCAGAGATAAAAACAGTGATATATTACTAGAATGCATGGTGGGTTATCTATAAAGGCTAAAGAAATATCTACGACTCGTTGTTTGGTAGTATAGTGTGGGCTTTAACTTTTTGTTACTATTTGGTTCCCACATTCTGTGGGCCTGCTTAACGCCGTTCGTCGTATATTTTTATGGGTAACACGTATTGCTAAATTACGTGGCGTTGAGATGTATGTTCGAGTTTGATGTAGTAGAATGGTTTGTACCTTCTATATCAGCTTTAGTTGATCTTTTTGCTCTTCCACGACTTCGTTGCTTTGTACCCGAAGCGCTATACTACAATAGGCCATGGATGTTATATAGCAGTATTCTGCTGTGTTGTGGTTGTGTTTGATTAGACAAGAGTGTCGGCAGTTTTAACAATCAATATCCATTTTGTTTTAACATTAGCTTTCTCCATCTGTTGGTCATCCTCAATCATTATACTAAACCCCCAGATGCATGGTGCAATATTATCAATTCATCTAAGAATATTTCTAAGCTTATTGCCACAGTCTCAAGTTGAGATAACCTAAGCATGCAGTCGATCGCGTTAAACTTTAATACCCGTATGACCCGATAGTGTGCGGGGCTAAGGTTTCATTGTAGAAGAGGCCTGAGTGGGAGATTTAACCTGAGTGGACCAAGCAAGTCGTGATTGCTGTAGTCTAACGATAAAAAGGAATTGCCATATTAAGCTTATAAACATACTTGGAAAGCTAAAGATCAACCGACATGCACACAAACAACGTATACTCTGCTACCAACTCATACTACTTCAATCAAATGCAACTTACTTAACTACGATATAACGCCCATCTTGGGGTATAGTGTAAGGCGTCAGGTTGGCCATCACAATGTTTAATCAAAAGCGACAAAGACTGTTCCGCCAGTGCACTCAACTTCAATCACACACAACCTCGGAAAAATAACACATTGCGACAAAGCACCTAGGCTATAGTCTAGTATATTATGTTTTACGCTAGGCAACATTTCCGACAAAAACTTCGTGCGAGATCCCCTTTTCCGCCTATCCCCTCCCACCCCTTCCAACCCCACCCTCTGAATACCTACACCACTCCATCTTACACGCATGCATTATAGCACTCAAAGACAGTTAAAAGACATAGATGATCTTAACCCCGGGAAGTGAAGCAGTGCTTGTTTACTGTGGTAAACAACCTCTTTTTCACTGTAAAATAGGGCCCAGTCACTAATGCTTGGGGTGCGAGTCCTCTAAAATAGGCAACATGGGGTATAAACGATTGACTGACCTTGACTTTATCTCCATGTTGTGGTTATAATTGGCCTTGTGCAAGCGTATGTGACCTTAAACACCAATAAATAAATAAATAAATTCTAACAAACAAAAAACTTGAAAGAAATCCGCAAAAACAAAACAAACGCTTGGATTTGAAAGATAACTCCTCCGAAAAAAGATAGTATGCCGGTCCCGGGTTATATTAATACCCTCAAATTGTCCGAAACTGTCAATATCTTTCCCTATAGTGTCACCAATATGAAGCTTCCATATATAATATGCAAAACACTCGTTTTTGCCTGTATATCCACAATAATAATACCAATTACCTGTGATTGAATGTGTCCACTTTATTGTTGTTGAAATAGTCAGGAAAATGGTTGATATTTGCCATGCGTTTCACTATCAATCGAACACACGACGTTTTAACTAAACACAAACTATGTATTCTTAAGAAACGTTGAGATACATAATAACGAATGAAATGGAATTTAACCTAAAATTGTTCAAACTATCTTTATTCAAAATGGTAGAACGAAGATAAGACGCAACGTCGCTGACGTCACATTTCGTAATATCTTGCGTCACAAGAGGTTTCAAACGTCTACTAAACACCATGCTTATTTTCTAAACACCAGAGTTTAGTTTTTAAACGTGTGTGGTAATTTCGTTAAACATAATGCGTTTACTTTGCGTGGAATATCATCTCATTTATTAAACACTAGTATTTAATTTTCAAACGGGCCAACTATCAATTGGTTTCCAATAACATAAGAGAATAGCAAGCACTGTTGATGTCAACATTCCAATTTTGGGAATATCCCGCAAACATCACATATCAATGGCAAGGGGTGGAGATAAATGACACTCAGACGTAATACAATTCCGCCCAACTCATGGGGTAAATCAGTTTCAAGTCAGTATTTGGCACAACAGTTGTCATCTCAAACTCAGCGTTCTTCCAACGACATGGCGAAAGTTATGAATGATTACAACAATTTTCTCTGAATACTAGAGACAAAGTATGAACGCTCAATTGTTCAGTGCCAGGAATGAGAATCATGCATGGAAACGTGTCTTTGCGTTTCTTTAGGTATAATTTCTTGAGTATAGGCCATAATAACAGGCGTAGCTGAGAAAAAGACACTGGCAAAAAGACGAAAAACCCAACGGGGTCAATTTGAAAATACCGCGTTTTGTGACTCGAGAACTGCTGGATGGCTTAAAAAATGGAAGCAGAATCTGCATCCAACTTATGATGTCGAGCATAAAATTAAACACTGCCCGCGTTTACTTCCAGCAACCAACGCACAACAAAGTGCGATAAACACCACATATTTATAAAGTAAACATATAGTGAATATTAAATAAACACAAATGTATAACAATTAAACACCTGAGTTTAAGAACTAAACACAAAATCTTAATATCCAAACACCTCTTAAACATGTTGAGCGTTGGCATTTTTTGCAGTGTACTGGCACAGGGGACGTACTGTTAATCCAGTGGGCTTAGCGGGTCGCGAGTCTTTATAAAGGGGTGTATTCAATTAGATAAATACGTCACTCTTGGTGATGTGAAGTATTTATCTAATTAAATGCAGCCGTTTGTTGATAACCTACTATGTTTTATTGGACACAAAAAACACAATGTCCCGATACCAACTGCAAGACCTTGCCGCGGCGGCGCCATGAGGGGGGTGGGGGACTATGGTGGGGGTGGGGGAGGGAAGTACTTACCCCTCCACTTTTTTCGCCAAGCGTAGTAAAAAAATACTATCATTTTAATTTTTGTATCGAACGTTGCGGTGTAATGGTGGGTATGCTTAATTCCATTTTCCCAAGTGCACTAAATCAGAGAAGTTTTTAAATTATGTTTGTGTGTGCCCCCTCACCCCCCCCCCCCCCCACACACACACACACATTAGCTGCAAACAACAAACAAGAGTCGCAAATTGCAACAAGGCGTGCCGAGTTCAAACGATCTGAAACATACCGCTTAAGAGTATTCGAGGAATGCTAGAATCGAGAGTGTGCAACGCATCCGTTTGGAATGCAGCCTACTTTCATTTTCGATTTGAGTGTCGTTTGGTGCTTTGTGCTCGCACTTTACAACAGCGTTCTTCCGTTAAAATGTCACCATATACGACGTTTTCTATAACTGAAAGACCTAACAAGTAAGTTTCAAAATGATAAAACTGTTTTAATTTAATTGTCTGATCATGCTCCATAGAACACCATTTACAACGTAAGTTTTAAAAATGTTCTCAACTTCGGGAGGGGTGTCCCCTCCCGAAGTTGAGAAGATTTTTAAAACTCACGCGCGGCGGGCAATACCCAACTGTATCCCCTCACTTCTGTAACTCTGGCGCCACCTCTGATACCTTGCAGTGTTTGGTCAATGCCTCGTTGATTTTATTTTATGTCGCTGGGCACGCGCATATGTCTACTGTCAACGATTCTTATGGCCACTGTCAAGGAAAGCGTCTCGTTGCCATGAGCAACGGTTCATCGCAATGTCTTTTTTCACTTGAAATCAACTGAGACAAATACATTTAAGTGAAGTAAAATACGCACAAAAGTACCGTTATTACGTACAAAAAGATTAGTTATGTAAACATGGGTAATTATTTATGAAACCGATTAGATTATAAGGTCTCTTTTCATTAATTTACTGTAACATAAACTGAAATCGCTTCATTCGAATCATTTTAAAATTTGTTCTTGTACAGCGAATAATAGAAAGCAGACGTTGTTTCGGTAAGGTGTTAACTTTTATCATTTTTTTCCAATTCAATTTTACTTGTGTAAGAACGGGACATATACGTTATTCTGTTTGTTTTGACAGGGGACATGGTCTCACGTTCCCTGCATGAAACATATATTCAACCTCGGCTGACGCCTCGGTTGAATATAAATTTCATGCAGGGAACGTGACACCATGTCCCCTGTCAACAAACAGAATAACTTATAATGTCTCATTACCACTAACTGACAATTTACATTGAAAATTTGTCCAAACACAAATTCTAACACCTTATTGACAAAACATGTAATAAAATATTATATTTGTTTGTTTCATCATCAATCGTGCAATCTGTTGCCGCAATGGCTTTCTTTCTCAGGGAAAAGAAAAATGATTTAGTGTAATTGGCTAAATTGGCACCCTACAGCGTACACACTTGGTACAAACAATTCAAACCAACGTGAGTCACGGTGAGTGGGGAAATCTGAAAGGAACATTTTTAAAAAAGGAGCTTAGCTGTAAATGGACAAACACAACAGACAGCGGAGCGACGTTGAAGGTGGATGGTCTAGTCTGGGACTGGGATTTTCTCATCGTAAATCTTGTAAAAAATGTGACCTGAGAAGGCGTCGACCCACTAATGCCATAAAAACATGCAAATCACACAATATGCCTACCGTCTCCCATATTCTGTATCTGCCACCTGTTGCATAGGATGGTCATTGTCCCTACACCCATTCAGATAATCACCGACTCAAAAATGTCTATGGTACACATCACTTCCTGATATCGTCATGAAAACTGACGTTCGATGAAGTTATCTCCCTTGACATTTTAGCGAGAAAGGTCTTGTTGAGAAGCAAGTAATTGTTGTGAAAACTCATTTCACATTTGACATCAGCAGAAAATAAAAACATGTTTCCATTGGTTACTTTTAATAACCTAGAACAACTCTCAGAACTGTCTGTCTGTTGCTTTCGTTAACTAAGATTCGCAAAAGGAAACTTGGCCAAAGTATTAAATGGAGAAACTTGTCCTTTTATGGGACGTTGATTAGAAATAACCACGTCACAGATAATCAGTCATTACGAATATCTATCAGTGTCATACCTACCAACACTCAGTAAACGTCCACTTTGGCTCTTTGTTTAGCGAGTGTGTTTTTATCAGTAATTTGCAAGTTGTTATTCTACCTGGGAAACCAAATAGCAAATCTAACCTCCCAGACTTTTATATTAACCCTTTACCCAACGTAACGGCCAAAACCGGCCAGCGCTATTCTCAAAAATCGCCATTTAATTTTCACTATTTTTTTCATTTTTTGTCTCAAAAACATAGGTTATGACCCCTCGTTGGAACGAGCTCGTCGAGCTCGTTCCAACGAGGGGTCATAACCTATGTTTTTGAGACAAAAAATGAAAAAAATTAGTTATTCAAGAATTTTTTTTGCAAGTGTCGTCTGCTTTTCACGTTAGGTAAAGGGTTAATGGAAAGGATAGTGTATGCATTAAATGTGACGATGCGCACACTATTCATATTTATTTATTTATTTATTGGCGTTTAAGGTCGTATACTTATGCGCAATGGCTAATCATGACCGTGACAGTTTTACGGGTGGAGGAAGCCGGAGTACCAGGAGAGCACCACCGAGCAACGACGAGCAGCTTCCAGTTCCCCAACACCGTAACTCCGCACTGCAGCACGGACAGGGTTAGATTGGTTGAAGACATGCGCACAATCGACGTGCAGTACGCCTTACTACACGGCGTCAGTGTGCCCCCATGAGGACAATCGGGGTTAAGTGCCTTGCCCATGGACACAACGCGGGAGTCCGAATTGATCGCTCAGACGGTCACCCATCCAATGATTAACCAGGCTCGACATTGCTTAACTTCGGTGATCTGACGAGAACCGGTTACCACACTGTTCATATACTGAACAAAAAATAGTTATTAAGGAACATAGAAAGGTGGTGAAAACGCAGTTTTCTTATTTTTAACCCTTTGAGACTTTAATTATCCTGGCGTTCAAAAGTCACTAGGAATTCAGTTTCTTCAACGTTTTTCAAAATGCGACGTCAAACGTCAAATTAATGATTATCTGGTTGAGGGCTGGTTATATTTGGTGGTCTGGATTTGCTAATCAAAACCTGTTTTATATTTATATTACAAATTATTGGAGAGTGCCCTCGGGATCTCTCCAATAATTTGTAATAAAACAAATTTATATAAACACTAAATATTTTATTTGAGTTTGACTGAATATGAAATATAAGCAAGGAAAGTGTTTGCTTTTGCTCTGGCATCCTCATTTTTTGAAAGCACTGATAGTGCTTTCTAGCACTCAACCAGTTAAGAAGTCTTGACAGCTGGATTATATTAGTATTTTAAGCTGCGATAACAATTGGCTCAAAGGATGTCATTGAGCACTATTCGGGAGAAAATAGGAATTGGGGTTAAAACTTTTAAAAAATCGAAAAATAATAACAAAACAAATGTCCACAAAGTATCAACGCGCTGCTTGATTTCGCACGTGATAAGACGTATAAAAGTATCAAAGGGTTAATTAACCCTTTACCCAACGTAACGGCCAAAACCGGCCAGCGCTATTCTCAAAAATCGCCAATTAATTTTCATTATTTTTTTCATTTTTGTCTCAAAAACATAGGTTATGACCCCTCATTGGAACGATCTCGTTGAGCTCGTTCCAATGAGGGGTCATAACAGTAGGTGATAAAGGCCGATTTAAGCATCAACGTACATGTACGTGTACATGTACACGTACATCGATGTACACCTCCATAGGATTTAGTGCTAAAACCGTGTACAGGTACACGATTTTAACGTTTTTTAGGGTGATTTAGAATCGGCATTGCCGATTCAAACATCACTGAATTGTATCCAAGAGTGAAAAAAACGCCTGTAGTTTTACGTACACGTACATGTACCGTTTTGATTGAAATCGGCAAATGGGTTTCCCCCATAGGATTCAGTGTTAAATTGCGAGCAAAAAACGTTTTGTCGTTTCTAAATCATCATCTTGCTGATTCTAAATAATCCGCGTCTGTACACGATTTTAACACTGAAACCCTATGGAGGCGTACACGGAGATCCATTTGCGGATTTTAGGTCTGAAATCGAATCGTGTACGGTACACGGAAAGAGGTGATGTTTGAACCGGCAAACCCACTGTCACGTTTCCTGAAGTAAAACTAACACATGTTATTGTTATGACTGAATGAGGTTTTCGTTTAAAAGAGTAGACAAAAAAATATGAGCGTCAGTTTTAAAAATGAGTTGCGTGAATGAAAGGCATCCGATCAAAAAGAGTCAACTATAAAATATGATCTGTAAAATAGACATTCGTGTTTTGTCTCGATGTAATGAAGAGAAATTGAGTTTAGGCATCCGATTAAAAAGAGTCAACTATAAAATATGATCTGTAAAATAGACATTCGTTTTTTGTCTTGATGTAACGAAGAGAAATTGAGTTTAGGCATCCGTTCAAAAGAGTCAACTATAAAATATGATCTGTAAAAAATAGACATTCGTGTCTTGTTTCGATGTGACGAAAGGAGATTGAGTTTAGAGACAATTAGAGAAAAGAATCAGAATTCTTGTGAAGTAACCTTAATAAACACTTAATGGAATGTTTGAATGAAAACATGTTGCTTTATGTTTTTGTTGTGGCGTGAATGAAGGTTTTTTCGTTTTAATGGATCGTTTTAATAATGTTATAATAAAACGCATTTTCCACTCAATTAGGTTTTGAGTGGTAAAATTTTTAATATATTCACGATAACCATCAGAGAGATTTGAAATGAATGAATGAATGAATGGATGAATTCCTTTAACGTTAAAATTAGAAAAAAACAGTTTTCTTTTGTGTGCGGGAATGTTTTAACTGTCATCAAAGGGATTCTCTCTTAATTCGACACTGAGTGAATGGGGTTTTTTTATATGTGAATGGAATTCCTTTGACAAACGTAAATTACTCTCAAAATTCGTTAAATCAGAAACCGGTTTGTCATGTACTGCTTAAAACGTATTTTAAACTTTCCCAATTCAATCAATACTGAGTTGAGATGTGAATATTTTAGTTTATTATATTAAAGACGGAACGATTTTTATTAACTTAAAAACATAAAAATATATTTAAACATTTAATTTTGAAAATAATAAAACAAATAAAAACGAAAAATGTTTTTACAGATGGATTCTAGACGACGAGATCGAATTTTAGGGGAGTATGAACGTGCTAAGAAGGGCATTCAGTCGGCTGACAGAAGCAGACGTCTTGGTGAGATGGAACTCAGACGCGAAGCCGCAAAAATATTTAAACCCGTGACGGAGGGTCAAGAGCGAAGCAGGAAGGAGATAGTCGAAGAATTGAGACCCATAAAAGAGAGTTCTTTGAGAATGGGTTCGTTGCCCGGTAGTTTTGGAAATCGGCATTCCGTTCAATCTACACCGGATTACGTTCCCACAGGAATTCAAACAGAGAGCGAGACCGACACCGATGCAGCTTCGACTATCACCACTGATAGCGTCGCATCGTCTGATGATGGCGGTAAGAGAGATCTGTTGTATGGATTTTATAAGGATTCGGAGGGGAGAATTTTTGTCGGTGACACAGAAGTAGAAATTGGCGATGATGAATTGATCGTTGGTTCGAACAAATACGAATTGACTGATGGACTGCGCAGATTGCTCCCTTACGACAAGCCTAGTGATTACACGGAACAGGATTTCGACAATTACGGCGACATTCTGGGTCAGACCCACGCCATGAAGAGAAATAACGATGCCAGAGAGACGAGACCGAAAGTCAAGAGAGGTTACAAGTGGACGAAAGTGGTGAAACCCATATGGGATATGAACAAGAAGTTCGTCGAATCGGTGACTGGCAAAGGGGTGAAAACCACTTTTCTTCCGAGCGATTCTGACGCCCTGTCTCAGAGATTGAGTTTGTTGATGGCGAGCAGACGGGCTGGTAACATAGGATTAGATAATCAGATAGTTACTATATCTGACGAATTGTTAAGACAGAAGGTTTTGAATAAAAACCATTATAAAAGGCTGATGAACGAATTGAAGGATTGATGTGTATATAATAAGTAGAGAGAAACAAACAAACAAAAATAAAACAGTAAATTTTTACACTAGAATAATAAAAGTATTTAAAACAACAAAACGATTTACCAGTGAAAAAACAAAATATATTATAAAAATAAAATATGTTGGTGATAAAGAACAGGGGATACGTCAGAACTTACGTTCAAGGCGGTTCTGGCATCGTCGATTCTATAATGCGAGCGTTCACGAGCGATGCGGGTAGAAAACTCGCATCGACTGCGTTTGAGGTCGGTAAGAAGACGGCTTTGGATGCTGGTAAGAAAGCCGCTTCCGAAGCCAGTGGTAGGATAGCTTCTGTTGCTGGCAAGAGGGCAGCCGACGCGTTGATCGACAAGTTGATCACTCCGCCGGCGAAGCGAGCTGCGTTAGAGCGAACGCCGAAAAGTTGGAAAGATTTTAAGGATGCTGTGGTACCCATACAAGATTTAGCTAAAATGACGAGTGGATCAGGATTGAAGAGAACTCGCGACGGTGTGATATAAATAAATACTAATATTAAAATAACTAAGTTTGAAAAACATAAAAATTGTGTGTGAAAATAATCTAAAATAACAAACAAAAAATAAAACAAAGATGAACATTAAAGATATGTCTTGGAACGACGCCGCGACCAAGCGGTCGAATAACGAGTTCTTTCCCAAAAGCATAAGAGGCTTGATAGTGGGAAAATCGAATTGTGGAAAGACCAATCTGTTGATGAATCTGTTGTCCCGACCCGACTGGTTGAATTACGACAGATTGTTCGTGTTTGGCAGGAGCTTGTTTCAACCCGAATACAGATTGCTTCGAGAGTGCATGGATCGTAGATTGCCCAAGGACGTCATAGCCAGAATCTTTGACAGTAGGGAGGAATTCGACAAGAGTGAAGCTCCATTTTCGACCATTTTGGACGGTTCGGCGATGGAGCTGATGAAGAGAAATGCATCTTCGAACGTCGAGTGTCGATTTTATGAGAACGCTAGCGACGTTCCGGATCCTAGAGAATTGAAATCGGAAGATAAGAATCTCATGATTTTCGACGATCTGCTTTTGGAGAGACAGAACCGATGCGAATCGTATTACGTTAGGGGTCGACACAGCAACGTGGACTGTTTCAACCTGTCGCAGAATTATTTTCGATTGCCCAGACAGACGATAAGGGAGAACGCTAATTTTCTATGTCTCTTTCGCCAAGATCTCAAGAATCTCAATTACATCTACGGCGATCACGTCGCAAACGACATGAGCGCGGCGGAATTCATGAGATTCTTCAAGAGGGTTTGGGATGGAGAACTTTACAATTTCGTCGTGATCGATTTGACAAGTGAATTTAATCGCAGAAAATATCGGTGCGGATTCGACAAGTTTTATGTTTCTGATGATAATAAGATAGAGCGTGAAAATAAAATTTAGAAAATAATAAATCTTCAAATAATTAGTTTTGAATATAAAAAAATAAAATTAAATATAATGTTCGAACATGGAGAATTGTTAGAACGGATAGCCGAGAATACGGCTGCAAAACAACCATTCAAATCGTGGTGAGTGGCGATTCGACTCGATTCGCTACGAAATTCGAACCTTCCATCGAATTGAATAGAGAGAAAAGATACGAGATGGCGTTGGTGAATCTGGAGACTTATTATTCCTTTCCCAACGTCACCGAAAAGAATAACTCGTTCAAGTATTCCGACGGAGTGGATTGGTTGGAGATTCGAATTCCCAAAGGGAGTTACGACATAGACGATTTGAACAATTACATTCAGACGCGAATGAAGACGGATGGAAAGGGAAGCAACAAGATCAGACTCGCTCCCAATCCTAATACCTTACAGACGATGTTGGATTTGGAAGATAATTTTCGAGTGGATTTCAACACGGACGATTCTATAGGCAAGATGTTGGGATTTGATCGAAAGATGTATCGAGGCCACGCGGCATTTGAAAATACGGTCGACATTCTCGCAGTCAATAGCATTCTGGTGAACGTGGACGTGATTGCTGGAAGCTATGTGAATGGTAGCGCTCAACTGACGATCTATTCCTTCTTTCCAAACGTGTTGCCGGGTTATAAGATCGTGGAGCGACCTCGAAATTTAGTTTATCTACCAGTGATTTTAGACACGTTGTATAGTCTCAAAACCACGTTGACGGATCAAAATGGTGAACTGTTAGATCTTCGCGGAGAGAGGGTGATGATACGATTTCACATAAGAGAAATATAAAAGCAAAAAAAAAAAAAATATTGTGTATATATATAGATGACAAAATAAAATAAACGCAATATTAATTTTACAAAATTATTTTAATATAAATAATTATTATTAAACAAGAAACAATTGAAGTAAATATATTTTTAAAAAAAGAATTATGACAGAATACGTGATTGAAAACGTGAACATATCCGCAGGACAGAGGAAGAAACTTAAGAGAGCGTTAACAACTCGAGGCGAGGCGGTGAGATTCAAATTCACTCATGAAGATCTGACGAGAGGCGGTCAGGATTTGATCGCCTGGACCAGAAGTCAAATCAAAAGGATGGAGAAAGCGATTCGCCATGGAAGAGGGTTGACGGTGAGATTGAGTCCCGCTCAATTGAGATACAATTTGAGAATGAAAGGTGGTTTCATACCGCTATTGGCAGGAATCGCCGCAAAAGCATTACCCTTCGCCGCAAAGGCACTACCCTTTCTCAGAAAGACTCTTGGCGTGTTAGCTCTCACGGGACTCGCTAGTTCGGCAGTTGAGAAATTAATGGGTGGCAGTGGACTGTTTTTGAAGAAGGAAGGAGCCGTGTGTCGCATCCACGTAGACGACAGTGGTAAAGTATTGTATCTAGAACCCGTTAGAGGTGGCAACTCCTTGAGAGGAAACGGTCTCTAAGTGAAGAGTGGACAGAACGTTGAGTGACTCGGCAAGGGTTTGTAGCCCGGTGAGAATTCGCCGTTTAAGAATATACCGATTTTGAATATGTTATTATAATATAAAATTATATGATTATATAAATATAAATCATAGAAAGTATAAAATAATATATAAAATGGATAAAAAGGTGGAGAAACAATTAGACGATAATGATGAATATCGGAAGACAGAGTGCGAAAAAAAAAGATGTGGAAAAATGGTTAGACGCTAATGATGGATATCTAAGGAAAGAACTGATGAAAGAGTTAGATAAACAGCGGGATAGACGGTTGGAAATGAAAAGAATGAGACGCTTTCCACCGTCACCACTACCTTCTGAAGAGAATGGTAATGATGCGAGTGTTACCAAGAGATGTTACAAAAAAAAGAAAAAAAGAAAAGAAGAATCGATGCTGAAATTTAAGAAAAAAGGAAACGTTATTATAATATATGGTAATAGTGAAGAAGGAAAAAAAAAAAAAAAAAGTAATGAGATCTAAAGATGATCTCATAACTTTTTTTCCTTTTTCTTTGCTAAAATCAATCTCTCTATTGTTTATATTTCCAAGCTCGTTATTAGCATGTTGACACTCATGTTTTCAAGATGATCTCATCATGTTGTTTTCCTTCTTCTTCGCAAAAAAATCAATCTCTCTGTTGTTTATATTTTCAGGTCTGTTATTAGCATGTTGACACTCGTGTTTTCTCCTTTTTCGAAAATGTGTTGAATGTTTATCTTTACTCTTTTGAGTTTTTTAACATTGGTGAACTCGCTCTCACCACCCAATTTCTCCACGAGTTTGCGCGAGATTTTTGGATATATGTAACTTCCATAGAACAACGTCAAATCATCCTTGTCGAATTCTTTATCTTTAGCGATGACGATTTTCTGCAGATTGCTTTGATACTCGTAAAACAAATCGAGCATGGCTTCATCCAATTTCAAAGTCATCTTATATCTGTCGTATTTATGCTCTAAGTCCTTCATCTCGATCTCGTTCAATTCGATGGGATCGTGTTGTTGTAATCTATAGATTTTAAAACCTAATTTCTTATTCGTTTCGACTCGTTTCAATTTCAATTCGCATCTTTTAGGTGTTGCTGTCATGATCGATTATTTGTTTTTTTTGTTTTATGAATTCTTGCAAATAATGTATATTTTAATTTTTGTATTTTAATAATTTGTTTAAAAAAAGTTTTGTTTTTTTTTTGCTCATTATATATATATAAAAAAAAGTTTTTTAATTTTAATTTTCTTTAATGTGAAAATTTTTTTGTAAAAAGTAATGAGATCACCTTTAGATCTCATTACTTTTTTTCCTTCTTCTTCGCTAAAATCAATCTCTCTATTGTTTATATTTCCAAGTCCATTATTAGCATGGTGACATGCGTTATTTTTCCATTTACCCAAATCTCTTGAATTTTTATCTTTACTCTTTTGAGTTTTTCTACATTGGTGAACGCGCTCTCACCACCCGATTTATCCACGAGTTCGAGTGAGATCATTGGAAATATTTTTTTCCCATAAAACATCATCAAATTGTTCTCGTATGGGGGTTTTCTGTATTTGGTGATGATATTATTCAGCAGCTCGCTTTGGTATTCGTAAAACAAATCGAGCATGGCTTCATCCAATTTCAAACACATCATATATCTGTTGTCGCAGCGCTCTAAGTCTATCATCTTAACCTCGTTCAATTCGATGGGATCGTGTTCTAATGTATAGATATAAATATCTGATACCGTATATATATCAACTTGTTTCAATTCGCATCTTTTAGGTGTTGTTGTCATGATCGATTATTTGGTTTTTATGAATTCTTGCAAATAATGTATATTTTAAATTTTGTATTTAAATAATAATTTGTTAAAAAAGTTTCTCTTTATATATAAATAAAGTTAAATTTTAATATCCTTTTTTTTTTTTCGTATTAATTCAATTTTTTTTCACGAGTTTTAGACCATGCAAGACTTCGAACATTTAAAAATTGGCCTTCGCATCTTGCAGTTATCATCATCTATTGAGTAGGAATCGGGTGACATGAACACATGTCTGCTTCGCGGAAATTTGTTTTGAACCTCGTGCGAGACTTTGCGTAAAAGTAGTAAGAGTTCTATTTGTCTTGAACCTTCTTCTTCTTTTTTAATAGTTCGAACGACATTGTCGATTAATTTTTGTTCGCTAATAGTATTACGATTCGATTTTCTATCGCAAATCGTATTGTTTTCTTTCGAAACGCATAAATATAAATTACGATTTTTTTCTTCTTGGTTTTTTGGAGAATAACAATTTATTAAACAACGTTGACATTTATGTTGAGATTCCGTCGTGGATGTTGTCATCATGATTGATTATTTGGATTTTTTTTGTTTTACCAATTCTTGCAAATACTGTATATTTTAAATTTTTGTAATTAAATAATTTGTTTAAAAAGTTTTGGTTTTTTTCTCTTTAAATATATATAAAAGTTAAATTTTAACATCCATTTTTTCTCGTATTAATTCAATTTTTTTTTACGTTAAGGAACATAAAAAAAAAATTGATTAGTTTCATCAAAAAAATATTTTTCACATTAAAGAAAAACAAAACTTTATAAACAAATTATTTAAATACAAAATTCGAAAAAAAAAAAAAAATATTCTTACAAAATGAAGCAAACAGATAAAAAAAAAATGGAAAATTTAAATGAGAAAACCCTACCTCAGTTAAACGAGATTTGTAAACTATTAAAAATTTCACATTTCAGAAATCATAGAACTAAATCAAAAAAAATTGAAGTCATACAGAAACATTTGCGAAACGATGGAAAGGCAAATGAAATGCCGATAGCAATGACGTCAAAAAATGCATCGGTTGTGAAAAATGAGAAGAAGAAGAAAAAGATACTAAAAGGAATCGAAATGCCAACGTCGAAAAAAACTGAAAACGTTTCGATTGTGAAAAATAAGAAGACGACTAAATGAAAAGCCGTTGAAGAAGAACTTCAAGTTTCCAAAGAAAAGAAAAGAAAAACTAAAAGGAAAACGAGTGATGCACTTCAGATTCTAGGCAAACGAGATATATCGAGCGAAATTCGACGAGTAATTGACGAAGGGAAAGGAGAAGAATATGTAGCACGACTCACTGCAGAACTATTTCAATCGAAGTCTGTAGAACGGGAGAGTGCGATCAAAGGCATTTTTAAAACTTTCGACGTGGTTCCCTCGTTGAAGAAAATCGATCCGAAATTGTTCATGGGACGGGTGAAGAAAAAAGTATTGGATTTGTTTCGCAAATACATGAATGTGGGACTAAAAATTAAGATGATACTCCATTGCATGATGAATAAAATCGACATGAAGTCCAGCGAGAACATCGTGAAAAATGCATATTTCAGATCTAACATCGAACCCATATTTCGAGGTTCAGATTTTTCGGACGTTTTCGAAAATATGAAAGACAAGATGTTAATGTCTCTCGCGAATTATCAACATGAAGGTAGTAACTGGACGTTCGATGAGGTGTTGAAACTCGAAATTCACATAACTTAAAACAATTTGTTGAAAAGGTCTTCCTACGTGAAATTACCGTATTTCCTAGCTAAAAAACACGCCGTGATCAATGTGAAAAATAAAGATGATCAGTGTTTTAAATGGGCAGTCACCTCCGCTTTATACCCTGTCAAAATGAACATTGAAAGAGTTTCTTCTTACAAGGAGACTTCTAAAAATCTTGATTGGACCGGAGTGACTTTTCCAATGCAGTTAAAACACATCAAACGTTTCATGCTCAAAATCCCACCGTAGTGGTGAATGTCTTGGGATACGACGATGAAAAACAAACGATCTCTCAGACAGACTTCGTATCTCGAAAGAGAAAAGACGATTATTTTATTATTGATTTCAAATGGTGACAGTCATCATTATTGTTGGGTTAAACATCCTAGCTGATTACTGTCGAGACAAAATAATAAACATGAACATAAGGTATGTTTATGTTGCAACTGCATGAACATGTTTAAGAGCGAAAAATCCTTAGTGGAACATCAGGAATATTGCAACGAAAATCAAGGTGTTGCCGTCGAAATGCCCAAACCCAACACCATCATGAAGTTTGAAAATCACAATAGAAGGTTAAAAGTACCATTCGTTGTGTACGCCAATTTCGAATGTTTCACCACGAAAATGAGTTCCTGTCAACCCAACGCTCTTCAAAGTTACATCAAAAGATATCAAAAACACATACCTTCGGGCTATTGCATTTACGTGAAATGCGCTTTCGACTCGCAACACGACATGGGTCCCTTCACCTATACGAAACAGTATGAAGACGACGACGTGGCCCAAAGTTTCGTGGAAGAGTTAGAATCGAAAATTCAAATGTTATATGACAAATTCAAAACTCCGGCGAAAATGATCATCACGTGAGGGCAGCAGGACGAAAATAACAGAGCCACCAAATGTCACATATGCAGACAATCATTCGACGAGAATTCGGAGGAAAATAAGAAGGTTAGAGACCACGATCATTACACGGGTCTGTATCACGGTCCGGCTCACAGCAAGTGTAATTTAAAATATCGAGATGTCGCTTTCTATCCGGTGATGTTTCACAATCTCTCAGGTTACGACAGTCATCTGTTCGTGAAAAATCTCGGCACCTCACACGAAGAATTAAATTGCATCGTGAACAGCGAAGAAAGATACATTTCCTTCACGAAATGGAAGCTCATGGAGAAGAAAAGAGTAATCGACGGAAATACGTTGGAAGAAAAAATGAAATCCATTTGTAGAGGCATACGTTTCATCGACAGTTTTATATTCATGCTGACTGCTCTGGAAAAATTAGTCAATAACATGAGCAAGGATAAATTTAAAATCACGAGCGAACATTTCGGAAAACGAGTAGATGTCATGTTGAGGAAAGGAGTCTATCCTTACAATTACATGAACGATCTAAAGAGATTCGAAGACACTGCACTACCTTCAAAAGAAGATTTTTATTCGAAATTATACGAATCCGACATATCCGACAAGAATTACGAACATGCCAAAAACGTGTGAAAATCATTCGATATGAAAACCATGAGAGATTATCACGATCTCTATCTGAAAACCAACGTTCTGCTCTTGGCAGACGTGTTCGAAAATTTTCGAGACGTCTGTCGTCGAAATTACGATCTGGATCCCGCTTGGTATTTCACCGCACCCGGTCTGGTGTGGGACGCTCTGTTGAAGACCACCGAAGTTCAATTGGTATTATTATCCGATGTGAACATGTTGCTCATGTTCGAAAGGGCTGTGAGAGGTGGCATCTCGATGATCTCCCACAGATATTCTAAAGCTAACAATCCCTACATGAAAGAAGGTTTCGATTCGAAACGTTCGACTAAATACATACAGTATTGGGATGCTAATAATCTGTATGGTTGGGCTATGAGTCATCCTTTACCGATTGGAAATTTTGAATGGGTGAAGGAACCAAAAGAGATGCAAAAATGGAGAGACTATCCGTGCATTTTAGAAGTCGATTTGAACTATCTGGAAGAATTACACAATCCACACAACGATTATCCGCTGGCTCCCAAACGAATGTAACCAAACGAAGGAGACGGGGAAAAACTCATTCCCAATTTATTTAACAAACATAACTACGTCGTCTACAGTGAGAATTTGAAACAGTATGTCGATTACAGGATGAAATTAGTCGACATACATCACATCATTCGATTTGACGAAGAGCCTTGGATGAAAAAATACATCGATCTCAACATGAATCTCAGAATTCGAGCCGAGAACGATTTCGAAAAAGATTTCTTCAAACTCATGAACAACTGTATGTACGGTAAATCAATGGAAAACATCAGGAAGAGAACCGACGTTCGACTCGTCACGTCTGAGAAAAGAGCTAAAAAATTAGTGGCGAAACCCAATTACAAACACCGAACCGTATTCGATGAAAATCTAGTGGCCGTTCACATGCAAAAGACGCACCTGAAGTTCGACAAACTGTATTATATCGGACCGATCATCTTAGATATCAGCAAGCGATTGATGTACGAGTTTCACTACGATTACGTCAAACGAAAATTTGGTGATAAAGCCAAACTACTGTTCACCAACACGGACAGTTTAGTATATGAGATAGAGACGAAAGACGTCTACCGAGATATATCTCAGGATGTGGCTGAGTGGTTCGACACGAGCAATTATCCCATTGATCACCCGTCCAACATTCAATTGAATGACAACAAGAAGGTGTTGGGTAAATTTAAGGACAAGAGCGGCGGTAAACAAATCATCGAATTCATGGGCTTGAGACCCAAACTGTATGCTTATCGTCTAGAAGATGAAGAGATCAAGAAGTGCAAAGGAATTAAAGCGTGCGTGGTGAAGAAAAACATCTCTTTCCAAGAGTATAAAGATTGTCTGTTAGGAAGTGGTCCGGTGTATAAGTCTATGAAATCGATTCGAAGCAAAAATCATGACTTGTATACCGAAATAGTCAACAAGATTTCGCTGACGGCCGACGATGATAAGAGATTCGTGTTAGACGATAAAATAAGCACTTTGGCACTCGGACATTGGACTGTGGATCTAATTAGAGATGATATGAATGTGGATGGTTGGATTCCAGATATGATTGTGGATGATAAGATTCCAGATATGATTGTGGATGATAGGATTCCAGAAAATCAAGAGGAATTAGATGGATTCAAATTTATAGAAATCGATAGAGACATCGAGAGAGTTAGTTTAAAAAGAAAAATAAAAAAATAACATCATTTTTAGTGAATTATAATAAAATAAATAAAAAAAAAAAAAAAAAAAAAAAATATATACGCATTTATGAATAAGAAAATAAAGATATCCATAGAAGGTGTCGTCTTACCTAACGAACCCCTATCCAACATCGATCTGTTCAATGTGGCAAAAGATTTGAAAATCAAAGATTTTCTAGGCGTGTTTTCCAGAGATGCCATGCCGAAGAGAAGACCTCAACAATCGGAATGCAGAATTTTAAATCTAGATGATTCATCGGGTGAAGGCACTCACTGGGTGGCGTGGATCAAGAACGGGAAGAAGAAAAATTATTATTTCGACAGCTACGGAATCTCGCCGCCAAAAGAAATAAAGAACTATTTCAACAAATTGATGGTTCGTTATAACACGGAACAAGTGCAATCACCAGATCAAGTGTTTTGCGGTCACCTGTGTCTCTGCATTCTCAAGAGATGGTCTGAAGGAGATCGGTTTCAAGACATTCTCAATGATTTACATTAGAGAGAGATTTTTTTATAGTATATATAAAGATAATAAATTATTTTAAAAAAATTTTAATCGAATAAAAACGAAAAATAAAAATAAAATAGTTCATTTTTAATAAACTGCATTTTGAATATATTTTTTCTAAAAAACCAAAAAAAAATCCCACAACAACATGCCAGTCGATAAATTTGGTAGAAGTGGTGATGAAAAAGTCAACCTAAGAAAGAAGAGGAAGACGTTCAAAGTCGATGATGGTTACGACGTTGCCAACTTGGACGAACATTATGTTTGGAGATACGAACCTCGAGAAGAACCTTTGAACATGAACGATAAGAAGCTCTACAATCTTCCCGAGCCGATAGATCTTGCAGATTCTGCGACTAAAAAATACGTCGACAGGGGGAACGCCGATTTTGAACAAATCATGCTAGATAATTACGTGGATAAAACCATGACCGACGATCTCAATCTGAAATCCAAACATTTGGTGAATGTCACGAATCCCATAGATCCCACCGATGCCGCAACCAAGAAATACATGGACGACTCTCATGCGAGATTCAGCGAACACCTGAGAAATAGATACATTCAGAAAACGATGCACTCGGAATTGAACGCCAATTCTAACAAGATAACAAACGTGGCTACTCCCACGAATCACAAGGACGTGGCGACCAAACACTACGTAGATCTGGAACAGAGAAAGTCTGACAGACGAGAAATGAAATCGGATCTGAATGCGGGATTCAACAAGATATTGAATCTGTCAAAGATCGACGACACGGATGCAGACTCAACCGCGGTCAACAAGGGTTATGTGGATTCTGCCGTGATACGATCACAAGAATACCTAGAATCGCAAGTGGATGATCTCTACCTGAACAAACAATCCGGCGGAACCATGGAGGGTGGTATCGACATGAACGGTAAGAATTTATTCAGACTCAGTCACGATCCCGAATTCGATTCCAGCGCGGTCAGCAGAAAGTACATGGACGACAACTCGGTCTGGAGAAAGGGTGACATAATGGAAGGTAAACTAGACATGGGTGGACACGCGCTCACGAATCTACCGGATTCCATGAACAAGACGGATGCCTGCACCCTGATTTCGGTGGTGGAGAAAGTCAAATATGCTAGACAATTGATCACCGTGGGGGCTGAGGAGGCCGGCACCTTAGATGAAGGAAAAGCTGAGTGGTCTTTCGGAAATGGAGGTAGTGGATCGAAACATGGTCAGGTGGGATATCCCATGCCACTGGGAGGTGAAATCCTTCGAATGAGTCTGGCTTCCTCGGATTTGAATAACAGAGCGGTCGTCAATCTCATGGTGAATGGAGTAGAGAGCGATAAGAGATACAGTGTCGAAAAGACTGAGAATCAACATGCGAATGTTAGCACGTTCGGCACGCCTCTCAAAGTGAACGCGGGAGACAGGATTCATTTCGTTACGAAAACCAATAATCCTGAAGCCGCCACTTCCGTGGTGAGTCTACTGATCGAATTAGTTCCTTTGAACAAACAGTGAACCCGTGGAAAATAATGAATTAAAAAAAAAATAATGTGTGATTATTAAAAACAAAAAAAAAAAAAAAGTAATGAGATTTAGAAAGATGTTCAATCTCTCTAGATCACATTACTTTATTTATTTTTTTTTGTTTTTTTTTGTTTTTTTAATAATCACTCTTTACTTTTTTTATTTTTTTTGTTTTTTACTTTTTTTTCACACTCGTCTCTCATCGAATGATCGACATCTTATTTCCATCCGATTCGAATTGTAATTCTCTGTCCGACAGGACCAGGGCGAAGGCTTAGGTTTTTCTCGGAACGTTCCTATCGAATTGCATCTTGATCTGAATGTCTAAGACGCTACTCTTGAGTCGTTCACTCTGTTTACTGACGTCGAATACGAACATGGGATACATCGACTTGTATTAGCCGGGAGATATGTTAGGATTGCTCATCAATTCGTCTAGACTGTGATACTTCTTTCTAAAATCACCGGCATACAGTCTGCAGAAATCGTTCTTGTTGAACGACGCATTGTAATCGATTGCTGGATATCTCGTGGCGTTCAGAAACACTTGCATGTTTCTCAAATGGCAGTGATCGAACAGCGACGCATTCTTTTCCTGAGACCCGTCCCTATCGGTCTGAAACGCAACCACGATGAAACGCGGTCTCTCGGAAGTGGATGTCACCGTTAATCTCCAATCGAAGTGATTCGTGGAGGGAGGAATGCTAGCCGTGTCGCACTGTCTCATTCTAAATCCCACGGGTAATTTACTCTTGGATTCTATGATCTTGTAGAGACGCGCTTTTTCCACGATCGAAGGCTCCACGTGCCGAACGAACCACGATATCTTGTGTAGAGTTATCTTACCCGCATTGGTCGCAGTGAGTCTCACTATTGCATCATCATCTCCTTTTCGAATCAACGTCAGATTGTGTTTGAATCTGTACATGATCTTGTTGTAATCGTCCGCGAATCCGAAGATGTGTTTCAAAAGTATCCTGAACGAAAACGTTCGTTTAGGTCTGGACGTCTTGACGACGTAGTCGAATATCGCGGCGGCGCCGGCGCTAGCAGGGCCGACGGTGTCTTTCACCCACAACTGATTAAGTCCTCTGGATTTCGAAAAATCGTCAGGATACGTCAAGAGTCCGAACATCGTGGTGGCCTGACCGGGATGAAACACAGATTCTATCTCTTGTCCGGATAGTATGTATTTTATATTACTGAATAGATGCATGATGCCATTATTGGCTAGAGTAACCGTGTGGTCGTCGGCGTAGTTGCTCCCATCTTCCTTGGTGAGACGTCCCTGCACCACTATGTAACTCTCGCTAGGATGTATGAATAGATCTTGAGTTTCGACGTTGATTCTTATCTCTCCCGCATTGTTCAAACTCGTTCCGGTTACCGGTTCGTATTCATGAACCTCATATTCTTGAATACTTTCATCTTTCACTATGCTTTGTGCTATATCTAGTATATTTGTCATTTTAAAGGATTTTTAGTTTTTTGTTTTGTTTATTAATTAACTTGCTTTCTTTATCTAAAATAGTTTTTAATTATTTTTTATTATTATTTTTTTCTCTTATATATATATATATGTGTGTAAACAAGAAAATGTTAAAGAAAGTAAATAAAAAAAAAAATTGTTTTCTTTATCAAAACTTTGTCTTCTGTAATTGTTGTTCGTAAAACTTTCCGATGATCTCTTCTCCATCCAAAGCTTTGATTTCGTAAGTCACCGGATCAGTGTGAAATATTTTGATTATCACGAAGATTTCCGAGGTCCATCGAGGAGTATAACCCTTTTCAAAGTGCTTCTTATAAGCGTAGATTCTCACTCAATCACTGACCGCAAATTTCGGCGTTCTAGACTTCTTCCTGATCTTAGATCTCTCAGGATATAGATTCGCGTAGACCCGTTTTTCGTTTCGAGGATTGCTAGCTTCCACGGGAGTCATCTTGATCGATCTGTGTTGCATGTTGTTGTAATCTTTGAACAGACCGTTCAAAGCGTATATGTATTTCTTGGTCGAATTCGCCGTGAAGTATCTGTGCATCTTTTCCTTCATCGTTCGATTCCAACGTTCCACCACGCTGGCTTTCTCTTCGTTTTCGATCAAGTAGAGGTTGACCAATCGATGAACGTGCTTGTTGTAGAATTCTTTTCCCTTATCCACCCACAATTTACTCGGGTTTTGAGAAGACGAGTCGAACACGCTCTTCAGAGCCTCGGCGACGCAAGGTCCCGATTTATTCTTCAAAGCTCTGATCCAACCGTATTTGGAAAACACGTCGATGACCGTCAATAGATATTTGACGCCCTCGTTCCACTTCGAAAACGATCTCATGTCGACCAAGTCGGCAGACCAAATATCATCGAAACCCTTCACGAACATCCTTCTCTTTCGAAATTTATGCACTATGGGTTTGTGTAACTCCTCGGCCAATTCGCTCGTCAATAATCGTTTCTTCTTCTTTTCCGATACGCTTTTTTTTAACGCCCCATCCGAATTGACGTTTCACACCGATCAGATTGCCGACCAGCGAACGTTCTATCTTCTCTCTCCTGGTCGGATTCGATATGCCTCTCAATTTCCCCAACATGTTTTTATCGCAGACGTCGTTGCGAGTCTTGGTGTCGGGATGTCCGGCGTAGCACAGATCGTGATCATACGCGGCCGCGTCCACCCTATTCACAGGTTTGCTCCAAGATTTGGGTGTCAGATCGGCGTTGAGTCTCTTGTTCAATTTCGTTCCGGGTCCCGTGAAACTGTGACCGGGCAGATGCATTTCGAAAGATAGATTATTGATCATTTTATTCACGATGCCTTTACCTTTGCTCGCGTTCTTTTTTTGACAAATCGAGTCTTGACAGAACCACACACGTCGCAAATTCCGCGAAGCATCTGTCTGTCGTTTTTAGTTCGTACTTCTCGAGAATTACTCGTCTCCGTAACTCTCTTACACTTTACGCAATACATTTTTTAAGAGTTATTTAAATTAATTTAGTTTTTTATTTTATATATAAATTTAATAATTAATTAATTCTGTTCTTATTATATATATATTTTTTTTTTTCAATCGCTGCTCTTGAGTACTATTATCTTACTGAATTCCTCCCTGGCCTCTTTCCTCCCCTTTTCTACGAGAGAATCCTTCATCTCTTCCTTGATGATCTGACGAGTCTTGATTCTCACGGCTTCTTTCATGGCTTCGTATTTCGTTTTCTCGCTCAATATCACGAAGTATTCTCCGTCCGATATCCTACCGTCTTTCAACGCCATACAGATCATTTCAGATATCGTGTCGATCTTGGGGTCAGCCAAGACGCGAATCTTGTCGTGTTTCCTCGCCTTCAGATATAATTTCCTACTCAAAAAGTTTCCGAGCGTGCTAAACAATCCGGCAGCGAGAGCCACTCCTTCTACGGTCAACACGATCGGAATGCCGCCTGCGGTCGACAACAATCCGATGCCGGCCGCGTGTAAACCCATGCAAATTGCGATGAGTGACGTGTCGATTGCGTTGACGAATTTCACGAAATGCGAATACTTCTTCTTGAGAGAATGACGAGAATCTCTCTCTCGAATTAGATACTCTTGGATTCTACTGATTTGATCGATGCAATACCTCTCTCCTCTTTCCTTTTCTTCTAGCGACGGTGCCGTCGGCAAAACGCTGATCGGCTTCTCATCCTTGTCGTCATCTAACGTCAGATACAATTTATTTCTGGTTCTCATTTTTTTTGTTTTTTTTCTTTCTAATATTAGATAAAAAATTAATGTGTGTATTATTTTATTTTCTATTCTCCCTTATTTTATATTAACGAGAAACTTAGACGTATGCTTCATTGAACAATAATTTCATGAGGCATCCCTTATCTTCTAAAGTCAGACTTTTACGCGCCAATTTCAGTTCTTCCGAAACTGTGGGCTTGCTTTGATCCTTACAGAAGAGTAATCTCTTCCAAAACGCGATCACTTTATCGATTTGAACGCGTTCGAACGCAGGTTCGAAATACTTGACGACCATATCTTCCCTTTCCATCCACAGACACGAATGATTCTCGTGATCGAAGTCTAGGTGATCCAGACATCCGACGCATCGTTCTAACAAGAGACGACCTAGTTGTTCATTCACGCAGAATGCGTAGGCTCTCATCAGCATTTTTAAAAGAAACCTTACTCTAATAGTCTGAGAATCGCTCATGATTTACGTATTTATTTTTTTTTTATTATCTATTCGATTTGATATATTTATTTTTTAAATAACTATTTATTTATATATTTTTTTCTCTCCTATATATCAATAAAAAATGTGACAGTGGGTTTGCCGGTTCAAACATCACATCTTCCCGTGTACCGTACACGATTCGATTTCAGACCTAAAATCCGCAAATGGATCTCTGTGTACGCCTCCATAGGGTTTCAGTGTTAAAATCGTGTACAGACGCGGATTATTTAGAATCAGCAAGATGATGATTTAGAAACGACAAAACGTTTTTTGCTCGCAATTTAACACTGAATCCTATGGGGGAAACCCATTTGCCGATTTCAATCAAAACGGTACATGTACGTATACGTAAAACTACAGGCGTTTTTTCACTCTTGGATACAATTCAGTGATGTTTGAATCGGCAATGCTGATTCTAAATCACCCTAAAAAACGTTAAAATCGTGTACCTGTACACGGTTTTAACACTAAATCCTATGGAGGTGTACATCGATGTACGTGTACATGTACACGTACATGTACGTTGATGCTTAAATCGGCCTTTATCACCTACTCATAACCTAAGTTTTTGAGACAAAAAATGAAAAAAATTAGTTATTCGAGAATTTTTTTTGCATGTGTCGTCTGCTTTTCATGTTAGGTAAATGGTTAAATAGGTTTCAATAAGGAATAATAACCAATCGTTCAAACTGATTAGGAAGAAAGTGTAAAAAGTCAGTGTCTGTACTTTTATACTAGTCTAAAGGAAAATGCCCGAAGTTTGGGAAATGATACACACATCGATGATCAAAATTCGTTATTTCCGAAAGTTCAATTTTTATATGAAATTCACATACTCTTAGTTTTACAATCACTTACAGCTTTAGGAAATTAAGGAGAGCTAACTTTACTGTAAACATTTTCCAATGACGAAAATTGTCAGCCATGTTTAAATTTTCTGGCCAAAATGTGTCTGTATGTGTGCGGGTGTTGAAGGTTTTTTATTCTACACAATGGAATATAAATGTACAAATTACAAGGAACAGCAATTAATATGAATTAGGCTTGACCTAGAAGAGAACACAGTCGCAAAGGACTCAATTGTATCGTAAAGTTGAAAGAAAATGAATCTTGCTACCGCCGGTAGTTTTGTCAACTTTTGATATCAACAGTAAACCTAAAGAGAAAAGATTCGTGGACAAAAGTAGGATTTTAAAATTTTCAAACGACAAAAATCAATTTAATACTGAATTCTAAGAAGCCAGTTTTCAAGTTAAAAGAAATAATCACGTCATTCATTCAGGAAAATTGACTTGGCAAACACACGATGCCTCCTCTTGTTTTTGTGGTTATTTTCATTTTCAACTATCCCAGAATTCAATATCGAACGAAAAAATGGCCGCCTCCGATGGGCAAACCGGAAGACACTATTTTCAGTTTGTTAGATATCCTGTTTCATTGGAAATTGCGTGTTTCTCTACATACGCGTGTGTGTTACCTTTTGAGCTCACTTCGGCTCTGACTGAGTTCTCAAAAATATTTCAGGCGACCTTTCATCTCTCGTCTTCGCATGAATATTGACATGTTGATGAGAGATGAAATATCGTTCAGAGCATTTATTAACATAAGGCTTCTCAAGAATTGTTGCCGCCAAACAATTAAGCAAAGCTAAGTATGTTTACATCTAATAATTTTCACCTTACTTTCCATTCTCAATTCACTTGAGATGTTCCTTCCAAAGGTAACTGGTTCTTTAAATATTAAACGAGATATTTACGACGATTAATCATCAAAAATAACTTATTTACATGAATATAAATATTGCTTATAATTATTCCCCGAATTCGAACCCAATACTTCGATATTATGGAATATTCTATTCATTGACTCAGGTATTTTCGTCTCCAGGCGACAATTGAATATTTAAAGACAATAAAGAACAAGACAAAGTCACGCAATTACGTGGTTGTTAAAGTCTCAACTGAACAGTCCACATCCGAAGAAGCATTTATGAAGTGGGATTATAATTGTTGAGTTATAAGTAATAGTTATTAACTGAGCTGGAGGTATTCATGAATTTGAACAACCTGCCAACGTGCGGTATGTGACGCCGAGCCGCGAAGCGGCGTTGTGATACAGCACGTTGGCAGGTTGTTCAAATTCATGAATACCGACAGCGAGGTTAGTAACTTACTTACGCGTCAATTCACAGAACGCACGGACCCAGGTATGGTAAGTGAGTACAGGTGTTCAAGCTGAACAACTAGTCTATTATTCTATCGGGTATTTCACGTCTCTTACCAACCCAGAGAAGACAAAAGAATTGGTGTGTAAAACGAGTTACACACCAATTTCTTTGTCTTCTCTGGGTTGGTAAGAGACGTGAAATACCCGATAGAACAACAGACTAGGTGTTCAAGTGACGTCACATGAATACATGTACTCACTTACCATACGTGGGTCCGTGCCTTCTGTGAATTGGCGTATAAGTAAGTTACTAACGTCGCTGTCGGTATTCATGAATTTGAACAACCTGCCAACGTGCTGTTACGCCTCGCCGCTTCGCGGCTCGGCGTCACATTCCGCACGTTGACAGGTTGTTCAAATTCATGAATACCTCCACCTCAGTTAGTAACTATTACATGCCAAATTGATTATTTAACACTGTGGATATGTAACGCACTACATTCTGTCAGTAAGGTTAGTCAGTCGATCTATGGTGGTTGTACGTTTTATATGTACTGGCGTAAGTACATCCCTGACTTGTTTCGTCATGAAAATCGACTTTCGATCAAATTATCTCCCTTGAAATTATTAGATGAGCGAGGGAGGTCAGAATTGAGAAGCAAGTAATTGTTGAGGAAACCTCCGCCACAGTGGCAGAAAATGAAGTCAAGTTTCGTTTTGTTACTTTTAATAAACGGAAACAACAGACAGCTCTCAGATCTGTCTGTTGTTTTCGTTTATTGAAAGGAAAACCTTGCTTTTTATTGCAAGCTAATTATGAGAAACTAGTTTACAGATAAACTCTCATTAATAATATATGTTAGTATTTCCCCCACCAATACTAAAGCATCCACTATGGGCTCTTGTTTAGCAAATGTGGTTTTAAAGTAATTTGCTGGTTTTTATTCTTCCTAGGAAAAAATAGCAAATCTCACATCGTAGATTTTTATATTTATGGAAAGGACAATGTCTGCATGTAAATCACGATGCGAATATAATGGACAGAAAAAAACTATACGGAACAACAAAGATGGCGAAAACGCCATTTACTCATTTTTAAATGGGTTTCAACAGAGAATAATGGTGAAACGTTGAAGCCGATTGGGAAATAATGTAAAATAATGAAAGATGAATGGTCTTTTTAATCTTTTACCAAAAGAAAAAGACAATTGAAAAGCACTCTTAACAGATGAAAGACTTTGTACTTATTTTTTTATTTCTGTAATGGGTTTATGCATAATATTGCAATACCAGATGAAATATGCATTCACGTGTATTATCAAAAATATATATTTTTTCGTAATACAAAAAGACATTCAAAATATAAGACGGGATTCATATTATGAAAGCTTTTCACAAAGTAAACGGGTATTAAAAATACCGGTGTATCTCACTTTTAATATGTTTGCCTGTTCTAAAACTAAGTTCGTCTGCATGATTCAGGTTACGTGTACCTGGAAACTGTAAGATAACAATACAAATATCAGGCAGAGACATTGCTATGTGGTAAGTGGATGGATGTGATCCCCTCTCCCCATAACTTTCCAGTCGGGATATTTTGGTCAGGATTGCAGTCTACGATATAAATCCCCCTTGCTAGTAATCATGCACTTTATTAACCATTTACCTAACATGAAAAGCAGACGACACTTGCAAAAAAAATTCTTGAATGGGCCCCACAAAGTAGATATTCTGTTTCTCAGGCCATTATTTGTAAAATTGCATGCGGACGAGCGGTTTTTTATTTTATTTTTGTATTTTTGTAATTATTTCTTTGCCATCAAATGTTCATGTTCTTGGGTTATGTTTTAGGCCTCATAATCTACAGAATAGCATGGGTGAGGGTGTATTTCGTCCCCTGAGAGCAAGAAGGCTTTGCAATGCTAAAGCACTGCAAAGCCATCTTGCACTCAAGGGAATAATTTATTAATTTTTTAACTTTGGTAAAATATCACACATAAACTATTTAATTTTTATTTTTTCAAGTTTACATTGGTTATAAAAAGAGAGCATGCAGCAGCCAAAAGGGCCATGCGGGAGGGCCTGAGAAACATATTTTTATTTTTTAAGCCATAACAAATCTTTTTAATTTTTCGTCTCAAAAACATAGGTTATGATCCCTCATTGGAATGAGCTCGACGTGGTGGCACTGTGTACTAATGCGTACTGGATGTCGATAGGGCTCCTGTCTTCAACCAGTACTAATCATGCTTGTGTAGAGTTAGTACGCTGAGGAGTCTGACAGATACTCACCGTTGCTCGGTGGTTCTCGCCGTGTACTACGGCTTCCTCCACCTGTAAAACCGTTCGACACGAGGTGACCCTGGCTGTCGAAAGAGTTGTTAAAAATATATACAGTACGTGGAGAGTGGATTGTAACTAAATCACCCGCGGAGTGGAGTTATCACCCAAGCTATAACTTTCAAATTTTGTATGTATCGACAAAAAACACAAGCAATGTTTCAGCCAATGGACCTCCGGGTTTAACCCGGAGGTCCATTGGCTGAAACTTTGCTGGTGCTGGTTATGCTTTGCAACAAATTTGCAATTATTCCTCGGGTGGAATCTCCACTTTGCGGGTGATTTAGTGATAGTACACTCTCCACGTACTGTACAGGATCTCAAACGACTGATGTTTGGATATAAGATTTTTTGAAACGAGTTTGATGAATTTGATTCACAACGCGCCTTTGGGCGAGTTGTGAATCGAATTCATCAAAGGAGTTTCAAAAAATCTTATATCCAAACATCACGAGTTAAAGATTCTGTATATCACATGAATTTTCGAATGTTTTTTTTTACACTTTTTATTTAATTCATTGTCACTAAATCCTCCCAAAACAACCGACAATCAGTTCGTTGGCTCAGACGCTTCACACCATGACGTCATGAATGCGCTTTACTTGCACCTGTTGTCGTAATTGACGCCATGTGAACTACGCACAAGAATACAATGCTGTGCAATGGGACCACGCGCCGATTAGACACTAGTTGATAATCAGGAAATAAGACATGGGTTGCTACGTCGAAATTAACGACGTTTCGTGCGATATAAATAAATAAATAAATAAATAAATAAATAAATAAATAAATACTTGTAATTGTGACACACACAGTTAGTCATTCAAATTGAGGTTCGTAGTACCCGATTCAGACTGTTGGGAGTCCGCTCGACGTGCAATACGTCTTAGTACACGAAGTCGGTTGCTCACGGACGCAACACAGTTACCACTCGTCAGGATCGAACACTGGACGACAGGGTTATAACTTTGTAGCATGTATCTTGATACAGAACCAGACCTGTGATAGAGAGTAATTAGTGTCAGTCCGTGATCTGACTGCGATAAACAAGGTTCAACCCATATGGTCTGCACATCCAGAATACACACTCTAAAATTTGTTTGGTTAATCCTTACCCAAATCAAGTGGGTTGAGTGAATACGAACCCAATTACATTACCCCGTGTTTTGTAACCGTAAAGCCACTAAGTTCGTGTCATTTTTTAAGTGTATCCACAAGTTTGCTTGATAACAGTCTCAGTCTCAGGCGTTTTGCGTCAGATGTAACTTTAGTAAACTTAATATACTTCAGTTAGTCGGACAACTAACACGCTGCTTTTTGCACAATCTTCCACATATGAGCGAATGGTGTGCTGCGCAGAATGAAAATCATGCTGTACCTTCCCCCAATCAACCTCAATCAAGCCTAAACCAAAAAAATGGTTCACAGGCTGTTATAAACTTTTCTTTATTTGGTGTCGGTGATGCCCGATTCTGCTCATCGGTCGCAGAAAGGAATATTTTTGAACTACACTGTTGAAAAGGTATATTAGGCCTAACAATAGTACCCAAGAGGCGCTTAGCCGACAAAGTTGTTCAAAGGAGGATTTAATTAGCATCTATGGCTTGTTAACACAGCAGAGGAATGAAGTCATTCAATTATTTATAACTCTATTGTCCATGTCAGATGATATTTTCTTGTATTGGGATGCTACCGCAAAATTAATGCCCAAACTTCTTGTAATGCAAAAACTAGGGAGCCCAAATATCAACCTATGAACTTATCCTGAACAAATGTGAATCGGACCCCTCCCCTCCACCCCAATAATGCCATATACCAAATATCAATAAATTCCGAATAGGGGATCTGAAGAAAGAGATTTTAAAAGATTATTCGTGATATTACACAAAAGTTAATTTATACCATCCACCCCAACACACCACACCACACCACAGCCCAAATATTAATCCAAGGACTTGACTTGAACAAACAGGAATCTGTATGCCAAATGCCTAAATATTCTGAATAGTGGTTCTTAAGAAGATTTTAAAGAATATTTATGTTTGGCGCCAAGTTAAAATTAGGGCTTCCGTAAGGAGCCCCAATACTCTCCAGGGACTTTATGTGAACAATTTTGATGCTGTGTACCAAATATCAAAAGATTCTGACTAACATTACTGACAGAATGTTGTGTGTTACATATCCGCAGTGTTTAAATGGTATATGTTAATTGAATAAATAGAGGATATGAAATGAGTGTTTTTCTCATCTGATATTTATGGAACGAGTCTAAGAATTTTCCGTTTGGGCGAGCCTGTGGCGAGCCCAAACAGAAAATTCGGACGAGTTTCATAAATATTATATGAGAAAAACACTTATTTCATATTCTATTTATCATATGACACACATATGCACAAATTAACAACTTAGTATGACTTTTTAACCCTTCACCTAACGTGTGTTGCAGACGACACTTGAAAAAAACCCATCCTCATATAACTAACATTTTTGCTTCCAAAACATAGGTTATGACCTCTGATTGGAACGGGCGCGACGCACTCGTTCCAATGAGGGATCATAACTTATATTTTGGAAGCAAAAAATGAAATTTTTTTCTGTATAGCACTGGCCGGTTTTTGGTCGTTATGTTAGGTAAAGGGTTAATGCAATATAACCCACCCAAAATAGGACAGATAACGTAAATTCTCCCTACTCAAATTATGCAAATGTGACCCAGTTCTATTTGTTCAGCCAATCAAATCGTCCTTTTTTGAAATTGACCAGTGAAATCTCCCAGCCCCAATTATGCAAATTTCGAAAATATGTCCCAGTTGTATTTTGTTCAGCCAATCAAATTGTCTACTTTTGAAACTGACCAATGAAATCGACGGAAGGCTTTATTTATCACTGATTAATATGAAAGCAAAATATGAAATGTTTTAAAGTGAACAAAACGGACGAGTCATATGATAAAAAGACGTATCACAGCCAATACAGGCCTCTTATATTTATTCACTAATGCACAAAGAGTTTATTTTATGATAATCCCTACTGACTAATATTCCTACTACATCATCAAAGCATTGATGATGCAGTTGGAATATTAGTTCCTCGGGGCTTCACCCATCACAGTCAAATTAGGTTTACACCCTCCCCAATAGGACATCTTCTCGACGCCCCTGATATCGCATAACGGTATAGGAAGTATATAAAAGAATAATGTTGGGCACAGGAAGTATGATATTGGTTAACAAAACAATCTCCTCATTTGAACAGCAATGAGCACAAATAAACGAGGTTCTATCTGACACCGGGATAGTGTCAAGAAATATCCAAGTATGGGAGGGCTCGCGTTGTAGAGCCTGCTCACCAATCCCAGTTAAAGAGATAAGCTTAAAACCGTGGCACAAACAAATTTAAAAGGAATACTGAATGTTACGAACAATGGTATTATGACAATCCCACCACTCTTTCGATTTTGAGGCGAGCTCTCGTTCTTGCGCGCTATCGCACCTGCAACTTTTACGTTTTGTGAGTTGACGATTCAACCAGGCGAGCGATTAACCATTACCTAACGAATCGGTTGCATAAATCGCATAATATACAGATTGTACAGCAGGAAAAAGTAAAAATCACCCAAACTATACCATATGATCCCTTCATTGGAGCGATCTCGTCGAGTTCGTTCCAATGATGGAGTGTGTGTGTGGGGGGGGGGGGGGGAGGGGGAGGGGGTGGGGTCACATGATATAGTTTTGTGGAATTCTTTTTTGAAGAATTTTGATATCACATGTTTTCTGCAAAGCGTTAAAATATGTTTGTGAGGAAATAGACCAAATAATACAGTATGTTCACGAAACTGTGAACAATACACCATGATATATAAGCTGTAGCATTCCATGACGTCAAACTAATCAAGCTTCACTTTACGAGACTTGTTACGTAAACAACATAATTCGACAAACTTCAAGGCCCAGTAATGCTAATCGCTGTTTTTTCGTCCATGTATTCCGTCAAGAATCTTCTGATTGGCCAGCGCTATTCTCAAAAATCGCAAATTAATTTTCCATTTTTTGTCTCCAAAACATAGGTTATGACCCCTCATTGGAACGAGCTCGTCGAGCTCGTTCCAATGAGGGGTCATAGCCTATGTTTTGGAGACAAAAAATGAAAAAAATAGTTATTCAAGAATTTTGCAAGTGCCGTCTGCTTTTCATGTTACATTGAAGTTGCATTTCATATATTACACCGAACTCATATATATTTGATTGTTACGAAAATTTTATTCGAAAAATCGTGGAATATTTCGTGAATGCCAACATTCTCTGCATCAGTGGAGTGAACCGTGTGCCCGTATTCGTTGATGATTTTTCTTGAAAACATTTTCCCGATGCCGAGACCTGGCATGTCAACCGGTACCATAACTGATACCGGTACTGCCGGTTCCCTCATATTCCAACCGGAACCGGTACTGAAGCTTTTGTTCCGCCGGTACCGGGACAAACTTATTTTATCAGGAAATTCCTAATTGAACAAGGGTAAACAGGTTAATAATCGTACTTATTACTTATTTTTGAATTAACATATCAAAACACTCTACAGGTGCATGTTTTGTCTGCACCACGTCCACGATAAGGCCGTCTATTTTGACTTTAAACGTCGCATTAAAGACAATGAAAGCGCCGCCATCGGCTACTTCAGAGAAATTATGCTGTGGGTACATCAAAGTAATCATAAAGCATGATTATCGTGCTTTATGATTACTTTGATGTCACCGCAGAATAATTGGCACAGTATTTATTTATTTATTTATTGTTGTTTAAGGTCACATACTTCTGCACAATGGCTAATCATGACCACAACATGGAGATAAAGTCAAGGTCAGTCAATCGTTTATACCCCATGCTGCCTATTTTAGAGGACTTGCACCCCAAGCATTAGTGACTGGGTCCTATTTTACCAGTGAAACAGAGCTTGTTTACCACAGTAAACAAGCACTGCTTCACTTCCCGGTGTTCCCACGGGGGAATTGGCACAGTGCCATGTTTGCCGTGCTATCTTCGAATTTCTCCTCATCTGATTGCGATATTCACCCAATTGTTGATTTGTCCCGGTACTGTACCGGTTTCGGCGGGACAGGCTCTTTCCCGTCCCGGTTCCGGTTATGTTGGTACCGGCGGTACTTTGACATGCCTGACCGGGACTCAGTAAGAGTGCGCTTCACATTAAAATCGAAAGACTAGTAAATGCGTGTAGAAAATAGCCTAGACATTTCAAATACACTTGCCTTGAATATGTTCGATGACAATTTTTGAACCCCTCGCAACGCAGTTTAATCATTTAAGTTGCATTATTATTTAACCCTTTGCCAAACGTAACGGCCAAAAACGGCCAGCGCTATTCTCAAAACTCGCCAATTAATTTTCATTATTTTTTCATTTTTTTGTCTCTAAAACATAAGTTATGACCCCTCATTGGAACAAGCTCGTAGAGCTCGTTCCAATGAGGGGTCATAACCTATGTTTTTTTAGCAAGTGTCGTCTGGTTTTCATGTTAGGTAAAGGGTTTTGCGCATCGTGTTATCAGAAATGAAACACCCCAGACCAGAACGTCTTCTCTTACTTGAGATCGGTCAAAAGTGATAGCTACACAGGCATGTGACCAACATTTCTTTGGCACCGTGAACAAATCGCATTTATGAAGAATATCATTGTAAATGTGTAGGGGTTACTTTTTACGTTTGCCATCCAGCTACTTGCAGTATAAATTACGAACAGGTATACAACTCTGCATATGCATGGCGGAATATCCTTTGTACTGCCTTCAGTACGTTGAGATCAGGATCGATACGAAACTTATTACCGTTCCAGCAATTCGAAATCTAATAAATTTTGCAAACAACCCGTTTTTTTGTAAATCTGACATTATTGACACGACTTATCTCCGAAAAGTACGCAAAGCGAAGTAATTGAGTTATAATACTAATTGGTATGAATATTTCGATGCAGAATAAGCACTTTAGTTCAAATGGTAGCGAGCAATATACAGGGCACGTCCCATTTACACAATTGAAAGACTGATCCCACCGCCTACGTCAATCTACATAAAATACCAATCTCTTCTTCTGTCGGTTTCTGACACAGAAACCTGCTCGATATAATAGCCCCACTGTTCTCCCCATTCTATCGTAACGTTAATAGAATCACTACACATCTAATTGTATTGAATGATCAAATGATATTCTTTTCATTGCCTCAGATATTTACGTCTCCAGGCGACCATTGAATATGTAAGGGAAAATAAAGATTTATCAAGACAAAGACATGTAATTGCGTTGTTGTTACTGTTCCCACTAAATAGTCAGCCCCGGAAGCAGCATTTATGGAATGGGATTATAATTGATGAGTGATAAAAAGTGATGCAAAGTGATGCCAACTTAATTATTTAACACTGTGGATATGTAACGCACTACTTTCTGTCAGTAATGTTGGCAGTCGGTCTTTGGTGGTTGTACGTTTTATATGTGAAGCACTGTCGTAGGTACATCCCTGACGTTTTTCGTCATAAAAATCGACTTTCGATAAAATTAGCTCCCTTAAAATTATTAGATGAACGAGGAAAGTCAAATTAAGAAGAAAGAAATTGTTGATAAAAAAAAAAACGCAGGACATTGGCTGAAAATAAAGACAAGTTTCCTCTTGTTACTTTTAATAAATGGAAACAAGAGACAGCTCTAAGAGCTGTCTGTTGTTTCCGTTTATTAATAGTAACAAAAGGAAAACCTGGTTTTTTATGTGAAGCTAATTGGAAGAAACTAGTTTACAGATAAACGGACATTAGGAATATATGTTAGTATTTCCCCCTACCAATACTAAAGTGGCCATTTTGGGCCCTTGTTTAGCGAATGTGGTTTTAATGTAATTTGCAGGTTTTTATTCTTTCTAGGAAAAAAAGATTAGCAAATCTCACATTGTAGACTTTTATATTTCTGGAAAGGACATTGTCTGTATGTGTAGATCACGATGCGCACGGTGTTGATATAATGCACAGTAAAACATTACAGAACATCAAAAGATGGGTTTCAACGGGGAATAATGGTGAAACGTTGAAACCGATTGGGAAAAAATGGGAAAAGCCAACTTCTGTATGTTTATACTACTCTTCGGGGAAAATGCCTCGTTTGTGAATTGCTGCTCACGTCAACGATATAAATGTGCTCACATCTCGAAATGTCAATTTTTATATTGAAAGACCAATATCTAGTATTAAATTTACTGACAGTTTTTTTTTTTAAATTAAGAGATGTTTACTTTCCCGGAAATTTTTTAAAGTTCCCCTTTCCTCACTCCCCTCCCCCCCCCCCCCCCCCCCCAAAAAAAAAAAATGATCGTCGTCACTGCCGTGACGAGATGTGTAATACCAAGACACCTCCTGGTTTATGTTTGGGGCTTAATCGTGATATTACATTGCATATTCCTTGTTGGATCAACAAATTGCTTGGAAAGAGTTTATTTTGGAATTAGTATGCCCGCTCTCCAGATATGAGACTATAAAATGAAAATATTATTGGTCTAATCTAAAAATTCATTCGTTGCCATTTGAAATAATAATTCGACTTATACAGGCGCTGGGTCGAATATTTATTTATTATAATTTATTGGTGTTTAAGGTCACATACTTATGCACAATGGCTAATCGTGACCGTGACAGTTTTACGGGTGGAGGAAGCCGGAGTACCCGAAGAGAACCACCGAGCAACGACGAGCAGCTGTCAGCTCTCCAACATCGTAACTCTGAACTCTCCACCACAGCACAGGCAGGGTTAGATTGGTTGAAGACATGCGCACCACCGACGTGCTGTACGCCTCAGTACAGAGAGTCATCGTGCCCCCATGTAGGCAATCGGGGTGAAGTGTCTTGCCCAAGGACACAACGCGGCTGCCGCAGGTGGGATTCGAAACGAGGACCTCTCGGCTTGCAGCCTGCACCTCTACCAACTGAGCCACCGCGCCCCCACGCTTGGTCGAAAATGTGATGTACATGTTTGAACAGATAAACGAATCGGTCATACTTTTATTTCACATTTTTATTGTGTGCTTATTGGCATTTAACGCAACTTCACCAACCAGTGTCACACCGTGTAGGAAAGTTTTACGAATGGGGGATGCTGGAGTACTTGGAAACCAACGAGTAGTGGCGATCAACAGTCAGCCTTCCCAATGTAACATATCTGTGCAAGTAGATCTAGCAGCGTTTGAATACATGTGTCCCGTCGACGTGCAGTACGTCTTAGTGCACAACGTGCCACAGTGCTTCAACGTGGGCAATCGCGATGTAGTCTCCTGCTCACGGACAAAACATCGAACACTGGACGACACGGTCATTCATTTGTAGTATGTAGATTCATTCAGAACCAGAGCGGTATTAGAGAGCAATTAGTGCCAGTCTGTGAACCGACTACGATAAACACGTTTCGACCCATACTGTCTGTTCATCCAGACAAACAACACCCTCTAAAATCAGTTTGGTTAAACATTAACCCACATCAAGAGGGTTGAGTTAATATGAACCAAGTTACATCACCCTGTCCTCATTACCGTAAAGTTTGTGTCATTTCATGCCCTGAGTTCCAATGTGTTCTATGTGCCGACTGGCACATAGAACACATTAGAACTCAGGGAACTATTTTTCCAGTGTATTCACATGTTTGTTTGATTACAGTCTCAGTACGTCTTAGGACACAACGTGCAGCCACGTGGGCAATAGCGACGACGTTTCTTGCTCACGAACACAACACAGTTATCACTCGTCAGAATCGAACACTGGACGACACGGTTATAAATTTGTGGCATGTATATTGATACAGAACCAGACATGTGGAAGAGAGTTATTTGTGTCAGTCCGTGATCCGACTGCGATAAACACGGTTCGACCCATATGGTCTGCTCATCCAGAAAACACACTCTGAAATCTGTTTGGTTAATCCTAAACCAGATCAAGTGGGTTGAGTGAATATCAACCAAATTTCATCACCTTGTGTTTTGTGACCGTAAAGCCACTGAGCTTATGTCATTTTTTCAAGTTTATCCACAAGTTTGCTTGATAACAGTCTCAGTCTCAGACGTTTCGCGTCAAAAGAAACTTAAGTATACTTAATATACTTCAGTTATGCGGACAACTACAGTACGTGGAGAGTGTATTATCACTAAATCACCCGCAGAGTGGAGATTCAACCCGAGCAATAATTGCACATTTGTTGCAAAGCACAACCATCACCAGCAAAGTTTCATATGGATCTACGGACTTGACTTGGACAAACAAACATCTGTATACCAAGTGCCAAAATATTTTGAATGGTGGGTCTGAAGAAGATTTTAAAGAATATTCATGTTTTGCACCAAGTTAAAATTAAGGCAGCCATAGGGAGACCAAATTCTACCCACGGACTTTATTTGAACAAACCTGAAATTCGCCCTCCCCCCAAAGGATGTTGTGTACCAAATGTCAAATCAGAGGCGGCGGAACCAGTGGGCACAGGGGACACGTGCCCTTCCAGTTTTTTTCCACAGACATGTTGCGTGGCTACACCATGGGATAAAATGGACGCATGCAAACTTGATAATAAAAGGCATTCCTATAATATATTATTTGCAGACCCAAACAACATTTGGCCAATGAATCCCACCTTCGGTCGCTTCGATCCGTTTCTTCTACTTCGACCATCTTCCAACCCGAAGGCTAGCCTTCGGGTTGGAAGATGATTGAAGTGGAAGAAATAGACAGGGCAGTGACCACATCATGGTATTCTCATCTAAACGAGAAACTGTATTGGATCACTGTACATTTACCTATATACGATTGTAACTTTTCCTCCCATTGGGCTGAACCATGATAGCCTTGGAAAAATTTGTGCCCCTCCACTTTTACCTAGCTTCCGCCGCCTCTGTATCAAAGGATTATGACTGATGTCTCGGAGTAAAAAAATCTTAGAACATTCGCAATTTAGCACTAAGTTAAAACTTGGGCCATCCAAAGGGAACACAACGATCAACCCAGTGACTTTATTTGAACAGATTGAATCTGGAATATCCGTAGGATGGTGTATACCAGATATCAAAAGATTCTGAATTGTGTATCCCAAGAAGAAGATTTTTAAAGATTATTCCTCATATTGGACTAAGTTAAAATTCTGCCTCACAAATATTAACCCAGGGGCTTGATTTTGACAAGCTTGAATCTGATTCTTAGGGATTGTGTATACCATATATCAAATGTTTCAAACTGGATGTTTGTGGGAAATATAAAAAAAAAATTTTCCATTTTGCACTTAGGGAAAATGGGGACTCACACAGAGAGACCACTTATTATCCAACGGATTTGATTTGAACAAACTTGAATTCGACCTCTGTAACAATGTTGTATACTATATATCGAAAGATTATGTTTGGTGGATCTGTAGAAGAAGATTTTTCCTCATATTGTACTAATCAAAAATTCAGGCTCCTATAGAAAGCACAAATAATATCCGAGAGATTTGATCGGAACAATCTTAACGTCCGAACCCCTGTAAGGATGCTGTATCCAACATGTCAAAAGATTCTGACGAGCGATTCTGGGGGAAGAAGAGTTTTAAAGATTTTTGCTCATATTGATCTGAGTTAAAATTCCGATTCCAGTAGGGAGCCCAAATATTAACCCAGGTTCTTGGTTTGAACAAACATAGATCTGACCTTCCGAAGGTTGCTTTGTACCAAATATCAAAAGATTCTGACAGGTCGACCTGAAGAAGAAAATGTTTACAGGTTATTCCTCATATTACACTAAGTTAAAATTCGCTCCCACCCATAGGGAACCCAAATATAAAGGAATGACTTGATCTGAACAAATTTAAATCTGACCCCATATCGATGGTGTATACCAAATATCAAAAGATTCTGACCAGTGGTTTTGGAGAAGATGATTGTTTAAAGAGTACTTCTCACATTGCACCAAGTTACAATTTGAGCTCAAATCGAGAGATTTCATTTTAAAAAACTAGTATCAACCCCCACCCCCACCCCCATGATGGATACTGTGTACCAAATATCAAAGCATATCTGGAGAAGATTTTGTGCACTTTTGCAAATATGCTGACTCAACAATTTTTCGATTCCCTCTACAGTACAACTTGACACAACCGTGGGAAATCTTTTTAACAATAACATTCGACTGGTCATAAGGATGTTCTTACCAAATAACAGTGCTCTGTTCCACGCGGTTTGGGAAATATGGGCGTTTTAAAATATTTCTATCTCCAGCTCATTTTTTCATGAATCAAGTAGTTGTGGGTCGATAATACCACATACCAAATTTGTTTTAAATCGGATAATCGGATTCATGGCTCTAAACTGTATTATTATTATTATTATTATTATTATTATTATTATTATTATTATTCAGAAAATAGAAATTTTGGTCTATGCCAAAATCTTGTACCTTCCATTACCAGGAAAAATATTGCCCCACGAACTTCGTTTGAACAAATGGATTCAACGCCGCAAAAGAAAGCTCAGTAACAAATATCAGGTCATTGTACCCATCGGTTCATGAGATGAAATTTTTTTTTAAAAATTGGGTGTATTTTGCCCCACCCCTCCATATGAGCGAGGGCGAGTGAATGTGAACAAAATTACCTCAAATTTGACTGAAATCAGTATAGCAGTTTTGAAGGAGAAATCGTGAACACCATGTTCACGGACGACAGACCACATACGAGGTACGACGACGGTTGACGGACGCTGAGGGATCAGTATAGCTCACCCTGACTTTCAGTCAGATGATCTAAAATAATTATGGTAATCACAACCAGCGAACTGTTGGTGCTCCAAACATAACATGTTTCCATAAAATCCGTAGTTTTTGCTATAAACAATCTTCTATGTTCGACCTTGAAGAAAAACCTGGGAATTGATATTTAGTTTATTTTCCATAAACTAGAAAAGGTGTTCAGTCGCCACAATGAGGAGATAAATTCGCCTTTAAAGCATTGCAAATGGTACCTTGATGCACTCAAAGGACGAATTAATATTTTCACTTCCAAGTGTATGACTGCAGGTTAAATATATTAACGAATCTGCCTCGAGCATAGACTCTTCCCGACAAGATAACCTTCTGACATAGAGGAGATTATTTTTCTAAGGCAGGAATTATAGTGTTAACCCTTTACCCAGCAAATCGCCCGCATCCGCCCGCGTAATATGCAAATTCACCAGCTGAAAAAATAGTATTTTTCAAAAATATTCAACAAAACCATATCATGTGACCCCTCGTTGGAACGAGCTCGTCGAGCTCGTTCCAACGAGGGGTCACATGATATGGTTTTGTTGAAATTTTTGGAAAAATTTGAAAAAAATGATATTTGAAATAATAAATTTTGATATCGTCTGCGTTGGGTAAAGGGTTAAATGCTTTCTTTTTGGGAAAAACGTTTGTGCTATTGAACAAGTTCAATAATAATAATAGCATTTGATATCATTACATCCTGGGTAAAAACAGGTCTTACAGTAAACGTGACGGTGACGGTGGTTTTCACACGGCAACTGACTTCCGTCATTCTGCCGTATTTCTAACGGTAACTGGTCATAATACCATTCCATGTTATTCTCTTTTATAGCACATACAGTACAACCACCATGGACTGTTCGTAATCCACGCGTGGGCTGTGATGTTTATCAGGTAAACAAAATGATCAGCAAGAAAGGGGATGGGGTAGTAATCTCAAAAATTCAATTCAATTCATTGAGTTTGTAAGAATTATGTCTCGTTAAAGATCTTCAAAACACGGAATCACATTGTAAAATAACACAATGTCCCCAACAACCGGTTTTTTGTACATGTGGTCACAGAAAAATAACTATCCATCTCAACTCATGCTGTTCAAACCTTTATAAACAATACGTTGAGTGTGTTTATACTTACGCTGAAAGCATACTGTTATAGTTGTTTGAAGTATTGACAAGATTTACCCATGTTTCTTGGAAACCAAAGAAGGTGTACAGTGAATAGCGCTACAGAACAGAAGCACAACAAAGCATAGATTGAAGTTTTTTAACATCAATATCACGAAACAATTAACTCTAAAGACACGACTGTATAATGCTTGTTATAATTATTCCACATTAGACTAGTTTCAAATATTTATTGATCTGCAACTCATCTAATTACAAATTTCAGTTTCACCATTGAACTGAAGTGTTTATCGTGTTTTGTATGGTAGAATTGTTTTTCAAAACCTATTCCCATACATACATCAGTACTTCGTAAAGTAAAGTAGAGATGTACCAACCAGAGGCACAGTACATGGCTGCACTTTACTGTTGTTTCTCGTAACTTGTAATTCCTATTAGTGATGAAACGGCCCATGGTAAAGCTGCCAACCAGTTATCCACAATGGTCAGAGACGGACTGGCCGTATGGTCAACACGGAAAATTCCAGGTGTGCCCTCTATTGGGTTTCCCATGGGGCCCCCAAAATTGATGCTGCCCACTACCTGTTGGAACGTGAAATTTCGTGAAAATGACAGGTCTGATTGCATAGACTGTCGGAATATCGATATGTTCTCTGTGTGGACTACATTGGTAGAGGAAAAGATATAACTGTGCCATAGGATGTGAGACGTCAAGGTGTAGTTGCAATAAAAACAGATTCGCCTGTTCAAATGCGTGTGGGAAATGTCAGGAAAATAATAACTGCAGCAATGCCAATGCAGATAATCTGGAAATATGATTTCGCATAGTAGAACATTTATTAGATCTCCAGATTATATGACTTAACATTGCAGCAGTTATTATTATATATACAGAGAGAGAGAGAGAGAGAGAGAGAGAGAGAGAGAGAGAGAGAGTAATAGCTTGACTGGACTGGTTATATGAAATAATTCATGAGAGGTGAGGGACGTTGTACCAACATGAGTGCGCGAATGCGCACGAGTGTTTTACAATATAGTCCCTCGCCTCGAAGGATTATTTCACGTAACCAGTCCAGTCAAGCGATTGCTCTCTTTGTTACTTTTCATTATTAACGATAATTATATTATTTAACCCTTTACTTAACTTAACGGCCAGAGCTATTCTCAAAAATCGCCAATTAATTTTCATTATTTTTTATCTCTAAAACATAGGTTATGACCCCTCATTGGAACGAGCTAGTCGAGCTCGTTCCAATGAGGGGTCATAACCTATGTTTTTGAGACAAAAAATTAAAATAATAGCTATTCAAGAATTATTTTGCAAGTGTCTTCTGCTTTTCTTTCGGGAAAAATGCTTTCTTTCGCGAAAAACTGTTGTACTATTGAACAAGTTCAATAATAGCATTTGATATCATAACATCCTGGGTAAAAACAGGTTTTACGGTAAACGTGACGGTGACGGTGGTATACACAAGGCAACTGACATCCATCATTTTGTCGAGCTCGTTCCAATGGGGGTCATAACCTATGTTTTTGAGACAAAAAATGAAAATAATAGCTATTCAAGAACTATTTTGCAAGTGTCGTCTGCTTTCCATATTAGGTAAAGGGTTAATAAAACAATGAAGTACTCATTACATCCGCGGCAAAGCCTCTTCGTTTGCGCACACGGATACATGACACAATTGTTGATTGCATAATTCACTTGTGAAGTTATCGTTTATAATCAAACCCGGAAATCCCAGTAAATCACACTTTGGAAATAATAAATATAAATAAATACTATACGTTCATGTTTAGACCCCTCCCCCACCCCTGAAGAACACCTTGTAGATCTTATCACACTTGTTCTGAAGTTAAACAATTATCTTCAGATTAGTGGTACGGCCATAGGCACACTCATGGCTCCTTCTTATGTCAACATTTTATTGGGTCGTCTTGAGAAGCGTGTTCTCTTTTCTTCGCCATTTCCGTCGCCCACATTTGGCTCAGGTTCATCGATGATATTGATCTAAAGTGGAGGGGAACTAAATCTGATCTTTTGGAGTTTGTCATCGTCTGCAAAACATTCCACCATTCCATCAAATTCATTGCAGAAATCTCTTCGGATATCATCACCTTTCTTGATACCACTTCACGCATTGACAATAATCACATTGCTACAAGCTTATATTGCAAACCTACAGACTCACACCGATATTTGCTTCCATCTAGTTGCCATCCCAGGCACATTGTCAAAAACATTCCACACATTCTCGCTATTAGATTCAAGAAAATCTGTTCTGAGCCCGCTGACAAGGAAGCTTCTTTTTCTGATCTTCGGTCTCATCTTGTAAGCCGGTGTAAAAGGAATGGAAGTCCGTAGGAACGTTAGTCCCTCTGGACTATTATTCCGCGGAATTATAGTCCTAGGTCTAACATTTCTAGGAATAGTAGTCCGGCGGGACGATCTGTTACTATATAGCCCACCTACACAGAGCACGTGCATACCTTTTGTGACAACATTTCACTCAGATCTTTCAAATCTTTCCAACATACTTCGAAAACACTGGACGCCCATTGAGAATGATCCAGCCTTATCCCAGACATTTCTGAAGCCTCCAGTCGTGGCTGCCAAGCGACCAAAAGACATTCGCGACATTCTTGTTCGTGCCAGCCTCAGTCCAGTCAATTCTGAACATAGTGTCAGCCAAGCCTGTAGAAAAACCGGTTGTAAAACGAGCACAATGAGACCTGCATCCGATTCATTCAACAGCACCAGTACTGGGAAATGTTTAAAAAATTTTGCCGAGGCACCCGCAAAAGTTCAAATGTGATCTGTCTACTTCAGTGCGGAATTTGTCAAATCCAGTCTGTCGGCGAAACCTGTACCCCGTTTCACATACTTGTGAATAACCACCAGTCAAAAGAGGTGGAGCGTGACTGTCCTATTAAAAAACACTGAATGTGACAGGTGATTCTTTTACTTCTTTTCAGGCCTTCATCATTGATTCCAAGTCCGACTGGACGCGCCGCCCGGGAAACATTCTGGATCGAACCGCTGTGCACGTAAAGACCTCTCGGTCTCAACAGAACTTCAAATTTAAACTATTCTTAAACAGGGACGAATCGTCCTCTCGGTTTCCTCGCGATCCACTTTGTCTCCACGCGGTCAAGGCACTCAACATAATAACATAATAACACTTTGGCCAGCCGCTGATTTGTCGCGGTTCTCGGACGAGAAGGCCATGGTTACCCCTGCACTCCCAACAAAGATACGTAACAGTCTATCAAGGATCGCAGTAGTAATTCCGTACATTTCAAGCAACAGCACTTAGCGGTCTGGACGCATGTTATTTTTGTCAGATGCCGCCACTATTTCCTTCATCTTCCGTGTCTTTCTAGCCCATTTACACATTTTTCGCCATTAATCCTACCGCGAAATCTGTTCATTTTCAACTTCTGGCGATCATCTAAGTGTATTAGACAGCGTCGGAACCCACGAGTAATGATCTTGTAGATGCAAGTTTTACTTAGTCGCTTCCCTGCATCAGTAACAGCGAATAACAAGCCTTTAGTGGCACTATCCCATTATGGAGACAGTCCCAGCACATCCCAACGTTGTTTCGCACCAGCTAGAAAGGCACCAAACTCTAAAAATTCCTCCTAGCGGGTTACTTGGTGCATTTTAACCCTTTACCTAACATGAAAAGCAGACGACATTTGCAAAAAAAAAAAAAATCTTGAATAACTAATTGTTTCCATTTTTTGTCTCAAAAAACATATGTTTTTGAGACAAAAATGAAAAAATAATGTAAATTAATTTGCGATTCTTGAGAATAGCGCTGGCTGGTTTTGGCCCTTACGTTAGGACAAAGGGTTAAGGCGAGGGACTGCAAACTAATATTTTTAAATCATCCACTTATCATAGTTTCATGTAATACATGGAAGAATTTTGACATTTCTGAAATTCCAGTTCTTTTTAATTTTCGAAGGGTATATTAAAATCGGGTTCCACCGGGAGTTAGGACTTTCTAGAATACTTTTTCAGAATTAGTCTAACAGTTTGTTTTCTTTACCTTTTGCCTTCTACTTTTACCTCGGTTTCTTTTCTTTTCGGGTTGTACTACACACCCGTTCATTCAGAATTTGACTTTCCAGAACTTTTCTTCTTCTTCTTCTTCTTCTTCTTCTTCTTCTTCTCTTCTTCTTCTTCTTCTTCTTCTAAGCACTTCTTTGTCCGCAAGTCAACTCGAAATTGAATTGTCCAATTTCTCTGATTTTTGGCTTTTGGCATACTGATAGAAAATCCCATATGTTTCTCAGATCCCTGGAACATTTGGGGTGTCCGTAGGAGTCTTTTGAAAGTGGGTGGGATATGGGCGTGGTAGGACCTGGGACCAACACCAAATGAGTCGACACTCAATGGAGGTCCAAAATATGGGTCAAGGTCACTGAGATTACCTAAGGGTCAATGAGAGCATTTTTCACAATTGCTGGAAATCACATTTGTGAACCCCCTAATGCATTCCTGAAGTTCGTACATGCTTCTTTTACATTAAAAAAGTGGGCGTGGCCAAACATTTTGAAAGTGGGTCATGTTCATATCTCAAACATGGTATGATTTATGGACTGGGACAAACACCAAACTGGTTGGAACTCGATGGAAGTTTAAAATATGGTCAAGTTTACTGAGGTCACCCAACGGTCATTCAGTGCATTCCTTTGATCGATACCTTTGAATGCTGTACACATATATGCCCTTTTTGGTTTCTTGGAAAAACTTATCTGATTCCTGAATAAATACTGTTTCTTTAAAACTATTTTAGCCCGGAAAATAATCCTCCAAAGTATTCCCATTACATTCATAGAGGGGGTGTTGTGGCTCTGTAGGCAGGCGTGCATGCTGCAAGCCGAGAAGTCCTCAATTCGAATTCCACCTGCAGCAACCGCCTTGTGTCTTTGGGCAACACAGTTCACCCCCATTGCCCACGTAAAGGCATGGTGACGTTGTGTACTAAATCGTACTACACGTCGATGGTGCACTTGCATTAGCCCTGTTTATGTGGAGTTAGTATTTGGGGAGCCTGACAGTTGTTCGCCATTGCTCGGTGTTTCTCTTCTGGTACTCCGGCTTCCTCCACCCGTAAAACTGTCCGACACAGGGTGACCCTGGCTGTCGAATATATCCTTAAACTGCAATACATACATAAATAACATTCATAGAAGGCATGCCTTGATGGTGCAATATTTTGTCTTCTATGTCCTGTCTGTCAACACAATAACCCGATTACAATCAATCCTATCTTAATGTTTTGTGGTATGCTGATAGACTGCCTGCCATTAGAACTCGGTCATCTATGATTTTGAGGCATAATAGCCATTATTTAAAACAGGAGAGAATCTGTCATAAACAAACGGTCAGAGAGAGAAAGCTTTAACTGTTATACCATTGTATATTTATTTAGTATCATGTTACAAAACTCATGCTCTAATCATGTTGAACAATGAACACTTCACTTTTCAAAGCATTTTTAAAATTTATTTATTCTCAATCATATTGTGTTAGGGTTAACAGAGAATAGTTTTGGGTAGAGCTGTAAGTTAACCGAAACCGAACCGAAGTTTTTAGGTTTTTTTTTTAAAACCGAAACCGAAACCGTCGACATCCCGTAATCTACGGTTTTTCGTTTTTTATTAAAATACTCTCTTGCTGCAGAAATTCACAGAATGTTGTAGCCATCACAGAGTAGTGAGAGTACCCAGACACTGCCAATGGCAGTGTCTGGGTACTCTCACTACTCTAGGAAGGCTACATTCTGTGGATTTCCGACATTGCAGCTTAGTTGTGTTTGCAGCTTTCCTCAAGTTGCGTGTAGGTGTCAGACCTCGAAAAATGACCAAGCACAATAAAAGTTCTGTATATTTAGGTAATTATTATATTGGCCTTCCTGATTCTTCATGTACATGTATTATAGCTTATTTCGGGCATTCATTGAGTTTCATTCAATTTCACTGCCATTCAGTTATGATTCCGGACATAAGAATGAATTTTATTGTATTTTATTTGGCCTCATGAACAAACCGAAAACCGAACCGAACCGAGGTTTTACTCCACCTGAAAAACCAAAACCGAAACCGAACAAGAAATTTAAAAACCTACAGCTCTAGTTTTGGGGCCTAAAGAAGAAGCCTTGTCTATATTGAAACTACAGCATAGCACGCCACACGTTCTTTTATTTACAAATACAAATTATACAACACGGCTTTGTAGATGGCAATTATGTAGTAATTAAATTTTTCGCGGTATTGTCTTTGCTTATTTACATTTCAGTTATCAATGCCGGACAAAGACTTGGGCGGACCGGGTGCACGCCCCCTCTGAAATGCTTATACAATTAAGTATTTTGCCTGTTCTTTGTTAGTAACATTTGTAATCACAATGCAATCATCGCATTTATTCTTCCAAAGAAAATTTTCGTCTCAATATCTTCCTATGTCAGTAACCATATTTGCGAGGTAATGGTTGTCGTGCGCCAGTGACCCTTTATAAAAATGGCATCGTACGTCATATAGTGTTCCAAAATACCATGGTAAACCAGGCTAATAGACTAGTCTACCAGGGTATTTGAAGCACTATATGTTAGTATATGTGGAACACTACCTTTGTGTAAATGCTACTTTTCTACGGATAGCTCGCACAATTCGACAACTCTCCTAAACGAGGCTCTGGACTGTGGAACCCATGACGAGTTGAAAAGATCGAGAAAGACCCCTCCCCACCCCCCACCCCCACACACACACACCACCATTAATTACAATTCCCACACCCGCTTCTTTTTATCGCCAACAATTGACTAAAATTCAATTTTTTCCTGTTTTCACATTGTGAAGTACTCATATGGTGAGGTTACAAATCACAACACAAATTGCGATACTTCCATTCACACTTGGAGTGACATATGCGTGGCCCAAGCTGTGAAATTCTCTCAGCAATCCCATCGCTATACAGTACTATGTTGTACGTTGGTGTGAAAGCATATGCAGCCCTTTCCATTAGAGTAATTAGCAGACAGGTACGGGTTTATATGGGTTCCTACAATACCGCTTAAAATGACATATAATGTATTTCGTTTCCATCTCGTTGAGCGGAACCTATAGCAATACTACTGTAGTTTGATTGGTTTCAGGTGCCATGTGTGCTAGTAACACCAACAAAGACGTAATCGTACAGTTAAAACTAGAAGTCCTGTCATGAAATGCACACAAATAGCACGTCGATTTGCGCTTTAAACTACGCATTACGGCCATAGTAAGGCTATCAAATTTTGTACATATTGCCTGTGCACATGCAACGTTTCAGCCAATGGACCTCCTGGTAACCCGGAGGTCCATTGGCATGAACATTGCCTCTGTTTGCTTTGAGTAACCAAGAAAACCTGCCGTGCTTTGGATACTATTCGATATGGCAACTGCGCGCAATTCCTACGCGCAATTAAGCCCAGATAAGCGCACAGTTCATGGCAGGACTTCTCGTTTTAACTGTATGAAGGTTCATAAAAGCAGAAGTCTGTTAGTTTTGGATGGAATGCAGAATATTAGGAATTTGAGAGTTAGTAAGCGTAATTTATTAATCTGAAAAAGTAGAGTACTGAAAAAGGTGTCTCGTTCAATATTGACTGTGTAGAAGGCATGGCCATGATGAGGTTCGCTGAAACCAGGAGCGTTCCGACTGCATGGACAAAGTCATTTAGCTTACACTTTACGAAAACAGATTTCTCTGTCGTCGTGACAGCGTTCTTGGCACCACTAAATTGTTATGAACTCTTGTTTATAGTCGCAACTGGGGATACACGATTCGTAACAGCTGAGGGCTAGAAAACCTTTGAGGACAAGATATACAGCCGAGACAAGGGCGGTTGTGACTCGTTCACAGATGTTCTGAAAATTGTTGTTCAAGACAAGGTTGTTGCCGCGACCAATGCAGTTTTATATCCTCACCGCTGACTATCAAAGTGTCGGTTGATGCAGGTCATTAGGCACGACTCGGATAGACAGGACTTGTTGTAGCTGCGCATCCGTTCGCAGAGACCTTACATCTCGGTAAATATCTGTTAGAATCGTGTGCAGGAAGAAATTTATTCTAACGTGAGGAGAAAAAAAAACGAGATTTCAAACGTGAACGGGTGCAGGATCACTTTTTACTTGATAGTTGGGAAAAGTTTGTTCATGTCAGATTACATTTCCTATTGTTGTAGATGAACTCTCGTAGTCCATTATATCTTATATGTCGTTGCGTACGTCATGTCATATGTGCTGATTTGTTGATGGTGTCAAATGATTTACTTTATTCGGTCTATCCACACTTACTGAACAGCCATTTTATTTAATGACGTTATGACATATCATGTTCCCGACTGGAAAAGCGGCCGCTCGGGTTCAAAGGATTAAGTTCATTCTCCTTCATCAGGAATTCTTTGATATCGACGAAAAAGTATTACACACACAACCTCATGCACGAGACCCATCACATCAAACACGTATTGGATGGAACAGGTTCCATCTTGCGGGCGGGATCCTCTGGAACAATTCAGCATATACCCAGTCTGGTTTCGAAAAACGTTCCAAATTATCTTGTCATTAGCGATGGGCGGTATTGGAATTTTGAGTTCGGTATCAGTTTTAGTATTTTTAGGGGCGTATTCCTCAGTATAGGTTGGGTATTCGGTATCTTACTTGACTGAAATTTACTGATACTACTAAAGAGGAATTCACAACAGGGAAAACAGATTAGGTTGTTGTAGTATCATTCTATCACAAAGCTATAAATAACACTGCCAATGGTCTCAACAGTGGCATTCTTACGACCACAAATTATATCAACAGTAATTTTGTGACTTGTTATAAAAGCTCCTTAATGTTTGAACACCTATTTCAGGCTTTTGCGATCTCAGAACATGGGCCCTGACCTTGCCATGTTCAGTAGGTCCTGCTTACAATAGACAAGCATTTGGGCAGTGATTTTATTCACATCTTGGAAGCCTTAACAGGCAACCAAGACTTGACTAGAAATCATTGTTAAGCAATTGGACATACATGTACAGGTTGTAGTCTTGTGGGAATTCAGGACAGTTGACCAGTACATTGAGGGTTAACTCAACTGAATAGAAAACCGTTCACTTCTTTCATGAAATTGAACCTTTCAACTGTTATCAAGCCTACACAGGGACTTATAAATAGCGAATGCAGGAAAATTTAAAAATTCAGACGGTTTCGATATTCAAGGATTGGTTCGGTTCGGTTTTCCGGTATCCCATGATATCGGTATCGGTTCGGTTTTTCGGTATATTGACCACCTCTGCTTGTCATTTAGGACTGAACATCTCGGTTGTAATCTAATAATCTTCAGCCTTATACCCTAATACAGCAAATGCGATAGCACAGATAAATGTCACGTTTACCCCTGAGCTCGTTCAACTTAGAAGTCAGGAGAAAAAGATTGCAATAAAAATATTAATGGCGATATAATTATATGGACGCCCAGGGAAGAGAATTTGTTGGATAAAGAGTCAAGCAAATTAATGATCAGCGCTGAAGATCTCAATCTGCAAGCTTGTATCTTGCGATATCCATTATGATCAGCTGCAGACATTAAACAAACCAAATTGATTCTTCGTGCTTGAATGTGCCAATAATCATGCCCCTGTAATAGTTTGATGCTTTTATCTTTCGACCTGTTTTCCTGACATGACTAACCTCATCTTAGGCTGACAAAGTAACAAGAAATCCATAGCACAAACTTTTGTTGCTAGCCCCTTGTCTGCTTCTCTTCCTATTCTGAAACAAATATCGCACTGATGCGGAATCCCAGTTGTACCCAGTGCTTCGTTAATTAAATTTTTGATGATTATTCCTATAATTAGTGTACGGAATCTAATATTATTGCGTCCTTGGAAATATTGTCCATCCGTGGAAAGTGAACAGTCCACTGTTCTAGACAAGTTCTCAGGCTACCAGTCTAACTAAGTATGCAAGGAATTCTGCGATGTTTAAAACCCTTTACCCAACGTAGACGATTTCAAAATTTATTATTTTAAATATCATTTTTTAATTTTTTTCAACAAATTTGAACAAAACCATATCATGTGACCCCTCTTTGGAACGAGCTCGACGAGCTCGGTCCAAAGAGGGGTCACAAGATATGGTTTTGTTGATTTTTTTCGAAAAATAATATTTTTTCAGCTGCTGAATTTGCATATTACACGGGCGGATGCGGGAGATTCGTTGGGTAAAGGGTTAAATCAGACGCTGTTGTGGGCTGTTTGTTTACCTACTTTTCGTGGAGTTTGCGCGCAGACTACCGTTGATGTAATGTAATATTCCTTCACTCATAGGTATACCAATCAACAATTAGTTAATTCACCTCAGAACCATCAAAATATTAACACAACTAGTGGAACAACGCGGCATAAATAAATAGAAACTATGGCAGTGGTGAGTCTTCATTACTAATGGTAATACCATAGACAATTTGGTTAAATCAAGCCTCGACTGAGCAAAGATCTTGCACTGATTCAAAGAAAAGGAATGTTTCTAGCATTTTGTAGATTCAATCGCCTGGAATATATTAATTGGTCGGAAAAGGGAACCGTATGTTCGCTTTTACGACCAACTGAATTATTCCAGACGTGTTAATCCAAACATTATTCAAGGACTAGATTGGTTCCAGACCATAAAAGCATCGAATTCCCCACAGAATTAGACTGGTGGCCAGTAGCTTACACTAGCTATTGAATGATTGTCAATGAGTTGTGTCGAATGCTCAGGGCTGCTTCCAATTTGTGTGACCTGGAGAGTAAATTGGAGGCTTAGGTGATGCAATTCTTCAAGCACCAGTAAACCACTAGTTAGTCAACCACCAGTTAGTCAACCACTAGTTAGTCAACCGCTAGAAGCGATGGCAAAGGTTACGCAGATTGCTAGGCCATTCAATGGCCAGGGGCGGACTGGGCCAAAAAAAAGTTTCCGGGAAATGTACCAAGTGGGCCCGTGCCCGGACAAAATTTCGATATTTTGATCTGAAAGAACACTGCCTTCTTGTATCTGAGAGATCAATGGCAGTCCACAAAGAGGAAATTTCGATGGCATTTTTATCATCTTTGTCGCTGATTTGGAAAGAATGGTTGTACCAGAGAGGGCCCTGGACTTATCGCCCGATCAAAGTTTGGCACAGTGGAAGAAAATATAGATTTCTCGAACCGAAAGAACGTTGTTTTCTTGCATCTGGCCAATCAATGACAGATTAGACTGCTGGTATATCGAAATGCCCAAAAGAGTACATTTCGATAAACAGCCAGTCTATGCAATTAGATCCAGTTTGCCTTTTGATCATTTTCACGAAATTTCATGTACCAACAGGTGTTGTGCTGCATCACGTTTGGGGACCCCGTGGATTCCCAATGGGAGGTGGGGGCACCGGGAAGTTTCCCGGTGAACCATACGGCCAATCTGCTTCTGTCAATGACGCAATGGTGGTGTCCTTGATAATACGACACCATTGATCGATACAATTACATAAGCGAAGACTAAACTTCTATTTCCATATCGTTCCAGACTATCCGTAACCTCAGCCTCCAAAGGCTAACTTTTAATACAAGTTCTAGTTGCCCAACCTCCAAACGCCCAAGCATCTCTGATGTTTCAGGTCTGAAATCATATTTAGTAGTGAGTTGTACTGTCTAAGCACCACCAGTAGGATATAATGGTTTGATAAAACACATATTCAGTAAAGCACATTTCTCTAAGAACAGCTCGAAACAAACCGTTTAATTTTGGGGTCTGTTGACCCACAACCCCTCCATCTATATTTCTGCATCATTTCTTATATTTTATCAAGGTACTGACCGTGACTGTTTTCCACTATTGGTCAGTGTTGCAAAACATGTAAAGTTCTTATAGTTCGCCACTGATACTTCCAAGTGAAGTGAATTGACCAGTATTTTATTTAAAATCAGGCCCGAAGGCAGGATATAAACATTTTCCGTCATGGTATGGGGAGGGAGTTAAAATTTTCAACAGTGTTCCTGGATCGTTGTTCAGGGTTTTAAAGTGATACTTAACGCGATCGACTTATTTAATCTTTTATTTAACCCTTTACCCAACGCAGACGATTTCAAAATTTATTATTTTAAATATATATTTTTTTTTTCAAAAAATTTCAACAAAACCATATCATGTGACCCCTCTTTGAAACGATCTCGACGAGCTCGTTCCAAAGAGGGGTCACATGATATGGTTTCGTTGAAATTTTTCAAAAAATAATATTTTTTCAGCTGCTGAATTTGCAAATTACGCGGGCGGATACGGGCGATTCGTTGAGTAAAGGGTTAACGAATCGGCCGCATGAGCACGCACAGTTTACAAATTGAGCAGTTGAAAAATATTATTCAATTTTCACAAAAACTATATCATGTGACCCCTCATTGGAATGAGCTCGTTCCAATGAATGGTCTCATGATATGGTATAAAAAAATAAAAAAATGGAAATTTGTTTTTTTTTTTAAAAAACAAAATCTGATATCGATTGCGGTGGGGAAAGGGTTAAAACGGCCAACTGTTTTTTTTAAATTAACTTCTTTAAGCGAAAATGTTCTGGCAACTAGCAATATTTCTGACGGACAGCAACTATTTGCCAATAGACATGGTCATGGCGGAGGGGGGGGGGGGGGGATCTGAACCGGCTCCGGCACCCCTGCCAGTTTCAAGCCTGTTTAAAACAGAAAATGGAAATTTGTTTTTTTTTTTAAAAACAAAATCTGATATCGATTGCGTTGGGGAAAGGGTTAAAACGGCCAACTGTTTTTTTTTTTAATTAACTTCTTTAAGCGAAAATGTTCTGGCAACTAGCAACATTTCTAATGGACAGCAACTATTTGCCAATAGACATGGTCATGGCGGAGGGGGGGGGGGGTGGTGAACCGGCTCCGGCACCCCTGCCAGTTTCAAGCCTGTTGCAAAAACCCCTCAACATCTGGGTTGTCTGTTATCGTGAGTTTTCTTCAGACATAATACCTTGCCAAACACTTGTTATTTCACACGTTGAATGAATATAATCAATACTTATTCCTTTATGATCAGAGTACTCAACACTTTTGATTTTGTAATTCACTTTGCAGATGAAATTATCGAGCTCTCTGCTGCCTACTGTTGAACCACTTCATTAAGCCGATTTTTAACACTTTCAACACGCGCTCTAAAATGTCTTCAAGGAAATAGGCGAATCCATATCATACTTGTAGGGAGGTTCAGTAATAATTCAATGGTTTCGACAATGGGCTGTAGGATTGCATTATTACCGGTCCTAAAACTTTTACAATTGTATTCTCTAGAATTGTATTTTCTACCTATTAATATAACTGACTAAAATGAATCGTTAGCATTTTAAAAGATACGGCAATTTGCCATCTGGCAAATTGCCACATCTTTGAAAATGCTGATGGTTCATTCCAACCTGTTTAAAGTCATATCTAGAAAATATAATTCTAGGAAATAAAATTGTAAAAAATTTATAGTATTGGCCGCTGGTTAACGATATTATGATTATTGTATATTCTGCTTGTGAAGTGTTACAGTTAGCTTTTCTAAAAATGTACTCATGCCGGATTGAAATTTCAAGCTAATTGTTGGTGCTAGACAACTTCCACCTGACATACTTTGGGTATCTCAACAATCAATATTTCGATGTGATCAAGTTAAAAAGCACACAGCTCATGCCTTTTATCCTACTCCTATTTTGCTAAGTGCACTGAAACCTGGAAAATGGCAAGTGGTTCCAGCAAATAGATTTACTGTGACTCAGCTCAAACAGAGCGGGGTGGAATCATGGCATTGGGCGTGTTTGTTTTTTATTTTCCACTTGCTGTTCTATCTAGAATACTCGTGTGCGGTGGACGTAAACTGCAATCCAACGTGATTGTTTCATTGGCAAGTTGAACAATGCATCTTTCTGAACGATTTGTATGTCTTCGATTGGGTGTCCTTAAATTTAGAAAATGAATCGATACACTGCAATGGCAAAGTTGAAGAATAGGGGACATTTCTGTGTTTATTTTCATTCCATATCGTGTTCCCAACAAATAATAACTACTTTATTTAAGGCCCAACAATATCATATTTATTAGTTATTTTAACCCTTTCCATGCTGTAGATTTAACACTGACAAACAAAATCTCCATCCTGAAGTGGGCTATAATGGTAGCCACTCAAAATGGTTTATGGACAGTATAGAAAAGGTAAGGGTTAGAAGTGGCCTGACAACCCTTGGCCTTAAAATACTGACCCTAATAATTTCTCCCAAGTTTTAAATATTCTTTTCCAGCGGCATCTGGCGCTTTAAACTACAAGCAAAACACAGACAGGACAAAAGACTGTACCACTGACATACGGCCCACAAAAGGGGCTTACAAAAATGACACAAGAGGGTTAAATTTAATTGTTTATTAACTGTCATACAGCCCACGAAGTCATCTTACAAAGATGACACCCCAGAGTTAAATTCAATATTGTTTCCCTAAATTTATTAAAAATGGAGAGTAGTGAAAAATGAAAAAAATGTTCAAGAGACCAGGTATTTTTAAAATAAATTACAGAGTTCTCCATTCTTAAGCTTTACCATTGTTATTTAACGACAATTTCTATTTTTCCCCACAAAACTTGGAACGAAAAGCAATATTTTTCTCAAATAAATAAAACTTCCATTTTTGGCTTTCAAAAGGTCAAACTTGTCCCACTGAGGGGGCATAAGTTTGTTTTGTAAGCAAACATTTAAATATGATTTGAATGGTATTGTGTAAATCACTTTCTAGATTCGTCCGATTCGTCAGTCAAAATGAGATGGGATACCACAGAAAAAAGACCGCGAAAACGGATCCGTATCGCCAGCCGACGGCAAGGTTAACAATAAAAAGCAATGGTAGACAGGCGAATGAAAACTGTTCCCACAACAGACAATTTTCGTCATTGAAAGTGGGTTGCAGAAAAGTTAGTTCCCTTAATTTCGTAAAGTTGCTGGTAAATGCACGAGCGCCAGAGTGGAAGGATAGAACGAGAGGCCACAGTTTTATCCTTCCGCGATGACATAAGTGCCATATCGATTAACCAATTCACACACGCGTGTCGTTCTGTGTTTATTACACGCCTTTGTGTCTGTAAAAAAAACAATTATTAGAAGGACACTCAGCAATTTATTTGACAACTAGCAATAAAAAGAACACATTTTGTAGCCAACCAAATTTGCGAGGGAACCCTTGTAACTTATTTCGTTCCTTGAGTTCCAATGTGTTCTATACACCGACCTACACATAGAACACATTTGAACTCAGGAACGATTCGTAGTTATCGCTTGCGATTCAAATTGTAACTGCTGTGCACGATTTCCAGTGAAAGTTCGCTTCTTTTTTTAAAATAGTCCGTCAGCGGATTTTCATTTTCCGTAATAATAATAATAATAATAACACTTTGGCCAGCCGCTGATTTGTCGCGGTTCTCGGACGAGAAGGCCATGGTTACCCCTGTACTCCCAACTGCCTCCCTATTCCCACGCTTCTCCTCTCCTCCCAACACTCAGAGACGAACTGCTTGATGATATCCCTTGTCCCATTCTTCCCAATCTCTCCGATTAGTATATTAACCCTCTCCTTTGAGTCTCCCCCTAACCACATGTCCTTCATTCTCCCATCCTACTTCCCCATTATACTCCCAGTGAATCTCATTCTTTTAGGCTGGTACTTTGGGCATTCAAGAAGAAAGTGTTCCAGGGTCTCCACCATGTCCAAGTTACACATCTGGCACTCCCTTTCACCGTCTTTCCCAATTTTTCCCCTCAGCTCCAGGGATCGCGACCTCAGCTTGAACAACAGTGACCCCCCCCCCCCCAAAGGTGCCATCAAGGTACTCTTCAAAACCTGGCTTCTCTTTATCACGCAGGCCACCCAAAGACCTCTTTGATTTGACCCCCTCTCGCCAATTACGGTTACAATCTTCCATGACCCTTTCTCTGACGATTTTTTTACCCTGGTTTGCCCCAACGTCCAGGTCCGAGATCTCCAATGAGTAGTTCTCTACTAGCTCCCTCATTTGGACCATCCACCCCGTTTTGATACTTGAGTTGAAAATTCTCAGGAACATTACTTTACACCATCGGCTGTGGGGGAGATTTACCAAATAATTAAGATAACCGAGCTTCAACAGGTCTATCCTGTCCTTGATCCTCATCCACCCAAGCTCACCCCTGATTGCTTCTAGCGCTGCGGCATTACTCGACCCCATTATCCATCGGCCTGCATCGTTCTGCAGGATTTCCAAGCTCTTTACGGCCGTCTGGTTTAGGGGTACCACTTCCGTACCGTATGTTATACTTGGCAGCCCCACCATTTCCCAAATGGTTTTCCCCACGAAAACCTTATTGAAACTGTTTCTCCCTATAAGTTTCATTTGGTTAAGGATTCGCTTCCCCTTCAAAATCAATTTATTTGTGTGGTTCCGGTAGATGCCTCTTCCTGTAATGTTTATATTTACCCCCAAATACTCGTAATCACCCGTCTCTCCCACATTGAGAAGTTTGCTGCTCCCTTCCGGAATGCAGAACTCCCCCACTCTCCACCTTCGAGTGGGGTCCACTTTGCGGCCCACAGGTATAACTTTGCTCTTGCTTTCATTAAGTTCGAGTCTCCATTTGCTCCCATATTTCCCAACGATTCCCAGCATTTTCGTTAGCCCCTCTTCGCTCTCTGACACTAGAACCATATCGTCTGCAAAAAATAGCCCTGGGATCTTCACGTCACCAACTGCTACCCCCTCCTCGCTACGCAGGAGTTCATCTCATTCATTGATGTACAATGCAAACAGGATCGGCGAAAGGATACACCCCTGTTTTAGGCCTATCTCCATAGGCACACGTTTTGTTGTAATGTTTCCCAGGCTAAGTTCACTCTGTACATCTTGATATAATGCTTTCATAATTCCAACAAACTCGCCTCCTAAGCCCATAGCCTCCAGCTTGCGCCACATACCTTCCCTCCATACTCTATCGTATGCCTTCTTGATATCCAAAAAGGCCATAAACATCTTTTTCTTTTTTGCTTTCGCGGATTCTATCATTTGGGATAGTGTGAAAAGATGGTCAGTAACTCTCCTTCCCTTCCTGAAGCCATTCTGGATTTCTCCCAAAAAACCCTTCTCCTCAATTACCTCCTCTAGTCTCCCATAAAGGACTTTACAGAAAACCTTTCCAGTGTTGCTACTGACAGAGATCCCTCGATAGTTATCCAAAACGTCTTTTCCCCCCTTTTTGTGAATAAATGTCACTTTGCTTTCCCTCCACTCCTTTGGGACCTCTTGTTTTTCTATGGCTAAATTGAATAGGGCAGTTAGGCTTTCCAAGAGTTCCTCTCCCCCTTTTTTGATAAACTCGTTAGGAATTTCGTCCACCCCTCCCGCTTTTCCATTCCTCAATTTTGAGATCACCCTTCGCACCTCCTCAGTTTTGATTTCGCTGCACACGAAGTCCGAGAGATTTTCCTCGACCTGGTTCGGACACTCCAGTGGGTTCCCCATGCCCCATCGCTTATCGTTTACCTTCTCCCAGTGCTTGACTAGTTCTAATGCGATTTGATCTCGCTCTTCTGTAACTCTGCCATCTACTTTAATGCTCTGTTGGTTATTCCCTTTGTTACGTTTGTTCACCCATTTCCAAAATACGCTCGAACTCGACCCCCCTGTTGTTCTTATCGTCCTAATAAGACTGCTATTTCGCACTCTCCGGTTGTCGTCTTTTATCTTGTTTACTTTATTTCGTGCTTGTTGGTATTCTTCCTTTGCTACCATGGCCTCATTGCATTCCACCCCCTTAAGTTTTCTACTTCTCCTGTATGCAGCACATTTAGCTTTTCTGACCTTTATGGCCCTTTTCAGTTCTTCGTTCACTCTGTACCCAAGTTCCCGTGTTGGCACCCTAATCTTTCCTACACTTTCCTTCCCTGCCTCCACTAGGCTCGCAACTATGGCGTCGGCCATCTTCTGGACACTAACCCCCTTGTGTACGGCTGCAAGCTTTGGTTTCAGTTTTTCTTCGAACTTCACCCAGTCGGCATCCTTTTTGAGTTCCCAAATATCCTTGAAACTTCCTTTCCTTTTCTCTAGGTTTTTGGCCCTCATCGTCACTGTAATCAAGTTGTGATCACTATCCAACTCCATTTTGCCCTCATCATCCACTTCTACCCTTATCACCTCCCTCCATAAATTCATATCTATGAGAATGTAGTCAATTATTGATTTTCTGTCGTTTCTCTCCCAGGTCCATTTCCCCTTACATCTAGCGTCCCTGTTCAGAATCTTCAGACCGAGCTCATTTGTGAAGTTCAACAGCTTCCTTCCATTCCTGTTGACTTTCTTGTCCCCCACCCTCTATGCCTTCTTCCTTGTCACCTATGTGTCCATTAAAGTCGCCCATCAGAATTATACCGAGCCCCCTGTTTTCTAGTTCAGTGATATTGGACCTTAGTGTTGAGTATATCGAGTCATTCCACTCGGGTTTACTTCCCTCCACCGCACAGTACACAATCCCAAGGGCAATACTTTTCTTTCTCAGACTGATCTTTACCCATCCAATTTCTTTTGACACATCAGCCGAGGTGATAATATCTTCCAGATCTGTAATCAGCAACGGTTTTAAATCCTCTTTAATGTACATGCCTACCCCTCCCCCCTTTTTCTGGCCTTCCGTTCGCCCTACACCTATCCACACACACCCGCTTACTTGGTCTACCCGTTCCTCGTGTCTTACCCACGTCTCGCTTAAGCCCATGACATCAAACTCCTCTGTCTCGATCAATGTAGCAATTTCACTTACTTTCCGGTGGAGACCCTGGGTGTTGCTATAACCCACTTTCAGGGTACCGAGGTTCATAGCCTTCCGCCTATTGGGCCCATTGTTTTCTGGTGCTAGTCTTGGTAAACTTATTCTGGCCCCCTCACTCTTGTTCACCCCACCTATGTCCACTCTCGTTATACTTGCCTCTGACCTCCCACCCCGCTCCTCTCCAAAAAAGGCTCTGCTACCCGTAGAATTTTATCCCCTAATACCCGTTTCCCCGCCCTGCTAAGATGCAGCCCGTCACGCCCGTACATGCTCCCATTGCCCCAAAACGTGTCCCAATGGTCGATAAAGGGAATTCCCAGATCAACACAGTAGTCCTCTAACTCTTCATTTAGCGCCAAAATCCTTGAGTTCCGTTCGTCCCCACCTCCAAGGACAGGAAGGACCCCGGATACGACTACCCTTGCATTCCTACTTAGCAGTTTGCCGACTAAGCCTCTATACGACTCCACCAAACTTACTGACCTTCTCCCCCTGATATTGTTGGTCCCCACATGGACCACCACAACCGGTTCCGGTCCTGACCCTGCCACAATGCCATCTACCCGGTCCCTGAGATCCTCCACCTTCGCCCCCGGAAAGCACAAGACTGTTCGATTGGAACTATCAGGACCACAAACTACATTGTCAATCCCACGTACAATGCTGCTCCCCGCTACCACTAATTTTCTTCTTCTGGCCCCAGTTCCTATATCATCTGCACCTCCTCTCGTTTTGCAAGCTCCTGGCCCCCTCTTTCTCTTGATCGCCCTCCTTACCCCGACTGGCCTGTCATCATCAACAACCATCTCACCCCCCACACTTTCCCCCTCACTCTCGTCCCCAGGGGTATCAGAGTCTAAAACACTAAACCTGTTTTCTAAACACCGCCTAGCAACCTTGGCAGCCTTACGCCGACTCTGGCTTCCGGACTCGACGCAGCCCTGACCTGACGCCACCTTCCGAATTTTCCTACTAGAACCCCCCTCCTCAGTTACACCCCCCACATCAAGCATTATTCCCCCACGTTTCCTGCTTCCCAGTTTCCTCCTTGAGTCCACAACGACCTTCCACCCACCTTCCACCTCACCATCGTAGGTAACCTTCAACGGGGTAACTCCAGATACACCGAACCTCCCCAACCTCCCTCTCAGCTCTGCAATCTCCCGCTCGAATCCAACACACTTCTCTAACAACTGTAAAATATCCCTGCAATTCGCACATACCCCACTACTCTCCATTGAACGACCACCACCATACCTCATATTACACTGTCTGCATGCCTCCGAATCCTCACTCTCCCCCACCTGCACCCCTCGACTCACCTCCCTCAGACCTCCCTTAACACCCATACTTACCTCCGTCTGAACACCCGCCGTACACTTACCACTCATGATTACAAATAATTACAAAGCCAAAATTACAAAGAGGAACTAAAAATTTGAGAAAGCGGTCGAAAACGTAAACACAACAAAACAAAACACCGAAAATGACCCGCGCGAAGATAGGGAACACGCCACTAAAACCCGACAGAGAAACCAAACTAAACACTAATATAACTATCTTTTATTACAAATCACACCTATACAACACTAAAACACTATATCGATCAGCAAAAACACCTGGAAGAAAAGTATGAAATTATTAAAGCTAAATTTTGACAACTGAAATGGCTATACTCCCTGTTGGTTTCCGAGATGGACACAAAAAAATGTGTTCTATACACCGACCTACACATAGAACACATTTGAACTCAGGAACGATTTGTAGTTATCGCTTGCGATTCAAATTGTAACTGCTGTGCACGATTTCCAGTGAAAGTTCGCTTCTTTTTTTAAAATAGTCCGTCAGCGGATTTTCATTTTCCGTATGGTTTGGTGTTGCTGTAGATGAGGATTTCGTAGAATAGCCGTGTAATAAATTTAACACTAGGGGTATGGAAATTTCAGATAAAAATTGGAATTTCGAAATGTTTTCAAAATTTTATCATTGATGTTCGCGCAATTTCAAAAAGATCAGGCATTTTCCGGAAGAGTTGTTTAAAAATACAGAAGCCGGCTCTTTACACTTTTTTCCCACTCCGTTTCAACTTTTGATTATCATTCTATGTTGAAATCCATTGAAAAATATGAAAACGCATTTTCATCATCTTTTCATATTCTGTAACTTTTCTTCTGTTAATTATATTGATGATGTGTGCATCTTGATATTTATTATCCAAAGTGTGATTTTCTGTGATTTCCCAGTTTGATTATAACCGATAACTTCACAAGTGAATTATGCAATCAACAATTGTGTCATATATCCGTGCGCGCAAACGAAGACACTTTGCTGTGGGTATAATGGGGACTTGAACATGAAAACATGAAAAACAGACGACAATTCTTGAATAACAATTATTTTCATTTTTTGTCTCAAAAACATAGGTTATGCCCTCTCATTGGAACGAGCTCGACGAGCTCGTTCCAATGAAGGGTCATAACCTATGTTTTAGAGACAAAAAATAAAAATATAATGAAAATTAAATGGCGATTTTTGAGAATAGCTCTGTCCAGTTTTGGCCAATATGTTAGGTAAAGGGTTGAATAATATAATAATCATTAATAATGAAAAGTAATAAACAGAGTAATCGCTTGACTGGACTGGTTACGTGCAATAATTCATCCGAGGCGAAGGACTATATTGTAAAAAAACTCTTCGTGCGCATTCGCGCCCTCGTGTTTGTACAACATCCCTCACCTCTCATGAATTATTTCACGTAACCAGTCCAGTCTAGCGATTACTCTCTATATAATACAGACACTGTCCTGTCCATTAATATAAAAGTGAAGAAGGTGAGATTTTAAAAAAATAATTCTTTTTTCTGTTAAGAATAAAAACTTGCAAATTACTGTAAAAACACATTCGCCAAACAAAGAGCAAACGTGGACTCTTAGGGTTGGTAGATGTAATACTGATTTATTTATTTATGTATTTATTGATGTTTAAGGTCACATATTTATGCACAATGGCTAATCATGACCGTGGCAGTTTTACGGGTGGAGGAAGCCGGAGTACCCGGAGAGAACCACCGAGCAACGACGAGCAGCTGCCAGCTCCCCAACATCGTAACTCTGCACTGCAGCACAGACAGGGTTAGATTGGTTGAAGACATGCGTACCATCGACGACGTGCAGTACGCCTTAGTACACGGCGTCATCGTGCCCCCACGTGGGCAATGGAGATGAAGTGTCTTGCCCAAGGACACAACGCGGTTGCCGCAGGTGGGATTCGAACCGAGGACCTCTCGGCTTGCAGCCTGCACCTCTACCTACTGAGTGTGATACTGATAGATATTCTTAATGAAGTATTATCCATGAACTAGTTGATTCTAGTTAGCTTGCCATAAAAGCCAATTTCATTTTGTTACTTCTAATAAACGAGAGCTGCTGTTGTTTTTGTATATAAAAAGTAACAAAATGAGAATTGGCTTTATTTTCTATTGACGTCATAGATGTTTTCCCAACAATGCTTCTTAAGTGGCCCTTCCTCGTTAGTCTGATAATCTCAAGGGAGATAACTTTATATTGAAAGGCGATTGCTTCCCCCTACCGGACTATTAATCCGTATTCGTGAAATTCCGTTGAGAGCTGTGGAACAGCTTGAACAAAACAAAAGAGAGGAGAAGTAAAAGGAGTAAGACAGATTACAAACCTAAAATGGCGAAGAATATAATGGAACAGCATGTTCTTGTCTTCCTTCAACCACTTCCATAATGCACAATTTGGTAATATCTTTTGCCGAACCATATTTGGCGGAAATGGGTTAAACGAAAAAAAATGAAAACACCTAGAAACTACTCTTACATGTGACTTTAAAATTGTTAGTACATATTTCAACACTATGCAGCAATCTCATAAGAAACACAACGTTGAACGGAGTAAGTAATGCAGTTATCTGTTTGCATAAATACCCCCAACTCCACCCCGGCACCCACACTCCAAACATATCATTAGAAAAGAAGTTTGTATGTCGAGAAAATAGTCAGTCCAACAGAAGATAAATTCAGGTGGTAAGGGACAAGCACACCACGAAAGGTAACTCTAATTGTTTTAGGCATACTTGCGTTTTCAAAACATCAAAAAGCTTACTCTGATTGGTAGCTTAGCACGTAGTTCAAATATGGCCGAACAGGAAGTTATGAATTTTTTTGTGTTTCGCCGCCCTATGGCTTTGAGAATGTGCTTGCCTTATTTCGGCGAATAATAACGGAACAAAAGGATGAAGTCATATCGTCTGTCGCTAACATTTGTTACAACGTGAGCCTTATATTGAGAATAACAATGTGCTTTAGAATTCTTTGCTTGGATGTGGTATCTCCGTCCTCTGTACGAACTTACAGCACGGGGCATAACAAATTGTATCCTAACTCAATACAGAACTATAGCAGCGAAAGGTTTAAAATCTTTCATCGGATTCAAGGGCAATGAAAGATTCCGGAGTTGGAAGTCAAATTTTTGACATAGAAAGCAATAAATACACGCAACTGCCATACGACATCCGTTGATTTGCGGAGGGTCGCAATGTAAAACATTCTGACAATGCACAGATGAGTGAAACGAAAAGCACACAGCCATGATACTAACCACTGTATCACCGGTCATTATCCAGACGATAGTATTTCGTCTAATATTGCAGCTCTATGTGAGTATTTCCAGAAAAAAAAACACAATTCAACTTGATTGACATTATAGTATATGTAAATACAGTATGGCCGCAGTGGACTGGTCACTTTCCACGGGTGGGAAATATTTCAGCAGACGCATCAATATTAGATCCCAAACACTAATTATAGGAATAATCATCAAAAATTTAATTAATAAAGTACCGGGTACAACCCGGTGCTTTATTAATTAAAATTTTGATGATAATGATTTCTATTACCTGTTAAACCTTTACCTAACATGAAAAGCAGACGCCACTTGCAAAAAAAAAAATTCTTGAATATCTAATTTTTTTCATTTTTTGTCTCAAAAACATAGGTTATGACCCCTCGTTGGAACGAGCTCGACGAGCTCGTTCCAACGAGGGGTCATAACCTATGTTTTTGAGACACAAAATGAAGATATTTTGAAAATTAATTGGCGATTTTTGAGAATAGCGCTGGCCGGTTTTTGCCGTTACGTTGGGTAAAGGGGTAAACAGTTCCGTGGACATCACCTCTCAGGCGTAGATTACAATCAATCCATGGTGACTGAACTGTAAATCCTTATCACAGTCTCAGCTGAGAGCAAGAAGGTTTTGATTTTTCAAAATCGGTTCAGTTTCGGTTCGGTTTCAGGAAAAAACCTCGATTTCGGTTCAGTATTTTCTATGAGTCAAGACCATGGACATAGAGCACACAACCTTTTATGCTTCTGAACTGAAGAAAAACTGCAAGAGTTTATGTGAGGCCACTCCCCACACAAACACAATGTCTGTAAATATTCCACTGTTTCAGCCTAACTTCCCTTTGATCATTCTTAGAGTTTTGCGAGATCAGTCGGCGAAGCCTATTGAGACAGAAAAACACCCATATAATCCAGGGCAAAAAAGGAATAATTATCGATGTTGTGTTCTCATTGTCATGTTTTCTCCCTTATTGACTTCTCGGTTGTCGAGTCAGTACGAAAGAAAATGTGACAATGAGAACACGACGTATTCGCCACTTTGCCATACAGACAAGGTAACGAGAGTCCATACAGGCCACCAGTACAGTTTCCTTCTAGTGAGGTATTTTGATCAGTTTATGCCCAAACACAATAAAACCGTTTGTCTGGTCTTTGCTGGGTGTTGCGGTTCTGTTTTTTGGGTTGCCTGCGAAAACCGGAACCGAAATAAAAAAAAACGACCAGCTCTACACAGCTGACAACATCAGTAACAACAATCGCTTTGCGTGTGTAATCATTGTTTGCCCAATGAGTGCAGACAGAATACAGAACGACCGTCGGGCACTGACCACTTTCAACGGGTTGGCAATATGTCACCAGATGCAATAATATTAGATTCCAAACACTAATTATTATTTTTTTACTACCTTGTAAATGCATGCGTGGGCATCACGTTGGTTATGACCAGTCCACGGCGGCTGTACTGTGTATTTATAACACACTCAAGCTTAGTTCACTGTACCTGACGTAACACTCAAAATGATATTGGAGAGAAGAACCAATTTACTGGTCATATCAATATTCCTAAACTATTTTACCTTATGCAACCTACCTAGAAGAACCAAACAGGCGCACAGAAGGTGCATAAGCATACATGCTTACCGGTGTTTATAATGAATGCTTTTCTATGGTACTGTATACGTGACTGACTTTCACCTTCAAGATTGGCTGATAAATTTCCCAGAATTGACCATTATCAAAATCGGCTGATATGCATGGTTGACAATTTTCTTCACTGAAGGAAATTAACAGGAAACTTAGCTCCCTTAATTTTCTAAAGGTGTCAGTACATTTAACGCTAAGGGTGTGAGATTTTCAAATTTTGAAATGTTAATGAAGTTATAGCGTCGATGTGTTCATTATTTTACAAACTTCAGGTATTTTCCTGTACTGTAGTATAACACTACGGAAGGTGGGTTTTTAAAGTTTCTTCCCCATCAGTTTCAACGTTTAACTATTATTCCCTGTTGCAACCCATTTAACCCTTTACCCAACGTAACGGCCAAAACCGGCCAGCGCTATTCTCAAAAATCGCCAATTAATTTTCAAAATATTTTCATTTTTTGTCTCAAAAACATAGGTTATGACCTCTCGTTGGAACGAGCTTGTCGAGCTCGTTCCAACGAGGGGTCATAACCTATGTTTTTGAGACAAAAAATGAAAAAAATTAGTTATTCAAGAATTTTTTGTGCAAGTGTCGTCTATTTTCATGTTAGGTAAAGGGTTAAAATACGAAAACGGCGCTTTCACAGTCTTTTGATAGTGGGGGAGTAGAATGCATATACCACCCCACTCCCCGAAAAAATTTATGCCACCACATTTTTTTCTGGATTTTGTTTTAGGTATATGAATGGTATCGCCGGGGCAAAATAATGTTTTTCACACGTTTCTCGTAGGTACCTGAACCGCATGGCATACATTAAATGTCGCATTTGATGGGAGTATCGTTGTATGTTAGCGGTGAACAGACTGTACAGTATTCAATAAAACATAAAAACTTCCCGATGTTCTAACGTTATGGCGTCACGCGATGAAGAACTGCCGATCCACTGAAGTTATCTACTTCCATTCGCTAAGAAATTTATTTCATGTGCAGAAGTACGGCATATTTAGTATTTTTATAATCCGTGGAGTGTGCATGCTTAGCGCGTGTTGTTTAGGTGCTAAGCGACCCGGGGGCCCAAAGCAGAACTGGAGTATGTGTTATATTTCCCCATATTTTATCAAGATTGATATGCCCTTGATTGATATGTTGATAATTCTACACACTTTATATTTTTCTGAAGGCATGTTTTTTCTTTTACAATAAGTAGATTTTGTCTGGTCTGACTTATTTGCACTGAGTGACCTTTGGTTGTATCAAAATGTTTACATCTTTGTTACAGATAATCTATTTTAGATCACTGTGCATATAGCTGTTGATTGTTTAATTGTTTAAGTAGGTCATCCTTGTTTACATCAATTAAGGCAGATCGTCAAGAAGCTTAATGAGGTGATTTTAATCAACCAAACAAAAATTGATGAAAAACAGAGCTTTCGAGAAACTTCATCTTCTGGGGCATTCTATCTGAGAAATATAAATATCTTTGTCAACAGAATTCAAAAACTCTTTTCAGATAGACTCATTTCAGATAGGCATTCTATTCATAACAGAGCAGTTGTTTACATTGGAGATTATTATTCTCGAAGAGAATTTTTTTGTAAAAAGAGAATTTATACAAGCTGTGAAACAGAATATTTTTTTTGGAAAAGCCAGGATTTTACTGGATTATTTTTGAAATTACCTGTGACGCCAATATTTATTGGATTTTAACTCTATTTGAATTTGCTGAGCATTTTATTATAATTTATTGGAGACTACTGAAATTTCTAAATGAACTTTTCATTACAAATGTAAGGATACTGTTTCTGAAGAAACATCCTTGGACTTATTGTTACCAGCTGGAACATTTCCTCACGAGATTCTTCACCACTGGATTACTGGATTCTGTCGAACAGTATTTTCGACTAATTCAGTAATTGTTGTTTTTATGTTCTGTAAATCAATTAGTGCAAAACATCTTTGTATCATTTGTTTTATAATATTTTTTTTTTGTTATTAAATTTCAGAACAGTTAAATTCCTAGTTATTGTTGCTGATTCTCAGGTTTCTTTCTGTTACCAATATCCCTATTATTTCCACACCGTAACATTTTGTTCTGAGGTTGTGTTCGATTGAATAATGGAGTGTTGGAGGATACCTATTAGATGATATCTTTTGAAGAATAGTTGTAGAAACCTGTGGCTCATACATCCTGGCACTTCAAGCTACAATCAGGTACTTCTGTGGGAAAGGATTTAAAGGGTGCGAGTTTGACCTTCAGCTCATTTGCGTCGCCGAGTGACAACATGCGGAATTTTCAGGTCTGTAGGTGTTGTGCTAAGATGTTTACTCAAACAGAAAACAGTGAAATGCTTGAAGACCATTACTGACCACGACGATCGGGGCTCATTCATGAAGATCCTTCATAGAGAGATGCTGAAGGTCTGCTCCCGTTATAAGTTTCGATTTTTCTTAGAAGTTCCTATTCTATATTTGTGTGAATTGGGTTCTTGAAAAAATTCGTAATGTGCACTAGGGTATTAATTGCTTCTCTGACCCTGCTTTCAAGTGATGTGGCGGCCTTTTTAACTGTTTTCTTTATTCATTCCAACCTCGACATACCTATTCAAAATCTTCTTGGCAATCAATGCAGACACTTCATGAAGACCTTTTACAGAGAGAAACTGAAGCTCCCGTTATAAGTTCCGATCATTCTTCTCATAAGTTGCTATTCTACATTTGTGTGAATTGGGTTTTTGAAAAAATCGTGAATTGCATTATGGCATTAACCCTTTACCCAGCGTAACGGCAAAAACCGGCCTGCGCTATTCTCAAAAACTGCCAATTAATTTTCATTATATTTTCATTTTTTGTCTCAAAAACATAGGTTATGACCCCTCGTTGGAACGAGCTCGTCGAACTCGTTCCAGCGAGGGGTCATAACCTATGTTTTTGAGACAAAAAGTGAAACAATTAGTTATTCAAGAATTTTTTTTTCAAGTGCCGTCTGCTTTTCATGTTAGGTTTTTGAAAAATATCGTCAATTGCATTGTGGCATTAACCCTTTACCCAACGTAACGGCAAAAACTGGCTGCGCTATTCTCAAAAACTGCCAATTAATTTTCATTATATTTTCATTTTTTGTCTCAAAAACATAGGTTATGACTCCTCGTTGGAACGAGCTCGTTCCAGCGAGGGGTCATAACCTATGTTTTTGAGACAAAAAGTGAAAAAATTAGTTATTCAAGAATTTTTTTTTTCAAGTGTCGTCTGCTTTTCATGTTAGGTAAAGGGTTAATGGCTGCTCTGATCCTACTTTCGAGTGATGTGACTGCTTGTTTAACTGTATCTTCTTTATTCATTCAGTCCTCGATATAAATATTCAAAATCTTCTTTGGAAGTATCCCAGCGAATCGACCACTGTTTCCTCTTATGCAGATTCTTCTTTAGATAGTTCTGACGACTCATCGAATTTCGAAACATAAACTTATTTATAGTTTCTTGGTGAAACATGACGACAGGATTGCATTGTGTACGCTCTCCTCGAAGGTCAGATCAATTACAAATTTTTGACCATCACATCCTATTTATAGATCATGGACATCTGACAATACATTGACGACGGATTTTAGCACCTTCCCCAAAAATCATCTTTCCTGCATAAACCGCCTTTTCATCGATAAGATAGTTTATCCATTGGCAAGGCTATCCACCTAATCTGGTGCTAGTATGCAATCAGCTAAGATCTATCGGATTTGGTCATTGGCGCATAATAATTCTATATGTTCCTGGCACAATCGCATATGCATTCTATCAAATCATCATTAGCTAACTTGATCACGGTCTTGGCTTCATGTCTGTCAGTGTCAGATAGAAATCGCACAAGTTTTCTATTTCTGGCCAGTCTTTCAGTATTCTTTGGTTTTTTCGGATTGTCGCATGGGGGGACAATAATCGCTTTCGTGCCTTTTACGTGTAAAACCTATGGAGAAGCCTTTTCGACAGTACTCGCAGCAATACACTTTCATGTCTTCACCCTTTGGTGATCAGAGGATAAATAAGTAAGTGGTGCCAGGTACATCCTTTTTATACCTTTCTTCGGACCAGAACTGGGATGATGAGTGATGAGAGAAAATCACATTTCCTTAAAAGACCTCTTTATATATCGGCAGAAATTCCGTCGTCAGAAGCTTTAAAACACTATGGTATTCTCAAATGTTACTGTTTTCTGTTGCATTCAGTGGTATCCTGCCTTCGAGGATGTGGACTACACATTTACATAAACATGTGATCAAATCTTCACAGGCTACTTGTAGAAAGGCATCTTCCCCTTCTTTGACCGCATCGCACAAACAAGTGCTTCTATATTTCTCTCTATCCGCGGGAGCAGGTCTTCCTCATATCTCCGTGAAGGGCCTTCGTGAATGAGCTGCGATCCTCGAGAACAGTAATGGTCTTCATGCCTCTTTCTTTTCGGGTAAACATCTTGGCACAATATCTACAGAGCCGAGAATTGCGCAAGTTCTCACTCGACGACGGCCAAGACACAAAAGAGCTGACATCAGGCTCCCTACCCTTTTTCTAACTTTCCCACAGAAATTTAACGTGATGTAACGTGAGGTACCCAGACGTAGGAACCACAGGTTTTGGACTAAAATTCTTCTCCAAAAGGTGTCCTCTAATAGGTATCATTCACGGTTACATCACCATGTAATAGGTATACTCCAATACCCGTATGTGCCTATGAGCTACATGTGCTGTGCATATATTGCGCACCAAAAAAATAAGCATCTATAGAGGATATGGAATGAATGTTTTTCTCATATAATATTTATGAAACGAGTCTAAGAATTTTCCGTTTTGGCGAGCCTCTGCCGAGTCCAAACGGAAAATTCGGACGAGTTTCATAACTATTATATGAGAAAAACACTCATTTCATATTCTATTTATCATATGACACACGCGCACAAATTAGCCATTTAGTATGAATTTTTAACCCATCACCTAACTTGAGTTGCAGACGACACTTGGAAAAAACATCCTCGTATAACTGAAAATTTTAATTTTTTGCTTCCAAAACATAGGTTATGACCCCTCATTGGAACGAGCTCGTCGAGCTCGTTCCAATGAGGGGTCATAAGCTAGGTTTTGGAAGTAAAAAGTGAAAATATAAAAAAAATGAATGGCGTTTTAATTGTAGGTAAAAGAGTAATACAATATAACCCACCCTAAATAGGACATATAACGTAAATTCTCCCTACTGAAGTCATACAAATGTGACCCAGTTGTATTTTGTTTAGCCAATCAAATTGTCCAGTTTTGAAATTGGCCAATGAAAGCTCCCAACTCTAATTATGCAAATTATGAAAATGTGGCCCAGTTGTATTTTGATGAACCAATCAAATTGTCTAGTTTTGAAATTGACCAATGAAATTGGCGGAAGGCTTTATTTATCACTGATTAATATGAAAACAAAATATCAAATGTTTTAAAAGTGAACAAAACGGACGAGTCATATGATAAATCAGCATATCTAGCATGAGCCCATGTGTCATATGTGATCTGTGGATATTGTGTATTAGCACACAAGCACATATTAGCGTTTTCAGTGTATGTCCATGTGCTGAATCCGATGTGTACATACTGTTACACATCGTGTACTGGACATATCTGGGGAAATCGTGATAGGTGGTCCAAAACATATAGTAGTCACAGTATTGTAGTAGTAAGGTAGTAAAGGTCCAGAAATGTAATGTTAGGGTGAGAGTAACCAGAATACATAGAAGCAGAGATTTACTGGAAAAATCCTTGCCAAATAGTTATCGGGTTGTTTGTGGTAATTCTAGAATGTAACAGAGATTTTTGGGAAACTCCGCGCTAGTAAACGTATTATTATGCAAAGGAGTGGACAAAAATGAGGATTCTGGGGGAAGTTTTTTTATATTTAAATGAATACTCTACAGTTTCCGTTCCACAGACCAACAACGATACTCTCATCACATGCGATATTTAATGTTTGCCATACAGTAAAACACAGCCGGTGTCTTCCAAAAAATGAACCAAAAAAGGTTCGGATACGTACGGAAAACGTGTGAAAAATGATATTTTGCCCCAGAGATACTTCGTGTCCTGAAACTATATTGAATGTACGGACAGAAAAAAATGGGGTGCATAAATTCCCTTGAGGGCATTCCACGCCCCTACTATGATGCTCTGTAACCTTTTTTCTGTTCATTATACCAGCAGAGTGCGCTTCGGGACATGTAATACAGACACTATACTCTCCATAAATATATGTCCCGAAGGTGAGATTTGCTCATTTCTGTCCTGAAAAGAATAAAATCTTGCAAATTACTATAAAAAAACTTTCACTAAACAAAGAGCCAAAGTGGACATTTACTTAGTGTTGGTGGGCGCGATAGTGATAGATATGCTTAATGGCGGTTTGTCTGTGAAGTAGTTGTTCCTATTTAGCTTGCCATAAAGAGCCAAGTTTCCTGTTCTAGCCTTTAGAAACGAAAACAACCGGCAGCTCCGAGAGTTGTCTCTTGTTTTCGTTTATTAAACGTTACAAAAGGAAATTTGACTGATGTCATAGGTGCTTTCTAAAAAGTACTTGCTTCTTAATTGGAGCTACAGTACGTGGAGTGTGGATTTTAACTTAATCACCCATGGAGTGGAATTATCGCCCAAGCTATAACTTTCAAATTTTGTACACATCGACGAAAAACACAAGCAATGTTTCAGCCAATGGACCTCCGGGTTTAACTGGTTACGCTTTGCAACAAATTTGCAATTATTGTTTGTCTGGAATCTCCACTCTGCAGGTGATTTAGAGATAATACACTCTCCACGTACTGTACAAACACGAGTGCACGACTTACTCACCTAAGTTCAAGTGAGGTAACTTTATCGAAAGCCGATTTTCATGACGATGCATGCCAGGGCCGCAATACAAGAAAATGTTCACATTTGTATATTCTAGAATAATATTTTTTACCTGTGAATATAAATTTCCGAAATGAGTCAGTAGCAGTTAAAAAGATGTGACAACTTACCGTTTGGTAAAGTGCAAGTGTCTTTTAGAAATGATAGCTTTCCTTCAATGTTGAAAGTCAATTTTGCTTTTTTGCGCCATGAAAACACTTCCACAACGCGGATATGATGAGGTTATTACAATCCACGTGCGGTGTAGGGTGGGGTGGGGAAACCTCACCCGATGGGTAAGATATTTGATCTAGACACAAGGCTTGCGAGTGTCCGGGTCAAATATATTTCCCGAGGGTGATATTTACCCATCCCACTCCATACCCATCGAGGATAATTTTTCTCCCATCGCAAGACCTCTCTTGCAATGATAATTTACAATTGTATTGCTCGCTCGTAATGCAAAATGAATTGCATATTGAGAATGAGGATCGAAAAGTTGCGTATATACCGTGAAAGCGAGCCGTCTTCACGGCAGCGATGGGTTAACGTACTGAAGCAAGTTGAAATAGCTGACATTCCGGTGACGTCAATTTTTAACAAGTATAGGTTTCGATAACGTAATGTGGCGTGCGGTGGGATAAAAATCATTTCCGACTGGTGGGGATGAAGTGGGTTGCCGTACTAGTTCAAATGAAGTTGCACCTCCATCCCTCCACCACACCCACCCCCATCCCTGTTTGTTTTCAAAATGCCGAGGATGAGAGAATAGTCAGGTGGTCATTAAATATTCAAATGAGAATGGTCACATTGGGTGAAAAAAGAGGATATGGAATTGTCTCATATAATATTTATGAAACGAGTCTAAGAATTTTCCGTTTTGGAGAGCCTCTGGCGAGCCCAAACGGAAAATTCGGACGAGTTTCATAAATATTATATGAGAAAAACACTCATTTCATATTCTATTTATCATATGACACACACACGCACAAATTAGCCACTTAGTAGGACTTTTTAACCCATCACCTAATTTGAGTTGCACTTGAAAAAAACAATATCTCATTCATCGCCACGATATAGCCTTAGCAGCTGATGTGACGTTAAGCACCAATAAAAATAAATAAATAAATAAATAAATAAATAAATAAATAAATAAATAAATAAATATCTCATACTAGTCGAAATTCAATGTCCACTTCCTCCGCAAAACAATGTGGAATCTAACCTGTCGAAATGAAATGCAAGATCATAGAATCTGAGATAGATTGGATAATGTTGGTCATATTGTGGAGATGGTCGGCTGTAATTTATGACGGCAGATGACCATCACAGATGGAGTACTGTCGATCACATTGTAGCGATAGGCGGCTGTACATTGTCACGATACTGGAAAGGATTGATCATATTGGAACGATTATCGGCTGCAAATTGTGAAGATACCAAACCACAGCAGACTCGGATGTGTTTGTCATCCATTAGCAATAGACGGCTGTAAATTGTGTTAATAGCTGGCCAACGCAAACTGGAAAGGATTGGTCATATTGTAGAAATAGTCGGCTGTAAATTGTAACGATACCTAACCACTATAGACTCGGAAGGGTTGGTCATACTTTAGCAACAGGCGGCTGTAAATTGTGACGATAGATGGCCAACACAGACTGGAAAGGATTAGTCATACTGGAGAGACAGAGTCGGCTGTAAATTGTGACGATACCTAACAACAACAGAATCGGAAGTGTTTGTCATACTTTAATAACCATCACAGTTTGGGTTGTGCTGGTCATCCTTTAGCAATAGGCGGCTGTAAATTGTGACGATACCTAACAACCGCAGAATCGGAAGGGTTTGTCGCACTTTAGTAACAAACGACTGTAAATTGCGACGATAGCTGGCCAACGTAGACTGGAAATGATTTGTCATATAGTAGCGACTTTCGGCTGTAAATTGTGACGATACCGAACCACGACAGTCTGGGTTGTGCTGGTCATCCCTTAGCAATAGGCGGCTGTAAATTGTGACGATACCTAACCAGCACTGTCTGGGTAGTGGTGGTCATCCTTTAGCAATAGACGGCTGTAAATTGGGGCGATAGTTGGCCAACGCATACTGGAAAAGTTTTGTTATATTGAAGCGACAGTCGACTGTAAATTGTGACGATACCTAACAACCGCAGACTCGGAAGAGTTGTCACTCTTCAGTAATAGGCGGCTGTAAATTGTAACGATAGCTGGCCCACGCAGACTGGAGACGATTGGGCATATTGTAGCGATTATCGCTTGTAAATTGTGACTGCACCTCACCACCACAGTCGAGGTGGTGTTGGCCATACCTTAGCAATAGTCGGCTGTAAATTGTTACATTAGCTAACTACCGCAAACTGGAAAGGATTGGTCATATTGTAGCGATTATCGGCTGTGAATTATGACGATACCTCACCATCACAGTCTGGATTGTGTTGGTCATCCTTTAGCAACAGGAGGATGTAAATGGTGACAATAGCTAGCTATCGCAGACTGGTTACTGTTGACCATACTGTAGCGATAGTCATCTGTAAATTGCGACGAGGGATGGCCACCGCAGACTGGGGAGTGTTGATCCTATTGTGGCGATAGTCAGCAAAAACTGTAACGATGCCTGGCCAGAGCCGTTTTGGATGTGCTGGTGATATTGTAACGAGAATCGTCTGCTAATTGTGACGAATAGCTGGCCACCGTAGATTGGGTAGTGTGGGACATATTGTGGAGATAGTCGGTTGTAAATTGTGACGGCAGATGGCCATCACAGACTGGAAAGTGTTGGATATACAGTTAAAACTAGAAGTCCTGTCAAGAAATACGCACAAATAGCTCGTCGATCTGCGCGTTAATCTACGCGTTATAGCCATAGTAAGACTATCAAATTCTGAACATATGGCCTGTGCACAAGCAATATTTCAGCCAATGGGCCTCCGGCTAACCCGAAGGTCCATTGGCAGAAACGTTGCCTGCGTTTGCTATGAGTAACCAGGAGAATCTGCCGTGCTTTGGCTGACATTCGATATGGCAATTGCGCGCAATTCCTACGCGCAATTAAGCCTAGATAAGCGCACAGTTCATGACAGGACTTCTAGTTTTAACTGTACTGTAGCCATAGACGGCTGTAAATTGTGTAGCGATCACTTGTAAATTGCGACGGTAGCTGGCCACCGCAGACAGGAGAGGATTGGTCATATTGCAGCGATGGTCCTTTTGACACTGAGACGATAGTTGAACACTGTGCACTGGTGAGTGTTGATCATATTGTAACGGCAATCGACTGTAAATTGTGACGTTAGCTGGCAACCGCAGACTGGAAAGGATTAGTCATATTTTAGCGACAGTCAGCTGTAAATTGTCACGATACGTAACCACCACATACTCGAAAGTGTTAGTAATACTTTTACAGTAGGCGGGTGTAAATTGTGATGGTGGTTGGCCAATGCGGACTGGAAAGGACAGAACATATTGGAAGGATTGTCGGCTGTAAATTGTAACGATACCTAACCACTACAGACTCGGAAGTGTTGGTCATACTTCAGCAATAGGCGGCTGCAAATTGTGACGATAGATGGCCAACGTAGACTGGAAAGGATTAGTCATACTGGAGAGACAGAGTCGGCTGTAAATTGTGACGATACCTAACACCCGCTGAAGTGTTTGTCATACTTTAACCACCACAGTCTGGGTTGTGCTGGTCATCCTTTAGCAATAGGCGGCTGTAAATTGTGACGATACCTAACAACCACAGACTCGGAAGAGTTGTCATTCTTTAGTAATAGGCGACTGTAAATTGTAACGATAGCTGGCCCCCGCAGACTGGAAATGATTGATCATATTGTAGCGATTATCGGTTGTAAATTGTGACTGTACCTCACCACCACAGTCTAGGTGGTGTTGGTCCTACTTTTACAATAGGCGGCTGTAAATTGTTACAGTAGCTAACTACCGCTGACTGGAAAGGATAGGTCATATTGTAGCGATTATCGGCTGTGAATTATAACGATACCTCACCATCACAGTCTGGGTTGTGTTGGTCATCCTTTAGCAATAGGAGGCTGTAAATGGTGACAATAGCTAACTATCGCAGACTGGTTACTGTTGACCATATTGTAACGATAGTCAGCTGTAAATTGCGACGACGGATGGACACAGTAGACTGGGGAGTGTTGATCATATTGTGGCGATAGTCAGCTAAAAACTGTAACGATGCCTGGTCAGAGCAGACTGGGATATGCTGGTGATATTGAAACGGGTCTCGTCTGTAAATTATGACGAATAGCTGGCTACCGCAGACAGGGGAGGATTTGTCATATTGCAACAATAGTCGTTTGTACATTGATATGGTAGTTGGCCACCGCCGGTAGAGCTGTAGGTTTTTAAATTTCTTGCTCGGTTTCGGTTTGGGTTTTCCAGGTGGAGTAAAACCTCCGTTCGGTTCTGTTTTCGGTTTGTTCATGAGGCCAAATAAAATTCAATAAAACTCATTCTTATGTCTGGAATCATAACTGAATGGCAGTGAAATTGAGTGAAACTCAATGAATGGCCGAAATAAGCTATAATACATGAAGAATCAGGAAGGTCAATATAATAATTACTTAAATATACAGAACTTTTATTGTGCTTGACTATTTTTCGAGGTCTGACGCCTACACGCAACTTGAGGAAAGCTGCAAACACAACTAAGCTGAAATGTCGGAAATCCACAGAATGTAGCCTTCCAAGAGTAGAGAGAGTACCCAGACACTGCCATTGGAAGTGTCTGGGTACTCTCACTACTCTGGAATGGCTACAACATTCTGTGAATTTCTGCAGCAAGAGAGTATTTTAATAAAAAAACGAAAAACCTTAGATTACGGGATGTCGACGGTTTCGGTTTCGGTTTTTGAAAAAAAAAACAAAAACAAAAAACCTCGGTTCGGTTTCGGTTAACCTACAGCTCTAACCACCGGCACCGCGCTCTGGGAGTATTGGACATATTCTAGCGATAGTCGGCTAAAAATTGGATGATGGTTTGCCACCGCAGACTGGAAGGGATTAGACATATTGTAGCGATAATCGATTGTAAATTGTGACGATAGTTGGCAGCCGCAGACTGGAGAGTGTTAGTCTTATTACAGAGATAGTCTGATGAAAATTGTGACGATAGCTGACCACCACTTACTGGAAATGATTTTTATTATTACTTTCCAAAGTGTGATTTACTGGGATTTCCGGGTTTAATTATAAACGATAACTTCACAAGTAAAATATGTAATCAACGATTGTGTCATGTATCCGTGCGCTCAAACGAAAACGCTTTGCCGTGGGTGTAATGAAGACTTCCTTGTTTTTGCTTTTTGAACCCTCTACCTAACATGAAAAGCAGACGACACTGGCAAAAAAAAATTCTTGAATAACTAATTTTTTCATTTTCTGTTTCAAAAACATAGGTTATGACCCCCTCATTGGAACGAGCTCGACGAGCTCGTTCCAATGAGGGGTAATAACCTATGTTTTAGTGACAAAAAATGAAAAAATAATGAAAATTAATTGGCGATTTTTGAGAATAGCGCTGGCCGGTTTTGGACGTTACGTTAGGTAAAGGGTTAAATAATATAACTATCGTTAATACTGAAAATTAATAAACAGAGTAATCGCTTGACTGGACTGGTTACGTGAAATAATTCACTCGAGGCGAGGGACTTTATTGGAAAACACTTGCGCGCATTCGCGTTTGTACAACGTCCCTCACCTCTCATGAATTATTTCACGCAACCAGTTCAGTCAAGTGATTTCTCTCTATGTAAATTGTGACGATAGTTGGCGACCGCAGCCTGGAAATGATTAGTCATATTGTAGCGATAATCGATTGTAAATTGTGACGATAGTTGGCATCGCACACTGGGGAGAGTTGGTTATATTGTGGTGATAGTCGGTGATAAACTGGGACGATATAGCTGACTACCGTACTGAGGAGTGTTGGTCATATCGTGGCGATAGTCGGCTGTAAATTGTGACGAGGCTGGACACCACAGACTATGGTTATATTACTGCGATAGTCGGTGGTAAATTGTGCCGATACCTGGCCAGCGCAGACTAGAGAGGATTGGTCATTTCGTAACGATAGCTGACTGTCAATCGTGATGACAGCTGGCCTCCTCAGACTGGGGGGGGGGGGGGGGCGGGTGCAGGGCATATTTTTGCGACAGACAGCTGTAAGTTAGAGCAATAGCTGGCTACCGCAGAATGGGGAGTGTTGGTCATTTTTTTGTGGTGGTATGACCAGCTTGTGCGATTGGCTGTTGAAGTAGGGTGCTCGTACAAGAATAAAAAACCTTCAACAGAAAATGCATGGGTAGGAAACAAATATTTGCTTTTATTGTTAACCTCTGAAATAATTTCAATTTTTATTCAGTTGCGTTTCCAATTGCAGTTCAGGATTACTTTTTGTAATTTCATTATTACACTAACTTTTTATTATGATTTTTGTTGATCAGAGTTTTTATTTTTTAGTTTTAACTTAACTGATATAAGGTTAACAGAACCTGCAGTATCGTGGTTTTATTGAAGAGATGGCAAAGTTAGTTCACTTGTTTTAAATTTTTAATTTTCAAATTAACTGATTTCAGCAAGACCTGAAGCTGCTTGGAACTTTGTTTAAACCACACAAATATTTATTCCATTGGATGCAGCCTATGAACTTGTTCCAAATACATCCATATTAGAGTATGGCTTTATTATATAGATGGCAAATTTATTTCATTTAAATATGTAGAAATAATCATTGTTAATATTGTTAATGCTATATAATGTGTTAGTGGGGTGTATCTTTTCTGAACCACGTGGATAAAATTCTTGGCATTCATTTTATTTATTTTCTTTGAATTACGTGCAAAGTTGAAAAATAGGTAGCTGTTTGCGATTTTTGATTGGGTATTTTTTTTAGTTTTTCCGTTGAGGATTTTTCTCATAGCGAGGTAGGGGATGGGGTCAGTACCCCAAGCCATACACTTCGAGCAAAGAAAATTATTCTTCTCAGCTAGATTCGTGTTTATGGACTCTTTTAACACAAGTATGGTCGTAAAAATAAACCTACATGTTTGCGGCTTAAATAAACCTACATGTTTGCGGCTTATGCTAATGTAGAAAAACTAAAATCACTCATATGGTCTTGAAAATTGATATTCGAAAAAGTTACCTCCTTGAAATTATTAGACGAACGAGACAGGTCCAATTAAGAAGCAAGTATTTGTTGAGGAAACACATATGACATCAGTAGAAAACAGATCCAAGATTCCTTTTGTTACTTTTAATAAACGAAAACAACAGACAGCATATCAGACTTTTCAAAAAGGTGAGGGTACCAGTGAAAAGGTAGCATCTTCCTTACACATGTTTCGTATCCAGTTAAACGTAAATAACAGTTTATTTATACAAAATTGTTCTATTCAAATTATTGGAGATTGCATGTTGGAACTCTTCAATAATTTGTAATAGGACAATTTTTGATGAACAAATTCAGACCACTAAAACTAATGTAGCTCTCAATCAGTTATATAAATATTTATTTTGTACATACATATGAGAATCGTGTCGCATTTCGCGAAGAGAATAACAATACTGTATCAATGTATACGACATAATTCATCGCAAATCGTGATGTGATACCGCTAAAATCACATGGTAGTTTTGCACATTTTGAATTTTGCCTCCGAAATAAAAATGACGAACGCGGGCCGATAAAACGAATGCGCCGGTGCCTATGAATCAAAAGACTAATTTTCTTTAGCCTTAAAGAACGAATGTTAAAATTGACATTTCTGGGAGGTATGATGTGATATTGAAATATTAACATTTCGTCACTGATGCCTGGTCACTGATCTCATACAGTTCTATTAAAACGAATTTATATGTAATGCAGCAAATCAACTTATAAATTTGATCCACTTGAGAGTTATCAGTTTCTCCACTCACTGACAGAGCGAATATATTCAAGCCACTTGATATATACCTCCCTGTGCTCACTTATAAAAGAAAACTTTCGACGTTGAGTAATTTGAAGATTTGCTGCCATCATTCAATCTGAAGGGTAATTAATACGACACAAAGGTGAAAACGAGTTGAGCATTTCCAATCTCTGTCTATGGGAGATCACTCTTCCGTTATGCTGAATTTTGCTCTGAATCACAAAGTGACACAACCACAGTTAAAACTAGAAGTCCTGTCACCAATAGTGCGCTTATCTGGGCTTAATTGCGCGTTGGAATTGCGCGCAATTGCCATATCGAATGACATCCAAATCACGGCAGGTTCTCCTGGTTACTCATAGCAAACACATGCAATGTTGTCGCCATTGGACCTCCGGGTTACCCGGAGGTCCATTGGCTGAAACATTGCTTGTGCACAGGCCATATGTACAGAATTTGGGAGCTTTACTTAGGCAATAACGCGTTCATTAACGCGCATATCAACGTGCTATTTGTGCGCATTTCATGACAGGACTTTTAGTTTTAACTGTACCTTTATTTTTTGCACGCAGCAAAACAAAGCACACATTCATCACATTCCCCACTTACTGACAGATCGAAAATATTCAACCTCCTGATCCAGGGCTCACCGTCTCGACCTTTGAAGAAAACAGGCCACGTTGCACAATTTGAAAATACGTTGCCATCATTCATTAATCAATTAGAAGTGTAATTCATGGACCAAAATGTGAAAAAGGTGTTGGAAATCGCAGTCGCTGTCTGCGTGAGATTTCTTTTCCGGTATGGTGTTCTAAATCACATGGTAACACGGACGAGAGAACCGGGGGTAGGATCGGGGGGGGGGGGGGCGTGCTCTCCAACTTCTTCTAGAAAAGATTTGAGGAGAGAGAGAGGGGGAGGTGAAGAGAGAGACAGACAGAGAGAGCAAGAGAGAGAGAGAACAAAAGAGAGATTAGGACAGTATTATAATTAGTGGGCCCCTCACGGATAACATGCGGACGACTAAAACCTGTGTCTCTCTTTTGAGTTCTCGTCATTGCAGTCTTATTGGGAATTAGCAGAAAGCGTGTTCCCTTTCTCTTTATTATTTAGATGTGACCGAATGTTCCATCGTTTTTCGACGAAGTGCACATTTTGGCTCCATAATTAATAAAATTCCCTACCGGCGTGAAATGTGGTACATATGGAGCCAAAACGGCGCAATATTCTCAACCGAAGAGGTGCTTGGTCTCAACACCAGCTCTGTGTATTGTATTTTTACGCCATTGCCCAGGAACCAGGGCCAAAAAATTCAACCATCATTTGCCTTATTTTCCCGTGAAAATTACCATCAAAACATCGCTGGAACACTGTCACCGATCCTTTTGACCGTAATAAAATTCCAGCCATCATTTAACCGCATTTTACCTTGAACCAATAAAAGCATATGGGTTTGCCTGCCTTAGCGGAGATCCGCGGCCACAAGCCATATGATCCATCGAATATCGGTGACGCAGTGCAAACAGTCTGCTATTCTGCATGATTACCGAAACAATTATAGGCATAAAAAATCGACGTTGTTTGATTTTCATGTCCAAGACTCAAATGAACATTATTCACTTGGCAACAAACTTACAAATTGATAGTAATACGTTGTTGTTCATCTTCAAAAGTAATGGGCACCCTTCTTGGAAATGGCGACTTCCAGAGTGGCATATGGTAAGGCCGATTCCATAATTCACCATTTTTACCGCAGTGTGACATAATTGGATAGCGTCGCGGTAGAAATACATTCATTGGATCAAATTCGTGGGTTTTTCTACGGCAACATCGTTAAAATTAATTAACGGCCTCGAGACCGTTGTATTTGACAGTCATCTGACAGTCATCTGACAGTAGTTAACTGTAGAATTACGGTAATGTTTTACAGTGTACCTCTGCTCCCACTTCGACGAATCTCTGCTTACGACACTGAATTTTAGTTTGCGATAAATGTTCTGAACAACTCTCATCTTCTCTGCATCCATCTGAGCATTGCCTTTTGCCATCATTAATCTTCCATCATACAAACCACTCCACCATGCCTAGTAACGTCCATTTTCCAGATTGGGTTCGACGAATAACTGTGAACAAAAACTCAGCTTCAAGTCCCTTCAGTATGCTTGCTCGCACTAATTTCACTGATTGTGTTCGGCAAAAATGGTGAAAGATATTGATGTAGACAAATTGGTAGGGCGTATGTAACGCATCAAGGGGGATAACTTTAGTTAGTTCATTTTGGCCGAGATCCATGTCACATCAACCAAGTTTGAAACCATCTCTGTCTGATATCGTCATGACAATCAACATTCGATAAAGTTATCTCCTCTGAAATTATTAGACGGGCGAGGAAGGGCAAAGTAAGAAGCATGTCATTGTTGAGAAAATGCCTTGACGTCAGTAGAAAATGCTGTTTTTTGTTTTCGTTCGTTTATTAAAAGCTATCAAAGAAAACTTGTTTTTTTAAGGGACGCTACTTAAAAGTAACCAAGTGAAGTCCCCTTTGGCTTTTTGTTTAACAAATGTATGTTTACATTCATTTGCAAGTTTTTATACTCTCCTGGAAAGAAATTAGCAAATCTTACCCCTAGACTCTTTTATTAATGGAAAGTGTTAGTATTGTACATGTATGTCACGAACCGAACACTGTTGAAAAACGAAAAGAAAAAAGTTACAGAACATCAAAAGATGGCGAAAGAGCCTTTTTCTTATTTTTAAATGGGTTTGAACATAGAATAATAGTGAACGTGCAAGCTGATTGGGGAAAAAATTGTGAAAAGCCAGCTTGTGTAATTTTATACTACTCAACATGGAAATGCCGACGGTTTGAGAAAAGATGCACATATCGATGATACATAGAGATTATTACCATTATGTGGATGTACAAAATAGTATCCGAGTCGAGCTTCGGATTCTAAGGGCAGATTACGACGAGTCTTCGACTAGCCGTGATCTGCCCTTAACCCTTTAATACTTGTGTACGTCTTATGACGTAAGAAATCAAACCGCGTTGATACTTTTGTACGTCTTATGACGTACGAAATCAAACCGCGTTGATACCTTTGTACGTCGTATGACGTACGAAATCAAACAGCACCTTGATACTTTGTGGTTATTTGTTTTGTTATTATTTTTCCATTTTTTAGAGTTTTAACCTCAATTCCTATTTTCTCCCGAATAGTGCTCAGTGACAACAGTTGAGCCTAATGTTATCGCCCTCTTAAAATACTAACATAATCCTGCTGTCAAGACTTCTTAACTGGTTCAGTACAAGAAGCCACTATCAAGGCTTTCACAAAATGAGGATACCAGAGCAAAAGCCAACACTTTCCTTGCTTATATTTCATATTCAGTGAAACACAAATAATATTTTGTTTATATAAATTTGTTTTATTACAAATTATTGGAGAGTGCATGTGTGCACTCTCCAATAATTTGTAATAAAACAAGCTTTGAATAACAAATTCAGACCACCAAAAATAATCTAGCCCTCAACCAGATAATCACTAATGTGAAAAATATCTTGCTATTTGTACTTTCCGACGTTTGACGTCGCATTTTGAAAAACGTTGAAGAAACTGAATTCCCATTGACGTTTGAACGTCAGGATAATTAAAGTCTCAAAGGGTTAAAACCCAGAGCGAGACTCGGATACATATTTTGTACATCCACATAATGGTAATAATAATTTTATCTTACAATATATTGGGGATAAGTCAAGAATGTAGACGAATATATAACGAACTATTTATTCGGCCGGATGAACAAAAAGAAAAAAAAATGGAACTCACGCGAAAGGAACGTGCTTGTATCCGACCCCTGGTACAAACATCTGTATTAGGGGGTCGGATACACGACAGTTGCGGAGTTAATACAGACAAAATACATGTTGATTGTAAGATAAAACTTCGTTAACATGCGAAATATCAATTTTTATATGAAATTCCCATACCCTTCGTGTTAAATTTACTGACAACTTTAGAAAATTAAGGGGAGCTAACTTTCCTGAAAATCTCCCCAAATGAGGAAAATTGTCAGCCATGCGTGTCAGCCGAGTTTGACAATGGGTAAGTCTGGAAAAGAAATTTATATCTAAAAATAACTGTCACGGAACTGGAAATCCAGAGTTAGTCATACAGCACAACCACCGTGGAATGGTTATAATCTTCGTGTGGGCTGTGGAGACCAAGCATGCGTTAACAAGGTAGGAAAAATCATCATCAGGAAAATTTGAATTAATGAAACACCGAGTTATACTTTGTGCTTCATTAATTAAATTTTTGATGATTATTTTTTTAATTAGTATCTGGAATCTAATATTATTGCGAGGACATGTGGCCCACCCGTAGAAAGTGACCAGTCCACGGCTGCCGTACCGTAGTAATGAGACGATTTATTATCTGCCTTCCGTGAGTGGAAGACACAAATCACTTCAAGGCTGATAATCACTGACACTCATCCGATAAAGAAGATTAATAATCTCGATTCTCATGTTTTTGTTAAAATGAAATCCTAACAAACGTCACATTTTTGTAAGGGCTGGTTGGGCCCTCTCCTCCAGTAGTGTGTTACGTAACAGATTGTCCCCTCAGAGGCGGACTGGCCATGTGGTCCACCGGAAAAAGTTTCGGTGGGTCCTCGTCTTGAGTGCCACCATGGGCCCTCAAAATTGATGCAGTCCAACACGAGTTGGTTCATGAAATTTCGTGAAAATGACCAACAGGCGAAATGAATATCTGATTACATAAACAATGGCAGTCCACATATTTTCAATATACCCGCAGTCTAGTCTGCAATTGATCGCTCAGTTGCAAAGAAACAGCCTTCTTTTAATCTGTAAAATCAAAGTTTTCTCCCATTGGGACAAACTGTGTTCTGTCCGATGCCCGCCCCCGATGCAACAATTTTTGCCGAATGAGCGAGATTTTACAAAAAATTCATCTCTATTTGGACAGCCATTTATCGCTCAGATGCAACGAAGCGGCGTTCGTTTTGTTCGAAAAATCAAAAATTTCTCCCGATCCGGGTCCGGGTTCACGGCGTTACAAATTGAGCTCACCACTTTTGTTACAAAATCAACCACTTTTGAGTATAAACTCCTTTCCATGTACAGTAGATTGTGGCGAGAGTTTTCGGAGCAGCGACTCGAAATGTTCAGCGTTTGTTCTAGTAGCTCTGCCAAACTCGATCATGTCGCTGAAAAATCCAGAAACCGAGCAGGTGGTCCGTGAGAACCTCACGCGCATGCGCATACGCTCTTTTCGATTTCGAGCATGACGAAATGCTAAATTCGCTCGTGTCGCTCTTCATGGGATGTGATGCGCCAACTATTCATGAACAACGAGTGAAAATTTCATGCAAATCCGCCGGGAATTGACTGAGATACAGCGTTTTGAAGAGAGGAGGTAATTTTTGGAATTTGGTCTTTTTCAAGCCGGTGCGAAAGAAGACGTCGTGATTGGGCGCAGACTTCCCTACTCTCCCCTTCTGGGATAGTTCCTCTTAAAAGTTACGATTGTGTGTGACTGGTGATGAGTTGGCTGTAAATCGAAGTTGCTTCTTTAAGACCGCCACCCAGGGATCACAACGCAACCTTTAAACCTAAGATAATCGTCAGAAGTTAAAAGTCAAAAGAAATTGGCGGTGAGTAGGTTTTTGGCAGGCAGGAAAAGATTGACGAACTTTGCAAATAAGACATTAAAGTAGCACTTCAGATATAGACGGACTGTGCCCAGACCGCTGAAGGCAGCGTCTTGAAATTTTCAGAACTTGTTCTACGAAGCCTGGCCGACATTTTGGCATCTCAATCGAGTGTGCGAACGGCGTGGAAGCACCACGCGTCGCGTGGGAAGTGAGAGTACTATTCGTCCCGACTTTATCAGTTTGGAATGGACTTGGGCAGTGATGCGGACCACTGTACAGCAGTGATTGAGCATAAAGTCCCTGTTTTCGGTTCCACATTGCCTAACCAGCTCCAAGATATGATTTTTTTTGTCTGTATATCGTTCCTACGACCTGTAGTTTATATATCTGGAATTCAATAAAGTAGCTTTTTTGTCATTTTCGCAACTTTCGATCCAAAACGTCTGCAGCCCAGATGGGAAGGGGAGGGGGGGGGGGGGGGGGGGGGGTTGGCAGGAAAAGATTCACGAAAATTTTCCAGTTAGACATTACAATCACACTTCAGACATGCTCGAACTGTGCCCAGACCGCTGACAGCAGCGACTTGAAATTTTCAGAACTTGTCCTACGGAGCCTGACCGATATTTTGGCATCCAAGGCGAGTGCCCAGACCACGTGGAAACACCGCGCATCGCGTGGAAAAAGCGAACACTATTCGTCCCGACACTATCAGTTTGGAGTGGACCTGTGCAGTGTTGTAGACGACTGTAGAGCTGCGACTGAGCATAAAGTCCCTGTTTCTTGTGCCAACTTGCCAAACCGGCTCCAAGGTATCATTTTTCGTCTGTATATCGTCCAGACCGCAAGCAGTTTATACCGTTGCCATACGTCAAGGTAGCCTTTTTTTCATTTTCGCCAAGTTTTGACCCACATTTGAGGGTACCTTCCTTCATCCCCATCTAGAGCAAAATCTAGCGACAAGGGGTTTTGGGTTTTTTACATTTTCTGTACAGTTTCTGAGAACATTCGCCAACCAATTTGTGGTGGATTAATAATAATAATAATAAAGACAAATGACGAAACAGTACAATAACAATAAGTAATACACTCCGTGTATACTTAATGACTAATACACTCCGTATGTACTTGATAATACTAGAAGGGTGGTTATGACTGCAGGGCAGATCATAAAAACTTGAGTGCATTTTCCGGTAACCTTTCTTCGCCCAATACGCCGCCGTGCCCCCTGCTACATGTAAGTAAGAGGAAATCCGCGAATGATCAACTAACTGTTGTCCTGCCAGTTTAGATCAGCAATGTCACCAACTTAGTAAATATTTTGTTATATTTGATTAAATCTGTTTCTTGTGTTAATGATTTCGCCTGTCTGTTATTGTTCAGTTAGTTCAAGCATAAACTAATCACAAAATGTACTCCTTTGAATGCTGTTCAAAGAACTTTGATTGTATATGAAAATATATTGTATGACATTCAATTTATAAAACTCAACAATTGCCCTTTCAAAAGTTTAAATAAATGCATTATGTTTGCCCATGGTTCAATGCGTAACACTCAGAAACCAGTTTCCTTTACCAATACAGTCTCCTCTCTTCTGTTATCAGGGCGGACCCATGCTAGAACATGTGGAAAATGAAAGGTGCAAAATGAAAACGGTGATATCTCATGGAGATGGACATAATATTATATTTTGGAATATTTTGAAAAGACTAGCTAAATACCGAACTGCTGTTCAGCATGATCCTCTTCGTATAGAAACGGCAATGGAAACATACGTCATGCTTTAAAGTTATATAACAGTTCTGTGTTCACTGGAAAGCCTGTACAATTTCGAAGAAAGTTTCCCCTAATACTTAAAAGTACTCCAGTTTTGTGCAGATTTACAGGAAGTGTTAGTGTATTAGTGTTTTCTGTGATGTGATGCAAATCTTGCCAATTTTTCACTAAATGTTCATTAAATCCGCAGTTGAATGGATACAAAATGTCATTGAAGAAAGTTGACAGGTAACCCTTAGGCGCCTGGAAGATACTGGAAACGCAATTCGAATCTCCTGGATTTTCCGTACTGACATCAGTTCACGGACAGATTGAGAGAAGAAGAAATAAAAATAATAAAAGAAAACACAGTAGATTATAGAAGGAATACAAAAAAGACGACTAAAACAGAAAACCTGCAAAAAGAAAAGAAAATATTTGCGATGCGTATTGATTAGATTGTTCCTTGACTTGTGGAAATGTTTTCGACTTTCTTGATTTTCTTCCTTCCAATCTTTATCCAATTGGAATACCATGTACTACTTGCGGATAACGCAGATCAGGGAATTTACGAAGGTGAGAGAAAGTTGGAGGTATTTCTCTCCGTCTACTAGAGATGGGCAATATACCGAAAAACCGAAACGATATCACGGGAATACCGAAAAACCGAACCCAACCAATCGTTGAATACCGAAACCGACTGAATTTTCAAATTTTCATACATCAGCTGTTTATAAATCCCTGTTGAGGCTTGATAACAGTTGAAAGAAGTGACTGATTTTCTTTTCAGTTTTGTTAATCCTCAATGGACTAGGCAGCTGTCCTGAATTCCCACTAGACCACAACCTGTGCATGCCCAGTTGCTTAGCAGTGATTTCTAGTCAAGTCTTGGCTGCCTGTTAAGGCAGCCAAGACCTGACTAGAAATCACTGCCTATTTGTTTTGTCCCTTGTCAGCAGGATGATGATTTATTTCTGCCTTTTACTTTATATAAGGTATTCAAAGCACTATGAAGTATATTACATAAATTAAAAAACTTGTCTGTGGTAGTCATAAAATATTCAAGTGAGAATAATACAGTCTGTCTGTCTGTCTGTCTGTCTGTCTGTCTGTCTGTCTGTCTGTCTGTCTGTCTGTCTGTCTGTCTGTCTGTCTCTCTCTCTCTCTCTCTCTCTCTCTCTCCCCCTCTCTCTCTCGTTAACAGACTAAATTACAAAGTTGGTGGGTGGAGTGGGGTAGGGACAGGGGTTGGATGTGCCGATACAAAAATGAAGCACGCAGCAGATGCCCGTGATTTGACCGGTATCCATGCCATGGTGTACTAAGTTTAAACTGCCTTCAGAGTATTTTACGTTTTCTCTGTGAGATTATATTAGGCTTGGGTGGCTGGGGTTGAGTACATAAAAAAGTATCACAGGCACACGAAAGGAACCATTCTAAACATGGAATGATCAGGGTACATGTTCTGAGATCGAAAAATCTTGAAATAGGTCATCAAACATTAAGGTGCGTTCAGAACAAGTCACAAAATTACTATAGATATGAACTGTGGTCGTAAAAGAATACCAATGCTCAGCTCATTGTCAGTGTCATTCGTAGCCTTGTGTAGAATGATACTACAACAACGTATTGTTTTTTTTTTTATGCGAATTCCTCTTTGGTGCTATTAGCAAATCTCAGTCAAGACAGATACCAAATCCCGAACCAATACCGAGGTATAGACCCCCCCCCCCCCCGCCCCCACTAGAAATACCGAAACCGATACCGAACTCGAAATTTCAATACCGCCCATCTTTACCGTCGACTCTTCCGATCCTAACCAGTTGAAATTGTGGAAAACGGCGTAACACATCGTCCTTTGAGTGGATCAGGGCGCCTTGCTTCACTCAAGGGATGGCATACCCTACACATTTGTGAATCGTCCCAAATGTCAAGAATAAAGCCACCACATTCGTGCTTCCTATCAGTGGCGGCGGAACTAAAATCAATGTATGTGTGGGGAGGAGGGGGGGGGGGGGGGCAGTAAATATGTTTTTTTTCAATTTTTACCTGAAATATGTACAACTTCTCATTGAAAACAGTTTGCTCATTTCGTTGAAACGGCAGGCCATAAGCCAAGTGTTTGAGGAACAAATTTATTTTAATTTTTTTCTTTATTTTTTTTTTATTCCGATAAACCGTTTTATTTACAAGAAGAAAATTGGTAGGTAGTATATATGTCGATGCACAAATAATATGAATAACACAAACTATTATATTATAACGGAAAATATGTAGATGTGTAAGTATTCTTTTCATCAAAGATCGACTTTCTAATTTCCTTTTTCATTAAATCATTTTATAATGACATGGCCACCTTACAGAGAAAATTGTAATTTTGCTACTACGTGCAAAAAAGAGGAAAAGAGCCTCCACTGTCGGTTAATTTGATATAGAGGGTAATTAAAACGGTTGGTCACACCCGGGAGGCATTTTCGGGCGACCTTTGCCACTAACGGGGCACTATCAGCTTGCTCAAATCGGAGGACAGGTTTGTCTGAGTTTTTTTAGTTATTCAAGATTTTTGTGGCTGTTTTATACATACATGTAAGCGCGATAAAATAGATTCCGAATTTCCACTGTACTGTAACTACAGGGGATGTTTCGTAGACAGGAGGTCATTAGTTTTATATAGTTGATTTAGCGAGCACTAATTAGTGAAATAACTCAAAATTTTAGGATTAATTTATATTTGAATATGGTAGAATTGTTATAAACATGGCAATTTGGACTTATCTCAGCTAACCAATGGTGAGTCCAGGATTCTGGATTTGGGAGGGAGGGGTGGAACCACATTTCAAACAGTGGTCATGGTGATTGGGACCATCCGATGCGTGCAGCGGCGAGTTGAGGCGAAGCCTGAGACGGGACATTTCACTCTTGTTGGTGGGGTTCAGACCTCCCCGGGGAAACCATTTCAAAATGCAAGATCAGTGTGGCCCTGCGGTTACTTCTTTCCTGGTGACTACAATATTTATCTACCAAAATATTCCCGTATATATAGACTCATCTAAATTTTGAAGAAAGAAAGCAAATTTATAACGGCTCACTTCCGATCCGCACAGAGGCTACAACCGCGAGTATGTAAGCTGTATTATTCGCGATTGCACATGGATATCCACTACCGAAGAGTGGATGTCCACGTGTTATCGCGGATTGTTCTGTGTCACTTGGTCTCGGTGCTTGTAAAAAATGTGTTACAAACAAACAGGTGGGGACCGGGTGACCCCCCCCCCCTCATGTGGATCCGCCCATGCTCACCTATTCTACGGCTATTATTCTGCCATACTGACTTCAGCGATTACAACACGTTTTTATTTAATTGCAGAACTTACAACTATTAGGATCGTTCATCCCCACAGAGGTCGAAGATCGATTGGTGATTATCGGCGGTATGTAGATATGTCAATTCCATTCCAAGGATCTGTAGTTCTCCTCAATTTAGAGAAAAATATGAGAATGACTGATATTCGACTAACTGAACTCAACGGTGGATCTATCACAGACGTCAATGATGGAATTAATATCCAGGTTTGAAACTAATTTTGAGTAGTATAGTATTGTGATCATACAGGCGTATTTTTCTCTTGGCCAGATCGTTATCTGGACATGGTACGTTTGCACAAGTGAATGCAGACTTTATGAATAATGCGATATCAATACTGAACATGAGCAAAGAGAGAATTTCGGCCGGGAGGGTAGAGGCAAGCCGTGACTTTCCGATAGACTCCAAAATCGATTGGGTAACGAAATTTCAACCATTTTGGCACCCGAGAGGTCTAAGTTATCCAAAATCCGATCGAAAAGCATATGTTTTGGCCAAAAGATCAACAATTCCTCTTCTATTTTGCATAATTTATCAGGAAAAGAGTATTCAAAGTTATCCCAATTAGCCGAAAATGTTCCGACAATTGTTTTATTGAGAGTGGTGGGTAAGTCGCCCATCGCCTCATGTATCTACGTAACTGGTACTGAAACGAAAGCAAAACGAAAATAGCAATTGAGGTGAAACGTTTTCACGCTGACTTTTTGACTGACGATATTCTTTTTACTTTTATTGGCAAGAAAGAAGAGAGACTTTCGATCGGTTCGCGAACAGGGTATATTCCCTGGTTTTCCAGGAACCGGGAACGGAAATGGAATTACTTTCAGAACCGGGAACCCGAAAATTTACCGGGTAATATCATGCAAATTTACGAGGGTAGCATGACGCATTTATTTTAATGATAATGAGTATATTTCATTGGCAATCTCCCATCTCCAAACGGAAAAGCTCTTTTCCTAAGATAAGTATGAAAACTCAAACCCGCTTCAATCTCGTCTTTATTTTCAGAATAACTCGCATTATCACCTCTACCTTCTCCAACATCAACACCCTCTTCACTGCCGTCACCAGTCTCCTCTGCTTTAAGCAGAGGAGACTGGTGACGGCAGTGAAGAGGGTGTTGATGTTGGAGAAGGTAGTGAACAGTGATAGAAGTGCTTCTGAAAATGAAGACGAGTTTGAACTTTGAAGAGCGTGAATAAGATCTTGCTGTTGAAAGGGAGGGGTGTCCCCCAGAAATGGTTGAGAGCTACAGTTATTTGTTGAAAATGGTTCGTCAAGAATCAGGATTGTAACAACGGCGCGTGGAAGAGCTGACGAAATCCTACAAGGTTTCAATTCAGAAAACTTCAGTTCAGTACACAGACAGTGCCACGCTTCATTCCCGGTTCCGTGCTGCAGATTTCCCGGGTATCTGGGCCGACTTTCGGAACCGGTAATCCGGGAATTCCAGTTCACGGGATTAAACCCTTATCGCGACTTAGTTGGGATCCAATTGAAATTCTCTTACGGCTTTTCTAATGCATGTACTGTAATTCCGTTATTTATTTGAGTGATGCTGTAGGTTTCATCAGTGGAATATTTCAAACTAGGATTTCTTTGTTACATTGTATTGGCAAGCGTTGATTCGGTGCTTGATTTTAATTTGTAACACATTCTCTAAAAAAATGTCTTCTTTAAGTCCAATCAAACGAACATTCAAACAATGCGAGGCCTTAGGCGTGGAATCAGCCCCTTTCAACAAATTCCCGATTAGGGCTCCCATACCAGAACCGAAAAATTAAAACATTTCTTTTTACTCCCAATGGAAACGCAGAACAGCAATCTTTACCTGGCATTCCTGGGTTGGATGTAAACCGGCTGCTTTGATGGTAGACCGTTTTCAAAGACGTTAGTTTTTAATTTTTATGCTTAATGACTATTTTTGGATTACTTTTGACAGACAATGGGCAAGATATGCATAACAATCCTTGGTAAATGATTTTCTCATAGGATTCTATAACATCGATATCACTCCCTTTGAAAAGTAGCTAAACCTTGGGTCGAAAAATGACTGGCGTAGAATAATAAGACGAGGCGGTAGCCAGAATTATATAATTCGGGTACTCCAGCCCGGTTTGGGAGGGGACCTAAAATGATACTTGAAAGGCAGTTGTGTGGGGTTTCAGGGACCTCCACTAGTCCTAACTAGGACCCTTCAGACGTTGTCCCTCCTCCCACTCCCCTGAATGGAAGTGTGTTAAGGGAGCAACGACCAGTTAGGACTAGTTAGGACTAGCTCCTCCCCCGAGAAAATTTTGCCAAATTTGGTGCTTTAAGGGAGATAGCTTGTGTGACCCCCTATATTGGAAACCATTTTTGGGCTCATTGTTGTGTGAAAGTTACATTGGACCAATGTTGTTGGTTTCTTTTGGGGTGGGGGAAGGTGTGAACATTTTAGGGGACAAGGTCCCCTAGTGCTCCTCGTAACTACGCCATTGAATAAAACAGAACACAGCGAGGACATGATTTTAAGGACTCGAAGTGGAGTTTGTCAGAAATAAAGGAAAAGCTCTAACACGGACCGTTGGTTCCTGCCCTCCGTAGTCTATCCGAGTTGTGTTCTGTATTTATACCACGTTTATACCTTTTTGAGCGAAGAAAACTTAAATGAAGAAAAATTGGTCTGTTCATTTACTTGCTTGACACTCATTTGTGTCGAAGCATTTCATTCACATCATAACTTCAGCCAGATAGATAGCGGACAACTAGGTGCGTCCTGTCACGACGTTCTTACCCGTCATTCACCTGGTTATTTAACTGGTAGAGTGCTGAATTATTTCTGGTCATCAGTATTTGCTCACTTGTCTTTTGCTTGTTACAATTTATGGGAGAGTGCCTTGAGGCACTCTCCCATAAATTTTGACAAAGCAAACCCACACAGACTTTATAATGGCACTGTGAAAGTACTGTGAAGTACATTCAGCAGAATATGGTGGGCTAAGTTGCGGCACATGCACTTGAGAACAAAGCCCAAATTTTGGCTTGCAATACTCAAACAGTTAAATTCCTCTGAGCAGTATCGGTTTTTTTGTGGTTAGGGCTCATTCACACCTTGGACACCGAGGTGAAAACAACTGTCCTTTATGAAACTACCTGATGAAACACAAGATACACTGCTGTGATTGCAGGCTGCCCTTGCTACCATCTTGAGCATCCAGGTGCGCAAGACAATAATTCACTTAGCAGTGGATTTTGAGAGAAAGACAGAACCTGAGTCATTGGAGAAGTATAGCACCTTTCGTGGGTGTGTGGGGAGGGATCTCACCCGCACAGATAACCCTCCAAGTGACTCGGATAAGCTGGATGAAGACCGACGGAGCCGAACAGCAACCACCAAAAAGAAGTGAAAGAGAAAGAAGGGACCCTCCGCCAGACGACGAGATGCCCGCTGAATGATGGAGTTTTTGCACTTCCATCGCAGACGGAAGGTCTGGAGGACAATTGTTGCCAGGAGATCAATCGGTCTCCATCCCATCAGACCCTTCATTTGAAGAGAATATGGAGGGAGATTTATCTTCGGTGCGGGAAGACGTCTCAGACGATGCACCATCCACCCCTCCAGCTCTTGCTACTCAGGCTTCTTCATACCAAAGCTTTCACCAGGAGTGGAGCATTCCGCAATCCGTGGAGGCGTTCTTTGAAGAAATTAAGGACGAGGTACTGCGGCTACACTTGTAGACCATACATTGAGCTAGAACAAACCGGGATATGACCAAACGCTGGCTAATAGAAGATCTGATCATGAAACAGGAAGAGTCAATCACAGCAGCAAGGACTAGGCCGTTTATACCTAGCCAGTCCCCCAGTCCACCTACACCAACAACACCACCTACGTCGATCTCTGCAATACGTCCTCCTAAGAACCTCCGGAGACACAGACAGCGCTGAGTGCCCGTACACTTTCCTCCTTTTCCGGGTCCAGACATGGCACAAAATTTCTTAAATATACTGTCAGAGAGGATCGAAATGGGTGCAGCTCATGCAGTCCCTGCGCGCCTTCGGCGCGCGAAACCCTTGAAACGCGGCTTTTTGTCTTGCTTGCGCGGCGCTTACGTCTCTTTCCTCGTCAGCGGAGTTCTTGTCCCGTGGAAGGAAATCGTTCGGAGAATGAGATGTCGAAGCGAGAATTTCCACTGTCGTTTCATTGTCACTGTACACTACACCATCCTTATCCTCTGGTGTGGCTCCTTGGGAGGGGAACGGTGCTTAGAATAGGGGTGATATGAGCTTAAAGTGGGGTGATGGTTGTGGTCCCCTTTGCTTTCATCTCCTCCTTCTCTTCCTTCTTACTTCGCAAGAATCCTTCCAAGCGACGAGCGTTCCGTCGCATGGTTGATGGGCTTTCCCTTCTATTCTCCTTCTTAGTGGAAGTAGGATCAGTCTCCTTTGAGAGAGGACCATTGAAGGAGGAGGTTCAATTCTCCCACTAAAGGTAGTACCCATGTTCGAAGGCGGCGGTGTGGTTTCTCTCTCACAAATTTCACTGTTAGCGGGGCGCTCTCATCCTTTATTTGGAGAGTGAGTCCAAGTAAGTAGAAGAGATGCGCTCAATGCTAATAGGGTTCGCTGGATGTCTGCTGAGGTTTCCATGTTGGTCGTTAGGGCTTGAGAATTAGCTATTGTCACTTTAAGTCCAAAGTTCGAACGGTTTTGGGCGATATATTTATATGTTGTATAAATGCCGACAAATGCACACTTTTCGAGACATGGGAATAAAGGAAAATGCCATTTTTGTGAGTTAAGTTTTCAGATATTCTTGTTCTGCGCCAGATCGTGATCAGCCGTTGTTTCTTCAACGTGTGTGCCTCCGACTAACTGCAATTCAGCTTCGACTCTCTCTATTTGAGGAATTGAAATAGACTTTGATCTCATAAATAGAGAGTAATCGCTTGACTGGACTGTAATTATTTCACGTAACCAGTCCAGTCAAGCAATTACTCTTTTTATTACTTTTCATTATTAACGATAATTATATTTTTTTCATCCTTTACCAAACTTAACGGCCAGCGCTATTCTCAAAAATCGCCAATTAATTTTCATTATTTTTTTCATTTTTTGTCTCTAAAACATAGGTTATGGCCCCTCATTGGAAAGAGCTCGTCGACCTCGTTCCAGTGAGGGGTCATAACCTATGCTTTTGAGTTCAAAAATATTTTGTATGTTTCGACAGCGCACACTATAGACAAACTCTTCCCTTTACTTCTAGCTTTGCCAATTCTGCACTTTCTTGTACTGTTAAAACTAGACGCCCTGTCATCAAATGCGCACAAACAGCACGTCAATCTGCGCATTAATCTACGCGTTATGACCATAGTAAGGCTATCACATTATGTACATATGTTCTGTGCACAAGCAATGTTTCAGCCAATGGACCTCCGGGTAACCCGGAGGTCCATTGGCAGAAACATTGCCTGTGTTTGGCAACTTTGCTATGAGTAATCAGGAGAACCTGCTTTGGAAGTCATTCGATTTGGCCATTGCTCGCAATTCCTACGCGCAGTTAAGCCTAGATAAGCGCACAGTTCATGACAGGACTTCTAGTTTTAACTATACCTCCTTACACCGTATTCTTCACTGGTTTCTTTCTATACGAAACTGTCTCTTGCTAAAATAGTACCCCAAAAATGAACATTTCTATAAACACACTCCTTCCAGGCAGTATCAGCTATTGGTGCCCGAAGTGGATGCAACATCCGCCCACGTAATATGCAAATTCAGCAGCTGTAAAAATATTATTTTTCTGAAACTTTCAACAAACCATATCAAGTGGCCCCTCTTTAGAACGAGCTCGTTCCAATGAAAGGGTCACAGGAAATTTTTTTTTTTTAAACTTTTTTGAAAAAAATAAAACAAAATGATAATAAAATGTGATATCGTCTGTGTTGGATAAAGGGTTAAGATAGAAAACAAAAGCAGCCAGAGTCTATCACGTAATCATTAATTTTCTAGAATTTATTTAACTCTTTCCTCGAGACATGATAAATTTACTAAGATTTGAAAAACTATTCTGCGAACGAAAAAATAATGATAGATATTTTCTAACAGTTGAAATTTAATTGAAAATGAATAACCTGTCATTTTTTATGGTGACGACTTTGTGATGCAGGGGTACCCAAATCTGAAGATTTGCGAATGTGGTGAAGGTAAGGGTCTGCGCTCGCCGACGGCACGCGGGGACGGAACAGGAATAGATCTGCCATTTCGATCCTTCTCACTGTGGCTCTGAACTTTTGAGAACCGAAAAATGTGTGACCGGGGTAGAGAAGGAGAGGATGTCCACTGCTGTTGATTACTGTCGGTTGGAATGTTTTTTCTTCTCTTTTTTCCTAGGAGGTGGGTTTTTGATGGTGGTAGTGAGTTTGATGCTTGCTTGAATTTATCAAGCTGTTCCATGTTTGCTACGAATATTGCTTCCAGTTCTCTGACGTTTTCATCCGGTTTCCTGATGTATTCCTCCCTTTTCTTTTCTCTTTTGTTCCCATTGCGCCCCATTTTCTGTCCTAGTTCCGTTTGCCGTTTCAGCCTGGCTTCCAGCTCGTCAGGACTTACGGCATCAGTCTCCGAGGAAGCCACCTCCACGACAAGTTCTTAATTTCCAGAAGACTTTGGAATAGCACCAAACTACCTTCTTTTCCCCCTCAAGCACCGAGGACATGGTGTTTTCCACTGATTCTACTCCTGAGAAGCAAGAACCGTGCTAGAGTTAAGCATGCCGACAGGTTTGCCACACACCCTCCGGTTCGACCTCCCGCGAGTGAGGCAGAAGGAACCGGTCTAGCATGTAATGCATCGGGGGGTTCAGGTAACCGCTCGAACCTCCATCTCCTTCTGCTTCTTCAAGAATTCTGTCAGTCTGTTGGCACCTCGTCGTCTGGAAAAGTAACCATTCTTTCTCTTTTTCTTCTTAACCCTTTACCTAACATGAAAAGCAGACGACAGATGCAAACAAAATTCTTGAATAACTAATTGTGTTCATTTTTTTTTACCCTTCTTTGGAACGATCTCGACGAGCTCGTTCCAAGGAGGGGTCATAACCTATGTTTCTGAGACAAAAAATGAAAACAATAATGAAAATTAATTGGCGATTTTTGTGAATAGCGCTGTCCGGTTTTGACCGACACTTTGGATAAAGCGTTAATGGCTTTGCTGTGAGCATCCAGCCAATTATCCGTGACACTCCTGTGGTTACCAGTGCTGGATGTGTTCTTCCAACAAAAGATGCTACACCTTCTTGAAGACTGTGGTTCAGTTGTTCTAAAAAAAATCTACTGCATAGTGAATTTTTCCTTCGCTCATTCGGATATACCAGGTGTTATAACTTGTGTAGCCTTCGGGGTTAGCAGAGTGTTTTGTATCTCAGTTGGTAATTTTATTTTCTATGAAGTGTTAATGTTTTGTTAGCAAGAAGGAAGTAAATTTTGCTGACTACATGATAATGAGCAGAAATGCTGTTTAAAATGGAGGGTGGCGGCGATTATGTCGTTTATAGAAGCGTGAACGAAAATGTCTCATATATCAGTAATTTGATAAATTCATTTATAAAACTCACAACACATTTTTCAAAATGAGATACCGAGTTGTAAAGATTTTGTTACGAGACGTGTTAACTCTTTGCCCAACGTAAGGGCCAAAACTGGCCTGAACTATTCTCAAAAATCGCCAATTAATTTTATTTTTTTCATTTTTTGTCTCCAAAACATAGGTTCTGATCCCTCATTGGAACGAGCTCGTCGAGCTCGTTCCAACGAGGGGTCATAACCTATGTTTTTGAGACAAAAAATGAAAACCATTAGTTATTCAAGAATTTGTTTTTGCAAGTGTCGTCTGCTTTTCATGTTTGGTAAAGTGTTAACTCTTTACTCTGAGAGGTAGAGGATTTGCATACATACTTCATGAACCAGGGCACTGGATGAAATATTTGTGGACATGAACAGACCAAATAAAGAAATAATTTTCAGTACTTCTTTTCATAGATCTTCATAATGGCGGATTATCTGTGAACTAGTTGCTTCCAATTAGCTTGTCACAAAAAGCTGATTTTCGTAACTTTTAATAAATGAGGAGTCTGTTGTTTTCATTTCTTAAAAATAACAAAAGAAAACTTGGCATTATTTTCTACTGATGTGATAGGGCATATGTGTTTTCTTAACAATTACTTATTCTTGACTGGACCTTACTCGCGCGTCCAATAATTTCAAGGGAGATAATTTTATCGAAAGTCGATTTTCATGATAATGGAAATCAGGGGTGGAACCAAAACAGGAGTCTGTTTTTGTGCTATTGTTTGTAGAACGAGATCATGGTATCTTTCCACACTGTTGGAAAATGTCCCTAACCCCCTTTCTATTGTGGGTAACATGAGAGTGTATTGCCAGCTACAACAGAATAAACTTCTTTCAAGGAAACGCCGACCAATCACAGCCCACTTCCTAGCTGGGGAACGATCGTCAGAGTTTGTCTAAAAATTGGCCAAGTGCTGTTTCGTTCTCTTAAATTACCACACCTTAAGCCATTGAACCCATCAAACCCTATGGTATCTTCTACCGGGTCAGTTCCATAAGACCAACTGGAAGAGTCCATATTCATTATTTGGGGGTAAACCAATTAATATTTTCAACATTCTCAACGAGGGGTTAAACAAAGAACTTGATAGGTCACTCGTAACATCATTTTATAGAATAGAGATAAAACATGATGTACTGTGACTTCGGCAATAAAACCTTTTATTACTTTCCAAAGCGTGATTTACCTGAATTTCCGGGTTTGATTATAAACGATAACTTCACAAACTTTGGTGCTTAGCAAACTTTGAGTAGTATATAATTATAGAATATACCCATAGTAGCTTGGTGTACCAAATGTTCACCACGAGTGGTGAAATGGTATTAACCGCGAGCCTTTGGCGCGCGCTTAACACCACTTCACCACTAGTGGTGAACATTTGGTACACCAAGCTACTTTGGGTATATTTTATTTATACCATGATCGCCAGATTATTAAGAGTGACTATTATTTTTTCTCGATTTTACTAAGCAGCAGACGTACATACGTGCGAATCTGTTTTTGTTTAGATGGGCATAGGTGGGCGGTACTTCCGCTGTCAATTTTATCACCGAAACGAAATAGAAAAAGAAACGAGCCTTTTTCATTTTAATAACATAATAACATAGTATTTCGAGTTATGGATGCTTTATTAACAAGAGACAATGCATGTTTGTTAATTTTTGGTGTCTTCTGGGGTAAACTCATTTAAAAACGTAATAAATAATTGCCACTTTCATTTCACTCTTCGCAACGTACGATAAATTTAGTGAAGTTTGCACTCAGGTCGACGTTTCCAAAGGTCAACTTGGATGTAGTTCTACTGTAGGTGTAAAACTTAACTATAGAAATCCCATTGCTGTCGTCTTCACCACGGTTGGTGTGTAAAGCTAAAATGTATATCATAGGCCTTTTTATATATGGTAGAATAGGTTATCATGGTATATATATAAACGATAATATGAGTCGAAAGGTGTTACTGATGTTATGAGACCGCGACGCTTTTACTCGTGAAACTCTGCAAATTAGTTTGTTGTTTGTTATTCACAGATCACGTCTCTAGGGTAGCCGTGCGCTCGCCCATTTATGGGTCCTCCCACAGCTATCTATTGGGGTTTGTGACCCATGTTTGTCCCGACCTTGACATGGATTTTTCTGATGGTTCGTATGTATACACACCTACGCTTCCCTGTGAGCTATTTAGACAAGACAATTGCATTTAACATAATAAACTATAACATCCGGCACTGCTGTGATAAAAGTTACCATGGCTTTTACCACATCATTGGTTACTGTCGTGGCCAGTTTGTAGGGCTAGTTCGAATTGTATACCAACAACTATTTAGAACAATAGAGTTTAAAACGAAAGGTCGACGGCCTTTATCTTCACCATGCCACCCGGGCCGTGTCCTTCGGTAAGACACATTATCCCGATCACCGACGTGGGACACAGAGGCGCTGAGTCCTAAGGCTTACCTCACGTCGATGGAGCAGTTGCCTTCAACCGCCACTAATTCTATTTGTACCGGGTTACTAAGTTGGAGAGTCTGGCAGTTGCTTGACTCTACTCGGTGGTTCTTTCCAGACACTTTGGCTTCCTCGACCCACAAAACTATCCGCCACGATGTGGCCTTGGCTGTCGAAAGTGTCATTCAACCCCAATAAACAAACCACCAAACTGGCAACCACGAGTGATAATTTTATGCCGTTTCAGGGGTCTTTGGACATGACTATTATCGAACCCCTCTACACAAATATGTTTTTTAGGTATACGCTCCTGGTGCACATCCCAAAAACTCATTATTATGCCAGTAATTGTTATTGACCAATCAGCTTTATTATCTAGTGACCGTATATGAGACTGTGTATCATCGAGCTGACCGCATATAGAACTTATATACGGACAGTTCCGACATTTTGTTTTTGACATCCAGCGCTCGCTTCAATGTTTTTCCTAATTTCGCGTGTTCGACGAACAACAAATAATTTCGCGTGTGTGTCTGTCGAGCAACATACAACTATAATACGTTTCTTCCAGTCTTTGAGAAATTTTAATAAACAAATGTAAATAAATACAATAAATAAACCACTAAAACGACATGTATAGAGTCGGAAACATCAATATCACCATTAACAACAAATAATGAATGAAACTGTTCCCACTTACTTTCTTGAAAGATTTGTTAATCCATTTGCTCCAGTTGTTCTATTTTTCCTGTATTTAACACTGAATTAAAGTTGTGAATTGTTAATATAAATTCCTGTTTATTGAGAAGAAAACTCCGTTGTTTCAGCGCCTGCTTCTAGCGTGACCTTCACGTGTCGTAAAAACGGGAAATTCCCTGATAGTGATAACAGAACATTTTCGCTAGGAATCTGGGTATACTTATGGTTGTGTCTCTTTCAAAGGACTGGCATAATAAATACGTTATGGGGCTTTCAGTGGGCGGATATGGTGTGATATAAGGCTCAGCAAGATCAGTATTAGGCTCGGCCTTCGGCCTAGCTCAATATTGATCTCACGTCGTCTTATATCACACCATATCCGCCCATTGAAAGACCCATAACTTATAATGTTGACAACATGATTCTCTGCACAGTATGTATGAAATAATTATGTAGCTGTATACTACCTCCTATAATATATCAATCAATCAGATAAGGACCCCAAAAAGTAGGTCTTCTGTTTCTCAGGCCATTTTTGTAAAGTTGCATGTTGGCGGACGGTTTTTTATTTTATTTGTAATTTTTGTAATTATTCCTTTGCCAGCAAAACTTCATGTTCTTGGTTTCTTTTATACTTTAGGCCTCATAATCTACAGAATAGAATGGGTGGTGGTATATTTCATCCCTTGAGTACAAAAGGGACACTTTTTCTATTTTATTAACTTGGGTAAAATATCAGACATAAACCATTTAATTATATTTTTTTTAAGTTTGCATTGGTTATAAAAAGAGAGCGTGTGGCGGCCAAAAGGACCACGTGGGGGCCCTGGGAAACAGATTTTTAACTTTGTTAGGCCTAACCTAATTTTTATCCATAAGCATAGTCGGTGGGAAAGGTTTCGGTCAATGCCTTACCCATTGACTTCTCACAATCCTCCTTCTCGCTTGCAATACCAGCACATTTTCTCTGGTCTGAACTGTATAAATAACACACTATAAATTAGCTTTTTAGTCTGATGTGTTGCTGGCTTTTGTTACAATATACATATTTATCATATGACTCGTCCGTTTTGTTCACTTTAAAACATTTGATATTTTGTTTTCATATTGATCAATGATTAATAAAGCTTTCCGTCAGTTTCATTGGTCAATTTCAAAACTAGACAATTTGATTGTCTGAACAAAATGCAACTGGGCCACATTTTCCTAATTTGCATAATTAGAGTTGGGAGCTTTCATTGGTCAATTTCAAAACTGGACAATTTGATTGGCTAAACAAAATGCAACTGGGTCACATTTGCATGATTTCAGTAGGGAGAATTTACGTTATCTGTCCTATTTTGGGTGGATTATATTGTATTAATCTTTTACCCACAAGACAAACGCCATTCATTTTTCTTATATTTTCACTTTTTGCTTCCAAAACATAGGTTATGACCCCTCATTGGAACGAGCGTGTCTAGAGATAAAAACACTCTTTAAAAAACTCTAGAAACCTGTGTCCGAAAGCTGACTAACAAAATTAGCTATGTCAACACGCCATCTAGGGTATGATCACTCGGACTTGAGATCCTTGACTTTTTAGAAACATGATCCCCCTCCAAAAAAAAAACAAACAAACCCCCCCCCCCCAAAAAACAAAACAAAAACAACCCCCAAAAAAACCCAAAAAACAATACAGCTCAAAGATAAATCAAAATGAATACACTGAGGGTGAGAGAATAAGTACTTTGCTGCACTGAATATAAGAACTTAAACTGTTTGTGTGTGCTGTCACCACCGAAGTCAGACTAAAATTGACACCACAACTCAAACGAACTAACTCGCCAAAACGTGAACAACGTTTCAGAAATTTCATTGGCCCCCACTCCCTCTGACGGTAAAATGAACCGTTAAGACAAAACTTTCCCGCTTTTTTTTCTACGAACCGCGGGAAAGTACAATTACTACCACTCAGCTAAGCACAATTCAGCATCTAAGTGCTTAGTTGCTCGCTGTTTGATTGATCTAGCACAGACCGACCTAACCAAATGTAATGCAATGCCATGCAATGCAATGTTAACGCCTAGAATCCACCGCAGTGCTCGCTGACTTACATTATTGCCCCGTATCACAGGTGTTCACACTCTTTGTTCATTCTATGACATTCTCAGCTCAACTCAACGGAGCATACTGCCGGTGCTCTACAGACCCTTTACACCCAGGTACGGTGGGGATTGCGTAGTACTGGTGAATATTCCCAACGTTCACAGCTGGCATGTGATGCAGCGTCGCAGAATCACACATTTAAACTTCGCTGATCGCACAACAGCCACTACTACGGGAAGCACCCGAATCAATCGCCGAATGGTCATCCATCCAAGGATTAATCGAGCTCGACGTTGCTTAAAACATAAATGGTTAGTGCTCTGCCGTTAAAAATATTGAAAGCTTTTGGACAACTTGGCTCTGTTAGTCATATTAACGAAGTGACATGATCCCACTTGTGTCATAAATAAAAGAAACTGACAGTTCAACAACATAAAAAAATATTAAGTGTCAATAAACCAATCATCGATCATATTTTGAATATGTGTTTTTGTGTTTCAGGGGGAGATTTGTGCCTATCAAGATGAAATGAATGGCGCGGCGATTACTATTAATTATGGTGAGATGGTTGTGGATCAGCAACCGAAAGCAGTAAGTTTTGTAATCGCATATCAGCACTGATGTCAAAGACAACCACACAACTGAGTTAAATGCCACTTCCTCCCACGGTCTACAGTACGTCCGTCGTAGACTGGTTACTTTCCATGGGTGGGCATTGTTTTGGCGGGACGCAGTAATAATAGATTCCAAACACTAATTATAGGAATAATCATCAAAAATTTAATTAATGAAGCACCGGGCGCCGCCCGGTGCTTCATTAATTAAAATTTTGTGGATGATGATTTTTATTGCCTGGTAAGCGCATGCGTGGACTTCATGGATTACGACCAGTCCCCAGCGAGCGAACCAACTCTACTTTATCTCGTGCGTATCGGGTATGCCAAATCCACCGAACACAATAATTATTTATTTATTTATTTATTGGGGTTTAAGGTCATATACTTATGCACAATGGCCAATCATGACCGTGACAGTTGTACGGGTGGAGGAAGCCGGAGTACCCGGAGAGAAACACCGAGCAAAGACGAGCAGCTGCCAGCTCCCCAACATCGTACCTCCGCACTACAGCACAGGCGGGGTTAGATTGGTTGGAGACGTGCGTACCATCGACGTGCAGTACGCCTTAGTACGCGGCGTCATCGTGCCCCCATGTAGACAATCGGGGCTAAGTGCCTTGCCCAAGGACACAACGCGGGAGTCCGAATTGATCGCTCAGACGGTCACCCATCCAAGGATTAACCGGGCTCGACGTTGCTTAACTTTGGTGATCTGACGAGAAAGGGTTACCGCAACGCCACCGCCCCCCCCTCCCCCCGAACACAATAAGCAATACACTGTTGTTCTTTATTGTATTTATATAATAACCTCCGATTAGGACAAACTCGCCGCACTTTTCTCAAGTGGGGTGAAGGGGGAGGGAATTACGGTTTCCGCTTTCGATGAAAATTGAAGTTTTTAGTTCAGATAAAAAAAAATAGTTAAGTCGTTTCTTTGGTGTCCAATGAAAAAAATGTTAAACTATCATTTTATACTTCACACCTTTTTCTTCTTTTCCATTGTCCAAAACATCATAACTTCCACGCGTCACCGACTATATCAGCTCTTGTTTCTCAAAAGATCAGATACAATTGGCCATTCTCCATTATTAGGCTTTCCCAATCCCAGTTTGGGAAAGACTCTTGTTATTCTTCTTTTTCAAAATTTTCTTCACTATTTTTTTTTCTTTTTGTTGTCATAAAATCCTTATTTTCAAAATATTCTGCCAAAGCCGTCAAAATTTCACCATTTTTCAAATGTCTAAAATTGTTAACAGTTACTTAGCTCAAATTTCCCACACATTTAGAGCATAACATGACATACCAAAATTACCACAAAAATATTTCAAAATTAACCCCCATTGGCCAAAAATGACCTGAATATAGCTTTTTTCTTCAAAATTGACCAACTTCAAGGGCAAATTTCTTTAACTTCAAGGTTGTTGTAACAATTATTTTGGTATGGATAGACGAAACAATGATTGCGGAAGAAAGTTACTGTTTACGTTTTAATCTCAGATTTAACCCTCAAGCACAATGATTGTGAGAATAAGAGTACCGTTTGAAAATGCCAAAATAAGCCATCTTTGGTTGCTTTTTTCTATCATTTTGGAAAGGGTTAATTTCAAACCCTTTGCATGTCTGTATTCAAAACTGACTACCGAGGATATTTGCTGTGTAAGTTTGCTTGTAAAGTTTAACCCTATGCCTATTCTGGTTGCATAAAAGTAGGTACCGTCCAAAAGAAACTCCCATTTTTCAGAATTTTGTATGTTTCATGGACAATTTACTCCATTTCTGAATGATTGAGCACTGAATGTTTTCTATGGGTGCATGCGGCAGTCAATGTATGAAAACTTTTGTTTTATATGTTGTTATTAAAAGTTTAACCCTTAACAGATTTAAGAATTCCCATAAGGGTACTGTCGGTACTGTCGGAATATTTGTTATTTCGCCAACATTTACATGCGATTTCTCAGCCCTGGAGCCATATGTTCTCAAAATGTTTTCCATAAGAAGATAGGGCATTCATCCAAGAACAGTTTTGCTGTGATATGTCTTTTTCAAAGTTCTAACACTCACCCAGTCCTCTGGCCTTGAATTGGAGTACCCTCAAATTGTATATGTTCATTCAAATGCCAAGATTCAAGGTTCCTCCATGACTCTTATCAGAAACTCAAGCTGTGATTGATGACAGGTCTCTGGAAAGTGAAATAAGGTATCGTCATATTCGAGAAAATGCTTGTGTTTCCAAAATATTCTGCTAAAACATCAAAATTTCGCCTTTTTTCAAAAGTCTTAAAACTGTTTACAGTTATTTAGCTCCAGTTTTCCAAACATTTAGAGCATAATATCACCACACAAATATTTCAAAATTAACCACGTTGGCCTAAAATTACATGAATATAGCATGTTTTCTTCACAATTGACCAACTTCAAGGGCTCATGCCAGTGTGAAAGTGTACAGTCGGTACAGTTGTCATCCAGGCCTGCCTGCCTGCCTGCCACTCGCTGAACATATCTTGTGTTTGAAATTTTTCTCTATGGCTTAACTCAACATTACTTGGCTTTGGCCACTTGAAGAATAGTACAGTTTGAAATAATGTGATTTTCAGTGAATTTTGCAGATTTCTGCACTCATTTTCTCTAAAACCCAAAAGTACATAGCTCAATGTGATTTCTATACAATACAGTCTGCCTTTTCACATTAAATCTGGGAAAGCCCGTAATTTGTCCAACAAATTACAATTCTCTACTTTATTTATTAAGGTTTAACGACACTTTGAGTGCGAAGGTCATGGCGTGTCGGAGACAGTTTTATGGGTGGTGGAAGCCGGAGTACTCGGAGAGAACCCTCGAGCAACAACGAGAAGCTGCCAGCTCCCCAACATAGTAACTCCACACTGCAACACAGGCAGGGTGAGATTGGCTGAAGACATGCGCACCATCGACGTGCAGTACCACTTAGTACTCGGCTTCATCGTGCCCCGATGTGGTCAATCGAGGTTAAGTGCCTTGCCCAAGGACACAACGCGGGAGTCCGAATCAATCGCCCAGACGGTCTCCCATCCAAGGATAACCGGGCTCGATGTTTCTTAACTTCGGTGATCTGACGAGAACCGGTTACCACAAAACATACACATCACAGCATATAATAGGGAATGGATGACAACTATGAATTTTTCTCCTCTTTCACCAGAAAATCTGAACAGATGATTCGATATTATTCGAGTGTGCTGATTCGGAAATTTTTGAATCGATGAAATTTTATCAAAAAAAAAAAATACAAAGTGTCCCTTCTTGGACTCTTCTTCTGTCATCAGGTCCCCTGTCCAGGGGACCCGATGACAGAAGAATAGTTAAAGGGGGTTCCGCTTTCGAATCTAGTTTGTTTCCTTTCTGGAATATTCCGCGTTTTTGATTGACTTGCCCAAACAGACGAGTCGTCATTGATTATACCATCTGAGTAGAGACTGGCTATATTTACGTTTGTAAGAAGGTTTAAAATTTACAGTTTGAAGAGCCGGAGATTCGATTCGGGATTCAAAATCATCCGCCTGATTGAATCCGAGATTGAACTACTGTGCCACCTCCCACCATAATAAGAACAATTCTCACCACTAGCTGTGTAAGTAACATACCAATTCGATATTTGTACAAACGAAAACAAATATGGCAATAGAGTAAACTCAACTACTCAACCACCATTTCCAGTAACATCGCCAACGGAATATCGTGTGCCTCATGCATATAGGCGGGAGCAAACACGAATGTTATTATCAACCTCAGCAGTTGTTGTTGGCCATAATCCACGCGTGGGCAGCAATGACCACGCCTGCGTTTACCAGGTAATAAAACTCATCATCGCCAAAATTTTAATTTACGAAGCACCAAGTTGTACCCAGTGCTTCATTAAATAAGTCTTTGATGATTATTCGTATAATTAGTGTTTGGAATCTTATATTAATGCGTCCGTGAAAATAGTTGACCAGTCCACGGCGGTCGTACTCTACGTGTTGGCTTTCGCAGTCCTCACAAAGTCTCTCGCTGATACAACTTTTTCCACAACCCAAATGCAAACGTCATATCATTTTGCTCTGAAATCTGCCACTCGATCAGCCTGAAAGCCAAATGGTCGTAAACAAAATGTAATTACATTTTCAAAGATATATGATGAGAAAACGAACGGCACACTTTGCATTACGACAGCATTAAGGCGATGAAACATATTCCGAGATGTCCTAAGCCAGTACCCGTGACGTTGACGTTTACATGATGTAATGTTGTATTACGTTGTGAGTTAGATACATCCAGGGACGTCGGAAGCACAGGGCAGCTGCTTTCCTTGTCTTCGGACCAAGGGGGCGAGAGGGGGCAAACAATGCCCTTCCAAGGTTCGTCGATGAAGTTTTTTCAAGGATTTATTCTCGAAGTAAAGCTAAAATACGTTCTGAGAGCTTTCGAAATTCAATGGTGGAGTTTGGGTGGAGGTGCCTCCCTCCCAACGGGAGGGAAACCTCCCCTCACCCACCCCCAATCTCAGGCCTTCAAGACATAATGCTTCAACAAATCATGGCAAGGCTGCTAGTGTGAGTAAATGCCCTTTTCCCGGGGTCTGACCCCTGCTCTGAAGTGCTTCCTGCACACCTGGATACTACATCTGTCCCACCCAGGTATCTCACCCTGGACATACGTGCCTCGGTAGGTGGAAGGTAGGAGAAAATTAAAGAACCAACTTATTTGCCTTGCATTCTATCACACTCGATGTCGATCGTAATGTGGCGGAACAATGTTCAACTGAAACATGAATAAACTCCGAGCCCTATTGGGTTACAAGTCTGAATGGAGTGAAAAGCTGATTAAAACCCACGTTGTGTGAAATTACCTTATTTGTTCAGTTTTATTCACATTCGGTCAAAACATATCAATAAGCCAGTCCTATAGACTCACCAACAATAGCGAATGATACTCAAGTGTTTGAACATGCGTTAGTATTGTGACAATTTCAACTAAATTTCTAATCGCATTTGTCTGAATATGCGCAAGTAATGTTATACCTTGTGTTCAATGCCCCATTTAAGAATACTGACTGAAGTGCTTAAACCTCCATACGATATTCGAATGATTTTGTTCGCCGAAGTCACGCAAGAGTGTATTAAAGTTAGGTTCTCCCTTCCCACGGTGATGGGATTTTACTTGTCTGAAGTCTCTCAAATGAGGCAGAAAGAAACTAAACGCTGCGCTGATGCAGCGGAGGCGAATTGTCTATTGGTCCTCAATTTTTTGGGCTTTTTACACTAATCTCTATAAAACTCTGGAACGTCAGCGATAAACGTCGCTACTCTGTGCACCGCCACCACCCCAAGATGCCGTAAAATCAATCCCCGCGGTATTTCCTCCCAATCCTCGCAATCCATAACGTTTGATGAAATGAAAGCCGTTACGCCGTGACAGTAGACACAGCCCAATAGCTTTCACTTCATCAAACCTCATAGAGATTACCTTGCACAAAACCTTAATAGCACTGTGTCAACTTTCCAATCTTGACACTTGCTTTTTGTGAAATGATTTCAAAATATGCTGTAAATATTCAATTTGCGTTGCCACAAAAACATATAGAATCTACCCATAGTCGCTTGGTGTACCAAATGTTAATTACGAGTGGTGAAATGGTGTTAACAGCGAGCCTTAGTGGTGAACATTTGGTACACCAAGCTACGTTCATACCATGATCGTCAGATTAATAAGAGTTTAACCCTTTACCCAACGTAACGGCCAAAACCGGCCAGCGCTATTCTCAAAAATCGACAATTAATTTTCATTATTTTTTCATTTTTTTGTCTCAGAAACATAGGTTATGACCCCTCGTTTGAACGAGCTCGTCGAGCTCGTTCCCACGAGGGGGCATAACCTACGTTTTTGATACAACAAATGAAAAAAATTAGTTATTCAAGAATTATTTTTGCAAGTGTCGTCTGCTTTTCATGTTAGGTAAAGGGTTAAATGTTAAATAAATCAATATTCACACGTGTCAATTTGTTTTGGTTTTATTAGCACCGATGGGCGGTACTTCCGCTGACACTTTTATCACCGAAACGAAATAGAAAACGAAACGCGCAAATTAGGAGGCCTTTTTTCATTTTAATAACATTATAACATACTGTTACGAGCTATGTGTGCTTTATTAACATGAGACAACGTATATTTTTTTAATGTTTGGCATCTTATGAGGTAAACGTATTTAAAAATGTAATAAATAATTACCGGTTTAATTCCACTCTTCATGAGGCGACGAGTGAGCATTTTAGACAAGTTTGCATTCAAGGCGAGGTCACCAAAGGTCAACATTGATGTAGTGCCACTGTAGTGTAAATTTTAACTACTGAAGTTCCATTGCTGGCGTGTTCACGACGGTTGGTGTGTAAAGTTAAAAATTATGTAATAGGCTTTTTATATATAGTAGAATAGGTAATCATGGTATAAATAAATAGTCGTTTTTCACAGACATCAACATATATTCTTTAAAAACAACGACCCTGTATAGTTAAATTATCTCACAGATGTGTAACCCTAAACAATGCCAACGTTTGGGGGTGCTTGCGTATGGTATCATATTTGGGGAGCAACATATGGAAAGTTCATAGTCGGGGTTAAGTGCCTTGCCCAAGGACACAGCGCGGGAGTCCGAGTCAATCGCTCAGACGGTCACCCATCCAAGGATAACCTGGCTCGATGTTTCTTAACTTCGGTGATCTGACGAGAACCGGTTACAACAAAACATACGCATTACAGCATATAATAGGGAATGGATAACAACTATGATTTTTTCTCCTCTTTCACCAGAAAATCTAAACAGATGATTCGATTTGATACGAGTGCGCTGATTCGGAAATTTTTGAATCGAAGAAATTTTATCCAAAAAAAAATACAAAGTGTCCCTTCTTGGACTCTTCTTCTGTCATCAGGTCCCCTGTCCAGGGGACCTGATGACATAAGAATAGTTAAAGGGGTTTCCGCTTCCGAATCTAGTTTGTTTCCATCCTGAACCCCAGGAAAGTGTCAGAATATGAGTCAAAGATGGCTGCCAATGTGAAAATGGTTAATATCAACTGTTGGGGGCGCGGTGGCTCAGTAGGTAGAGGTGCAGGCTGCAAGCCGAGAGGTCCTCGGTTCGAATCCCACCTGCGGCAACCGCGTTGTGTCCTTAGGCAAGACACTTCACCCCGCTTGTCTACATGGGGGCATGATGACGCTGTGTCCTAAGGCGTACTGCACGTCGATGGTGTACATGTCTTCAACCAATCTAACCCTGCCTGTGCCGCGGTGCAGAGTTCAGAGTTACGATGTTGGGGAGCTGACAGCTGCTCGTCGTTGCTCGGTGGTTCTCTCCGGGTACTCCGGCTTCCTCCACTCGTAAAACTGTCACCGACCTGATATGACCCTGGCTGTTACTGTGTCGTTAAACCCAAATAAAAAAAAAAAATAAAAAAAAAAAAATAAAAAAAATATATCAACTGTTATTATATGTCAGGAAAAATCTGCTATCTTAATTGGCTTAAACACTCGACAGATGTGTTGATATACTGATTGCTGATCTCTTCTATTTTTTATCGAAATTGAGTTGATATTTCACCGTTCTGTCATTGTTGTCTATAAATAGCGCAGGTGGGTTTATATAATGATTCCAAATTACTGTTTGCGATAAAAATAGAAATGGTATTTCCAAGTTGCTCCCTTCCTTTAAGTTTCCTGTTCCAATGTTAACCCTTTGATACTTTTGTACGTCTTATGACATACGGAATCAAACAGTGCCTTGATTCTTTGTGATCATTTGTTTTGTTATTATTTTTCGATTTTTTAAAGTTTCAACCTCAATTCCTATTTTCTCCCGAATTGTGCCCAGTGACATCCACTGAGCCAAATGTTATTGCAGCGTAAAATACTAATATAATCCTGCTTTCAAAACTTCTTAACTGGTTTAGTGCAAGAAGCCACTATCAGGGCTTTCAAAAAATAAGGATATCAGAGAAAAAGCCAGCACTTCTCTTGCTTATATTTCATTTTCAGTCAAACACAAATAATATTTTGGTTATATAAATCTGTTTTATTACAAATTATTGGAGAGTGCCTGTGGGCACTCTCCAATAATATGTAATAAAACCAGTTTTGAATAACGAATTCAGACCACCATCTTGTTATTTGTACTTTCCGACGTTCGACGTCGCATATTGCAAAACGTTAAAGAAACTGAATTCCCAGTGACGTTCGAACGTCAGGATAATTAACGTTTCAAAAGGTTTAGGAACTGTTCAAATATAACAATTAACTACAACATGAACAAATAAGTTAATGCACATTGATTCTTGTATACAAATGTTGAAATTAAATTTATTCCATTGCATATGAATTTGCTGTTTTTATTGGAAAAATGTGCAATAAAGCAAAGAATTCGCAAACTATTTTTTCTGTCATAATAAAACAATAACTGACTTTCCTTGAGGTCGATACAAGGTATTATCAACCCGTAAAAAGTGATATTCCCCGAGGCCGACGTAATATATGTCACGTTACACAGTTTGTAACCCTGAAAAATAAAACAAAATAGCATAAAAATAATTCAGTGACCTTCCTATTTGAACAGGTTACCCATTTTGCTTCCGCTGGGGGCATTTTATTTATGTGAAGTGTCGATAACTGCATCTGCAGAAGATGACTGCATTGAAAACTGAAAAAAACAGGCCCCTCTCAGAATTTCGAAAATAGATTCTTTGTCATCAGACTCTTCTAGGATAGTTTTGATTATGATGTGATTGGACATACACTTAAAAGCACAGAGGGATGGAGTGGGGGTGGAGGGGGGGGGGGGCACAAGGGGAAGCAACATGCCAGAAATATCAAAGAGTCGTTGTGACGAAGTCTTTTCCGTTAGTCCACATTTATGCCACGCAAGATTCCAGTGAGATGGCAATGAACAAAGACGTGTCTGTGTCAAAGATGTACAAGTACAGCGCGAACTTTGAAAAACTTGTCGCAAAACTTTGAAAATTTCTTTCTCCGGCGTTACATTATTACTTGGAATAAATACATGGAGATGTGAATTTGTAAAACCTAACCTGTCCACTGTAAGAAGAGATTCTGTTGAAAAGATGGAAGGGATTCAACAAAATTTGAAAGGAAGAACGCTGGCATGATTCGAATCCATCAAACCCAGTGAAGTGATTATGCTCTATTATTCTACATGTTCCTGAATGAATCCCAGTCAATTTGCCACTTACCCTCCATCCTTGTTTTGCGTAAGTCACCTTTTACACCAACCAAACATGCCACAGCAGTGGCAGCTCTAAGAAATCACATCACCTTTTTTATCCGGTAATACTGTACTTCAGTCTAACCCCAAACTGTTCGCTATATTTCGGATGGGGTTGCCTCTACATCGATTACAGCTGGACTGAGGGATTCGCCTATAAATCTGTTGTCGACTATATTGACTATGCGTCATTCGCATTCGATCTCTGTGTGGTTGTAACAGTGGATAACAAAACAGGGCCAACATTTTAATTAAAGAAGCACCGAATTGAACCCGGTGCTTCATTAATTACATTTTTGATGTTTATTCCTATAATTAGTGTTTGGAATCTAATATTATTGCGTCCGTGACAATATTGCCCACCCGTGGAAAGTGACCAATCCACTGCGGCCATACTACAGATGTATGTGATCTAGAAATTTTACTTCCCATCATCAAATACACAGAACGACACAGACGTGTGAGTTGGTTAATCGATATGGCACGAGTGCTAGCGCGGAAGGATAGAACGAGAGGCCTCAAGCCTCGACTTTCATCCTTCTGCGATGGCACAACCCATCCATAAGCGTGTGTCGTTCTGTGTTTATTACACGTCTTCGCGTCTATGAACACAATTATTAGAAGGACACTCAGCAATTCATTTGACAACTATCGACACAAAGAACACATTTTATCGCCAACCAAATGTGCGAGGGGAACCCATGTTACTATTTCGTCCCCTGAGTTCCAATGTGTTCGATGTGCCTACTGGCACATAGAACACATTGGAACTCAGAGGACGATTTTCAGCTGTCACTAGCGATTCAAATTGTAATTGCGGTGCACGATTTTTCTATTTAAAAATAATCCGTCATTTATTTCCGTTTCCCACGTATGTGCAGAACAGATTTTCATTTTCTGCATGGTTCAGTGTTGGTGTTGCTGTAGATGGGGATTTCATAGAAAAGACATGCAATAAAAGAAGTTGTTTGGTTATGGTAAAAACGCGCTGTCACTGAAGTTCTGGTTGACAAACCGGAATAAACAGATAGATGGGTAAGCCTACTTCCGGCTCAATCACCATCGGTTACACCCAATCTATTGATGTCTTTCGAGAATTAGAGAGCAAAATATTCAGGTTTTCCCGAGATCTTTTCTTTTTCATCGATCACATCTTTTCCAGAATATTTTCTACGCTGGTATTTTCTTAGTTGCCTATCGATTTGGACACAGTTACCAAGCTTTTGAACTCCATCCAATGAAAATCGGTATGAGAGGGTTAGGCCTCGTCACGAACGGTACAGCCACTTCCTGGCAGGCAAAGACAGCTGTTATGAGATGATTGGTGTAAGCGGAACGCAACCCGTGCAGACTTGAAATTTCAAAGTTATTGCCCGAATTGAATCAGACTCAACACCGTTCATTGTCCTGGTGATCTCGCGTAGATGCATCGTATACATAGAAATGACCTCCTTGAAAACAGCAAAAACAAATTCATGATCGTTTTTATTTAGTATATAGGCACAATACTAAATTAGTGGATTGCACAAAACGCCAGTCAGTGGAGTGTTATACCCACTTTTGTAATTGTCAGGACAAAGCCTGTCTAAAAGAGGGAAGCCCCCTCCCCCGACTTTCAAGTTCAGATATATGTATAGACTGTTTCTTTCTGTGTTATAAACTCACATGTTTTAATTATATAATTAGCACTAGGCGAAACTCAGTGTGATACTTCATTCGCATATTACCAGTAAGGATAAGATGTTTCAGTGTTATCATCGGTCAATTAATCCAGCAGTGACTGCCATTTAGAAATGGATTCCAATGGCAAGGCTATCCAGTGTATTATTTCTCGAAATATATTTGATAACACGTGCATTGGTGCACGCTGATTTTGTCTTCGGGTATGTCGTGTGCCATTTTTAGGCATCTGGAAATATTGTAATCTGACATCCCATGACAAGATATACAGTTTGGAGAACTAGGTACAGTACGTGGAGAGTGCATTATCACTAAATCACCCGCAGAGTGGAGATTCCACCCAAGCAATAATTGCAAATTTGTTGCAAAACATTATCAACAAAAGCAAAGTTTCAGCCAATGGACCTCCGGGTTAAACCCGGAGGTCCATTGGCTGAAACATTGTTTGTGTTTTTTGTCGATATGTACACAATTTGAAAGTTATAGCTTGGGTGATAACTCCACTCCACGGGTGATTTAGTTACAATCCACTCTCCACGTACTGTAGTTCAGTGAGACTTTGGGTTTATCGCCATGTTGGACGTTTCAGAGTCACTTCAAATTTTGAGCAATTTTCAGTCAAACGCTACTTTTCTGATTGAATATCTCCGCTATATATTATATAAATATGCAACTTCACACAACGTGTTATGGCCATTTGAAATTGTGGTCACCCGCTTTTGGAATTAAAATGTCGCCCTATGCCAGCGATGCCACTTTTACGTCATTCTCTTGAGCCTTTAGTTTTAACCTCTTTTTGATACTCGGGCTTTTGCAATTTCAGGAATCTTATCTCCAACGAAAAATACATCAAAAAATCTGGTGACGTCCTACGAAATTCCAACCGTTATGAGCGGACTCCGGGGTGACGTCATAAGATCAAAAATTAAAATGCGTCTGTTTTTTTAAAAAAATTTACTATGTTAAGACCCCAAAAAGGAGACTTTTTTTTGTTTTTCGGTTTATCGCCATTTTGACATTTTTACATCACTTCAGAGTTTAGGCTATTTCACTAAAAACGTGCGACGTCGTATGCTTTATTCGATGGCTTAGTACGTTAAACGGTGACATACACCTTCCCCTAGTTGTTGGGCGGTTTGACGCTGGTCGTGCTTCATTGGATGACTTCTGAAAGTTCGTTTTGCAATTTCAAAAACCTTTTAGTTTTAACTGGAACAGTTGGACAACTCGTTGGACACGGCGTTGGGAGCGCGGTGGCTCAGTGGTAGACTGTTGGACTTCTATGCTAGAGGTCCCGAGTTCGATCCCCGTCCGGGACGATCCGCTTTGTGTTCTTGGGCAGGGCACTTTATCCCGGTTGCCTACATGGGGGGCGCGATGACGACGTGTACTAAGGCGTACTGCACGTCGATGGTGCACATGTCCTCGACCGCTGTAACCCTGCTTGAGCGGAGCTTGAACAGGGTTAGAATGTAGAAGAGCTGACAATTGCTCGTCGATTCTCGGTGGTTCTCTCCGGGTACTCCTGCTTCCTCCACCCGTAAAACTGTCACGGTCACGATTAGCCATTGTGCATAAGTATGTGACCTTAAACAATAATAAATAAATAAATAAATAAATAAATAAATGGACACGTCGTCCCGTGGGAGTTCCAATGTGTTCTATGTGCCTAATGGCACATAGAACACGTTGGAACTCAGAGGACGACATGCTGGCAGCCTGTCTTGTTCAAGATCTCCGCATAGGCCTCTCATTCTACACGTTATTTAAAACATGTATATTTACAATCTGAATCTGTATTCAACATGTTGATACACAAGCAAAATATTTACGTATCCTTTGTGAGCAGAAGAAAAACATTATTTGTTAGTTGGTAGACCTAATTATACAATAAACATGTATGGAATGTCAACTTTCCATCAGAAATCATTATAATACTTGCCATACTTCCTTGTCACATTTTGCATTCAAATACAGGGCAATTCAAAATCAAAGAAATTATTTTTCATACAGAATCGCGCCACGCGTATCATAACATCAATAATAGAAATACACGTATTACACAGATCCCGCCCAATCATTTGTAAAGGTAGTTTGAATGAGCACAACCTTCAGAGACTCGATTTATTGTTGTTAAAACGTGATTGTGTTAATTAATATCAGTTTTCTGTTCAAACTATCAGAAGTAGTTTTCACTTCACACAAATCTCCTTGGTGCATGACTGCATAGGGGAAACAAATCGAAATAGTGTTTTGTTGCTCACGACAGGTTTAACCCTAAGGTTGCGGAAAGGATACGACGAAATTATGTTACAGCAGAAAAGGTTCAAATCAATTTAAGAAAAAAAAAAACCCCACAAACAACAGTAATCGTACATTCACGTGTAGCTCTGATTCCCCGACGACATCGCTGTGTCTCTGTAATTACAAAAGGGGACAAGAAAGTGTAGAGATAATTTCGACCAGATCGCGACTGAGGCGCGATCTGGTCGACATTATTCCCGCGCTTTCTTGCCCACAACACTACAGACCCTCACGCATCGACATTTAAATGTGAAAATACTGCATATTTCCGATTGTTTCTGGAGGAAGCCGGAGCACCCGACAGAACCACCCATGAACGGCGAGCAACTGTCAGACTTCCTAACGTACTAGCTCCACACAAGCAGGGTTAGCATTGGTTGAAGACAAGTACACAATCGATGTGCAATACGCCTTTGTAAACAGTGCAACCATGCCTTCAAATGGACAATCGGGTTCGCAATAGATTGTTCATGATATATCAATTGATTGGTGCAATTTTGTCGCGACTAGGTCGCGACTAGATTGCGATCCGACCGAGGAGGAGACCGCTCTTGATGTCTAACTGGTATAGGTAGTTCGTAATGCTAGTCCAAGCGATATTGTGGGTGGGGTAATGCATGGTTGTCTTGTATGGTAGTATAGGGTGTGCGTTCTTTACCCCATATAGGTCCCATGTTAGCCCTTGGTACTACTAATCAACCTAATGCTTCATTTTATCTTATGACTGGTATATGTACTACGTAATGCTAGTCCGAAAGTACTGTGACTATGTGTTGGGGTAATGCATGGTTGTCTAGTACGGTAGTATAGGAGGTGCGGTTTGTATCCCTGCGGTAAAGACCGCACACCCTATACTTCCACACAACACAATCATGCATTACCCCACACACAATATCGTTTGGATTAGCATTACATACTACCTATACCATTTAGAGAATAATATAAAATAAATGGTGGATTAATAGTACTAAGGACCAACATTAGACAACCAGGGGTACAGGCCGCACATCCTGTACTACCGTCCTAAAATACCAAGGTCTACCTCGCAATTTTGCACTAGGTGACCATACATTATCCTACTCCACCCCACAATACCGCCTGCCCTAACATTACGTACTACCTATACCAGTCTTGGACAGCACAAAGCATAAGGCAGATCAGTAGTACAAGGGCTGACAGGGGATCTGCAGGGCTATATAACGCCCATACTATACTACCATATCAGTCCAGTACGAGAAGCTCGACACCCTCTGACCCGAGTAACGTCATATCATATCCAATCGTACAGTTAACAACAACAGCGGTCGACGTCTCTATGACGTCGCGTGTACATCATGACGCAACGGCGTCAATAGCCACGTCAACCGTTTCGCGTGGAAATCGTTGAAGAAAACTCCCCCATCAAAATTCCGTCACCCACACTGTATACCCATAGCCCTGTGTGTACGTATATCACTACACATACCTATGGGGATTTAACACTAGCTGTACCGGCAAAGCTCCGGGTAATGGGGTCGTGCGAGTACATAGTATATAGCAAACGCAAGACAGGGATAGAGAGCATGCCCATAGTAGTGCTACAAGTCAGAAGTAATGGTACAAGGCTGCAAGGGAGGTTGCAGACTATACCTTTGGGTGACTACAATGGATCAGAGACAAGATAGTAGTGACTATGAACAAGCCAGTAATAGTGGCCGAGACGCAGCCAGGGACACACGGGTACTAGGAACCGAATATGTCTACTACACCTATAGGTACCCCCCCCCCAAAGTTATCCCCCAATAGATATTCCCTAATAGTACATCGCCACGCCATAGGTATCCTTCAATATCCATATTGGATATTCAAATATTTATCAGGTGAAAGTCCACTGCCTCAGAGTTTAAACAATAACCAGCTCGTGCTGCACTGAACTACGCAACACAGGCCTTACACTATCCTGATGAATAAGTACTGTCCCACTCTACCACTCTGGCTCATTTGTTACGGTCTTTGCCAATAAGGTGCATCATCTTGGTTTATGTGTCAGTAGAAAGTTATACAATAGGCGTGATACAAGTACCAACTGACGACTTTTTTCAACTCACTTTAAACACTTCATATAGTGTGATGCTTCTAATTTGAGCAAAGACAGCAATGGATCAAACCCAGTCCCGTGTCCGAAATGAAATCGACAGTTCTTGAATATAATTTTGACACAGCGATTGCCATCGTACGGATATTATCGTCAGTAATTCGATGATTGAACACCGGTCTCAGTACGTTGTTAATATCTGTACTAAACGCTTCAGAGCACAAGACTCAAATACGAAGTACGATACTGCAATTGCAAAAAGACACATCCCTAACTTATATGGCCACGAAAACTCGACTTTCGATAAAGTTATCTCCCTTGAAATTATCAGACGGACAAATAAGGTTCAATTGACAAGCACATAACTGTTAAGAAAACACCTATGCCATCCGTAGGCACCTGTGTCTTTTAGGAGAAAATAAAGCAACGTTTCCCTTTGTCATTTTTAATAAACAAAAACAACAGACAACTGTCGGAGCTTAAAAGTTACAAAAGGCAAGCAAATTAGAAGCAACTTGTTCACAGATAATGCGTCATTCATTAAGAATATCTATCAGTATCACACCTTCCAACACTAAATAAGTTTCCACTAAAACTCGTTGTATAGCGAATGTGTTTTTGCAGTAAGTTGCAAGTTTTGATTTTTCACAGGATTAAAACTTAACAAATCTTATCTCCTAGACTTTTATATTAACCCTTTTCCGACTACGGTTATCGTGACATTTTAACGTCACGAAGAATCAGATTTTGGCGACGCCAAGCGCAATCGTTATCCCTTTGAACCATGGTGGTATCTTCTATATCAGTTCAATGACATTTATTCATTTATTGATGTTTAAGGTCACATATTTATGCACAATAGCTAATCATGACCGTGACAGTTTTTACGGGTGGAGGAAGCCGGAGTACCCGGAGGGAACCACCGAGCAACGACGAGCAGCTGCCAGCTCCCCAACATCGTAACTCCGCACTGCAGCACAGGCAGGATTAGATTGGTTGAAGACATGCGTACCTTCGACGTGCAGTACGCCTTAGTACACGGCGTCATTGTGCCCCCACGCGGGCAATGGAGATGAAGTGTCTTGCCCAAGGACACAACGCGTTTGCCGCAGGTGGGATTCGAACCGAGGACCTCTCGGCTTGCAGCCTGCATCTCTACCTACTGAGCCACCGCGCTCCCACCAGTTCAATGACATCAACAGGAATGTTTTCTATTCATTATTAGTGGATAGACCAATTAATATTTGCAACGTGCAGCCTTGTGGCTGCACGTTGAAAATATTGATTGGTCTACCACACACATACACTTAGCATCCATCCTTGTTAATGAAATTATGAAGTATTATGTTCCTCGACGAAAAAGCGGCCGCTCGGGTTCAAAGTCGGAGTACGTAAAATTACGTACCGTAGTCGCAACGCACTGCTATTTTCGTACGTAATATTAAGTACCATATTCGCACAGGGTTATCGGAAAGTGTAGAGTCCGTATAAAATGTTACGATGCGCACACTGTTGAAATTATGAACAGAAAAAAAGTTACAGAACATCAAAAGTTGGTGAAATCGCCGTTTTCTCATCTTTCAAAAAATAGTTAGAGAATATCGAAAGTTGGTGATGTGTTTCAGCAGAGAATAAAAGTCAAACATTCAAACTGATTAGGAAAAATTGTAAAAAGCAAGCTTCTGTATTTACTCTAAAGGCAAATGCGTCAAGTTTGTGGAATTATACGCACGTCAATTAGCTAACATTTCTAAATTTCAATTTTTATATGAGATTTCCATACCTTTAGTCTTAAATTTACTGACAGCTTTAGAAAATCTCTTCCAATGACGAAAATTATCAACCATGGAAAATTTTGTCTGGATGCGAACCAGTAGCAATGTTATCGAAACCTTCCACCCGCTTTCCTGCCCACAACAGAATCTCATACTAGGGTATACAATCTCAGATACTACATCGTTCATTTTTATTGATTCAGTTCAGATTTCTCATTATTTGTTTGTAAATATCGACCCATTTAACCCTTTACCCAACGTAACGGCCAAAACCGGCCAGCGCTATTCACAGAAATCGCCAATTAATTTTCATAATTTGTTTTAATTTTGTTCCAATGAGGGGTCATAACCTATGTTTTTGAGACAAAAATTAAAAAAAAATAGTTATTCAAGAATATATTTGGCAAGTGTCGTCTGCTTGTCATGTTAGGTAAATGGTTAACATCCAGTTTCGGAATAGGATCTCGATCTGATCGAGAGAGATACCGCTTTTGCGATCACAGTACAGTAAGGCCGCCGTGGACTGATCACATTCCACAGGTGGGTAATATTTCCACTGACGAAAACCATATTGTCTAATATTGTAGACAAGGTACAACCCGGTGCTTCATTTATTAAAGTTTGGCTGCCAGTGATTTTTATTACCTGGTAAAAGCATGCGTGAACATCACTACCTACGTGTGGATTACGCCCAGTCCACGGCGATTGTACTGTATTGTATCACATCGTGTCGAAAGTACATCTTTCTCGTTCAATGTGAAACGGCCTTGACGATCAACCGAGTTTCTTGCAGTCAATGTGTTAAAACGATCAGAGTTCAATCCAGTTGTGCCACAGTACTGCGAGGTCTTTTTCTGAAAGAAGCTTAGGAAAAATACTTTATTATTATAGGACAGACGAAACTCAAATTACATACCGACAATGGTTGTACCCGAAAGGTATTTTAATTAAATATGTCATGCTTCGTACAATTGGCAAACTGGGAGAGCTGGCATACATTTTCGACAATGAGATCGTACGGCGATGTTTGTGAAGCTAATAATGGGCGCAGATAAATAGTTGTCGTCTTTCTCTTCAGCCGATTACAAAGACAGTACGACGCCAACCAGTTGCGCTTGAGAATGCTTATGGCTTTTTTCTCTACACATGGACATAATTTATTGGGTGTTTTAGCTGTAATCCAATTTCGTCGTGCTGTGGAACATTGGGAAATTCGATACACAATTTTTAGGCTTTCCATAATCCCATCTTAATTGTAGTGAAAAGTTAGAAAATTATATTTTCGGGGTTTGTTTACTTCGGTAGACAAGGTTTGTCAACGTTTAGTGTTCGAGTATTATTAGTTACCCCGTGTCTGATCACGTGGTACGGGTTTTTACCTACCCGAAGCCAGCCGTATCCCATGAGGCCGAAGCCTCATGGGATACGGCTGGCTTCGGGTAGGTAAAAACCTGTACCACGTGATCAGACACGGGGTAACGAATTTATCTACTGACTTTCCGTTTAGAAGTACAATCTATTCCATGTGTGAACACACACAGCATGAGATCTTTTATCTTCCATTGTTGAGCCATATAGGTTTCTGTGGAATTTTTGTGCAAAAGAGTTTTTGTGAAAATATGCCGATATGACTAGTATAAAAAAAAACTATTGAATTTCTTTTTTTCTTTTCTGTCTCCAAAATATAGCTTATCAACCCCACATTGAAGGGTACTCGACAAGCTCATTCCAATAAGGGGTCATGAGCTATATTTTGTAGATAAAAAATTAAAATATAATACATGTATACTGTAAAACTGGAATGACGATTTTTTGCGAATAGTGCAGGCCGTGATCAGACATGGGATAACAAATTTGCATGTGTCTATCGACTTTGAAGTATTTCATTTATGTGAACACGCAAGGAGGGGGAACTTTATCTTCGACTATTGAGCCACATAGTTTTGTTTGTTTTTGTTTTTTTTTGGGGGGGGGGGGGGATTTTTTGTGCTTTTCAACTATATTCTGGTATGGTACGATCATACAAACATTTGTTGTGCCCTCTGACTTCCGCCTTCCAGTTATCCGTAAATTGATTTCGATAAACGCGTCTTCTACGGGGTATAGACAATTTGTAGATTTCGGAACGAGGCTTCCACTGGGTATGGGAAATTTGTCAGTGGCTGGGCGGACGTATCGTGGGTTTCAATGAATATGATCTCATACCACGTATCTATCAACCAATCAAATTAAAGAAATTCACTTTAGTCAATAGATAAAATAATTTATTATGCCAGCTCTTAGGGTCAACCAATCAGCGTGGACAAATGGTGGCGGCCTATGAAGCCATATCAGGTCGATGATGACGTCATCGGTGACCCCATATGAAATCAATATTAGGTGTGCGTCAACAATATTGTTTTTAGAAATAAAATACAAAAATGGCAAACGTTCTGAAAGGTTCTGAATCGTCCGTTGAATGTGATTAAAGTTTCATTAAACTCACTTGAACAAAACAAAAAAAAAATAATCTCTTTAGAATATGTGTCCCGAATTGAGAAACTTATTTCGATCGATAACCCCATCCGATAACTCAATGAAAATCGAAACACTGTGTGGTCGTCCTTGACATTCGATTGTTGTGAGAATTCCAGATGCAAACCAACACAACGAAAAAATAAATTACCTGCCGGATTAATTGAAGGGATATACTGGATTTTGTCCGCTGACATAATAAATACGTTACGGGGTGTTTAGTGATCGGATATGGTGTCATGTGAGGAGAAGTGAGATCAATATTAGGCGAGGCGCGAAGAGAGATCAATATTAGGCGAGGCATTAGCCTCGCCTAATATTGATCTCACTTCTCCTCACATGACACCATATCCTACCACTAAACGTCCAGTAACGTATAATATTATACATGTAATATAGTATAGTGTAATTCATATATATAAATTTTGGCTTAGTTTGACTTTATACTTTTGTTGGTATACTTTATACCTGGTCATGATGTAGCCAGGGTCGCTAAAAGTGACCTTAAGTATCTTTAAACAAACAAACAAACCAGGGTCGGTATAATAACGTCACAGTATGTGCCCTGTCTGTTTTATTTGAAAAACAAACTTCACACGAAAGATCTACCGTGAAAATTCATCAAAATCAACAAAGGGCCAATGCTATAAAACTTTTACAATTGTATTTTCTAAAAATGTATTTTCTACACTTAATATAACTGACTAAAATGAATCATTAGCATTTTAGAATAAATGTCAATTTACCAACTGGCAAATTGTCACATCTTTGAAAACGCTAACGATTCATTTGAACCCATTTAAAGTCATAACCTGAAAATACAATTCTAGAAAATACAATTGTGAACGTTTTATAGTATTGGTCCCAGGTCTGTGATTATCCTTGGATATATTGGACGCAGGTGTGATCCATGTTTATCGAACCATATCATGAAGTTGCTTGACCGTTCTTTTGTGCACATCCCACTGCGTTTGTGACGAATATTCCGACAGGAAGTCAACAATCACTGAAATTAGTCCTGGCAATCGGCATGTCGCAGTGGAGGAAGTAGCGGCCTGTCATGGCCATTACAATGGCATTGCGGATTACAGTGACTAATTTCTGAAGCTGGACCCACACGAACATAACCCAACTAGCAATCACCTGTTACAGTGTTGTTCCAATGAGCTCGTTCCAATGAGGAATCACATGATGTGGTTTTGTTAATTGTTTTGAAAAATACTTTTTTTGCAACTGCTCAATTTGTAAGTTACTTGGGCGGATGAGACCGATTCTTTAGGTGAAGGGATAAACTATGTCACTCTTAACCATTTACCTAACGTAACGTCCAAAACCGGCCAGCGCTATTCTCAAAAATCGCCAATTAATTTTCATTATGTTTTTCATTTTTGTCTCTAAAACATAGGTTATCACCCCTCGTTGGAACGATCTCGTCGAGCTCGTTCCAACGAGGGGTCATAACCTATGTTTTTGAGACAAAAAATGAAACAAATTAGTTATTCAAGAATTATTTTTGCAAGTGTCGTCTGCTTTTCAGGTTAGGTAAAGGGTTAAACTAGCGAGGAAAATGTATTGTCCTAAGGCGTGGCATGTCGGATATTTATCTGTGGTCTTGTTACATATAGACGTGTACATATAGGGTAAACAACTCTATTGTAATATGCACCCAAGTGAAGTCATCAACCTAAGAGCCCTTAATAGCCAGAAGTCGGAAGTCGAGTTTATACTCCTTCGATATCATACAGCAAGTATTCTTCCACTGACCTTTTGAATTATTATAATAGCACAACTTGTTTATCCCTTTGAGACTTTAATTATCCTGACATTCAAACGTCACTGGGAATTCTGTTTCTTCAACGTTTTTCAAAATGCGACGTCAAACGCCGGAAAGTACAAATAACAAGACATATTTCACATTAGTGATTATCTGGTTGAGGGCTAGATTATTTTTGGTTGTCTGAATGAGTCATTCAAAACTTGTTTTGTTACAAATTATTGGAGTGTGCCAACAGGCACTCTCCAATAATTGTAATAAAACAAATGTATATAAACAAAATATTATTTGTGTTTGACTGAATATGAAATATAAGCAAGTAAAGTGTGGGATATCCTCATTTTTTGAAAGCCCTGATAGTGGCTTCTAGCACTCAACCAGTTAAGAAGTCTTGACAGCAGGATTATGTTAGTATGTTAAACTGCGATAACATTTGGCTCAACGGTTATCACTGAGCACTATTCTGGAGAAAATAGGAATTTGAGGTTAAAACTTTAAAAAATCTAAAAATAATAACAAAAGAAATGACCACAAAGTATTAACGTGCTGTTTGATTTCGTATGCAATTACACTTACAAAGGTATCAAAGGGTTAAATTAAACAAAATATTTCGTACGTAATAACAAGTACTAAAGTACCAAAGGGTTAACCTAAGAGGTTTATTCTAGTCAAGTGTCGTCTGCCTATTCAGGCTGATGACACTTGACTAGAAACAACAGCTACATCAATGGTTTTCGCAATCTTATGTCAGATAAATTCTAAAAGAGAGTTAACTCGAGCTGACAACAGATACCGCGAGCATCTCCATCCTTTTTAATTTTTTGGATATCAATTTTGAATGTCCCTTGTTATCGGCCAAGACAACGCACCTTGCTGAGAGTCAATCCAAAATTAGCACGGAAATTCAATTTTTGCATATTCGTAGTTTATTCATGCGCCACCCATTGCAAAAATGTATTTATGCAGCGGTAGCCACCGGTGAATATAGCACCATAGCCCAATAGCTAACAGCGCCCACTGACAGCGAAAGACCAAGGCCATACTTTTGGAGGATGTGAGCGTTTTTAAAAAGCCAAATGACGGTGCCCATTTCATCACTCGGACCTGTTGATGAATCTCAGTTGGTTCCGGCCAGGCGTCACAAGGCATTTTCTTTGTTTTGCCAACAGGTGTCCAATGCAGAAATAAAGTATTTTTAATGAGTCGCGATTTCGTATGACATATGTACCGATGTCACAAAAATCGATGTTTACTGAGGAGTTAACGAGCAATTTGATGGTGATTATGTAATAATTCCACACATGTTATTGCGAGAGAAAGAGAAGAACCCAAAGTAAAACGCTGGTTCAGGAAGAAGAATAAATTCATTCCCTGTGAAGAGCTGGTGTAGTACCCTCTTCAATGCAGATTCCTCGCGTGTTAACGGGAGAGTTCGAGTGAACAATAACCTGTTTTCCAAACTATTTATAATTAACAAAAGCTGCAACAGTTTTTTTTTTATTTTCGCGAATTGGTTGAGTAAACCGTAATTGATGACATGTATACAAAACGTTCACCTACCGTAAATATCTGTCGTATTTCATTAGTCTCGCGAATAAGAAATCAGACTGACACAAAGTTAATTTGTTTGCAGCGGGTCCTTTTAGCTCAGCACAGTGCACGGCGGTCATCATTTTATCCTTTACCTTACCATGAATGCAGACGACACTTGCAAACACAATTATTGTATTACCGAAAATGTTCATGTGTTACGTCATAAACATAGCGTATGACCCTCATTGAAAACACCTCAGCGAGATCTTTTCACAGAAGGGTCATAAGCTATATTTCAGGCACAAAATGAAAAACTGGCCGGTTATGGCAGTTACGTTGGGTAAACGGCTAAATTACTTTTTACTTTCCTCCAACTGAACATAATTAATGGTACCGCACTGAAACAGGCCTGTTGAGTTCGCCTCGACCTTAAGCGATGGTGTGGAAGTCAAAAGAAATTACCAAAAATGTGCTTTTAGGAGTGTTCATTTTACTGTTGCCTTCTGTTTCAGTTCCGGGTTTTGCGTCAGACACACCTAAGACTGTTATGCCCAAACCACCCCCGTCTTCCCATGACGAAGGAAACTAAATCAAATGGTTTAATTTTGGGGTCTGTTGTTGCGACGGATTTCTATGAGTAGTATAAAACTTTTACAATTGTACTTTCTACCTATTAATAAAACTGACTAAATGAATTATTAGCATTTTAAAAGGTATGGCAATTTGCCAACTGGTGCTAATGATTCATTTCAACCTATTTAAAGTCATAACCAGAAAATACAATTTTAGAAAAACAATTGTAAATTTTTTATAGTATTGACCCCGGATCAGGAGAGAAGGGAAAGACTGGAGATGAGGATATCAAAATACTAATTTTCATCTTCGCCTCTGCATCATAAATAACGACCATATCCCCCAGTTCAGCACCTCAAAGTGAAGGGATGGGGCCTAGGTAGTGGAAATCTGAATATTCTTTGCCTTCTCCTCCTTCTTCCTGTTCAGGAACTCTACCAAACGTCGGACGTCCTGGTACATGGATAATGTGCTCTTTTTATTAATCTGGGTAGCATCCATCTTATAATATCCGGACTCCTTCGGGTAGGGAACAGTGTGAGAGGAGGTCCTCTCAATAAAGAGTTGCTTGTTGGTGTGCAGACCACAGTTAGATAAACGCCCTCACCCTTTACCTGACGAGTCAACCTAAGAGGACAAGAGACGTTCAGTGCTAGTATAGTTCCCTTCAGTTTTGCTGAAAATTCTCTCTTAGCGAAGGCGGGTTAAATGATTTTCATACCTTGATGTTCAAAGTTCGAATCTGAAAAAATGATATTTGTTCCCACAAAATTGTGTATAGCATAATGGACCTGTCGTTTCCATATGTGTTGTCCATTGGTTGAGTTAATCGCATCTGACGAAAACAGTTTGGCTTTGGAATTTTAGATGATTAGAAAGCGTTTGAATAAAAGTGATTGTGAGAGCTAATATGCATATTTTCGGATGTCACAGCTGAAGATATGGTGAAATAAAAATGCTTCAAGCGACGTATTAACTTTATTTGTTGCCACCAGGTGCCAGTGAATGACGGCCAAATATGCGGGATATACATTTCAATACACTGCGATTATTTCTATATTTTGTCCCGGAAGGAGCACATCTCTTTTCTTCTTATCTCCACTTCTGGGATTTGCATCTCAAACATGTCACTTGTAATGAATTTAATGTGGGAATGTTATGCTTGCACATCTCATTTCAATCCATATGACATTTATTTCGCAGGCAGATACACATTTTATTCAGTTCTGTATTCCTTGCCCATTGCCTGCAGTAACGATACCCCTGAAGTTGGGACATTATCTATTGACTAAAGTGATTTTTTTTATTTGATTGGTTGATAGATACGTGGTATGAGACCATATTCATTGAAACCCACGATACGTCCGCCCAACCACTGACAAATTTCCCATACCCTGTGGAAGACACGTTCCGAAATCTACAAAATGTCCATACCCCGTAGAAGTCAATAGATACATGTAAATTTGTTATCCCATGTCTGATCATGGCCTGCAGTATTCGCAAAAAATCGTCATTCCAGTTTTACAGTGTACATGTATTATATTTTAATTTTTTATCTCCAAAATATAGCTCATGACCCCTTATTGGAATGCGCTTGTCGAGTATCCTCCAATGTGGGGTTCATAAGCTATGTTTTTGAGACAAAAAAGAAATTCAATAATTTTTTTATACTAGTCATATCGGCATATTTTCACAAAAACTCTTTTGCACAAAAATTCCACAGAAACTACAATGGAAGATAAAAGATCTCATGCTGTGTGTGTGTTCACACATGAAATAAATTGTACTTCTAAAACGGAAAGTCAATAGATAAATTCGTTACCCCGTGTCTGATCACGAGGTACGGGTTTTTACCTACCCGAAGCCAGCCATATCCCATTCGGCCTTCGGCCTCATGGGATACGGCTGGCTTCGGGTAGGCAAAAACCCGTACCACGTGATCAGACACGGGGTAACTAATACTACGACTGAAGAATCAAATCTTGTGTAACTCTGCATAGAAACTCCCACTAACACTCATTTTGCTTCGCAGAAGTAAAGATAAAACTTGATAACATTAATCCTTTCAACACTGCCCCCCCCCCCCCCCCCCCCCCTGGAAGGTATCATTTCAGTCAATACTGTCAACGGCGAAATGGGCTAACCCATCCTGGTTGGTTGAGAGGATCAGTAATAATTTAATCCAACAGCTCTATTGAGCTGTTGGATTAAATTATTACCGGGCCTCGCTTCCGATTTTTAGCTCTTTAAATCGTCTGCTCGTCTTCTACCAATGTTTTCCTCACGCAAACGTTTTTGTACACCGGGTTGAAAACAATTCATAAAACTTAATGATGAGAGTTCGTCGCAACAAATTTATTCTATTGTATCTCTTAAAAATAAGATTCTTAACTGAATAACATGAAATTACTATATCTATTAGGGAACGCAGTGGCTCATTTGTTAGAGCATTTGGACTTGAAATCGAAAGTCGAGGGTCCGGTCGTGATACGCTTCATCTGCGTTGCGTCCTTGAACAAAAGATTTCATCTCGATTGCCTATTGGGATGGGGGGGAGGCCATGCTGTGTAATACAGCGTAAAATTCCGACGACAGTTCCCTTGCCTTCAACCAATTCTAACCTGTCTGTGCCATGCTAGTAAGCTGAAGTGTTCAACTTCAACAGCTTCTCCGGGTACTCTGCCCCCTCCACCAGTAAAACTGACCGCACGGTATGACCCTGGCCGTTGAATGTGTCTCAAAACCTCATTAAAGAAACAGGCAAACATCAAAATAATGTGTTATTTGGTGTTCTTTTCACTTTGCATCTCCGAATCACCAGCCAACATTGTAGGAGAGGACTTCCCTCGGGAGAAGACGGTAATGGGTTAAGTTTTCGCGTGAAATGGCTTATACATTATAACATTACAGAGCAGCATATTGATGTACCTTGTGTTTCTTGGTTGGTCATTTCGGCCCTGTCTTAGCAACGCCTTGTTGGTCATTGAGCAGATGCCTCTGGGGGTGGATTGAGTGGGGTGTGCGGAATATCATCCCCAATCATTAGTCAAATTGATAATGGCTGGAAATTCGAAGCCCTAATTTTTGTCAAAGTTGGAAATTTCAGTCACGGCGTTAGTAAAATGTTACCAAACATTTCTAGAATTTGGGCAAAATATGGAGTTTTTAAAATGAAAAGTAGTGAAAGTCCTTTAAATATTGATTTAAAGTAGTAAAATTCACCCACATATTGATTTGTATTTGGAATTTGTGACTACCGAGAGCCTCAGTTGGATAATCTATAGCCAAAGAGGTATACACATGGATTTCTGCATCTTAAAAACTGCAGTTGGAAACTTTTGACTCAAAAATGGGGGAGGGTGTGTTCTAATGGCATTCCCTACTTGTTGGAAATCATTTTGTGGAGGTAGGAATTTTCCCTACAAAGGGGGTACAACTGGAAATCTAGAGGTGCCCCCCCCCCATCTTAGACCCCTTAGCAACGCCCCTGTCAGTGAGAAGGCGTCATTATTGGTAGCAAAACCTTATATTGATGAGTTGTAATGTTACTCTTAAGCTGTCGAGTATTTTGTTTCGTTTCTCATAAAATCAAGTCATGGCTACGGTAAAGCAAGCATCACTTGATTTTGATGAAAAATTCAATAGAGTGTGCAAGAGCTGGGCAGTTTTTTGTTCGGTTCCGGTTGTTGAAGCAAACCAGAAAACCAAAGTGCAAGACCCAGAAAAAGCAGCTTTTTGTTCATAAACTGATCAGAGAACCTTCCTGGGAGTGAGGGAACTGAACTAGTCTGTTCGACAAAGGAGCGAATACGTTGTGTTTTCATTGTCATATTTTCTCCCTTGTTGAGTCAACATGGGAGAAAATTAACAATGAGAACACAACATATATCAGATGATTTTTTTCTTACCCCCAATTTATGTCTATTTCTGACACAATTGTCCTACCAACTGGACCCCTAGAACCACCAAGAATGATCAAAGGGAGGCTTGGCTGAACGCAGTGGAGATACTTACAGCCAGGGCTTTTCCTTATAAGTGATGTCGAACAAAAATTGCGGATTTCCAAGTTAAGGAGCCTGAAGTGTTGTACACTATATATTCTTCACACATAGAAAAACTAAGCCCAAACCACTTTTTTCCTGAAATCGAACGGATACCGAAACCGTGTTTGAGAAACCAAAACCTCCCCGCTCAAGAGTGTGCCACCAATGAATTAATTATTTCATAAGAGGCTTTAAAGCCACAGCTCACTTGTGTTACAGGGTTAAATATTTGCTTACTCACACCGCGCACAAGAAATAGATTGATACATTTTGTGTTGCTAAAGTTAAAATGTCGACATCAGTCAGCGTTGAGATTTCAAATTCATTCCACATGGAGCACTGTGATCGCAAAAGCGATCTCTTTCTCGATCAGAACGCGATCTTATCCCGACATACGCACACCAGTAGGTCGCGATTTCATAAACAAAATATAGCAAAATCAAGCGAGAATCAAGGAAAAAAGAACAAGAGAATAGCTTCAAGAATTCAGTACTTAAGAAATAACTGTTGTTTTCCTTCGGTTTATTCGATATAAACCGAAAATTTTCAGCACAAGCTTAATCATAACTCGCGTAGCGAGTTATGATTAAGCTTGTGCTGAAAATTTTCGGTTTATATCGCATAAACCGAAGGAAAACAACAGTTATTACTTATAATTTAATCCGGCTGTAATATTAAAATATAAAAACTATGTGTACGTGAACGAAAAACTTTTAATTTTCGCAAAAGACAACAGTCAAGTGTGCCACAAACAAACAGGTCACGTCAGTCATTGTCAAATTGTTTTTTGTTTTGATTTTCAATCGCAGACGACAGATATTTAGCAAGTCACGTTACAATATCATTAAAAACATTTTTTTTAAGTTCCTCAAAAATCATGTTTGGGTGTACGATCTTTTATTCGTCTCCCACTTCGGTATATTTTATTAAATTCAATTGTTCCCGAGAAATTATCATTATATTCTCGCTGACTGGAGGCGATGAAAAATCAACCATTGATCTTTGTTTGCAAGCTTGTTATCCATCTATCAGTCTGCCGTCACGCCCTCGCGGTGACAATTGGATTCAGTGGGCGGGGCTTCCAGAGACTTCAAATTTGGATCGGATGTGCGAACGTTTTGAGACATTCCAAATCATGACGTGATTTGGTTTATACGATTTTGACGACTTTCACGATGTATGCTTTCAACCAATCAAACGCAGAGGCGGGGCAAATGATTAAATTATAGTTGATTATGCACTATTTTGAAGTAATAGCGCGCTGAGTAAGTGTAGTTTTTGTTCCTATCGATCTCAAACTGCCCCATGAGCGCAACTCAATTCTTATTAAAAAACAGCGTGCTCAACAATGCTATATTTGCCAATTTTCATCAAACGGACCACCAAGTGCAACCCGGTGGCACACGTGATAAAGTTTGCAAGTGATCCTTGTGTTTTGTCTCCAAAAATTGTAAATAATTATTCAGTGAAAAATCTACCCCACAGCGATTTACTAGTCATCCTCCCTCAATATTCTATAGTCTTAATATTTTCTTTCTGTTTGACCAGTTCAGTTCGTGATTTCACTACCTTCTCCTCTAATAGTAGACAAACTTGGAAATAATCTAATATTATTACGTCCGTGGAAATATTGACCACCCGTGGAATGTGACCAGTCCTCGGCGGCCGTACTGTAACACCTTTCGCCAATGAGACAGTTTGACTTGTTACCAATATAATATCAGGTGTACAGTACTTGGAAAGTGTATTATCACTAAATCACCCACAGAGTGGACATTCCACCTGAGGAATAATTGCAAATTTGTTGCAAAGCATAACCAGAGCCAGCAAAGTTTCAGCCAATGGACCTCCGGGTTAAACTCGGAGGTCCATTGGCTGAAACATTGCTTGTGTTTTTTGTCGATATGTACACAATTTGAAAGTTATAGCTTGGGTGATAACTCCACTCCGCGGGTGATTTAGTTACAATCCACTCTCCACGTACTGTATCTTACAGTAGTTGACTAAAATCGGTGTTGGTGTGGTTGTTGCCATTTTTGTGATTAATCTGTGAAGACGAGATAGTATTCTATGAACATCAAGTTTTGATATATATTTTGGTATCTTTCAGTCAGGGTCTTTCATTTTCGAAGACCAGGAGTACTTACTGGAACCTCTCGATAGCGTAGCTGCGACCAGCAATACCTTTTCACACAGAATAAAAGAAAGTGTAATTCCTCAAAGACTCAATGATGATTACATTTTTCGAGGTATGTATCATTGGTAATTCTAAGATGAGTGGGAATAAATAGACAACTGGATTTATATTTTTCATTGCGTCTTATATTATTTACTAAATTGCCTTGACTGCATTGGGCATATTCCAGTTCCTCGCATCTACCGAAATCCCACGCTGAATTTTAGTTTTGTATTCACTATCCGTTTTCGGCAGTGCAACGACAGAAGGAATGCGTAATGCGGCATGAGTTCTTCTTCATCGTTATATCAGGAAATTTATCAAAATAACGGATGTTATGTGGTAGATCAATGCATCTAAATGCAGGTAATAAGACAAATTCCTTCACTGCTGGCAAATTTGTTGATATATCATCGAATTTTAGTGATTAAGAATGACACGTGCATACCGGCGGTAAATCACGCACGTGGCGGGTGTCACTTTAATACACGGTGACCTAGAGTTATCTTTCTCGGATGAGCAGCAGCCTTTACAATTTTGATGCATTTCCACTCGCTTCGAATTTCCAAAATTTGAATTAAAACAAAATAAAAGAATTTAAGTTCCAAAAATACTTTCAAGCTTCCCTATTTATTGATTTAAAACATTAAATATTTGAAAAATGGATAGCAAATATTATTTGTAACAGTTCCTTGTTGTTTTTACGATTCTATCTATTTTTTATGCTGAAGCGAACATTTTCTCTAAGGTTCACTCAACAGATTGAAAGTGACTTTTTGAACGCTTAAAGGTGCTTTGTTAACCCTTTTCAGATGGTAGTGACAGTAAATGTATGTAAAATTGTTAGTTTTTATTCAACTGTTCACTAACCTTATTCCTGAAGGTCATCGGTGCGGTAAATTCGTAACCTGGCCTGGTATAAAACTTACAGAACAGGTACCACCCCGTACCCGGTCACTTGCTGACTACGTAACTAATATAACGAGGGTGTACGACTGGCTGGAATCAACGACCCGAGTTTAATTTTTTTTCTGTATTTCCTAAGGCGCGCGTGAAATACAGGAAAAACTTCAGTAAGGGTTGTTGATCCTCGACCCCCAAACTCTACACGTGCCGTGTTCTGTATTTATACCATGATTACCTATTGTACTATATTTCGAAAAGCCTATGACATAAATTTTAGCTTTATACACAAACCGTGGTGAACACGCCAGCAATGGGATTTCATTAGTTAAATTTTACACCTACAGTGGAACGTGGAACTATATCCAAGTTGACCTTTGGTGACGTCGACCTGAATGCAAACTTGTCTAACTTTATCGCACGTCGCCTCGCGAAGAGTGAAATGAAAGTGGCAATTATTTATTACGTTTTTAAATGAGTTTACCCCATAAAACACCAAAAATTAACACAGATGCATTGTCTCATGTTAACAAAGCATCTATAACTCGAAATAGTATGTTATTATGTTATTAAAATGAAAAAGGTCCTATTTCTTTTTCTATTTCGTTTCAGTGATAAAACTGACCGTGGAAGTACCGCCCACCATGTAAACAAAAACAAATTCGCACGTATGTACGGCTACTGCTCAGAAAAATAGAGAACAAATAATAGCTACTCTTAATAATCTGACGATCATGGTATAAATAAAATATACCCAAAGTAGCTTGGTTTACCAAATATTCACCACTCGTTGGGAAGAGGTGTTAAACGCGCACCGAAGGCTCGCGGTTAACACCACTTAACCACTCGTGATGAACAGTTGGTACACCAAGCTACTATGGGTATATTATATATATATACCACTATTAAACTTGAATTAACCCTTTACCCAACGAATCGCCCGCATCCGCCCGCGTAATATGCAAATTCAGCAGTTGAAAAAATATTATTTTTCAAAATATTTCAACAAAACCATATCATGTGACCCCTCGTTGGAACGAGCTCGTCGAGCTCGTTCCAACGAGGGTCACATGATATGGTTTTGTTGAAATTTTTTGAAAAATTAAAAAAAATGTTATTTAAAATAATAAATTTTGATATCGTCTGCGTTGGGTAAAGGGTTTAAGGAGATGAAGTTGATACTTTTTGTTTACTTTCTTGCTTGACACTCTTTTGTGTTAATGAATTTCATTCACATCACATCGTCATTTACATGCATAACGACCAATTAGAATCGGTATTATGTGACGTTGTTATAGGTAGGCCGAGTTTCGCGCGCTGTGTGTACCTAACACATTTCTCAATGTCTATTGTATCGCGTAATGTTGAATACACACATCGATCGCGGTATAACAGATGAAAAAGAGATAATCCATTGCGCTTCACTCATCTTTCAGATTACACGTTACAATTCCACGTTGTACGTGTGGGTATGAAAACGAATAGCATGGAGCATTTGTTCTTTCAAGCGGCGACCCAGTCCAAATTTTCTCTTCGACCTTTCTTACCTACACTACTGTAGAATCTCGTCTATCGAGCAATAAAAGCGAACACATCTAAGGTGCTATTTTCATTTGTTTTTTTTTTCTCTATTCGGACTTGATTTTGAGAAAAAGTTTGTTTCGCGAATCGTTCTTTTTTTCAATTTTTTGATTGAAAACGAATAAGCTCCCTCTTACAGAACTTGGAGAGTGTGTTATCACTAAAACACCCACAGAGTGGAGATTCCACCCAACCAACCAATAATTGCAAATTTGTTGCAAAGCATGACCAGCACAAGCAAAGTTTCAGCCAATGGACCTCTGGGTTTAACCCGGAGGTCCATTGGCTGAAACATTGCTTGTATTTCTTTGTCGATATGTACAAAATTTGAAAGTTATAGCTTGGGTGATAACGCCACTCCGCGGGTGATTTAGTTGCAATCCACTCTCCACGTACTGTAGCTATTGATCATTGCGAGTAAGCTTATCTACAATTGTTAAACGTCGTCTTCAGAACACATTTTCCAACTGAAGTTCTAGAGAGAGAGAGAGAAAAATGAAAGAGGGAGAGAGAGAGAAAAAAAGAGAGAAAGGGAGAGAGAGAGAGTTGTTGGGTGGTGAGAACGATAAATGGAGAAGTGAGAGAGGCAGGGTATAGGGTGGGAATGAGAGCAAAAAGAGGGGGAGGGGGTAGTTTACAGACCGACAGACAAGCAGAAAACAGGGCAGACGGACGGACTGACGGACAGGGAGTAGTTCACAGAGTGCTAACTATTTGTTTCTTATTTTTTTTATTTAACAATGTGCCATAAACAAATATTAACATAAGTGCGAACATTTTTAAATCCCAAATTCAAATGATACATAGTCAGGGAACGGCATAGCTAAGATGTAAGATACAGACAGAACCGCACAAGCGTTTGAAAGGATTAATGTTTATCGCACAAGTTTGGTTGGGAGCAATATTACCACGAGAGGCGAAGCCTCGAGTGGTATTCTGCGCCAAACCAAACGAGTGCGATAAACATTAAACCATTCAAAGGCTTGTGCGGTTCTGTATTTATTACACACCTTCGCAAATTTCTAACCTATCCTTCTGAGACGCAAAAGAAATAAAATAAGGCAAAAATCGAAATTATTCTTCACAAGCAGGAGACCAGTCTTATTGTTATTTCGTACGCTGATTGAACTTTCATTCGTAGTTTCAACTTGTAAATTGTTATGCGTCACCACGTCGATCGATGAAACACTGTTCATCCGAAATACAGTTTTCCGTCTTTTTATCCCTCAGTTTTACAGCGCGAATTCTGAACGGTTGATGTGATCCCCACCAAGAAAGTTACCACACATTCACAAGAAACAATAGGTGTAAATTCGGAAAATCCATGAATGAGAAATTATCAAAAAAACTCACATGTTTATCTGACTTCCAAATTCCATGCGACTGTTGTTACTCGACTGATTGACAGACAGGTTAAGATTTTAGTCAAGATAACAGTAGATATTGTCAATTCATCACACGTAAATTAAATTTATATCCTTATTGTCCAAGAGAAATGATAGTATTGTTCACTATGCCTGCACAAAATTTATTAAAGTTCGTGTTATAGCCTTTAACAGGGGTCAGAATCCATACGAATTCAAGTGAATATCGACAGGCAATTTGTTTTGTATTTCGATTTGGTGCCCCAGAAACTTGCTCGCACAACGTCATTCATTCGAAATGGCGTCACTCATAGACGCTTTCATATTCTGTCTACATTGTTCTTTAGTTTGAACTGCATGCCAGTCATTTCTATGTCATACTTTAACCCATCGGGTTATTTAATCAATAGTCAGTCAGTATTGTTCACGTTAAGAAAATAAATTAGAAAGTTTCTTTTGATGGTCAGTCAGTGTATAGGACACGAGTTCTTCAGACACAATATAAACTCAGATACTATAGACCGCGAACATCCACTTTACAATATCAAAATAAATGACCCATTGCATCGAAACGGGCCCATGTACTGTATCCCCAGAAATATGACTGGTTCCATTCTTACATTAAAAAAGTGCAAAAATCTGTATCCCACACGTGTGCAATAAAAGTTTACTTTTATCACACATCCTAGAATGTCGTGAACAAACCTTAATTTTAAATGGGTGTGTAATAAAAAAACTATACCTGATAGGAGTAGATACGTTTATTGATATTATTACCATTACGTTCAGCTCACATGTTATAATACTATATATCGGACCCCAGTACCAAGTTTAGAATAACAAAAGACGTCAGTATTCGGGATTTGATTGGATGTAATGGCATTGTTTTTGAAACAATGAGAAAAGCACTAACTTGGTTGTATTTCCATTACAACTGTATAAAATGCGAATAATGCTGCGTTATAGGGATTCTCTACTACATAGACGTATATATGTTACAGTCACCAATCACGCTATGGCTCCCTTATGAGCTCAAACAAATCATCCCATAAGTTGAGTGACGCCGAGTACAACTGAAATGCGTGAGAAGTTCTGCCAGACAAAAGAGTTTCTAAAGAGAATTATCAGAATCCTGAAAAAGATTAACCCTTTACCTAACGTAACGGTCAAAACCGGCCAGCGCTATTCTCAAAAATCGCCAATTAATTTTCATTATTTTTTTCATTTTTTGTCTCAAAAACATAGGTTATGACCCCTCGTTGGAACGAGCTCGTCGAGATCGTTCCAACGAGGGGTCATAACCTATGTTTTTGAGACAAAAAATGAAAAAAATCAGTTATTCAAGAATTATTTTTGCAAGTGTCGTCTGCTTTTCAGGTTAGGTAAAGGGTTAATGTGACGCCCCACCCAGCCTCCTTTGGTATTGCATGTACTCATATACTGATGTATTCCACGTGGTTACCTCTGATTGGGGCTTGATTCAGTGGTTGATGAACTTGCCTACGATAGCGCCTCTCTTCACAATTCTGAAAGTCGACTCGGTAAAAATTTATTGAGGCAGTGGAACTCCACTCTGCCGTGTCGCACACTCATGCCACAGTTGCTTTTTTTTCTTTCTTTCTCCACAAAATCTTATATTTCTTCTAGGTAATGCCATGGATATGTCGTCCAAAAGTAGTACCGCTCACCACAGAAGTAAACGAGCAACAGAGCCACCATATACAATAGAACTTCTTACAGTTTTAGACTACACAGTTTATGAGTTGTGAGTATAAATACAGCACGGCCGCTGTGGACTGGTCACTTTCCACGGGTGGGCAATATTTTACATGGACGCAATAATATTAGATTTCAAACAATTATCAAAGGAATAGTCATCAAAAATGTAATTAATGAAGCACCGGGTACAACCCGGTGCTTCATTCATTAAAATTTTGCGTATGATGATTTTTGTTACCAGATGAACGCATGTGCTGACATCGCTACCCACGCGTGGATTACCACCATATTGGCGAATGTACGATAGCACATGAATGCGAAAGTTGTTGGCCCACGATAAAATTTTACCATGACAAATAGATCTGCACAGTCATTAGTACCAGTGAATTGACTTTGATACAAACCGCTGAAAATTAGCCTCTCTCTTGTAAATTGACTCTCCTAATTAACCGAGTAAAGCGCCGAGCAGATGGAAAGTAACCCCTTTTTACACGAGACGTAAACAAATTGTGTCACCAGATGAGCAAATACGGCAGTGAATAAATTTCACGGAGGACGCTTAAAACCCTCACCCCCAGTGCACAATGTGAATACAAACGCGAACTGAGACTTTTGATCGGATTGCAAAAGGTTTCTGTCTGTCGAAATTTTTGGTTCACTCTTCGGCCTGCAATAGTATCGTATCTCACTTGTCGAAAAATAAATCGTACCTCACTTGTCGAAAAAAACGCAAAAACGGGGGTGGGGGCAACCGGGGCGGGGGGGGGGGGGGGTCCGTAACTACGGAGTGGAATGTGTCAATTGTGTTATGTTCTGTCCGTTGACGTCAAGTAATTCCATTATGCACATAAATGTGTAGAAATCCTCCATATCTGTATAAATTCAGTGGCGTATCTACGGAAAATAGCACCTATGGCATACACATATGAATAGAACGGCATGCTGTTTCCATCTTAAAAGACTTTCCTCCACAATAAATAGCTACATCCAACGCGCGACCTCGCTTTGGCGAGATCGCGCGTTAGTTGTTGATATTTATATAGGCGGAAATTCCGTTGAGACGGAAAAAGCATGACTCGCGTAGTAAAAACAGAGAAGGCGGAAAAGCAATACAACCAAGTTTGTGCAGGTGAATGGTCTTACCGCCAGCTGGCACTGAGGCTCAACAGTGATACTATGGGATATGTGGCCATGTTACCATGCTAGTGCCTCTCACCCATGATAATCAAAGACAGATCATACATCTCAAGAAAAATATTTTTTTACTATTCGAGAATGGCTTGTTTGACTTTAGTATAAACTGTTCCATGGCGCCCTCTTCAAGTGGCGCCCAGTGTACGTACCATACCTCCCATACCTTAGGTTCGCCAATGTATACGCTACTTAGAATATACCTTATTTTTCAACTTCCAGAAAAAAATGAAATAAAAAAATAACTGACGTGTAGTGATCCAACGTGAGCACTCGTAACATTAATAGTAAGGAGTTAACCCTTTTGTCAGGAGTTAACACCTTTTGGACTGACCCAATTTTGCATTTGCGGTGACAGTTAATTTTGACCTATTCAACACTGCCATCTTATGCACTTCTGTCGATAGGGAAATGGACAAGTCTCTTTTGCATTTGATCGGAGGTTCAGTAATAATTTGTTCTAGAAGCCACATTACCTCACCCCACACCTCCCCTTCCGAGTTTGGTATTTATTTTGTTGCCTGACCACGGACGGCGAAAATCCATCTAAAACAGCTTGAATTGTAAGTTATGACTTGGTAAGTTGCATATCGGCCGAGGTCACTTCACACAGCTTGCGACTGAAGGGCTAAGACTGTTGTATGGTTACCGATGGTTTATATCCCGACCGATAAGAAACTAACCAAATAGTAACCTCATTGTTTATTAAGCCAAAACGAAATGTATTCAGATCTGTTAACTTTTCCGACTGTGTTATTGTTTCTCATTCTGTTCCCACAGTCTGAAGTTTACTCCTTTCCTACTTTAGCCATCCGAACGCCTCGGCTTCCACACTGGGGAAACCGCGACGTTTAGCTAATTGAACTACTTCTTCCAGGCAATTCAAAGTACCGCCGGTACCATCATAACCGGTACTGGGGCGAGACAGGGCCTCTCCCGTCGAAACCGGTACCGGGACAAGTCAACATTTGGGTGACTTCACAATCAGATGGGAGAAATTCGTATTTAAATCGACCCAGTCCCCAAGATCGCAAAGACAAACATGGCATCTTACCAATTATTCTGCGAAGACATCAAAGTAATGATAAAGCACGAAAATCGTGCTTTATAATTACTTTGATGTCGCCACAGAATAATTTCTTTGAAGTAGCCGATGACGGCGCTTTCATTGTTTTGATGCCACGTTTGGAAAGTTAAAATGGTCGGCCTTATCGAGGTGGTGGTGCAGACAGAACATGCCCCTTTAGAGTGTTTGATATGTTCCTTCACAAATAAGCTGAAAGTATGTCGTGTAAGTGCGCCATACACAATTCGTCCGCTGAGTTCCAATGTGTGCTAGGTGCCTGAAAGCACATAGAACACACTGGAACTCAGGGGACGAATTATTAGTCCGTTTACCCTCGTTCAGTTAGGAATTTCCCCATAAAATAATTTTGTCCCGGTACCGGCGGGACAAAAGGTTTAGCACCGGTGCCGGTTGGAGCATGAGGGAACCGGTGGTACCGGTACCGGTACAGGTACCGGTTGGCACGCCTGACCTCTTATCGCACTTCGGCGGATTTGCGCTTATAACACTGAATCTTAGTTTGCGTTGGATTTTCTGCATAGCTCCCTTCCTTCTCTTCATCCATCAATTCTTACTTATTGCTATCTTTAATTCCTTCATCATACAAAAACTCGGATTCAACTCGTTCATCAAACCTGGTCACAACAATTTTCCTGGTTGAGTTCGACGAAAACGGTGAAACATTTCTAAGTGAATTGGTTGTAACAAGCAACGCATCAATGGGAACAACTCTGGCTTGGCTCATATCGGCCGAGATCGGCGTCATGTCAGCCGAGTTTGAAGTCATATCTGCCGAGTTGGATCACGGGAAAGAAAGTCATATGTAATAAAAAAAGGAGTTAAATCGAGTGAGGACGAATATCAAGCCCGATATGGAATTTACTGATATCGGATATATCATATCAGCGTCCAGTACTATAAAACTTTTACAATTGTATTTTCTAGAATTGTATTTTCTAGTAATAACTTTAAATGGGTTGAAATAAACCATGAGCATTTTCAAAGATCTGGTAATTGTCCAGTTGGAGAATTGTCATACCTTTTAAAATGCTAATGATTCATTTTAGTAAGTTATATTAATAGGTACAAAATGCTATTCTAGAAAATACAATTGCAATAGTTTTATAGGATTGCTTCCAGGTCACTCAATGATAAATTAGCAACTGCAGTTATTAAGTTTAGTTATAAAACTCCTTGTTGTTCATTTCAATTTCCAGAATGGGAAGATCACTCTACACTGCAAAAAATATAGGTTCTCTGTAGAACCAAAACTGGTTCTAATCTTGTCCCTGAGATGGAACCAGTTCTGTTTAAACAGCATTTATTTCAAATCAAATAAATTTATAAAGATTAACATTAAATATTAACAGAAGTAAACATAAATTGAGGGGGTTGCAGCCGTAAGTTTAGAGCTTATACGAGATTGTCTCAAATCATTATTAAGCAAAGGAGATATGAACAGTTGGCATATCGAACCAGTTTTGGTTCTGTACAGAACCAAAACTGGTTCGATATGTTAACTGTTCATATCTCCTTTGTTTCAAAATGTTTGGCGACTGCGTTGTAAAAGCTCCAAGTTTACTACTGAATCTACTTCAGTTCATGTAAAATTCTGTTAAAATTGAATGCTAATCTTGGTAAATTTATTTGATTTGAAATAAAAACTGTTTAAACAGAACTGGTTCCATCTCAGGGACAAGATTAGAACCAGTTTTGGTTCAAAAGAGAATCTATATTTTTTGCAGTGTAGGATTTGATCAAATGCAACTGACTGTGTGTCATATATATAAAAGTAGCATGGGACACCTTAACCCTTTGAATCCTGGTGGTATCTCCCCTGTCATTTCATATGCATCAATTAGAAGAGTCCATATTCATTATTTAGGGGTAGTCTAATCAATATTTTTAACGTGCAGCCTTAGGGCTGCACGTTGAAAATATTGATTGGTCTACCCCATTCTTAACTTAGCAGATATCCTACTTAATGAACGTATGACGTACCACGTCCATGGGCCGGTAAAGCGACCACTGTGTTCAAAGGGTTAAATTCGATTAAGATGTCAGAAAGTTGTGCAGCAAGGATATATTTTCACTTGTTTTCGTACATGATAACGCAGGCAATCTACGAACTGATTCTCATCCTCTCTCCCGCTAAATAAGGAATTGTATTATATACCTATTATTAATACAGAAAATATTTCGGTCATTAAATCGTTCCTGCAGTGTCCAGGCAAAATCGAAAACGAAAAAAGGTGAAAATGGTGTTCTTTTCTTCAACCCAGATCTATGAAATGTTCTCGAAATTCACAAACCAATTTAAGACTTTTCACATCTGCTTAGTTGTACTAGTACATCAATTGAATTCACTTTTTAATGAATATTGTCGCACCTACACTAGATTTGTGTCAGATCCACTGCGATGGTGAACTAGATTGAGGCCACCTTTTCCGGAATAGGGATAAAGAACACGCCGTGACGACAACAACTACAACAAAATGTTTGTCATTTGCTTTCGCCCAAGAAGGAGTCGACAAACAGTGAGCACACTATTTAATTATTACAAGAAGACGGGTAAAAAATAAAGTACAATGAAGTGTGGTCGCACGGTGGCGTTGTGTACTAAGGCGTACTGCACGTCGATGATGAACTTGTCCTCAACTAATGCTCATGTGGAGTTCGTACGTTTGGGTGTCTTAAGTTGCTCGTCGTTGCTAGATTGTTCTCTCCAGGTACTTCATCTTCCTCCACCAGCAAAACTGTCCGACCCGAGATGACCCTGGCCGTCGAAAGTGTCACTAAACCCCAATAAATAATAAAAAGCATCGCATCGATTTGAGATACACTACGACCGCCGTGGACTGGTCACTTTCCCCGGGTGGGCAATATTTCCATGAACGCTATAATATTAGATTCCAAACACTAATTATAGGAATAATCATCAAAAATTTAATTGACCCTTTACCCAACGCAGACGATTTCAAAATTTATTATTTTAAATATCATTTTTTAAATTTTTCTTCAAAAAAAAATTCAACAAAACCATATCATGTGACCCCTCTTTGGAACGAGCTCGACGAGCTCGTTCCAAAGAGGGGTCGCATGATATGGTTTTGTTGAAATTGTTTGAAAAATAATATTTTTTCAGCTGCTGAATTTGCATATTACGCGGGCGGATGCGGGCGATTCGTTGGGTAAAGGGTTAATGAAGGGTTAATGAAGCACTGGATACAACCTGGTTCTTCTTTAATTACAGTTTTGCTGTCTTGTATTACGGGTAAATGCATGCTTGGTCATAACTGCCTTCGAGTGGATTACGACCAGTTCAAGGCGACTGCACTGTATCATTGCGATAAACCACACCAGTAAACTTACTGTACTGATAATCTTTAAATAATATCCCGGTTGCTCGAGAAAGTCTGGTTAACGTTTTTCTTTCACGTTTTTTCTTCTTGTGTTTCTTCTTGTGTTTCATTTCTCCAAGTTTGGTTAAAGAAAATAGTTGTATACTAAATTGTTAATCTACGGTGTTTGAGAGTATCCCAGAATTATTTCATTCCAGTACAGAGAAAGCCCCCATTTTCACTGTCGCCTTTACTTCTCGTGTGAATGTTAAGTTCCATGTGATCTCTGGTGCGATAGTTTTCGTGTTTCATCAAAAACCTGAGATATCCACCGAATATAAAGATAAGTTGTCATTTATTTCCAGCTGGAATAAAACAAGTACAGCTAAAACAGTGGCAGGTGTATGGGAGGAGACAAGGAAATCTATATATTACTATTATATCACTGTTATTAATGGAGTAAGTATATTATTTGACACAACAGTAGCAGATTTAAATTTTATTAGACCAACTTAGATACTTTTGTAAAATATACCAATCTCCTGCTAAAAACAATAACTCTTAACCCTTTACCCAACGAATCGCCCGCATCCGCCCGCGTAATATGCAAAACCAGCAGTTGAAAGAATATTATTTTTCAAACAATTTCAACAAAACCATATCATGTGACCCCTCGTTGGAACGAGCTCGTCGAGCTCGTTCCAACGAGGGGTCCGATGATATGGTTTTGTTGACATTTCTTGAAAAATTAAAAAAAAATGATATTTAAAATAATAAATTTTGATATCGTCTGCGTTGGGTAAAGGGTCAAGTCGATTTTAAGTTTTCGAAACTTTCGAAAAATCTGTAGTTACAAAACCATGCGTCTCGAAGTAAATTGATGCTATAAAACCTTCAGGAAAGTTACTAATTTTTGGACGATTAGCGTTGAAAGGGGAAAAAAGAAGAAGGAACGCAACAACACAGGAAGAGCAATGTTTGATTCGTGTTCAGCATGTAGAGGACCCCGCCGCAAACTCCAGCATTGCCTGACTAACATCACACAGTATAGTATTGCTTTCAAAGTCTGTTTAAAAAAGTCACACTGTCAAGTGTACTAACATCAAATATTACGACTATGGGGTTCTCTACCTTAATTTAATGCAACCTTGTGCACTTTACAATCTGAAGAAGAGATTGTGTCCTCAACAGTCTATTATTTGTACCAAATAGATGGATTTATTGTTTCATCTCCACTGAATATGTAATTCGAAATTCTGGCTCATTGTTGGCATAAATAAATAGCGATAATACATGAGTTTCACAAGCTATTGAACGCGAGACATTAAATTTTTTTCATTGATATATTTGTACGCATTTAATGACAGCTTGTTGCTAAGAAGCAAGTACTGTTTTTGAATCTTCAAAAATAAACCAACGAAGGGTGGAAAGTAATTGTACGGAAGGGAACGGTAATCGCAAGAGCGGACGGAGAATTTCGACCGGATCGCGAATAAATCGATCTTACACGCTAAAAACAATATTGTCCATGCGTGGATTTTAACCATGCCACGGCGGTTGTACTACACGCTAAAAACTAAAGTGTTAAAAACTACACTTGAAGTGCTGTATTTAACACATACTAAGTGCTGAACTAGCACTTTGTTCAAGTGTAGATATCCCAGAACTTGACAGGGGTTACAATAATACCACTTGACAAGTGTAATGGCGCGACACTTCAAAGGAAACAACGCAGATGACGCGGACTCTCGAGCCTGATCCGCGTCATCTGCGTTGTGACCTTTTTAATTATGTACCCACCAAGCGCAAATCAAATTATGGACGATACTGGAAGAACCACCAATGCCAGACACATGGGAAGTGCCATCCATTCAAGTTTCAGATGTCTGACGATTGTAATGTCTAAGTGCTTCAAGCATTACACTTTGAGTGTTCAAATCAAACCCTAAGAGTTAGAATGGGTTTAACACCTTGAAAGTGTCAGTTTTAACACTTTAGTTTTTAGTGTGTATCAAAATCCCTTATCTGACTTTTTGTCGACAACACTGTAGAATCTCGCTTGTCGAATAAGGAATGCGAAATGTTGCATCTGAGATGCTACTTTTGGTTGCTGCTATCGACTAAGTGCCTTCTGATAGAGTACAGTCACCATGGACTGGTCGTAATCCACGCGTGGGCAGTGGTGTCAACGCATGTGTTTACCAGGTAATAAAAATAATCGTCAGCAAACATTTATATGCTTCATTAATTAAAGTTTTGATGATTATTCCTATAATTAGTGTTCGTAATCTAATATTATTACGTCCGTGGAATTTCTTGCCCGCCTGTGGAGAGTGACCAGTTCACTGCGGCTGCACTGTATGTAACAAGATAATCGAGCGAGAGAACAAAAACACTATCAATTTGTGCAATACGAAAAATCATTGTTTTTTTAGGATCAATTTCTGCGTTCAGACTGAAAGTTTCGGAACTTATCTCTCACTTAACACCACACATCGAAGGTATCTATGCGACTATGTCGCGAGACCAGAAGTGTTGTTAGTTTTCAAAGATAACTAAAGGATGCCTATGTTTTTTTGAGTGGATACAATAATTATTTCATGAGTGACTACAGGGTAGAAAAGAGTACGGCCGCCGTGGACTGGTCACTTTCCACGGGTGGGCAATATTTTCTATGGACGCAATATTTTGCAAATGTTGCTTATGATGATTTTTATTACCTGATAAACGAACTCGTGGACATCGAATCCCACGCGTGGATTACTACCAGTTTACGGCAACTGTACTGTAAAAGTTTGAAACGAACGATCTGCTAGTCAGAACGAAATAATTGTGATAACCACAAAAACAGGGTATTCTTTTCATTACACGCCTGTTCTATGACATCGCCATCTACAGCAACGCTAAACCGTGAGGAAAATAAAAATCTGTTCCGCACATATGTGCGGAACGGAAATTGTTGACGGACTATTTTTAAATAGAAGCGAAATTTTACTGAAATTTTCTTCAAATCGTGCAACGCAATTACAATTTGAATCGCTAGCGATAGCTGAAAATCGACCCCTGAGTTCCAATGTGTTCTATGTGCCAGTAGGCACATAGAACACATTGCAACTCAGGGGACGAAATATTAACACGGGTTCCCCTTGCAAATTTGGTTGGTGATAAAATGTGTTGTCTGTGTTAATAGTTGTCAAATGAATTGCCGAGTGTCCTTCTAATAATTGTTTTATAGACGTCAAGGCATGTAATAAACACAGAACGACACACGCATATGAATGGGTTAATCAATATGGCACACGTGTCATTGCGGAAGGATAAAACTCGAGGCCTGTGGCCTCTCATTCTATCCTTCCACGCTGGCACTCGTGCCATATCGATTAACCCATTCACGCGCGTGTGTCATTCTGTGTTTTTTATTATTTGCGCTGCCTATTCTAAAAACCCTTCACGTTTTAACCGAAAATGCATGTAAATTTATTTCTTCGACGTCGACAAACACATCAATTTAAAAACCATCAATGGACTGCCAATGTACCACTTTCAGTGACGGTCACGATTAGCCATTGTGCATAAGTATGTGACCTTAAACACCAATAAATAAATAAATAAATAAATAACCACTTTCAGCGACGAGATGGATCGTTCATGAAACAAAATATAACACTACAGTGAGTGTGGAGGGCAGCATGGTTATTAACGAAACCAAGAGGAATGAAAACCTACCCAAAGGTTTATTACCAGCCCGAAACAAGATCACCCCAGTTCTGCTCCATTTACCCCCGGTTTATGTTTCTGTGTTTTCTCTGGAAGAGAGGTTCTCCAGTTACATTTTAGGATCTTCACCTGGACATGTTGAAGTATGACAGAACCTTGACACTGACACAGGTTTCAGATTTTCACATTAATCGCCCATCTGACCAAAGACACGTCCACGTGTCTTATAGGCCAGAAAGTACCTGAGGTTCAATTTACTTATCACTAAGTCTTGTCAAACTCTGTTACAAAATCGTTCAGATATGTTTCTGGACGCCTATTTTTTGTGGTCGTGACAAGCGAATTGGTTCCTCCTCGTTAACAGTTTCTGCACTTTTTTTCTTCTGTTCCCTCTTAAAGGTGGACTGAACTAATTTCCACTTCTTTTATGGTCCACTGGAATAGTCACTTACATCCTCATCTGTCGTGTCTGAATCATATTTTTAATTGTATTTTCCGTTTTCAATGACTCTTCTGATTCCCTCGTAACATTGCTCTTCGGTTTAGGGTGCTTAGGATTTCCGCCAGGAGCCTCTATCTGCTTCTCCAAGACATAGCCATCGTTTTTTAAATTCTTTCTTGGAAATTTCTTCAATATATCCATATGTACAATTTTCGGTTTCCCCATATTTTCCTTCATTTTATAATCATTTTTATAATCAACTACAGAAATTGTTTCTATAACAATGTAAGGCTCTAACTCCCAGGGGGAATACAATTTCAGTGTTCTCCCTCTATTCACAACAGGTGTATTTAACATCACTTTATCACAATTTCAAAACTCTCACCCTTCATATTTTTGTCATAATAATCTTTTTCGTCATTTTTTGGCCAGTCCAAGAGTTAATCTAACTTTATCAAAAACTGATTGAAGTCTTTCCTTGGGGAAAGAAGCATACTTTGTTTTTTTTCAATTGATACACCTGGACCTTCACCAATTCCAAATGCATCATCAACTGGTAATCGAAGTTCATGACCAAACATCAGGAATGCAGGACTGAACCCAGAAGATTCATTTATACTACACCTGTATGCCATCATGATCAAGGCAATTCCTCATCCCAATTATTTCGGTTCGAATCTCACCTGCGGCAACCGCGTTGTGTCCTTGGGCAAGGCACTTCACCCCCTTGCCCACGTGGGGGCACGGTGACGTTGTGTACTAAGGCGTACTGCACGTCGATGGTGCACCTGTCTTCAACCAATGCTAACCCTGCTTGTGTGGAGTTGGTATGTTGGGGAGCTGACAGTTGCCCGCCGTTGCTCGGTGGTTTTCTCCGGGTACTCCGGCTTCCTCCACCCATAAAACTGTCACGGTCATGTTTAGCCATTGTGCAGAAATATGTGACCTTAACCCTTTACCCAACGTAACGGCCATAACCGGCCAGCGCTATTCTCAAAAATCGTCAGTTAATTTTCATTATTTTTTCATTTTTGGTCTCAAAAACATAGGTTATGACCCCTCATTGGAACGAGCTCGTCGAGCTCGTTCCAATGAGGGGTCATAACCTATGTTTTTGAGACAAAAAATGAAAAAAATTAGTTGTTTAAGAATTTTTTTTGCAAGTGTCGTCTGCTTTTCATGTTAGGTAAAGGGTTAATCACCAATAAATAAATAAATAAATCCCAATTATTCTGATCTGCATCAACATATTTGCTCAACATGTTTAATAAGGTGCGATTAATGCGTTCAACTTGGCCATCACATTGAGGGTGATATGCTGTTCTTTGCTTCTTAGATCCATACAGCCTGCCAATTTCCTTAAATACTTTAGATTCAAACTCCGTCAGTGAGGATTGAATAAAGAGCACCACATGGACAAATAAATTCTTCAACCAATTTTGTGGCAACTGTTTTTGCATTATGATTTTTAAGAGAAATAATCTTATATCACCAGTATATACTCATGCCCTTGTCTAGTCGTCGGTAGTGGGCCTAATATGTCTTAAGGTTATTTTCTCTAGAGGACTCCTCGTCTTCACTGACACCAGTGATGCGCTTTTTCTGTGTAGAGGCATATTTCTTGAAGCACACTGAATACATTCCTTGCAAAAGATTTCAACGTCTTCAGCCCATCCATGCAAATAATATCTGTCTCTGATTTTTTAAAAAATGTATTTGCTCCAAGATGACCCACTCTCTTACCCATGTGTAACTCAGTTAATATTTGTTGTTGGCAGGCTGGTGGGACTATCAACTGACATATTTCACCACTATTACTGTGGAACTTCCGGTAAATTATTCCATCCTTTACTACTAAGTTCTCCCACTGACCAATTAATCTCTTCATCGCGGCAGATGCCGATTCTTTAGCAAGCTGACGATTGGAGATTAGTTTCGCGTCTTTTAGAGACTCAACATCTCTGTCGTCTTTTTACCATTTCTGCCAGTCTATAGTGGCTCCAAAACCATTACAAAACATTTCCTCGTCAAGTATTTCTGATGAAACATCGGAATTTTCGCTGTCAACTATCGGTTTCCGGGACATCGCATCTGCATTATTAAGGGACGATCAATTGCTGTGGATTATGTGCATATCATACTCTGCTAAATATGGTTGCAATCGAGCTATTTGTTCTGGGGGTTCTTTAAAGTTCCAGAACCAGGAAAGTGCTTTATGAGCTATTCAGGCTTTGAATTTTTGTCCAAGTAGGTAGTGTCTAAACTGCTTTATAAAGAAGACCAGAGCAAGCAACTCTTTCTCAGTAGCACAATAATTCTCTTCACCTTTCATCAGAGATCTACATGCATAAGATTGAACTTTAAGCACACCATGTTGTTCTTGGGATAAAACTGCACCAATTGACATATTTGAAGCATCTATTTCAAGGACAAAAGTTCCTTCTCTTAAAGAAAAGGCTAGCACTGTAGCTCTAATTAGTGCCAGATTATGTCTTTCAAGTGATTTTTAACATTCTGGTGACCAACTGAATGTTAACTGTTTTTTTTTAGCTCATTCAAAAGATAATACAGTAAATGCTGTCTGCCATCAATTTAGGGACGTGAATTATAAGTACAAAATATTAACACTCTCTTGTCGAGCTTTCGGCACCTTGAGCTTTTTTCAAGAATAAAGCAGAACTTATAATTACATCTTGTACATCCACAGACAACTTGTATATCAGGAAAGTTCAGTTAACGTTAAAATGACTGACGTTAGTGTGCAACGTTATTACGCCAAAAGGCTTTAAACCTTAGAGAGCTATCGAAATTCGTCACGGCAATCGGCCCCGTCGTAGCAAAAGCCCTTGGCATCCTTCCATGTCAATGCCGATCGCCGCGGCGAATTCCGAGAGTTGAATTATTTATTGTATTGAATGTTTGCACCATGAGGATGGGATGTGTCGATTCTTTTGAGCCACTTATTCTCCTTTACTAGTCGAAGCTGGAGCGACTTGTCACTCACTTGTTCAACCACTGATACAGAGAGATCTTCCACCCACTGATACAGAGAGGTCGTCCTTTTTCCTGAAATGCTGATGGGCCTCCGTTTATTCCCATTACCATGACATTAAATTCATACAAACCGAATGGTGTAGAAAATGTCGTCCTCTCTTTGTCATGCTCATCAACTTCCACCTGTCAATAACCACTGGATAAATCTAAAGTGGTGAATAATGAGGCGCCTGACAATGTGTCCAGGGTCTCGTCAATGTGTGCTATTGGATACGCATTTTTCTTTGTAATCTCATTAATTCGGCGAAAATCTTCACAGAACCTGGTTGAATTATCTTTCTTCCTTACCAGGATAATTGGTGAGGACCATGGACTCTGGGATGGCCTAATTACATCCTGTTGCAGCATGTCTTTTATTAACTTTTCCACCTCTTGATTGCGATGCCAAGGAATTCGTCTAGGTCTTTGTTTTATTGCTACTTCGTCTCCTGTGTTAATACAGTGTTTAGCTACTTTAGTTCTGCCCAGGTCTTTTGATGATTTTGGAAAGATATCTTGATAGTTCTAACAGCTTAGACTTTTGTTTTAACTCAAGGCAAGAGTTCTCAGAAAGCTGGATACTAGGTTGCTCATGGAAATTAGACTCAACATCTGACTCTTTAGGAGCTGCTATCTGCTGCTCCCAGGAGACTTCATTTCCACTACCATTACCATTATCTTCTTCATGATTGAGAAGACTTCTACCTTCCGATTTCTTGCTCGCATTAACCAGAGCTCCAGGAGTTGCAACCTGCTGCTCCAGGGAGAATGCATGTCTAACACTTTTATTTATAACCTTTTGCTGACTGAATTCTTCCCTTCCGCACTAATCTGTCCTTCTCCAGGAGCTGCAACCTGCTGATCCAGGGAGCAATTATTGATATGTTTTATTGCATCCGTTGGGGTCAAATGACACGTTGTAGTATTCTGATACAGTTTAAGTTCATTGGACAAGATATTAATAACTCGTAATATTCAGTGTGGTGCTACATCAACAAGCACACGGGCAGAAAGCATCCCTTTGCTATTAATTTTTGGAAGGGGTTCAAACAAATAAGACTGATTTTCCTCTATCTCTATTTGTTGTTTCCTCACATTTTCATAAACTAGCATTTCTCAGCCTGGTAGTATACTCACCGTTTCTTTCATAACAACCCTGCACACAGATGCAGTATCTGTTTTAGTATGCAAAGCGTTTTTATTCCCCTGTCCTTGCAGCGATATTGTCAACAAATTTAGATCAATTGTAGCTTTATTATTACACAACTCATCTCTGGTAGTACGATACATTTCTATTGATTCACCATTTGCAGAGACAATATTATTTGTGAATGGTGCCACTGTACACTGAAAATAACCTTTCTTTTGATTTTGTATCTGTGTAAATAAATCATCCAGTGTCTACTAACATATCCACTTGAGTTCCTGATATGAGATTAGCACAAAATAACGACATTGTTGATACATTTGTTGATACTGGTTGATACTGTTATTACATGCCCCACTTTCATTGGGTCGTCAGAGCCCTCCACCGCTGAAGTTTGATCCACAACTCCGAATACAATAGTTTCAAGAATTCCGTTTAGAATTGCATTCTTCCCTCACATGTCACTCTTGACCACAGTTATAGCAGACTTTATTCCAGATACAATTACGTTGCAGATGTCCTTCTTTACCCGAGTTATAAAAAACACTTCTCAGACTGATTTCTTATTCTCCCCCTCCCAACAATAGTTTCCTGAAATGGCAACTCTAGCTTCTTTTTCTTCCTTTAATAAGGTGAAGACGTCACTCATCATCGATGACAAATCGGGTTCATTTGCTACCGATACATGTGCAACTTGTGTTTGTGTTTGTTTTATTTATACCTGCCCGACGATTTCTCACTTCCTGTTCAATATTTTGCCACTCATCTGCTATTCGAACAGCATCACCAAGTGTTGAACGTAAATCGTGACGTAGTTTAAGAGCCATTTCCACATTATCAAGTGCTCGAATAAATTGATATCTACATAACTCATATCGGAACGAAGCCCCTACATCTGGATAAGCTTTACGAGACTGGGTGCGTAAATCATGACTTAAACCTAACAGTGACTCTTTTGTTTGTGTGAGGAACTTTGATTTGTATAGTGGAGGCTCCCTGGTACTCTTGAAACGCTCTTCTAAAAGTTTGCAAAGTTCTGCCCAATCTGACTTACAGTACGTGGAGAGTGGATTGTAAGTAAATCACCCGGGCAGTGGAGTTATCACCCAACGTACCACCTTCAAATTATGTACATGTGGACAAAGAAACACAACCAATGTTTCAGCCAATGGACCTCCGGGTATAACCCAGAGGTCCATTGGCTGGAACTTTGCTTGTGATCGCTATGCTTTGCAACAAATTTGCAATTATTGCTTGGGTGGAATCTCCACTCTGAGGGTGATTTAGTGATAATGCACTCTCCACGTACTGTAATATCTTCACTCAAGTTACGATATGATTTATATGCAGTACCCTTCAGTCTTACTCCAAGAAATTTACATTTCATAGACTTACCCGACCCATTTATTTCTACACATGCCTCAAAATTTGTTATCCCATCTTCCCAGTATTCCTCACCCTCTGCCTTAAAAATGTCAGGCATTACCACTGGCTTCTTAGAGGGTTCAACTCTCACCATCTGCCATTATGGTCTATGTAGAATATATCACAGTTATTCACAAACAATTAGGAAGACAAAACTTGTGTTACAAAAAGAAAAAATGTCATCTTTATTTTCTTTTACTTTTTTTCTCTCTCTTTAAGTCCCAATTGCCAAATAAGACCCGTTCACACAGTCTTCGTCTTGCTAGAGTTGAACTCTCGAACCCATTTGATTTCCTGCAAAACAGCTTTACAAAGTTCATTGTGTCATAGCTTTCTAAGAATGTGTAGCATGTAGTCCATCATGTAATTCATTAAAATTATTGATGACAATTGTTCGGCTGCCAGTACGCCTACGCCTTATGGATCGTTGTGTAATAATGTGATGGAGTGACACAGTTTTCCACGCTCTCAACAAACCTGCTTAATTTCTTGAATTTTCCAACTTAATTAAAGTTCACCGTCTAGTAAGTTTTGATATATTTCCACTTGGTTATCTAATAATTTTGAATCAGCTCCCAACTTACTATCTCTGTATGTTTTAACCGAAAGTGTTGGAATTATTACTATGCCAACCACAACAGAGAAACAACATTGTTTTATTGTGGCCTTAAAATCCTTCAATCTGTTCCACACATCATGATATGTGACTCTAGAATTTAATATCAAATCTTTATCTTTATGATGAATTTTGTGAAGTAGTTACATCCGCAAGCAATTTTCACAATAATATTTTCTTCCTTTCTCTTAAGTCTTTTTATGGTAGCCAATATCCCACTTACAACATCCTCTATGCTGAATAATGGAAACAAAATTCAATTCACGATAATCAACATTCTGAAAATTGTGTACTCGGGACTCTACGACAAGAATGAATGTTGGTGGTTTATTAGACATTTATTTTTGTAATATATATATACGTCCCCAAATCTTGCACATCAACTCTAAGTGTACATGTGGAATTTCACAAATCCAAATTGTTACCTTCCAAAATCCATTTCCATCTGAGTGAATTGTTACGTGAAAGCCACCTCAATCCAACCTGTGCCATCAATGTAATAATTCCCCAACAAGGGCAGTTTAATTTCGTAATTTACATTTTTATTACAAATGGACTATCAATGTATATACAAGATGAAAACTCTGTCAACTTTCAGCATGCTCAAGATCACCCAAGTTCTGCTTCATTTACTCCCAGTTTATGTTTGTGTGTTTACTCTGAAAGAGAGGTTCTCCAGTTATATTTTAGGATCTTCACTTGGACATGTTAAAATACGACAGAACCTGGACACTGACAAAAGTTTCCGATTTTTACACAAGGTCTTGGACGAATTAATATCGCCTTCCACTCCACGGCGGGTGTACGCTTTCCACTTCGCCTGGGTCAGCGCCATCCCAACTATTGTCGATAAGTTCAATACATTAATCGCCAACATTGGGAAATCAGTAGGTGAACAAGTGCCTGATACGAACATCTATTTTTCACATTTTATGAAGCAAAGTAACGGTAGCACATTATGTTTAACCCCAATGGACCCCCCAGGAAGTTATTCTTGGTATTTCTGAGTTGTCTTCAAAACCAACGAAGGATCAAGGCGAATTGCCCAGGAAATTCCTAATTCCACGTATGAAGTTGCCTGCGCCTTAAAACACAAACACATCATTACTACTTCATTTTTATTTGGTCATGTTCCATTCAAAATAAAGTCATACCCATCTTCAAGTCTGTGATCCTCAAATGTTTAACAACTATTGCCACATCACGTTCTCAGAAGTACTGGAGAAATTAATGTACAAAGGCCTGGGGAGTTTTTAGATAAGAGTAACATCTTTTGCACATACCAGTTTAGCTTTGAAACAAACCATTCGACTGTTCACCTCCATATTGCACTTACTGAATAACATGGTAAATGAAAATGATAAACCGAAAAAGAACTGCATGTTATCAGAACTATATTATCAGATCTCCCTAAAGCATCCGACAGCGCTAGCCACTCAATCTTACTAAGGTATTAGAGGTATAGCCCATCAGTGGTTTTAAATTATATAACCGACTGAAGCCCATTTATCTCGTTCTCGAAATCTTTTTGGTAACCCTAACCATAAATACCGGCGTAACTCAAGGGTCACTTCTTGATCCCATTCTATTTATTTTTATTGTACATTACTGGTATCAGCGACTCTACTGTGCTCTATTTACTTTCCTTTACCAGTGTTACAACGGTATAGAGACCAGGAAACAACTTGATACCCTTACAGATTTGGTATTAGCCAAAATAAACCACCGGTGTTCTGCAAACAAACGAGCTCTCAGCAACACTAAAATTAGATATATTCTACTTCACCCACAAATTGATCCATGTAGTGTAAACGACGATAAAACATAGAGGCCTTTAGTAACGAATGAGATCAAGCCGTTCTGAAATCCTTGGTGTGGATATAGACTAAAATATGAAATTAAAACATCATTTTTCTGTGGTAGGCCTATGCTCAAGAATGACAAGTCCAATTTTCGCCCTAAGTAGAGCAAAGAAATTTCTCCCCACAAAGGCAATGACAACTGTGTACATTTCATTGGCCCAGTATCATCCCGTATATGGTATTATGGTTTGGGGGCATTCGACTTACACCAACAGAATTCTCAAGCTGCAAAAAGAACCGCCCGAATCATAACTTGGGAATTTGACGATCTCTACAACCTTCAAGTCTCCCTCTTTGTGCATTACTGGATGAACAAAACACTTCCCATGCCATTCGATTGCGCCTTTCAGGCCTACTGACACCATTCGGGTATTCACATCCTTTGTCATTCAGTGGCACCTTTCAGGTCTACAGGCACCATTCAGATATTCATCTCCCATGGCATCCGATGTCACCTTTCAGGTCTGCAGACACCCTTCGGGGATGAATACAAGGCAGAACGGTATATTAGAAACACAAAAACCAAGAACCACATTTTCTGCTGAATTGCCCTTCCACTCCTTCCCAAGAATGTTGAATAATATAGTCCCACTAACTCAGCAATATACAGTACGTGGAGAGTGTATTATCACTAAATTACCCGCAGAGTGGAGATTCCACCCAAGCAATAATTGCAAATTTGTTGCAAAGCATAACAAGCACAAGCAAAGTTTCAGCCTATGGACCTCCGGGTTAAACCCGGAGGTCCATTAGCTGAAACATTGCTTGTGTTTTTAGTCGATATATACAAAATTTGAAAGTTATAGTTTGGGTGATAACTCCACTCCGCGGGTGATTTAGTTACAATCCACTCTCCACGTACTGTAGTAGACCCAAGTTTTAAAAAAATCACTAACGTACAAAGCTTTAAACACGTATTCCTGTCCAAACTCCAAGTGCGTCAACCCAGTTTGTCCCAATTGTATCAGCCGACAAAACCCTCTGGTATCTCATCGTTATTCTCCCAATATTTGATCTTTTGATCCCTTCTAACCACATCAATTATAAATGAACAATCAGATATTCCTGTCTTTGAAATGAACTTTCCTTACACATATGCCAATCAGACTTGATATATATTTTATGGGAATGGCATGGAGACAGCCTTTCATGTTATACCATATCCAAGCTGTATACTAGTTTTATTTTGTTCTTGTAATTTGTAACGTTTTATCGTTTTTAATGCTAATTTTACTTCCCCTATTATCGCAATCAACAACAAATGTGCATTATTTTAGCAATATTGGCATTATTAGATCAACAGCTTTGCATTATGTTTAATAAGGCACAGTCATGTTTTCAACAAAATACAAAGCACATTTATCGACAGCGACAATCCGAATTAAATTGCATGAATGCATTCGCTATAAATAGAACACGTATTTCCAAAAACTAATAATTAAAATAATATTGTAGTTTGCACTGTGTCGGAATTTTCCGTGTGTGATCAGTTTACCTAACGGAAGTTGTGTTATATTTTAAATGTTAACTTATTTTTTTCGGAAATTGTGGGGTTTTTTTTAATGGTTAACGTATTTTTTCATATCACGGTTTATTGTCTCTTCGGGTAGATTGTCCATGTATTCGTTCGGACATCTTTCAACATTTGTTTTTCTCAGCCCTCAATTAAAATATTGCGATCAGTGATAATCAAACATCAGAACTAGCGTACCAGCACATGCAACTATAATATCGTCCCTTGAAATCATAAACTCTCCAGCTTCAATATTAATGCACTGAAGATGGCATCTTTATACACTCAAGAGACGAGATTTTATTAATCTGTGTGTTCTTTAGGACTGTCACGATTAATCGATTAGTCGATTGTTGATCGGTCACAGCGATATCGATTAGTATTTTTCGTTGTCGAATAATCGGTAAATTATATCCCGCTTTAGACGTTTAATAATTAAAAGAAATTTTTATAAAAAAAACTATTGTTTCTAAAGGTAAAGAGTTAAGAACATCGATGTTAAACCCCAAGAAGTCGTTGGAAGCATTTGTCTGTCAGGTACATTCATCAAAGCTTTGATGTTCTGAACTTTTGAACCGTCAGTGTAATAATCAAGACCGGTCGGCAGTTGCGAAGTTCGCAACTGCCGACCGGTCTTGATTATTACACTGGCGGTTCAAAAGTTCAGAACATCAAAGCTTTGAATGTTCCTAAAAGAGGATCGTCTTCGTTGTTTACCGGAGGTAGGTCAACTGACTTGAACTTTATTTTTTATCGACGTCAGAGAGAGGGAGAGGGGGTCATCTGGGTACGATTAATCTATTATTTGCGACGATTAATTGATTCCTAAATTAAAAAAATCGTGACAGCCCAAGTGTTCTTGTGTAGATTTCAATTCAATGTAGTATATAGAGGATCCCAAACTCGTGATGTTTGGATATAAGACTTTTTGAAACTCGTTTGATGAACTTGATTCACAACGAGCCTTTCCAAACAACACGAGTTAAAGATTCTGTATATCACATGAATTTTCGAATGTTTTTTACACTTTTTATTTAATTCATTGTCGCTAAATTCTCCCAAAACAACCGACAATCAGTTCGTTGTCTCAGGCGCTTCACTCCACGACGTCATGAATGCGCTTTACTTGTACCCGTTGTCGTAATTGACGTCATGTGAACTACGCACAAGAATACACGCGCCGATTAGACACCAGTTGATAATCAGGAAATAAGACATGGGTCGCTACGTCGAAATTAACGACGTTTCATGTGATATATACATTTGGTCTGCGACAAGCAAAAATGACCATTTTGACCCCATGCTTTCAACTAAGGTATTGTGATGTTTTTGTAGATAGATGTCAGATACAGAAATATGCAAAGCTTTCCTATGGCAATAAAACCAACAGAGATACTTATCACAACAGTAAGTTTTACATATTATTCCTCTCCCCAACGGTCAATTACAATTTGACTTACCCTTTTGAACCCGAAAGGCCGCTTTTTCGGTCCACGATTATGATGCGACCTGAATTCATAAAGTAGGGGGTTTCTCAGTGAATTTGTGTGGTAGACCAATCAACATTTTTAACATGCAGCCCTAAGGCTGCACGCTGAAAATATTGATCGGTCTTCCCCCAAGTAATGATTAAAGACTCTACCAGTTGATGGCTCTGAACTGGCGTGGAATACACCATCAGGGTCACGAGGGTTAAAAGCCTCAATCTGTACTTTGTATACTGAAATTCGAGGATCTCTAACAGGACACGCTTTCACGTGATGATTTTTTAACCGAGTTCACTTAAGTCGATCCGATCCGTAGATTTCATTCTTTATGTTATAAAAGGACTTTATATGGAGGCATGACGGGATATTCTATTACTGATAATGCTGTATCAAATATTCTTAATATTGTTCATTATCCGTGTATTATTATAATGCCATCTGCCCCAGTGCGGGTGATTTATTGCAGTAAAGTTCTATTCTGTTCTATACTAAGTCAAAAAAGAAAGTGTAATCGAAACAAATGTGAAAAAATAGCATAAAGGATGAAATATAATAGTTCTAATGTTGCATGTTTGTGGACAAGAAGTCGTGCAAAGAGTATAATGACATGTTGTTGCTGTCCACCCAACCGTATACAATTTTGTTACGGATTTCAAAATAGCATGTGCTACCCGAGAATGTCAAATTGAATGGGTAACCGACGATTTTCTTTGTGTTATGTTGTGCTAGAGTGACTGAGTTATTGAGAAAACACACTAGTTTTTGTCTTCTGACATGTTAAAAAATGCCAAGGTTAACCAAAAATCAGAGGTTGTGTGCCATTGGTATGGATGAGGCTAGGATACATCTAGGCGATTTCTCTACTGAGTTTGGAGTCACTGTTGCCACTACTTTCCGTCTCATTGGAAGGTATAGAACCACTGGATCTAATGCCGACCGACCGCGTTCAGGTCAACCAAGAGTTGTGACTCCGGCACAAGACCGACACATCAGAACTTCTCACTTGCGAGATCGCTTCCTTCCGGCGATGAGGACAGCTGTAATTACTCCTGGTAGAGCTAACAATAGAATCAGTGCACAAACTGTCCGCAATAGACTCGCTGAACACGGCATCCGAAGTAGGCGTCCATACCACGGACCAATCCTTACCCAACGTCATCGTACCGTCAGAATGGAATGGGTTCGTCAGCGTGTTCGCTGAACTCAGCAGCGTTGGAGCACAGTTCTTTTTAGTGATGAATCGCGATTTTGTCTACAGCTCGCTGGTGAGAGGACAAGAGTGTATCGCTGACGAGGAGAACGGTTTTCTGGTGCTTGCGTGCGGGGATGCGACCGTTTCGGCTAATGGTTTGGGCAGGAATTTCCTTGCACCATAGAACGCAGTTGTTCTTCATCGATGGTAATCTGAATGGACAGCGATATAGGGACGAAATTCTTAACGCTGTTGTTGTCCCGTTGTTCAACGCTAACGTCGGATTGTAGTTATTCCAGCAAGACAATTCCCGGTGTCACGTGGCGCGTATCTGTCGTGATTTTCTTGAGGAGCAGAGCATCGAACTTCTTCCCTGGCCCCCACTTTCGCCAGATTTGTAGCCAATCGAGCATATTTGGGATCAATTGGACCGTCGGGTACGACATCATGATCTTCAGACGTTAGGCGATTTGCGTAATGTTCTAAGAAATGAATGGAACGTAATACCACAGGGTGACATCCAGAGACATATCAGGTCCATGCGCCGTCGATGTCTTGCCATCCAAGAGGTAAACGGTGGACATGCACGCTATTGACTTCATGTGTGAACTTTCCATTTCACCCCATGCCTGAATTGCTACGTCCTAACGTGACGCTGGCCACAGTAAGAACATGAAATTATGCAAATTCATACAGCTAGAATGTGTTTGGGATTAAAGTCGATAATAACAAAAAAAAATTGCTTCTCAAAGTTTATTATACTTTCTTTTTTGACTCAGTATCTATTCTATTCTTCCAAATGGTGACAAATTTGAGGTTTGTTTTATCACATAATATGTAATTTAACCCTTTACTGAACATAACGGAAATGATATCAGCGCTATTCACAAACATCGTCATTCACATAACAAATGTTATTATATGTTATTATGTTTAACAATTTTTGCCTCGAAAACATAGATTATGCCCCCCCCCCCCCCCCCGCCCCAATCCGAGCTCTATTCACAGAAATGCCGAAAGCTGTGTTTTCAAGTCAAACACAATTGATTATTTAGATATTAAAGAAATATATTGCAAATACAGTACGGCCGCTGTGGATTGGACCAGGCTATGGGCAAAAGCAATCGTATCACATAACCATCGTTAAATACACCATTACGGAAATACCGTCCGCAACACATCAACAAACACGTGACGTAGGAAGTCAACGTAAGGTCGTAACATTGTGAGATGTTGTCAGAAGTAGAATTAAATTAATCTTCTCCGTTTATCAACTCTTTTATTTCATTAGTTCGTTACGTAACACGACTAGCAGACGATACAGTACACTTACCGTGGACTGGTCGTAATCCACATACCTTTATCAAGTAATCAAAACCATCATCAGTATATTTTAATTAATGAAGCGCCGGTGTAAAAGGAATGGAAGTCCGTAGGAACGTTAGTCCCTCTGGACTATTATTCCGCGGAATTACAGTCCTAGGTCTAACATTTCTAGGAATAGTAGTCCGCCGGACTACTATTCCTAGAAATGTTAGACCTAGGACTATAATTCCGCGGAATAATAGTCCAGAGGGACTAATTTTCCTACGGACTTCCATTCCTGTCACACCGGGTTGTACCCGGTGTTTTATTAATTAAATTTTGGATGATTATTCCAACATTTAGCATTTGAAATATAATATTATTGCATCCATCGAAATATTGCCCACCCGTGAAAAATGACCAGTCCACGGCGGTAGTACTGTACACACAATCTCGCACCTATATCTTCTTGTGTGATGCCGGAAGCTCATTGGTCAGAGCATAGAACTTAAGCTCGAAGGGCAAAGAATTTTAGGGTAAGTAATTCGAAACAAGAAAACAATGTACAGATTTTGCCAAAGAGTCTGTAGATGTGCACGGAGGTTTTCGACTTTCCATGTCCCATTTGGATGTGTCATGTGATCCACGTTAGTGTGTTGGTAGTACGTTTTTGGCGATAGGCTTCTAGTGTAATCTGAAACGCAAAAGTATACACAATGTTTGCTATTGTGCCCGTAGATATACACGGAGATGTCTCTGTGTTGCACTAAGGTTTGTAGTGCGCACAAAGATCTCACATTTTTCTTTTACCAATTTAGTGTTTCGTTAGAACGTTTCTGGGGAACGCTTCTAAGGTATGTTATTCGAAACGGGCCGGAGATGTGCACAAAAGTCTCATATTTTCCATGTACCACTTCGCTCTGCCACCAGGGCACACTTATTGTGTTCTTAGACCGTTTCCAGCGAAAGACTTATTTAATTCGAAACGTTTCTGATTGTTCAAGTGCCACCTGGCTGCAGCGGTCCCACAATGTTATTAATCTGATGCTTTCACTCAATATCAGAAATGCCAAAACGCCGGATGCACCATAGCGTCCATTACGCACATATGATACAATCAAGTTTAGTCTGTCAGGAAGTAAACGTGGCGTTAATGTAGTTAACAGCATTCGACTCTCTACGTACAAGTACTGTAATATGGTAATGTCATTAGGAGCGTAAATATAATATTACAGAAAACTTATAATAGATCAATGACTTGAATGCAGTACTGTGATCGCAGCTAGTTGGGGATCAGGTCGTGACACACTTTGGAGTTGGGATTCCACCACAGTACATCCCAAATGTAGAAAATAGAAAACACCACTATACGGCATATTACTCAAGTACTAGTGGGTAGATTACAACCTGCCAGATCTGTCCACTGTATGGCAAATTATCAAGATAATTGATCAGTGCTAATGAGTTTTTTGAGCTGTACAGTTAATTACAAAAACAAAATGATTAGTCTAAATGCGCATTCATACGAATTTATGCCTATTGTACACAAATTATTCGTGGATTAATCACTAAAACTGTTATTTCTTTCAGAAATTATGAAGTCATATAGATCCTCACACTGTGGTCAACCAAGACCTTCATTCGACAACATTGTGACGTATATTACACATGGGGTGGGGGAGGGGGTGCTTTGCATGTGTGTGGGGTGGAAGCACGGAAATTCGAAAACAGTTTTTCACATGATATCAATCGGAGTTGCCGCAAACTTTCTTGTGTGCCTTCAGACTCGAACGCTATTGATATCCTCTGTCGCAGCTTTCAAACGCGATATGGGGTGAACCATATTTCCTTTTTTCATGGTCCGCAAGGCGATGCTGGGGTCGAATGTCTGGTCACAGGTTTTGCAAATGAATTTGCTACTGTTGCTGTCACCATGGCAGGTCGCCACGTGCCTTTGGACGGATCTAGCTGAGCCAGAAGTCGCCTTGCACTGGAAACACCTGTCGAGTTTCAGTTCTTCATGCGATTTAAACGATTTCCTACAGTTATCACAGCGGCGCTTTAGATTGGACTTGATCTTCGATGTCTAACCACAAATTATATAAGTGGTGACGAAATCAATTTCCACCGTTTGATATGGATCAGCATCGACAGATCCATCTAAATTGTTCATCGCGTACTTCCCTGTGTAGAGGAAGAAGTCGCAATGAAAAGTTGGTCGCTGCAGCGACAAGTTTTCCGTATTGCACGATGTGAAGAGGAGGGCTGTAGTACAATAGCCTCTTGCCATTTCTTCTACATGCGTGTCGCGATGTTTTGAATCGTGACTTTACAGTTATATATTATATCTCGCGTGACCTTCTAGGCTCCTGATTGGACGAATGCTGCACTCCTATTTCATGTAGTTTGCATCCACGGAACAGACCAGGCACTATACTCAGGCACTACACGTTTTCTATTTTTGGCACACTACTATATCAGTTTTCTTTTCATACAGGGCGAATAACACTAATCAGGCTAAGTTTAAATATCGATTCACAGAGGCACAACATCCACAAAACGACCCGGAAAGAAATCATTGTGGAAAATGTATCGCTTTTCCGTTGTTGAAGTCACATTTTCCGAGGCGTTCATTTTATTCCTTGAGAAGATGATGCATATCTCGTTTCGAAGAGAATGATCCATACCTGCGTACAACATTCATGAGAACGCGTCCGGATATGAAAAATCGTTTGTTTCGCTGCTCATATTATTTCGCTATTTAATTGTATGTTTTGGGCAGTAAACGAATAAATAGTGGAATTCATTGGAACTTTCGGAGTTTTGTATCCCGTACTGACCCATACGGTAATGTATATATGTGACAAATGTGTGGAAATTATCAAACTGCGTTGTCAAATTTCGAAAATTATAGCTTTCAATGCCTTTCATTCGCGAGTTGCGCGATTCTTGAATACACAGTTCCATTTGGGGGAAATGTTTTGTTTACCCTTACGGACCGATTCAAAATTTGTCTTCTGCTCATATCAATAAGCCGTGTTTTGGAAGAAGAACATGTTTTTTGAAAACTAAATGGTATTTCTTTCTATATAACTATATATTTAAGGAATAGTGCATGGCTTGGAGTTGACTACGCCCATATAGTGCCCAGTGAGGTGGTGTAGGTCCCGCCGCGAAGCGGAGGAAACTACGCCACCTCACTGGGCACTATATGGTCGTAGTCAACGACAAGGCATGCACTAATCCTTATATTATATCGAACACCCATCAAGAAAAACATCTGTCCGATTTGTTAATCTATTACCAAGGTAGCAGCCCTACCAACCAGCGTTATATAGAAAAAATACCATGTAGTTTTTAAAAAACATTTTCTTCTTCCAAAACATGGCTAACTTGGATTATTGATATGAGCAGAAGACAGATTTTGAATCGGTCGGCAATGGTAAACAAAAGATTTCCCCCAAACGGAACTGTGTATTCTAGAATCGCGCAACTCGCGAATGAAAACTAAAATTTTCGAAATTTGACAACGCAGTTTGATAATTTCCACACATTTGTCACACATATACATTACCGAATGGGTCAGCACGGGATACAAACTCCGAAGATTCAATTGAATTCCATTATTTATTCGTTTACTGCCCAAAACATACAGTTAAATAGCGAAATAATATGAGCAGCGAAACAAACGATTTTTCATATCCGGACGCGTTCTCATGAAGGTTGGACCCAGGTATGGATCATTCTCTTCGAAACGAGATATGGATCATCTTCTCAAGGAATAAAATGAACGCCTCGAAAAATGTGACTTCAACAATGGAAAAGCGATACATTTTTCCACAAAGATTTCTTTCCGGGTCGTTTTGTGGATGTTGTGCCTCTGTGAATCGATTTTTAAATATAGCCTGATCAGTTTTATTCGCCCAGTATGAAAAGAAAACTGATATAGTAGTGTGCTAAAAATAGAAAACGTGTAGTGCCTGGGTGTAGTGCCTGGTCAGTTCTGTGGATGCAAACTACACGAAATAGTGTATCAACTTTCAGCCAATCAGAATGCAAGGAAGTCACGTGAGATATAATATAATGAATATAGCAATCATTACAGCCTTAGCAAACTGGCATTTCAAATTTATATATTTATATCCACGATCTAATGTATACGCATAGATGTGCATTAACGTTTCTATGGGCATTATTGTTCGAATAAATGTACACTGTATTGCAAAGAAGATATACAAATGTAAGCTTAACGCCATATTTTAAAACCGCGCGGATGTATCCTGAAATACACGTGCAGTTCAGCGGAGTAATAGGCCATACTATATAAGGGGTCTACGCGAATATAATTTCACTAAAGGGTCACATATGTATAACCTAGCACTGCGTGATGGTAACTGAAACGGAGATCGAAATGGTGGCAATTTGCCCGACAGTAAAATCGCAAAATGGATTTATTTGCGGTGCACTAAATTCAGATTATTTTCTGCATTACAAGGTATACGTGGTACATATTGTAATGTATTCAATGCCAGCAGGTGGAGTTTTGTCCATTCCATGTACTAGCACACTGATAAATACGATAACTTGCGAAATATCATCGTAACCTGCATATTCCAACTCACTTTTAACAATTTCCAAAGTGATCAGCGGTATTATTTATATTCGTTATTTTTTCAATTACAGGCTGTTAACGGCTTATGGGTCCATTCCATCTTAAAGTTGGGTTTTGTGTGAATTCATATCTGTCGTACCCTATTATTACCACTCAATCTATAAGTTACTAGTCCATTAACATAAGTTTGGAGGCCCGTTAAAACTCCATAATTTCAGTGACGTCATTCGACGGAGCCGGGCCGCGGGCGATAATGGTATAAATAGCCATTAGCGGCCCGCGGCCCGGCTATTTTTAGATTCCATGGTCTAATGAATTACTCCCATTCGGATGACGTCCCTTTGTATTTCTGAGCTGAAGTCGAACGCACGATCGAAACAGAAATATCGAACCGACTTGAGTGATTATTTCTGTGCTGAAATGAAGCACTATCAGATGGAAACAAGTTTCACTGCACTGTGAATCGGTCGCACTGTAAGTATACTGATAAAATCATCGTTCGTTCGTTACAACGGCCTGGTAATAATAGTAATAACATGATTGTTGTCAGGTATCGTGATTCATTAGCGGCCCTGCAGCAATGATGAACAGCCCTTCGGCTTATTAAAGGCCCTCGACTTCGTCTCGGGCCTTTAATAAACCCTCGGGCTGTTCATCATTGCTGCAGGGTCGCTAATGAACCATAATGCCCTCCAAAATCATGTTATTGTTATATTCATAATCGACAGCTATATCAACATATTTGGGCTATAATTCGGGTGGAGGTGTCTATCGAAGAGGAAATAACTGCCATTCTGATCGGTAATATCCGATGTCGGGTCCCTACAGTGGTTTACCGGGTAATAAAAATCATCATCAGCAAAATTTTAATTAATGAAGCACCGTGCCTGGTGCTTCATTGTTTAAATTTTTGATAATTATTTATATAATTAGTGCTTGGAATCTAATATTCTTCCATCCGTTGAAATATTGACCATGTGTGGAAAGTGACCAGTCCACGATGGCCCAACTGTAACATTTAGCTATCTGGCAATATAATATCATCGTCTTAACCTTTAACACAGACGATATCAAAATTTATTATTTTAAATGGGGCGCGGTGGCTCAGTTGGTAGAGGTGCAGGTTGCAAGCCGAGAGGTCCTCGGTTCGAATCCCACCTGCGGCAACCGCGTTGTGTCCTTGGGCAAGACACTTCACCCCCATTGCCCACGTGGGGGCACGGTGACGCTGTGTACTAAGGCGTACTGCACGTCGATGGTGCACCTGTCTTCAACCAATGCTAACCCTGCTTGTGTGGAGTTGGTATGTTGAGGAGCTGACAGTTGCTCGCCGTTGCTCGGTGGTTCTCTTCGGGTACTCCGGCTTCCTCCACCCGTAAAACTGTCACGGTCATGGTTAGCCATTGTGCAGAAATATGTGACCTTAAACACCAATAAATAAATAAATAAATTATTTTAAATATCATTTTTTTTCAAATTTTTCAAAACATTTCAACAAAACCATATGACATGACCCCGCGCTGGAACGAGCTCAATGAGCTCGTTCCAACGAGGGAGTCACATAGTATGGTTTTGTTGAAATATTTTGAAAAATAATATTTTTTCAACAGCTGAATTTGCATTTTACGCGGGCGGATGCGGCCAATTTGTTGGGTAAAGGGTTAAACAGTACTGTACTTTATTTACAGTACAGTACTTTATGATATCACTGGTTTAAATCTTAAGTAAGTCACAACAAAAATGTGATGCTGAGCTTTTTGAAAGTTTGACACCAGTGTGTGTTGTGTATTGTATACATCAGTTGCAAGTAAAAGGATTAATCTAGTGGGGGAGCGCGGTGGCTCAGTAGGTAGAGGTGCAGGCTGCAAGCCGAGAGGTCCTCGGTTCGAATCCCACGTGCGGCAACCGCGTTGTGTCCTTGGGCAAGACACTTCATCTCCATTGCCCGCGTGGGGGCACGATGACGCCGTGTACTAAGGCGTACTGCACGTCGATGGTACGCATGTCTTCAACCAATCTAACCCTGCCTGTGCTGCAGTGCGGAGTTACGATGTTGCGGAGCTGGCAGCTGCTCGTCGTTGCTCGGTGGTTCTCTCCGGGTACTCCGGCTTCCTCCACCCGTAAAACTGTCACGGTCATGATTAGCCATTGTGCATAAGTATGTGACCTTAAACATAAATAAATAAATAAATAAATAAATAAATAAATAATAAATTAATCTAGTGACTGGTCACAGTGTCGGTCAAGGTATTAATATCGATACTGAGTTGTGTGAACACTTCTCTTGAGTTGTCATTGGTGCACTGTTCAGGTAAAGGAGTTGAGAGTGAGGTCCGGTAAGCGAACAGTTGAATTGTAATGGAATGGAAAAGATGTGAATAAAGGGATAGAGAGAACTATAGTTTTTCAAAGTTATACTTGAGACGGAGTTAAACAATATAGCGAAATTAATAATTTATTTATTTCGTTTTAACGACACTTTCGCAGCCAGGGTCGCCTCATGTTGGTAAGTTTTACGGATGGAGGAAGTCGGAGTACCCGGAGAGAACGACCGAGCAACGGCGAGCAACTATCAGACTCCCCAACGTACTATCTCCACACTAGCATGGTTAACATTGGTTGAAGACAAGTGCACCGTCGACGTACAGTACTCCTCAGTACACACCGGAGGGCACAGCGCAGTTCGCGGTGGCGGGTTTGAAGTCCAATTCCGTAACCACTGAAACACCGCCTCCGCACCCCCCCCCCCCCCCCGCCCACCAACAATGTGATTAGTACATGCTCAAATTTAACGTTGAGATACTGAAGCGGAATTTATTTTGGTAAAGTTGACTTTTTTTATATATTTACGCAGGATCCTCTGGATTCCAACTGGACACTCAACAACAAAGAGACTGGAGACCCAAGAGATACACTTGTGTCATCAGTAGCATTAGATGAGTTTAAAGCTTGGGTTGGTAGTACAAATCTAAGTGCGCACGATCATGCAATGCTTTTTACTCGGTAAGAACGTGATTTAACTTTTTACCCAACGCAGACAATATCAAAATTTATTATTTTAATATTTGTTTTTTCAAAGTTTTCAAATAACTTTAACGAAGCCATATCATGTGACCTCTCATTGGAACAAGCTCGATGAGCTCGTTCCAATGAGGGGTCACATGATATGGTTTCGTTGAAATGTTTTGAAATAAATATATTTTTTGGACTACTTATTTTGTAAATTACGCGGGCGGTTGCAGCCAATTCGTTAGGTAAAGGGTTAAGTAATAGTGTATTGAGAATTTGGAGTTCAATATGGTCGCCGTGCACTGTTCAATTTCCACGGGGTGGGCAATATTTACACGGACGCAGTAATACTAGATTGCAAACACAAATTATAGAAATAACAATCAAAAATGTAATTAACCCTTTACCTAACGAATCGACCGCATCCGCCCGCGTAATATGCAAATTGAGCAGTTGAAAAAATTAATTTTTTCAAAATATTTCAACAAAACCATATCATGTGACCCCTCATTGGAACGAGCTCATTGAGCTCTTTCCAATGAGGGGTCACATGATATGGTTTTGTTGAAATTTTTTGAAAAATTAAAAAAAATTATATTTAAAATAAGAAATTTTGATATCGTCTGCTTGGACATCACAGTCTGAGGGGATTACGACCAGTCCACGGCCACTCTATTGTAACTGCGATTTGTCTTGTCTTAACTGTATTTGTTTATTTGTGGTTGTCATGTAATGAGTCTGCTTTGATAAATTTCGTTTTTCCATTATAAAGTTTTCACGAGAGCCACGGAGAAGGTAAGCTGTTAGGTGTGCAAATTAAGCACCGGTATAGAGCGGGGTGTATGCCTTTCTCACCAAATGAAAAATTAGCAATGGATATCCAAAAGTAGTGATGTTCCGGAGTCGGACTCGTAAAAGTAAATATTTTGTTTTTTAGTGGCGTGATTGGGATTTCACGGAGGTAAATTAATCCGACAGCAATTTCCGACAAACTACTTGAAGAAGCTGACACCTCTATCCACACCATTTTATAAAAGGAAATGTTTATACTAAGCCAGAAGTTGTCAGTCAGCGTAATGCGACTAGATTGCTGAAAACACTATCGTTGCCAATTCTGCAGCTTGATTTCCAGTTGCATTCAAAAGATAAAATGGAGATCAAATTTAGAGGGGGTGGGGGTGGGCAACGAACATTTGGGGGCCAGGTTCGCCATGGCAGCGGACCTGACCTATTAACCGCGACCGCCTACTCTGAACAAATTTATGGCACAGTCGTGTGGAGTAGACAAAATATAATATGAAACTACACAAGCCAGCACAGACATACACACTTCACAAGACAGCGCAGACTTGTCGTTTGAATTAAATAGGCCTAGAGCTTTATGTGCCAGTTTCAATAAGCCATTTTCATTAATATCACTGAAAAAAATACCGACATACCGGTAATTTTTGTAGCTATCACAACAGATAATTCTGAGACTAATTATAAAACAGCTAATCCTGTGCTTCTGGGTCATGCCAGGGAAGAGGAAAAAAGACGTGACATCAACATTGACCTGCCTGTTTTTATTTGCAATGCATTTTGGGTCCGTATACCGAATTTGGTCAAAATCGGCCAAGTAGTTAGCTTGTTGCTAAGGGGCACTCTATTGCTAGGAATTCACGTGACATCAACAATGACCTGTCTGTTTTCATTTGCAATGCATTTTGGGTCCGTATACCGAATTTGGTCAAAATCGGCCCAGTAGTTATCCCGTTGCTAAAGGGTAGCTCTGGTTGTTAGGGACGTCACGTGACGTCAACATTGACCTGTATGTTTTTATTTGCAGTGCATTTTGGGTCCGTATACCGAATTTGGTCAAAATCGGCCCAGTAGTTAGCCCGTTGCTAAGGGGGCGCTCTGGTTGCTAGGGATGTCACGTGACGTCAACATTGATCTATCTGTTTTCATTTGCAATGCATTTTGGGTCCGTATATCGAATTTGGTCAAAGTCGGCCCAGTAGTTAGCCCGTTGCTAAGGGGGCACTCTGGTTGCTAAGAAAGTCACGAGACGTAAACTTTGATCTGTCTGTTTTCATTTGCAATGCATTTTGGGCCCATATACCGAATTTGGTCAAAATCCGCCCAGTAGTTAGCCCGTTGCTAAGGGGCGCCCTGGTTGCTAGAGAAGTCACGTGACGTCAATATTGGTCTGTCTGTTTTCATTTGCAATGCATTTTGGGTCCGTATACCGAACTTTGTCAAAATCGGCCCAGTAGTTAGCCCTTGCTAAGGGGCACTCTGGTTGCTAGGGAAGTCACGTGACGCCATTATTGATCTGTCTGTTTTCATTGGCAATGCATTCTGGGTACGTATATCGAATTTGGTCCAAATCGGTCCAGTGGTTAGTGCGTTGCTAAGGGCGCGCTCTGGTTGCTAGGGAAGTCACGAGACGTCAGCATTGATATGTCTGTTTTTATTTGCAATGCATTTTGGGTCCGTATACCGAATTTGATCAAAATCGGACTAGTAGTTAGCCCGTTGCTAAGGGGGGCTCTGGTTGCTAGGGAAGTCACGCGACGACACCATTGACCTGTCTGTTTTCGTTTGCAATGTATGTTGGGTCCATGTATCAAATTTGGTCAAAATTGGCCCAGTAGTTTGCCCGTTGCTAGGGTGTGCTTTACTTGCTATGGACGTCACGAGACATAATCAGTGGCCCATTAGCCCCCATCTCCACCCCCCCCCCTTCCACACACACACCCAATATATTAAGGATCCCTTGACCCAATGAGAGTAAAAGCAATGGTGAATAGCCATCACTTGTTCTAGCGTCCGAGTATCCTTGAAAAAATGTAACCTCATTTGTTCCCGGTTCCTTTGGGAAAAATCCCTAAAAGTTTAATCAGCCAGAGTCATTCTCGTGAAGTCTCATCTCGTTAACTATTTCCAACGTGAATAAATCATTTCTTCAATTGCGAATGTCAATTTCCGCCATGCGCAAACATGTCAGCGTCCTTGTGTACTACTTCCGTTGAAAAATTTTGAAGTTAATACCTTTGAGATGAACTTGGCTTTGAGTTCATACAAACGGTACACACATGTTGCTTAATAGTTTGCGAAGCAAGCGATCCGAAGAATCGCTTACACGCGACCCTGCGGGTCGCTTTCGCTCGCTATTAATTAGTCAACCTTTCTAATCTGTTGTTTATTTACTCCTTTCAATATTCTGAAAATAGTTCGCATTGAAACAATAAAAAGAAATTCTCCACGTACTATTTATTGACGTGAAAAGCAATATTGGTAAGCCCACGGAGCGGACACATCACGAGTGTGTAATAGATACACACCAACATACATGATGGATTATGATTGGATTACAGTTGTAATTGTGTTGATTTTGTCAACAACATCTCTTCGAATATTTTACCGACGTGTTCATCCGCACTCAGAATGGTGTTTGGTCGCATAGACCATTTTGCTGGTGCAAGAAACCGATGTATATCTTGAGAAACAACGTGACTCAAGTGGTAACAAAAGGGGGCGTCAACTAATGGATTGGAGTGAAAATAAACGGCGGGATGGAGGAACGGAACCGTATTTTTTGTTCCATTGTGGAGGGTGCGCGTTGGCTCGATGATTAGGGCATAGAGCCTGACCAGCGGTAATGTAGTTGTTTTCTAGGGCAAGGCACTTAATCCCGATTGCTCGAGTAAGAGTACGGCTGTACTAAGGTGAAGTAAAGCTAACCCTGCTTCTACGGAGTTACAGTACGTGGAGAGTGAATTGTTACTCGTGGAATGAAGTTTCCACCCACACAATAACAGTCGATTCATGTTGTAATGCATAAAAAGGACAAGGACAGTTTTAACCAAGGGATCTCCGGGTTCTACCCGGAGGTCAATTGGCTGAAACTTTGCTTGTCGTTCTAATGCTTTTTCCCATACAAGGAATTTTTGTGGGAGTGGAGACACCACCCCACGAGTGATTTAGTAACAATTCACTCCTCATACATTGTACTACGTTGGTAGTCTGACAGTTGCTTGCCGCTGCTCGGTTGGTTTTTCCTGGTTGTCCGGAATTCCGGTCAGTGTTGCTGATGAGATTCAAAAGTTGGAGAGAAGACCTAAAGCAAAATAATAAATGAGGTTCAGTGTCAGAACACCTCTATCCATGTGGGAGGGATGACGTGGGGTTGTTTAGTCTCGCCATTAAAAATATTGGGGGACGAGCCAACAAGTGGGGTCGGAATCCGGGCACGGGCCAAACTCGGCACACAGAGCTGAGTTGGGACAGTACTATGATTTTCTTCCCTGCCAAGTGAACTCGAAATATAGGTTCATTCTTCGTTAGGTGTGATTCCTAATCACTTCAGGCTGCGGAAAGTAAACAATGATTAAGGTAACAACATTCTTTTATTTACATTTAAGATAAACTCATCCCACATTCAAGACATTTAACAATTTGATCAACACAAATCAAAGACTTATCACAGGGGTTAAATAGTTTTTCATCAATTCGGTCTGTCTATAGGCCTGTACTGACGCTATAGTACATTCTCAAAATGTCACTGTCGCGGGCTCGCAACAGGAGCTTAAAACACAGAGTCTTAATCTTTTTCGTCTGTGCGCGTCTGCAGCTCTGACTGCCGGGGGATCCCGACCAGCATTGTTAATTACCTTGTGGCACCATAGTTCTAATTTGGATTCGTTTTATCCTCTCTGTCGGCTAGTTTAGCAAATCTAAGTCACATACCTTATACATGTGTCGTTTGATAGAACTCTCCTTAAATGTTCCTGTACTTTTGAAATACACACAGTTCATGCGAAACTCACAACTTCAAAATGCGTTTCTAGCTTGCGCGAATTGTCACTGTCGACCTTGAGTCGATATTCACAGCACTCTGATACTAAAACAGACTACTACGCGATCAACCTCTGCGTTCCTAAAGATTAATACCACAATACAATAGCCTACACTTTGAGACAGGTGCGAGTCGATCCTCGCAAATGACATCTGAACTTGGCCTTTACTTGAGTCCGTAATCTACTCTCTAAATTCGGGCTTGTAGTCTCCTATGTCCACCTAATCTGATAATAGCGGCGTACAACGGAGCTTCGTGGATTGCCCAGCATTGCCACTCGTACGAGACCCTATATGGCGTCTCCTATTCGGCCGAACCCAAGTCTCACTCCTAAACGGTCGGAACCAAAGTCTCTCTGAAAAAAGCTTGTTCCCCACACTTTATATCTCGTCTTGGGATGGTCAAGATAGCAGTATATCAAGATGCCTAAACCTGGCACGCGACATTTCTGAAGATAAAATCAACTCGCGCTAATGCATATGCTATCAAGCGAATCCCGAGAAATAATATACTTGATAGCCGTGATGATTGGAATTAATTTACAAGTGCCAGTCGATGATTACAAGAAGACATCTCATTCTGACCAGTTGTATGCCAAAGAAGTATCCCACTGTGAATCGCCTAAGGCTAATTATCTAATTAAAACGTGTGCTAACTACATAGAAAGAAGAAATATATACATATATATGAACTTGAAAGTAGGGGGAGGGAGGCATCCTCCTTTTTAGACTGGCTTTGCCCTCACATTCAGTTCCTCCGACATGTCATCTATCATTAATAAATATACTTGCCATATTTGTCTGAGTCGATTCGAAATTCGGTTCGATTTCCCATGTATTGTTTGATTTGATTCGAAATTCCATTAGACTCATAAATGTCACATTCGCATGGCGTCAGAATGATGTGCGTTACTAAATGACGCGCAATCCAAGATAATACTCTGGTGTCAATGCTGGTGAACGCCCAAGAAGATTAGCCCCCTCGATACGTCCTTTTTAAAGGATATAGCAGTTTTAGCCTTAGCGAACAGGCACTTTGGAAAAAAAACACCCTGACTCTAATAACCATGCAACATCTTGTCAATATGATAATTTTTAATTCATCTTTGACTTGGATGTTTGAGAGAATTGATTCTTATCTTCTATTTTAGATACGACTTAAAAATGTCTGGCAATACAGTGAATGTGGGTATGTAGCATTTTTTTGTTGGACACTTGTCTCATTTAGGACGCCAGTCCGTCGGTTTGTGTGCGATTGCTAGCTTTGTCTGGTATATGTTTTTAATCAAATGATCCACAATTTTTTTTAGAAAAAATAAAGCGAATCTTAACACTTTGAACCCTGATGGTATTTTCCTCTCTAGTTCAGTGTCATCAATTTATTTATTTATTTATTGGTGTTTAAGGTCATATACTTATGCACAATGGTTAATCATGACCGTGATAGTTTTACGGGTGGAGGAAGCCGAAGTACCCGGAGAGAACCACCGAGCAACGACGAGCAGCTGCCGGCTCCCCAACATCGTAACTCCGCACTGCAGCATAGGCAGGGTTAGATTGGTTGAAGACCTGCGTACCATCGACGTGCATTACGCCTTAGTACACGGCGTCATCGTGCCCCCATGTGGACAATCGGGGTTAAGTGCCTTGTCCAAGGACACAACGCGGGGGTCCGAATTGATTGCTCAGACGGTCACCCATCCAATGATTAACCAGGCTCGACGTTGCTTAACTTCGGTGATCTGACGAGAACCGGTTACCACAACGCCACCGCGCCCCAGTGTCATCAATTAGAAGAGCCTATATTCAATACTTGTGGAAAGACCAGTCAATATTTTCAACGTGCAGCCTTCCGGCTGCACGTTGAAAATCTTAATCTGTCTTCCACACAAGTTCACTGAGCAACAACTATCCACTTTATGGATTCAGGTCGAATCATGAGTGTATGAAACGGTACTGAAAAAGCACCCTTTGTGTTCAATAGGTTATAATTAAACATTTTTTCGGTTCATGCGTTTTCAGATAAGACGATTGGCTCATACGATTCTGTTTTTTCTTTTCATAACTCAATGAACCGAAAAGAAACACAATTAGGTCCGCTCCAGCCACGCCCCTAAAATATCAGTCTTCGGAGTTGCAACATGGTGTCAAATCAATAGACGTTAGAACACTGGCACGTTCTAAATCTGAAAAAGAAAAATAAATTTATATTACTAATTTATCACCATGAAATTATTTATAAAATATATAATGACCGTGGCGGGTCATTTTTTTTTTATTTTTCTTCACAACCGTATTTATTTGACATTTCAATTTTTACGCACACTGGGTGATCGTCTGCGTTCATCGTTTTACCCAAATCGATTGTAAACAATGGCTGGTCACGACGAATACGGCAATTTTGACATTGCTAATTTGAATGAAATTTTTGGAAATCAAAATGATTTTATATTTATATCTAACTCCACTTTTACAAACTGTGTTTTACAGTTCTCGGGAAACGGTCAAAACCAAAATACAATGTAATACTGATGGCCTACTTCCACCTACCACGGAACGTAACTTTTACGTGAAGTGAACAGTTGAATGAAATTTGAGGGAGGCGTGGCTTATGACGTTTTCTTTGCATTATTTAATTCATTGGTCAATAAAAAATTTAATGACACAAGTGTATTTGACTTGGAAAGTGTGTCAATTGCTACCTGCATTTCAATAATATGCGCCCTCTTTTATGCCAGCAAAATAATATGTCTACCAATTTTAGGTTCTAAGTCTTTGTTCGCTGAAGTAGAGGATGACTAACACTATTTATTTATTTGGGTCGCGAACGTTTAATTATAAGGAATGATAGTTTCTTTTTGTCTATTTCTTGAGTTATGAACCCCAAAAAACAAAGTCCAAACATCGCGTAAATGGGCTTTGGACTTTGTTTTTTGGGGTTCATAACTCAAGAAATAGACAAAAAGAAACGATCATTCCTTAAAAAACATTTTTTCATCTTGCATCCTCGCTCTACCAAAATCATCTTCCCGCCATTTTATATTAAGAGGTAATCAAATTGCCACCTTTCAAAGATTGATCCGATTCAGAAGAGCTATAGAAAAAGTAGAAGACCATTTTTGTGAAAATTATTGGAATAACATGTTTGTGTTCAGTACATATTACCAAGGACAGCACTGTCAGCATCGGTTGTAACCGAGACTTTACAATAAACAACAAACGCTGTTCAAGTTATACGTTTACCAATATAAATTGTAAGTATACATAATGTTTGTTTTGTTACATCCACCAACAAAAAGCAAATGACATTTTCTGAGAAACCATTCTTTTGTGTATTTCAATTTTCGTGTGAAAATAAAAACGATTGTGACAGTTACTTGCGCTACCTCCCAAACAATAATACAACATGGAACACTGGAATCCTGTTTAATTTGACACTTGACAGACAGGATTTCGTAATAACAGTTTAGAAATAGCTGGGCTTCAACCTTATGAAGTAAAATGTGTCCTTCTTGTATATTTTACTAATATATAGAAATCTGTCAAATAATCGCACACTATAGATATTATTAGTTACCCCGTGTCTGATCACGTGGTACGGGTTTTTACCTACCCGAGGCCAGCCGTATCCCATGAGGCCTTTGGCCTCATGGGATACGGCTGGCTTCGAGTAGGTAAAAACCCGTACCACGTGATCAGAGACGGGGTAACGAATTTATCTATTGACTTTCCGTTTTAGAAGTACAATCTATTTCATGTGTGAACACACACAGCATGAGATCTTTTAACTTCCATTGTTGAGCCATACAGGTTTCTGTGGAATTTTTGTGCAAACGAGTTTTTGTGAAAATATGCCGATATGACTACAATAAAAAAATTATTGAATTTCTTTTTTTCTTTTTTGTCTCAAAAACATTGCTTATGAACCCCACATTGGAGGGTACTCGACAAGCTCATTCCAATAAGGGTTCATGAGCTATATTTTGGAGATAAAAAATTAAAATATAATACATGTACACTGTAAAACTGGAATGACGCGTCTTCTACGGGGTATGGACAATTTGTAGATTTCGGAACGAGGCTTCCACTGGGTATGGGAAATTTGTCAGTGGCTGGGCGGACGTATCGTGGGTTTCATTGAATATGGTCTCATACCACGTATCTGTCAACCAATCAAATCAAAAAATTCACTTTAGTCAATAGATAATACCAAATTCTATCTTAACATGTAGGAAACAAAATTCTATTTAGAATCGAAATGCACTATAGAGTTAAAAATAACACTACTGAAAATAACATGGTCTGACGCAAACATTTAGAAAATGATTCTGCTTTGTAATTTTATATATGTATCAAACCGGTATAAACTTAAGCATGCTTAAATGTACAGTACGCGGAGTGTGGATTGTAACAAAGTCGCCGTTGGGGTGGAGTTATCACCCAAAGTATCACTTTAAAATGCTGTACATATGGACAAAAAAAACAAGCGAAATTTCATCTAATGGATCTCCGGGTTTAACCCCTTTGAGACTTTAATTATCCTGACGTTCAAATGTCACTGGGAATTCAGTTTCTTCAACGTTTTTCAAAATGCGACGTCAAATGTCGGAAAGTACAAATAACAAGATATTTTTCACATACATTAGTGATTCTCTGGTTGATGGCCAGATTATTTTTGGTGGTCTGAATTTTGATATTCAAAACTTGTTTTTTACAAATTATTGGAGAGTGCCCACAGGCACTCTCCAATAATTTGTAATAAAACGAATTTATATAAACAAAATATTATTTATGTTTGAATGAATATGAAATATAAGAAAAGTTTTGCTCTGCTATCCTCATGTTTTGAAAGCCTTAATAGGGCTTCTGGCACTCAACTAGTTAAGACGTCTTGACGGCAGGTTTATATTAGCATCTTAAGCTGCGATAACATTTGACTCAACGGTTGTCACTGAGCACTTTTCGGGATAAAATAGGAATTGAGGTTAAAACTTTAAAAAATTGAAAAATAATAACAAAACAAATGACCACAATGTATCAACGCGCTGTTTGATTTCGTACGTCATAATACGTACAAAAGTAACAAAGGGTTAACCCGGAGGTCCATTGGTTGGAACTTTGCTTGTAATTGTTATGCTTTGCAACAAATTTGCAATTATTGCTTGGGTGGAATCTCCCCTCTGGGTGTGATTTAGTGATGATACACTCTCCAAATACTGTAACTATGGTAGTTCAAATGTTCAAGTTACTACGTTGAGGAGTTTAACAGTTGCTTGCCTCTGTTCGGTGATTCTCTCCAGATTCTCCGACTTCCTCTATCCGTAAAACTGTTCAGCACGAGGTGACCCTTGCGGTGAAAACTGTCGTTAAATCGGAACTAATATCTCAGACTCGAACACATACTCAAATAAGACTTTCGATTGAACGTTGTCCATACATTTGGACGTGATTTTCACATATTTTATCTGTTTTAAAAGGAAACTCCAATAAATAAATAAATAAATAAATAAATAAATAAATAAATAAATAAATTGATTTAATTGCAAACCAACACTCTAACCTTTGCATCTCCACGGAAATATTGACCAAGATTTCGAAACAATAAATGTGGTTCTATTCCTCCTCCGACGTGTCTATTATTAATAGATAGAACTGTCATATTCATTCGATTGGATTCAATTCGACACCTGTCGGCAAGTGATGGCAGCACTCTTGGATGTCGTGTTTATATTACAGTTGAAACTAGAAGTCCTGTCATGAAATGCGCACAAATAGCACGACGATCTGCGCGTTAATCTACGTGTTATGTCCATAGTAAGGATATCAAATTATGTACATATGGCCTGTGCACAAGCAATGTTTCAGCCAATGGACCTCCGTGTAATCCGGAGGTCCATTGGCAGAAACATTGCCTGTGTTTGCTATGAGTAACCAGGAGAACCTGTCATACTTTGGATGCCATTCGATATGGCAATTGCGCGCAATTTCTACGCGCAATTAAGCCTATATAAGCGCACAATTCGTGACAGGACTTCTAGTTTTTACTGTAGTTGCATTAATTGTGATCATTTGGATCAGTGGATCAGTAACAAATATACTGCTGACTGATATTCATATTTTAGCTAATGTCGAGAATATTTTTCAACACCGCACTATCGGTACTTTAAGATTCTCTCGGTATAGTAAACCAGTATCGGCACGATGCCGATACTGACAGCGAACGATGTTTACGGTATACTGTACATCTCTAATATCCAACTCTGTCTGATTTCATTTTTCGAGGAGTGAAATTTTACAGCGTCTTATGGAGGAAAGCGGACTGAGGATTTCGGTCGGATCGCAACCCAGTCGAAATTTTCTAACCACTTGGCTAATCAGAAAACTGTAACAGACAAAGTGTGTATATTGTACGGATAAAGTACCTGCAACAACAGTTCAAGATTAACTTATGAAAACAAAAATCAATATTTTCTCAAAAAAAGATAATACCAATTGTTACATCTTTTTAAGCACACACAGATAGCTTTCCAAGAAACCATGTTTGAAGACGCTATCATAACTGAAGAAAGACGTGAACTATTGTCCACTAAACATGTACCTAGCTTTAGCCGGTAGTACAAGTTGTAAATTGCCATAATTTTCCTGTGTTTAAACTTGTGAGGGTACAAAAAGGAGGCGGCAAAACTAGTAAGGGTAAAAAACGAGTCAACGTACAGTACGTGGAGAGTGTATTGTAACTAAATCACCCGCAGAGTGAAGTTATCACCCAGACTATAGCTTTCATATTTTGTATATATCGACTTATTTATTTATTTATTTATTTATTGATGTTTAAGGTCACATATTTATGCACAATGGCTAATCATGACCGCGACAGTTTTAAGGGCGGAGGAAGCCGGAGTACCCGGAGAGTACCACCGAGCAACGACGAGCAGCTGCCAGCTCCCCAACATCGTAACTCCGCACTGCAGCACAGGCAGGGTTAGATTGGTTGAAGACATGCGTATCATCGATGTGCAGTACGCCTTAGTACACAGCGTCATCGTGCCCCCACGCGGGCAATGGAGATGAAGTGTCTTGCCCAAGGACACAACGCGGTTGCCACAGGTGGGATTCGAACAGAGGACCTCTCGGCTTGCAGCCTGCACCTCTACCTACTGAGCCACCGCGCTCCTTATATATCGACTAAAAACACAAGCAAAGTTTCAGCCAATGGACCTCCGGGTTTAACCCGGAGGTCCATTGGCTGAAACTTTGCTTGTGCTTGTTCTGCTTTGCAACAAATTTGCAGTTATTGTTTGGGTGGAATGTCCACTCTGTGGGTGATTTAGTGATAATACACTCTCCACGCACTGTAATTTAACATCAAATGATTTCTGCCTCGAAACATCTTGCCAAATGAAGAGACAATAATAATTAATACGATACCGTCATCTCAAAAGCGGAAAGAGAATTTCGATCGCATCGCCACAACGAGAACTTTGAATCTTTGATACTATTTTTGCCTTTGAGTGATTCTTTTTTCTTGAAGTCATTAGGGCCCTCGAAGCTTCGAAAATTCGATTTGATTTCAATCACGCCAATTTTAAAATTTTCAAATCGTCGAGTTGCTCTCAAAATCCCACAAAGTGTGCCCTCTTGAACTATTCTTCTTTCACCAGGTCTCCTGCAGAGGAGACCTGATGATAGACGAAGAGTTCAACGAGGTTCCGCTTCTGACATTACATCGATTCCGTTCTGGAATATTCCGCGTTTTTCCGAATTTGTACGAGTCATCGCTGCACACAACACTTTATTGGGGACTGACAGTATTCATGGTTGTAAGTAATATCCACAACTTGATAAACGGTGAAATTCGATTCGGAATTCGATTTGATTTGGAATCTGATGCCCGATTCGATTGGTGATTCGATTCGATTGGCAATTTGAGATTCGCATGGAGTAGGAGCCCTCGTATTTTATTTCATCCCTCATAGGTAGCTTAACCCTTTACCCAACGCAGACGATTTCAAAATTTATTATTTTAAATATCATTTTTAAAAAAAATTCAAAACATTTCAACAAAACCATATCATGTGACCCCTCAGTGGAACGAGCTGAGCTCGTTCCAAAGAGGGATCACATGATATGGTTTTGTTGAAATTTTTCGAAAAATAATATTTTTTCAGCTGCTGAAGTTGCATATTACGCGGGCGGATGTGGGCAATTCGTTGGGTGAAGGGTTAATCATGCTTATCTTTGGGAGGCAGATAAACAACTTCCAAACATCTGGAAGAGTATATTTGGCTGAGAAAGAGATCGCATCCTTGACATGTCGGCTATATTTATGTCTTATTCCTACAACATGGTACATGATGGTGGTGGACGCTATGAGTGATTGTGATGAATTGACCGTAACATGGTCTGAGATAAGCAGCTTGGAGTTTATGAGCAACCGAGACGCACACCTCCGACCACGTTATCGCCAGTTCCTCAACATGCAAGACCCAATCCATAGTCCAAAGCCCACATCGGAAAATAAAAACGGCAACTTATAACGATAACATATTTAGTAAAAAACACCTGTACCCCACGACGTCACTAGAAAAAATAATCAATAAATCAGATAACGGTCGAGGCCATTCATTTTGGTTCAAATCTGAGACCACGTGACCGCCAAATCATCACATTATGTTTCCATAAGATCATACCAATAGCCCAAAGCGACATTTTTAGTAAATGTACGATATTTTTAGTAAAAGTCCTCCACTACGTCACTGGAAAAATAATCAGGGTTGTTACTTGTGTGATTCATCGTGGGGAGGGATAATACTGATCCGTAACCACGAGATGAATAAATGTTATGGTCATGATACAGCTATAGATGCTAAAAGTGACTTTAAAACCGATAATTAATTTATTCACTGCCATTCTGTCGGTCTGTGAATGTGTGGGACATGCCAATACACAGGGTGTGTGCTTCAAGTGTCAACAAGTACCTAAACTTGTATAAATACCTCTTTTCCAATAAAACTAAAATCCTCCTTCTCTGATTGGACGAGAGCTCGCTTAGTATATTCTATGTTTACGGCTCAAATGACAAATGTTACTATCTGACGTCACAACGCGAAATATATGAAATGATAATAGCTTCACCAACGGAGGTACCAGCAAGCCGCTTCATTGTTTTTAATTTTTCGCTCGTGCGGCAGACGGTATTCCGGGTGAAGTGATGTTTAAATTACAAAACCGATTTACGAATTGAACTGAGATGGAATGAGTTTATCTGGTTTATTGATTATTTATCCAGTGCCGTCGTGGGTACACGAGAGGTTTATTTTCTTAACCTGTGATCGTTAAAAGTTGTCTTGAACAAGGCAACTTTTAACGCTCACAAGTTTAGAACATAAGCCTCTAGTGTTTCGCGATGTAGGTTTTGGGCTATAGGAAGAGTTGTATTGAAACATATACGTTATTTTGATGAGTTGACGGTAACATGGTCTGAGGTTTGCGGCTCGGAGCATATGTTTAACCTCGACGCTTCGCCTTGAACATAAGCTCCGAGCCGCAAACCTCAGACCATGTTACCGTCCATTCACCACAATAACTTATAATAAAACAGATATAGGCCGAGGTCACTCCATCTTGGTTCAAGCCGTGAACTGATTTGTAGTTTCCAGCGTGTTCAGTTCCTATTTATGGTGATACTGAGATTTTGTATTCTGTATCCTCTGAACATTGGGATATTGACTCTCTGTTGTATGGAGTTATTGGATGTGCCTCATTTCACATATTTCGCGCGGTAACGTGGCTTAGGGCTAAAAAGGCTGGCTCATTTTAGTAACCGACTAACCAAGAGCTATAACCGGATAATATCCGGTTATCCGTGGACATTATTTCAGCGAATATGGGATCAAAAGCGTGGGAATTGGAAAGCAGTATTCTCAAAGTATTCCGTACTGTGTATACAAACGAACGTTGTCGAGTACTCGACAACGTTCGTTTGTATGCGCACTGTAGATTAGTTTCTGCGATTACTCGTTACTCACGGAAACTACCGATCATTAACGAAGTCTTGAAAGCCAAACTAGATTATTTCTCAATAAAAACAACGCGGCTTCGATGTTTAATCTATCACGAAGGGGAAGCTACGTTTTAAACGTGGAATGACGATCACTATCGATATTTCGGATAACCGGTTGACGGCTTTTCTAATCGGTTAGGTAGCAGACTGGTTTCAAACCGATTATCCGGTTAACCATTACAGTACTAGTAAGGTCAAACGCTAACACACGCTATTGGAGCCGTAAACATAGAAAGAAAAAATCTACGAGAGTTTTCGTCGAATAAGAGGGCGTAGATTTTAGTCTTATTGGAACACAACGTCTTGTGCCAAACACAGACAACTCCCTCTACTGAGTTCAAACACTATCACACGCAATAGGCCCGAGTTCCTGTGAGAACACTGGTACGTAGAGATGAACATGTTTATTGTGGTGAACAAGTTATATTCTACTGTTAAAAAAGAACCGATAATCACCACCTGGGGAGATGTCCTCTCAAGTGGGTAGCACAGGTAGAACAGTTAGTTGAACTTCCCTTTATACTTGTGATGCTGTCACAATGTAGCCATTGATTCCGAAATGAATTAACCCTTTACCCAAAGCAACAGCAAAAACCGGTCAGCGCTATTCACAAAAAAACACCATTCAGTTCTTCATTATTTTTTTAATTTTTCGTCTCAAAAGCATAGCTTTTGGCCCTCATTTAGCTCGTTCCAATGAGGGGGCACAAGCTACGTTTTGGACGCAAAAAATGAAAACAATGGTTTTCAAGAATTTTCTTTGCAAGTGTCGTCTGCCCATCGTGTTAGAAAAAAAGATTAAAATAATTTTGTGTGCGCTTCTGTGATCACAGAACAGTATTTACTTTACCCGTCATGCTTCTGATCTCTATACAGATGGATTGCTGGAATGTCCATTTTCCACACGGAAAAAATGGGTCTCACCTTCACCAATCTTAGAGGCAGGGGTTTTGTTGCTGTAAATAAAAAATACTGAACAACAACAACAAAAGGTCAAATGTTTTTTGACACCGCGCAATCACCAAGAACGTCTTAAAGATAATCCTTTGATGTCAATGAAATTCGCATACCTTCATGACATGCATAGTTTTGCGGAAATAGAAATGAAATGTTTACGAAATAGTTTAGTCATCTGTGATAAAACGCAAGTTTTAGTTACTACTATAATATTAGAACGTTCCTTTTCATGTTCTATCGGTCGATAGTACCTGAGTTTGTGAGATTTCTGAAATAAAACCTTCAGCAGCTTAGCTGCTTCAGATTTTATTTCAGAAATCACACAAACTCAGGTACTATCGACCGATAGAACATGAAAAGAAACGTTCTAATTATTTTATTATGCCGAACAAAAAATAGCTTGCATTGTTAAGCATTAACTGCAACATGCCATCAATCTTGTAATAACAGTGTAATCGAATCCAAAAACATGACGTCGTTTCGAACGCTTGACGTCTCTTTAGGAGTTTCTAGATCACCAAACTCGAAAATAACTTGTCTCAAGTGCCATCGCTTTGGGAGTTTCTGTATCACTAAATGCCAGTGTTTCCATCTGTATCATGCTGTTCATGTTATAATTCATTATTAATTCTTGTGTGATAAGTGGTATAATGGAATATAAATTCATGTTTCTTGGACGACGACAGTTGTTAGAATTAAGCGGAGTGAAACAATTTATTTTGAACCTGAGGCGAGGACCTAGTGAGGTCGAGGAACATTAGTACTAGTAGTGATACAAAACTTCATGATCCACTAAAGTGGAGAACACCACGAGTTTTTAATATTTTTGATTGTTTTGAATTCATTGTTTGCAGTTAAAATTGAAAACACATCCATTGAAGATAACATATTTGTCGGTATGTTTGTGTCTATCGGTGACGAAAAAAGTTAAACAGACACGGCGCTATCGATTGGTGTTGTCTGTTGAGAAATTCCAATCAGCACATGCGTAATCGACGATGATCAATGGAAATGGAGCTTACATTTTCTTTGTTCTCGTGTCTCCAGGGAAGAACGTCCCGATAGTCCCCGTGTTTTGTCCAAAAACTCCAGTACTATGACTTTTAGAAAGGGTCAGATTAACCAATCACGGCTGATGGCACAGACGTGAGGCATTAGTTATTACAGTTGAAACTAGAAGCTCTATCGCTGTATTGTGCACTATTTTGTAGTAATAGCTCGCTGAGTAAGTACACTTTTGTCTCTATCATGCTCAAACTGCTCCATTAGCGTAACTCAATTCCTGTAGAAAAACATTGTTCCTAACAATTTTACACTAATAAATAGAGATCAATAACATCAGCCTTAACCTTTACTGGGATACCTGTATATGTAATGACGTAAATAAATATTTAAACGAGTGGATTACTACTTAATCGCAGCGCCATATATTCTCCACTCGAAAAGTATTTATAATTGTCCATGATAGCACGAGCAACAGTTGCAAACATTCATTGGATGGCCCATGTGATGGAAGGTTACACGTGCTTCTTGGGCTGTGCTCAAAATAACTTTTTTTCTTTGCGTAGCAAAATGCTACACATTTCCAAAAATGAATAGCATTTTGTAAAAATTGCATAGCTATTTTTGTATACCAGAGTTATGTTATGCTGTTTTGTATTGAATTCTTCTAAGAAGATAGAATAGTTTCCATCCATTTCTGGGCATTTCCAAATGATCTGCAACACATGAAACATTTACTATGTTTTTTTTAAACTGAACTGCCTTTAGATGTTGCATGGACTTGGATATTTTCAATTGGCGTCTTGGTTGTTTAATAGAATTCTCAAAATGGAAGTTGGGATTTTTAATTTGATGGGCTTGAAGTTATTTTTAATGGACATTTTATGCAAAATGTTGTAAAAACAGGAAGAATTTAAACCAATAGAATTCATCTTACATATGAAGTTGCTAATGATGCTTGATGGAGAGTTAATCTGAGTTATGCGTGGAATATTCCACAATCAGAAGTAAAGCATCAGTGAACTATTTTTCAAATTTGTTTGCAAATTTTCATTTACATTTTGCGATACAAGATAATCAACTGCAGCCTAATAGGCTGCAGTTGATTATCTTGTATCGCAAAATGTTATACATAATTGTGAACATTGTATAGCTTTTTGCAAGTTTTGCATAGCAAAAAGCGACGCGACACCGCTTATTTTGAGCCCTGTTCTTGGGTCTTGTCCTCAGAAATTGTAAATAAGTACCCAGTTAAAAAAAAATTAACCCGCAATGATTTAGAAGCACTCCACCCTCCACATACTGTAGTCTCAATATTTTCCTTATGTTTGATCGGTTTATTTCGTAATTTCACTTCCTACCTCGCCAAAAGTGCGAATTATATTTTGCATTGTACAGCGCAAACGTTCTTGTGTCGTTTCGACAAATTCTTTCTTCTGCAGTAAGGTGCGCATTAACTAACGAGCGAGCAATTTCAGCGCTAATTGTGACAGGACTTCTAGTTTCAACTGTAGTTTACGTGTGGTTGGCTTTTTTAAATGTTTGATGACGCAGTTTTCACATCATTAGACGACATCTATGGAGGCGTTACTGCGTCGACTGACCTGACGGCATATTGAGGCGGTAGGATGAGTTGCGACGTTTTTATCTGACGCCCCATGAATCCGATTGGGCAGAGACCTGTGCGCTGTGCAAACGACGTCAGTTTCAATGTTGGCGCAAATGCGTGCTCTCGCACAAATGTTTTCTTTTTAACTTTAGGACTTGCATACATGGGAGGGATATGTACAGACAGAGCTCAGTCAATTGTAGAAGAGGATTTTAGCTTTTCAGTTAGTACGACGGCGGCTCACGAGTTAGGTCACAAGTGAGTATACAGTATGTTATATCATTCATAAATATTTGTCTGCATCATTCAATGCACTTTTAGTTTCATGTTGCAGAGTAGCTGTCCCCTTAAATGTATCAAGAGCCAAGGGGAATACTTGTTTACCAGAAATTGGCAAAACAACATAAACCGAGACAGTTCAATAAATAGAGGATATGGAATGAGTGTTTTTCTCATATAATATTTATGAAACGAGTCTAAGAATATTCCATTTTGGCGAGCCTCTGGCGAGCCCAAACGGAAAAGTCGGACGAGTTTCATAAATATTATATGAGAAAAACACTCATTTCATATTCTATTTATCATATGACACACACACACGCACAAATTAGCCACTTAGTATGACTTTTTAACCCATCACCTAACTTGAGTTGCAGACGGCACTTGGAAAAAACATCCTCGTATAACTAAAATTTTTCATTTTTTGCTTCCAAAACATAGGTTATGACCCCTCATTGGAACGAGCTCGTCGAGCTCATTCCAATGAGGGGTCATAACCTATGTTTTGGAAGCAAAAAGTGAAAATATAAAAAAATGAATGGTGTTTTTCTTGTAGGTAAAAGATTAATACAATATAACCCATCCTAAATAGGACAGATAACGTAAATTCTCCCTACTGAAATTATGCAAATGTCGCCCAGTTGTATTTCGTTTAGCCAATTAAATTGTCCAGTTTTGAAATCGACCAATGAAAGTTCCGAACTCTAATTATGCAAATTATGAAAATGTGGCCCAGTTTTATTTTGTTCAGCCAATCAAATTGTCTAGTTTTGAAACTGACCAATGGAATTGACGGAAGGCTTTATTTATCACCGATTAATATGAAAACAAAATGTCAAATGTTTTGAAGTGAATAAAATGGACGAGTCATATGATAAGTAAAATTACCTTCAAATCACGTAAATCTGTACAATCGATTGATGTTAATAAGAAGTGTATTACACGCTGCAAACCCAATAAATAAACAAATAAATAAATAAATAAATAAATAAATAAATAAATAAATAAATAAATAAATAAATAATTGTAGGATATGCACAAAATACTATCATTTCATTTTACTGTTAAAATCCGCTCCATGCACTCGTGGACAATTTAAAAACCTTTCGTGTAGAGCGTCATAGGAATCCAAATGGCGGTCAGGATTACCAGGTAGGAAAAAATGAGAAATTGTTGTATGTCCAATTACTCTGTATTATCTGGAATTGTATTTTCTACCTATTAATATAACTGGCTAAAATGAATCATTAGCATTTTAAAAGATATTGCCAGATCTTAGAAAATTCTAATGGTTCATTTTAAGCCCTATTGCCAGATCTTAGAAAATTCTAATGGTTCATTTTAAGCCATTTAAAGTCATAACTAGAAAATACCGTTCTAGAAAATACAATTTTATTACTTTCCAAAGTGTGATTTACTGGGATTTCCGGGTTTGATTATAAACGATAACTTCACAAGTGAATCATGCAATCAACAATTGTGTCATGTATCCGTGCGCGCAAACGAAGACGCTTTGCCGTGGGTGTAATGGGGACTTCATTGTTTATGTTTGATTTTTAACCCTTTTCCTAACATTGCAAAAACAATTCTTGAATAACTATTATTTTCATTGTTTGTCTCACAAACATAGGTTATGACCGCCCCCCCCCCCCCCCCCCCCCCCCCCCCCCCCATTGGAACGAGGTCGACGAGCTCGTTCCAATGAGGGTCATAAACTATGTTTTAGAGACAAAAAATGAAAAAATAATGAAAATTTTTTGGCGAGTTTTTAGAATAACGCTGGCCGTTTTTGGCCGTTACGTTAGGTAAAGGGTTAAATAATATAATTATCGTTAATAATGAAAAGCAATAAACAGAGTAATAGCTTGACTGGACTGGTTACGTAAAATAATTCATTCGAAGCGAGGAACTATGTTGTAAAACACTCGTGCGCATTCGCGCACTCGTGTTTGTACAACGCCCCTCACCTCTCATGAATTATTTCACATAACTAACCCAGTCAAGCGATTACTCTCTATGTAATAGGTTTATAGTATTGGACCCTGTTCATTGTGCGCTGGAGTGAAGACATAATGCGAATTATATTGTCGACAAATAAAGCCACTCTAACAAGTGAAAGAGAAAATGGTAAAATATAACGTTAAATTACTTTGAAAAGACTGTCAAACAGCTACCAGTGTTTCTACCATAATACTGGTTTTAACTTATACGAACGGGAGACGACACTTCCAATCAAAATCCATGAATGACCATTTTTTCTTCATTTTTTGGCGTCAATAGTATATCCCGTGACCCTTCATTGGAACGAGCTCGTTTAACGAAGGGTCATAAGCTATATTTGTGAGACAAAAAATTGGGAAAATAATGAAAACTGAATGGTGATTTTTGTGAATAGCCCAAACCGGTTTAGCTGTTACGTTGGCCAAAGTGTTAAAATAACGTATTGATCTAGTTTTGGAAGTGCTAAACTTATTTTGTTGGATCTTGAAGAATAACTGAGGTTTAATGACCAAGTCTCTTACCACCTGAAGTTAGCTCCTATTGGACCAACTTTTTTTCAGCCATACAAACGTTTTGAGAACGTGACGAAAGGTAACTCTGATTGTTTTAGGCATATTTGCGTTCCCAAAACATCAAAAAGCTAACTCTAGCTGTACATGTAGTCCAGATATGGCCAACAAGCCGTTAAATGTTTTTTTGTTTTGCTGTGCCGTGTTTTGTGGCATTGAGAATGTAATTGCCTTATTTCGTGGTTCCTTCAAAAGGCGAATAACAACGGAACAAAAGGATTGAGTCATATCATCTGTCGCTAACATTTGTTACAACGTGCGCCTTATATTGAGGATAACAATGTGCTGTGTGTGGTATACTTTCCTTGGATGTGATATCTCCACCCTCTTACAGCACTGGACATTAAAAGTTGTATCCGTTCCCATTTCGAACAAAAGCAACAAACGGGTTAAAAAACATTCACAATCTTACAAACCCCAAAAAAACTAAACCAACGTCTACCAAATAGAAGCGGCGTCTACAAAGATAGGCAAACATCATAACAGGAAAACGAACAAGATATATCCAATAATTCAGTAGAGCAAAATAAACAGAACAAACCAAATCCGGACCAGAAACAGGGCATCAAAATCGGAGTCAAAGAAGAATACAAGAAAAGGAACCGAGGAAAATAGAAAAAGAACGCACAAAAACAAAATTCCGATAGAACACTTAAATATCTTCAAAATACTATCAGGATCAACATGTTTGGAGGAATGGGAAACATATCAGTCGATAAGTGCTTCGATGACACGTTCTCCAACCGACTGCGATCGAATTCGACTCAGCGTAGGTCCCCGAGTGACAAATCTTCAAGAAAACATATTGGGGCAATTTCTCTCATACTACCAAACTATGGATCACAACACTAATAATGTAATACAATGATAATACAATAATATAATACAATGAGATTTTCGAGCTTTTAGAGCGAGTTTTACCTAACATGAAAAGCAGACGACACTTGCAAAAAAAAATCTTCAATAACTTATTTTTTCATTTTTTGTCTCAAAAACACAGGTTATGGCCCCTCATTGGAACGAGCTCGACGAGCTCGTTCCAATGAGGGGTCATAGCCTATGTTTTTGAGACAAGAAATAAAGAAAATAATACAAATTAACTGGCGATTTGTGAGAATAGCGCAGGCCGGTTTTGGCCGTTATGTTTGGTAAAGGGTTTATCAATTTGGCCTTCTAAGTGAAAATTATAAAATTGCTGTTAATGCTTGCAGGAAAGACTTTCAAAGAAACCCGAAAATCAAGCCCGTTCAGCTTTATTCAGATTTTAAGCAGTATTCTTCGTGCGATGCCGGGACAGATGATAATGATCTCGTTCGTGAAACGTCTGTCTCAGCTGGACAGTTAGAAATAGAGATCACTATTTGTTTGGTTTTATATCGTCCGAGATATCGGCCAGAGACAACTTCATATCAGCCTGAGACCGAATATCGAAGGCTGATGTGAAGTTACCAAGGGCTTATATTTAATAACCTCCCTATTTATTAACCCTTTACCTAACGTAACGGTCAACACCCGCTTGCCTTATTCTAAAAAAAATCGCCAAATAATTTTCATTATTTTTTTCATTTTGACGCGTTGTGTGGGGACTCAATGAAAAACGACAGCAGAAACAAGTTAACAGCGCAGCGTCTTTGACCTTTGATCGGGGTCGCTGCGCTGTTAATTTGTCTCCACTGATGTTGTATTTTATTTTTGTTTTTATTTTAATACACACACTAATATACTGTTGAGGACAACAAAGCAATCAACCTGACTGTACTGTAAAATTAACCCCATCCTAGGCATTCTTAAACATACCAGTCCTTTTGGTTGTTACTGCATATATCTGACATCGGCACTCACAACCGGCAGATTGTGTGCTCAACTAATCGGCAAGGAGACGACGGTCACAAATCCTTATCGGTTAATCACCACCTTACTCGCTGCCATCATTAATTCCCCCACCATACAAAAACGTGTCCTTTTTGAATGGTAAAGCCAAGTTTCCTGACAGCGTTCGACGAATAACAGGGAGCGGTTTCGCTGTAATCAAATTGGTTGCGCGCAGTAACGGAACACAAGCTTGGTTCATATTTGCGAGATTGGCGTCACATCAACCGAGTTTGAAGTTATATGAGCTGAACTTGATAATGGGCAATTCTGGAAAGAAAATTCTGGAAAGAAAATCAAATCTAATAAATAAACAGCATTGTTTACAATTCTGTGCCTGTGGAAAGAAACTTTCCAACTGTAACTACACGTCTAAGTACGAAAAGTAATTCTGACACGGCGCCATATTGGTCATACAGGACTTACACAGTCGTTCTTGTTAGAGGGTATTATGCGACCAGAATGTATTCCTTGCCAATATGTGTTGATTGTTCTTTCCCTCTTTGTAGTAAAAGCTACGTATCTCTTCCAGTACATTAGGTCAAGACGTGACCAAAGCATCGGTCCAGATTGCACATTTATCTTTGTGATTTAAATACCTGAGTCAACCAGACTTACATTACCGTTACATCGAAATGGTTAGTGAATTCTAAAACCGGCTAATCGCTTAGTGATAACCATTTCATTACCAATTATATTGGGATCGACTGGGTCAACCAGACTTACATTACATACGTTACATCGAAATGGTTAGTGAATTCTAAAACCGGCTAATCGTTTAGTGATAAACATTTCATTACCAATTATATTGGAATCGAGGGTATGTATATACCAATATGTTGAATCAGAATAATACAGTCAGCATCTGGTAGGAACTGGGGCGCGGTGGCTCAGTAGGTAGAGGTGCAGGCTGCAACCCGAGAGGTCCTTGGTTCGAATCCCACCTGCGGCAGTGTCCTTGGGCAAGACACTTCACCCCCATTGCCTACGGTGACGTTGTGTACTAAGGCGTACTGCACGTCGATGGTGCATCTGTCTTCAACCAATGTTAACCCTGCTTGTGTGGAGTTAGTATGTTGGTGGTTCTTTCCAGGTAATCCAGCTTCCTCCACCCGTAAAACTGTCGCGGTCATGATTAGCCATTGTGCAGAAATATGTGACCTTAAACACCCATCAATAAATAAATAAATAAATAAACCTGGTTGGAACTGTTTCTGTATTTGTAGATTCAGACAAGAAAAATACTCGCCCCTGCTAGGATGCAGCTTACGCAAAAGTCGCTTAAAATACACGGGCCTGAAGGTCAGGCCCGAGTATTTTATGCAACATTTACATGACTTACATTCAGCGTATTTTCTGTTATCAGAACTCACAGTTTCGCCCAGTTTAACCGGTAGCAAATACCATAAGTGGAAAATACTTGTAGCTGTTTCGGTGCGGATTAATTGTTTCAGCACAAAATTACAGATATCACACCGCGCCAGACGGACATTCGAAGAATAAATAATAATTGTAATCAACTGCACCCATCCACCATACGTCACTCTCTTCTCTTGGAGTGTATAACGATTCATTATGTACAAAAGTGTATTTACCAAACAAGGTGTTTTTTGCTAAATTGTCGTTTTGGGCAAAATATTCGGTTTGATACAATTTTATATAGTTCTATTCATATCATTTATTTTAGTTTGCACATAAGCCATTGACTGCTCAATCCGACTGAAATAATTGCGAAGTTCAATACTTTCCTTGTCACGATTGGCAGACAGCATCATATACGACACGTGAAAATATGTAACTTCTGAGTTATATCAGTATCCGTTTCCATAACCTGTCTTCACCCATGCACCACAAACTGGTATTTAACCCTTCACCCAACGTAACGATCAAAACCGGCCAGCCTTTTTCTTAAAAATCGCCAATTAATTTTTATTTTTTTTATTGTTTGTCTCAAAAACATAGGTTATGACCCCTCGTTGGAACGAGATCGTCGAGCTCGTTCCAACGAGGGTCATAACCTATGTGTTTGAGCAAAAAAATAAAAATTAGTTATTCAAGAATTTTTTTTGCAAGTGTCGTCTGTTTTTCATGTTAGGTAAAGGCAGGTAAAATAAATATATCGTTTTTTTATATCCCACGGCGGTTTAAAAGCGCGTGCCCGAAAAAGGAGGGTGTGCATTTTGTCAGTCGATTTTCGATCTATGGGAGGTAACTCGAAATGTTTTTCCGTGTCAAATGTCAGCAAATCTTCATTCAACGGATGACTGTGAACTTTAAACAGGCTGTGTGACTCAAGTGGCCTAGTAGAAAGGCGCGAAAATGAATGTATACATTATACATTACTATTCACAAATACTGAATATTTTTGTTGTTGTAAAGATGTGTCCGCGACTCCATTAAGCCAATCCCAAAAGAGAGGAGATGGATCCATTTTTGTGTATATATATATTTGTGAATAGTAATATAGAACAGCCAATAAAGTCAAGGACTGATTGTAGATTCACTTTGAATCTCAAATTGTGTCTATGGTCGAACGTTCAACTTTACATCATTTAGCTGAAGCGATATTACATTGAAGATTACTCTATACACAGATGGTGCACTTGCCTTCAAACGCTGCTAATTCTGTTTTTGCCGTGTTAGCATGTTGGAGAGATGCACAGTTGTTCCGTGGTTCTCTTCGGTTTCACAGGCTCCCCCAACCGGTAAAAGTGTCCTACACGAATGTGACCTTGGTTGCTGAAAGAAAGTGTCACTGAACGTCAATATAACAAAACAAACAAATAAAATGCAGCCCTTAGTTCATTGTTCATATATTTCAGTTTTGAACGAGAAACAAACGGACCTGTGGACGCTTCATAATTTCTTTAAACTAAGCGGATGGGTTTTGATATATAAATTTCCCGTCGCAGCTCAAGTCGTCAGTTACAACTTAGCCACCTTAAAACTAGTGGAATTTGTTTTGGCAACTAAGGATATGCGTATGATATAGATATTTAACATTTACCGAACGCACACGATGTTAAACAATTATTGACTTCCCATGAGGTTGAAATAAGGAAATATCAACCCGAGAAAAGTAATAATCGCCGAGGCCGTAGGCCGAGGTGAATATTACTTTTCAAGGGAGATAATATTACTTTCCTCGGGATTATTACTTCTTTAGAGAAGTCAATTATTGTTTTATTATTATGACAGAAAACAATCGTTTGCAAATTCCTTGCTTTATTACATATTTTTCGAAGAAAAGCGGCATATTCATAGGCAACAAAATAAAATTATTTTCAACATATAAATATAAGACGCAATGTGCATTAGCTTATTTGATCATGTTGTAGTTAATTGTTATATTTGAACAGTTCCTAAACATTGGAACATGGAAATTAACGGAAGGAGCAAGTTGAAAATACCATTACTATCTTTATCGCAAACAGGTATTTGCAATCATTATACCAAACAACCTTTTTATAGAAAACAATTGCAGAACGGTGAAATACCAACTCGATTTCGATAAAAATAGAATACATGTAGATCAGCAATACTGGAGTATATCAAGATTTCTGACGAGTGTTTTAGCCAATTAAATAACCAGATTTTTTGACTGTTATATTATAACAAAAAGTTATAATAATATTAGGTTTTCAACTTTTTTCTAAATACGTCAACAAAACCATATCATACCGTTGAGCTCGTTCAATGAGTGTGTCACAAATATGTATGACAAATCAGCGGTCGGCCAAAGTGTTATTATGTTTCGTTGAAATTTTTGTGATTGTGTTTTTCAGCTGCTCACTTTGTGAATTGCACGGGCGGATGTGGCCGACTCGTTAGGCAGAGCTGTCGGTTAACCGAAACCGAACCGAGGTTTTTAGTTTTTTTAAAAAACCGAAACCGAAACCGTCGACATCCCGTAATCTAAGGTTTTTCGTTTTTTATTAAATACTCTCTTGCTGCAGAAATTCTCAGAATGTAGCCATCCCAGAGTAGTGAGAGTACCCAGACACTGCCAAAGGCAGTGTCTTGGTACTCTCACTACTCTGGGAAGGCTACATTCTGTGAATTTCCGACATTTCAGCTTAGTTGTGTTTGCAGCTTTCCTCAAGTTGCGTGTAGGTGTCAGACCTCGAAAAATGGCCAAGCACAGTAAAAGTTCTGTATATTTAGGTAATTATTATATTGGCCTTCCTGATTCTTCATGTATTATAGCTTATTTCGGGCATTCATTGAGTTTCACTCATTTTCACTACCATTCAGTTATGACTCCGGACATAAGAATGAGTTTTATTGAATTTCACTTGGCCTCATGAACAAACCGAAAACCGAACCGAACCGAGGTTTTACTCCACCTGAAAAACCAAAACCGAAACCGAACAAGAAATTTAAAAACCTACAGCTCTATCGTTAGGTAAAGGTTAAACCTTGAATTGACCATGTCAGCCCTTCGACTCACGCTTAACTGCTACAAAATGGACATCAAAGGTTCAAATATCCGTACACCACTCATGTTGGTCGAGTTTATTTTATTTTTTCCCCAGACAACCTATCATTCAAATATCATTGATAAACTCACTCTGTGCTCAAAACTGGTTACACATACGAATTATTAATTTACCCCTTTAAATGCGGATGGAAAATGCCATGTCAGTCTAATTGCTTTGGTTCTAAGAGGCCAATTTCATTATTTTGGGGACTGGCCATTTAACATACTTAACGTGCAGCCTTAGGGTTGAAAATATATTGATTTGTCTACCTCCCACGGATTCATAAACAGCCATTTACTTTTCGAAAGTAGACTTCATGAAGCAGTTATTTTTCGATCAAGAGGTTAATGCTGCTTCAACATGCAAAGTCAAACATTTTCGAATGACAGAGTTTTTTTAGAATTACACAAGGAAACTCATACCCAGAATCATATTTGCAGCCATATTGAACATTCTGGATTAGAAGCAAATCTCCAATCGATTCGTGTCTATTAACAGGTTGATGGCTGCATGTTTTGGGGGTGGTCTGAGTGTTTATATACATTGATTTTATTACAATTTATTGAAGAGTGCCCATAGGCACTCTTCAATAAGTTGTGATAAAACAATTTTATATAAACAAAATATTATTTGCGTTTGACTGAATATGAAAAATGAGCAAGGAAAATGTTGGCTTTTCCTCTGGTACCTCATTTTAATAAACTCCCTGATAGTGACTTCTAACAATCAACCAGGTGTTTGGAATATAACGTCGAATAGAATCAGAGGCGTATTGAAGATGCCAGATTGTAGGGAAGTGTGGGCTGTAAACCTGACTGTGATGACACAAATTCCGGCAGATAAAATGATGTAGTTGGAGTATTACTCAGTATGGACTACAGTTAAAAAACTGGAACAGGCGTCTGAATTACCGGTATTCGGCACTGTAGAGGGCTTGACGCTAGCAACAGTTCACCATCGACATTGCTCGGAAACATTAAATTTGTTTTCAACAATGTTAGTGACAAGGGTGTCTGGGTAGTAGCATGGGTGCATATTCTATTTATGTTCGTATAGCGGGAATTACACTCAGTCTTTCTTTTCAGCGCAATTTATTTATAATTTGTATCTCAACTATACGCTTTGTGAGACGACGAAGATGACCAGTGGCGTAGATAGCTTTTCGCTGGTGGAGAGGCAAGCCCAAAATTTTCCGACAGACCGAAAATTTTCCGACAGTGTAACAGCAACAAAAACCCAAACAAACAGAAAGAATCTGTTGTTTACTGCAAATGAACTGAAAATTGGTCTCTTTTACCCAAAAGTTACCCAAAATGGCATGCTTTTATCCCCAAAGCCAGCATTTTAATGTTATTAGGCATAAATTCGCCTAAAAATGGTCCCAAAAAATTTCTGACAAAACTTCTGGTGGGGGGGGGGCTCCGCCCCCCGCCCCTCCCCCCTTATCTACGCCACTGAAGATGACTGAAGTCAAACTATATTTTTGTGAAAAGATTTAAAAGGAAACGCATCTGGATGCTGATCTCAAATCGAACGGACTTGCAACTTAATAATGGAGATCGAATTGGAACTCAAAACTACATGGGACCCTCTACTGAGTATTATAAGAGGAAATAAAGTTTAGCTATTTGAAAGACGAAGGAAAAAAAAATCAAAAAGGCTAACAACAAACTGACCACCTTCTCTACAAACGGCCCAATTTTGCCGTTTTGTGCCATACCGAGGAAGTAATAATTTTTGTTATTCTTTTCTCGCAGCCTCAATGCTAAACACGATGGTGATACCAACGAATGTAGTGCGTCAGATTATTATATTATGGCTCCTGGTTCTGCACCACAGACTGGTGCGAAGGCATTAAATCCATGGATCTTTTCAAACTGTTCCATAGTTTACTTCCAACGAATGATACAACAACTGGATGCGTGAGTATTTTTTTGCTACAATTTATTTATTCATTTATTTATTGGTGTTTAAGGTCACATACTTATTGCTAATCACAATGTCTAATCATGGCCGTGACAGTTTTATGGGTGGAGGAAGCCGGATACCCGGAGACCACCGAGCTACGACGAGCAGCTGCCAGCTGCCCAACATCGTAACTCCGCAGTGCAGCACAAGCAGGGTTAGATTGGTTGAAGACATGCGCACCATCGACGTACAATAGCCTTAGTACACGGCGCCATCGTGCCCCAATGTGGACAATCGGGGTTAAGTGCGTTGCCCAAGGACACAACGCGGGAGTCCGAATCGATCGCTCAGACGGTCACCCATCCGTTGCTTAACTTCGGTGATCTGGCGAGAACTGGTTATCGCAACGCCACCGCGCCCCTTGCTTCAATTAGATATTTCTTCTTTATGGGTAGCCCTGGGGCCAATACTATTGAACTTTCACAATTTTATTTTCTAGAATTGTATTTTCAAGTTATGACTATAAATGGGTTGAAATGTACCATTAGCATTTTCAAAAATATGGAAATTTGCCAGTTGGCAAATTGCCATATCTTTTAAAATGCTAATGCTTCATTTTAGTCAGTTATATTAATAGGTAGAAAATACAATTATAGAAAATACAAATGTAAAAATGTTATAGTATTGGCTCCTGGACAAAGAAAATCAAAACACGTTCGTCTCAAAATAAGCCAGAGGTGAACAAGATTATTTAAGAGTGTATGGATTCGCACAATTTGTGGGTGGGAAAACCATCTGCCTGAAAGCTTTTATGACCAGCAAGCAGCCCCGGTCAGAGCTTGGAAGGTGATACCATAAGTTAATACAGGATAGAAACATACCGCTCCCAAAATTACATTATGGCCGGTTTTACCGTCCAAATTTCCGGCGCGGAAAAATGAAAAACAGCGAGCGCCGAAAATTTAAAATTTCTTTGCTTGGGGTTCTTCAAACGAGAGAACTTGAATTGTGATAGTTCTCATTTCCCACTCCACGACCTGTAAAAAGGTCAGTTGTCAGCACTATCAATATCTTTCTCGCTATGCAGAACCGGCCGAGTCGCTCTGTCCCATTTTAGTCTCGGTATCTACCAAGATGTTGAATTAGTTGCCCAGAATATTCGCACAGTTGCCCGCAAAATGTCGATAAAATAGAATTTCAGGAATGCTATCTACCCCATCGATACACTGCTTCCTGAACCAAAACCTTTATTGCAAGGCAGCTCATTGACGCAGATGTTATTTTGTTATTTGGTTAAGAAATGGGTGGATGCCACAGTATATATCATACACACTGAAACATTGCGACGTCTTCCTCGAGCTGATACAAGGGTTGGTAGACACTGCTGATTTTGAGTGGCCATATAAATGCACGTTCCGGACATTTTATGTCTAGAGCTGATGTTTCCAGGGACCAAAACATCACTGCGCTATCAGGAAGGTCGCGCGACAAGAGCCGATGATCGATGAAAGAGAGTGAGGGTATAAAACTAGGTCCTATTCTTGCCGGGGTATCTTCGAGTCTATACACAGAACGACACACGTGTGTGAATGGGTTAATCGAAATGCACGAGTGCCAGTGCGGAAGGATAGAACGAGAGGCCACAGGCCTCGAGTTTTATCCTTCTGCGATGGCACAAGTGCCTTATCGATTAACCCACTCACACGCATGTGTCGTTCTGTGTTTATTACACTCCTTCACGTCTATAAATACAATTATTAGAAGGACACTCAGCAACTCATCTAACAACTATCAACAAAAGGAACACATTTTATAGGTAACCAAATTTGCGAGGGAAATCCGTGTTACTTTTCGTTCCCTGAGTTCCAATGCGTTCTATGTGCCTACTGGCACATAGAACACATTGGCACTCAGGGGACGATTTTCAGCTATCGCTAGCGATTCAAATTGTAATTGCGTTGCACGATTTGTAGACAATTTCAGTGAAATTTTGCTTCCATTTGAAAACAGTCCGTCAGCGATTTCCGTTCCGCACATATGTGAGGAACAGATTTTTATTTTCACACGGCTTTGTGTGCTGTATTTGGAGATTACATAGACCAGGCGTGTAATAAAAATAATTATTATGAGTCGTAAATACAATTTGAACTTGGAGACATTGAGTCCAGTTTACAGGAAAGGAATTGGGTATACCCACTGTATCGTATTTCCTAGATATCTTTAGAAATACATTAACATTGAACTTAAGAACCAGAAACGTCACACTAAACTTAATTACATACGCTCGTCAGATGCAGGAAGATAATGTGGAAATGGGCCTGTCGCTTGATCATCACGATTAATCGCGATCCCGTCGAAATTCTCTGTCCGCTTTTGTGGTCACAAATACAAATATTACCAGACCCAGCCACTTCTTCCGGAGTAGCGATGTGTTGGAATAACAAGGGCATAAGACTGAGGCGTGAACAGATCTTTATTTCTCACGCGTGTCGTTTGTATGTCAGATAATCTATTATGTATCCACCCCAAATTCACACGACTCACACCAAAAAACACTTTGCTTTATATCGGCATAATTCTTCCATTGTACTTCATGGAGAAAACTTTTTATTTCAGAAATGGAAATAACTGCCTGGTTGTTGTGAACAATGCATCTCCTGTGAATTTTACAACTTACGAGTACCCATTGTTTGGTCAGATAATGAAAGCAGATGAACAATGTCAACGCGCCGTCGCCAGTGATTCGGTGTTCTGTGCAGTATGCTCATAGTTTTACATTGTGAACCTAGCTCTTAGACCACCAGTCTAATTTAGTAAGGAATTTGGAGTTGTTGCGGGATGTGTGTTTTCGCTGCAGTGTGGTGCTCTTGTACTCACAAAGATGTACTGCTATTTTAATAAGTATTTACTTCACCTTGCAAATTTCAAGTTATTAACGTAATTTTAGCGGAACTGCGCAGCGTCATTGAAAAACTACAGCTGTGGTGAGTGCTCGTGCAAAAATATTTAGTTCACAAACATGTCTTGACAGTTTTGTAAAGTCATCGAAAATTCGGTCAAACCATTTTTTGACAGAGAAACATTTCTAGCGATGTTGATTCGAAGTAAATGAATGTTTGTGGCACTTTTAGATTCAATGGTCTGAATGGTCTGAAATATTTCAATTGATCGGAAAAGCGAACCTACGGTTCGCTTTTCCGACCAACTGATACATTCCAGTCTAATCAACCAAAAACATACGCGATGGACTATTTGAGGACTAGACTGGTTCAGGGGCATAACATCGTGGAATTCCTTACAGGATTAGACTGGTGGCTTGAGAGTTTTATTCAGAGATTGATTATTTGTCTTTTTTATCGAACGCAGCGGTCATACCCGACCTGGGTTTTTCAAAGAAATTGCCCTGGCTTTGAACAAAAGTTTTCAAAGATTTGTTTTTATAGAGAAATTTGAAAAGCTGTTTTTTTTCTGTGGTAAACCGGATTCGCAGGTATCAAGATTTTATGAGCAACTTTTAAAGAGGAGCCCAAAACATAAGGTTATTATTACATATCGAAGACCCTTGAGATCTGGATCGAGTTCCATTTTCATTTTAAAAACGGACAGTTTTTAACAAATTTCGTCCTTCCAGGCTAATACACGCTTGTTTCACTTTTTATTAAGGCTACACAATGCCAGTTGTCACGGCAGATTTACCTTGTTGTGACTATTCAACGTCACAAGTTACTGCAAATTCTGAATGTTGAGAAAAAGTCTACATACACCTGAAAATTGTTAAGAGTTAAGTTAGACGCCAATGTGTGCCTGAATAGACCCTTGATCTCTGTACAGCTGGATGCCGGAACGCGTATTGGTCACATATAGAAACCTGTTCCACTGACACCGTCTTAGAAGGGTGTGGACATTTGTTGCTATAAGTATGAACAATGCCCAACACCAACAATTCTAGATGATTTTCAGTTTTCCGCCGATTGTCTTGTAAGGATACACGTTGATGTCTGTGAGAAATGAACATGTTGATGATGTGTAGTTTTCTGCATCAATACAGAGTGAATATGTTTATTTTATATGTTTTATTTATTATTGAAAAAATACAAGTGCCAAGGAAGGAATGGTGATACGTGTAACTTGTTTTCGTGTTAGGTAAACACCATGACGGTTTGTGAAGTGAAAGCTGTTACGCTGTGACTGTGGTCACAGCGTTACAGCTTTCACATCATCAAAAGTCATTGATGGGGAGATTTTCCGCGTTGATTGACTTGACACCAACTTAGTGGGAGGGAGGGGAGCAGATTGAGGTGCACCACTTTTCGCCGACATTCCAGCAATCCAGTGGTGTAGCGATTAGTGAAATTAACTTACAATATTGTACAGAAAGCCATAGTGTTATTAGGCTAGCTAGGAATGGCGGTGGAATTCCTCCGAATAACCGGAATATGACACGTCATGTTCCCCTCCACTTTTGCTGTTTTGATGTTTAATGATTTGGTGTTCTCAAGCACGATTCTTGTTTTGGCGGTGATTAATCTGACATCGGATCATGCGAATCAATGCAAAGATATTGTGTCGCAGCGATGCGAAGTCGACCTAAAATAAATGCTTTAGATAAATATTTAACATTTTGAACCCTGGTGGTATCTTCCATGTCAGCCTTGAGGCTGCACGTTGAAAATATCGATTAGTCTATCCCACGCATTCTCTTGGCTGGACTCCTACTTAATGGGATTATGATGTACCATGGTGTCTGAAAAGCGTGAATCTCGATTTGAGCGGGTTAACCCTTTGATACTGTTGTATGTCTTATGACGTACGAATTCAAACAGTGCGTTGATACTTTTGTACGTCATATGACGTTCAAATTCAAACAGCGCGTTGGTACTTTGTGGTCATTTGTTTTGTTATTATTTTTCGATTTTTTTTTTAAAGTTTTAACCTCAATTCCTATTTTCTCTTGAATAGTGCCCAGTGACAACCGTTAAGCTAAAAGTTATCGCAGCTTAAAATACTAATATAATCCTGCTGTCAGAGATTTACCTCAACTGATAGAGTGCCAGAAGCCACTATCAGGGCTTTCAAAAAATGGGGATACCAGAGCAAAAGCCAACACTTTCCTTGCTTATATTTCATATTCAGTCAAACACAAATGATATTTTGTTTATATAAGTTTGTTTTATTACAAATTATTGGAGAGTGCCTGTGGGCACTCTCCAGTAATTTGTAATAAAACATGTTTTGAATAACAAATTCAGCCTACCAAAAATAATCTAGTCCTCAGATAATCACTAATGTGAAAAATATATTGTTATTTGTACTTTCCGACGTTTGACGTCGTATTTTGAAAAAAACGTTGAAGAAATTGAATTCCCAGTAACGTTTGAACGTCAGGATAATTAAAGTCTCAACGGGTTAAATATCAATAACTGCAATGGCAAGGAATTAAAAACGTGAGATGACTTCCATTTTATCCAATGGAGTTTGATTATTTTCTGTACTTCTGGGGTGATAACTAAAGGGTTGGATACATGCGATATTCGGTCCTGTTTTGATATCAAATCCGATCGGAAGGCGAATTAGCACTGGGAAGTTTGTGAACATAGGTTCTGCGCGAGGGAAAAAAAACTATTCAATGGCATGGACTAGGCCTATTTTGGTGTGGAATGTCTCAGAATGTCAGAGGAAATTGTAAAGAATGAGACCTGTGGTCATCGCGTATGAATTAAAGTCGACTCGTCTTTAAAAATCGATAATAGGAAGCTGGCAATGTTGGAATGTACTTTCGATTAAAAAGGACATCCCATATGTGATAGCAAAACCGAAGAAAATGGGCGGTGACCCAGTTATTCTGTGTTCATTTTCATGTCTGACTGAGATTGTTATTTCGAAAACCGAAAACCTCAGTAATTATGAATAACCCACGAACACTGGACTATAAAGTGATCTACCAGTTTAAAGACTAACGCCTCCGCTTCCAACTCTAGAGCAGCTATGGCGAGATGTCATGAGAAATATCTTGAAAATACTCAACGGGTTGACCCTTTACCCAATGTAACGGTCAAAACAGGTCAGCGCTATTTTCAAAAATCGCAAATTTATTTTCATTTTTTTTCTCATAAACATAGGTTATGACCCCTCATTGGAACGAGCTCCTTGAGCTCGTTCCAATGAGGGGTCATAACCTATGTTTTTGAGACAAAAAATGAAAAAAATAGTTATTCAAGAATTTTTTTGGCAAGTGTCGTCTGCTTTTCAGGGGTTAAGAGTTAATTGAACCATCTTCAGGAAATACACGTGCGTACGACGTGTGTCAGGAGAACTTGAGATTCTAATGGATACCAACCGCAGAACATATGGTTCCCTTCCAACCATCAGGTTTTCTGGCATTTCGCAAATATTTCAGGCTGAAAAGTCACAACCTATAGTTAATGTGTATGAAAACAAGGTTAACTACCCGCTGAAATCCGTCAAATTTGCATAATGATGCACACAAAACACATTGGTCCATAAGCTATGTTTTGGAGGTAAAAACTGAAAAAATAATAAAATTTGGCTGGCGATTTTTGTAAACACCACTGGACAGCCTTAGCCGTTATATTAACTAATGTTAAATTAAACATTATGTGATCAAAAAAATTTCAAATTCGTTACAATCCTTCCTAGAATTTTCGAGCCTCATTCATTAAATTCGATCAGAGCTTCGGTAAACGTCGGCTCGATGTACATGAACTTGGTACAAGAATTTCATATGGAATCGTCACTCATTTCATATCCTTTGTATACACAATAACGAGAATTTAATTGTAATGCCAGTAGTTTTCGTTTGGGATTCCAGCACCCCACAGTTAAAAACGCTCACTCTTGTTTCAACGGCAATAGGTTAACTCGTCTTCGATTCGTAGAGAAATGGTCCTTAGAAATAATAGCTTATCTCTGATACAACACTTTGTACACAAAGGTAATGGTGAGAATATTATTCTGTAATTCATCAGTTAAATTCGACCTTGTTGTTCTTTCTGAACCCGTAATTTGATTGGCTGAGAGCCGGTTGGCTCCGTGCTCTAATCTCAGATAAATTCACTCTTGCTCCAATTGCCGGAAACGGGTCAATTAGATATCTGTATCCACGCTACGCACAACCAACGGCGCTAAACCGCTTCTATCCCAGATCGAACACACCCCGGAGTTGGTTTAAATGGCAACAGTTATTAGCGTCCGTGTATCGAAGACTACTTTGTCACTTCGATCATGGCAAATAAACCGAGATCGAAAATGACATTTTTTTTATTGTTTTTCTTCAAAATACGGATTTCAACACTTCACTACTGACATATACATATTTCAAAATTGAGTTTCATTTATTAAATGCTTTTGTAACTTAATTATGTATAATTTTTGCTTGGTCGCAATGCACGTCTTACATGCGGCATGCATTCACATACAACTCATTTCATTAGGTTTAAGAGACGGCCGTCACTTCGTTTCCACAGATTTCTGTCAAGCGTAAAACAGTCCACGATATTGTGACCTTTCGCTGGGAACACACGAGGTCAACATCTACTACTATGGGGATAAATGTTTCGTGTTACCTTTACCCAACGAATCGGCCGCATCCGCCCGCGTAATATGCAAATTCATCGAGCTCGTTCCAACGAGGGGTCACATGATATGGTTTTGTTGAAATTTTTTGAAAAATTTAAAAAAAATTATATTTAAACTAATAAATTTTGATATCGTCTGCGTTGGGTAATTGAAAAAATGTATTCACCTACAAGGTGAATAAAGCAAAAAAATTATCCAAGGCTCTTATTATTCGAATAAACGTCCATTTCTGGGATAAAATTAGATTATTTCTGCCCCTTCTTCCAATTTACCCTTCATTTTTCGGTCTACTGGTCTTCTGTAAACCTTTGCTTTGCGCACAAATACGGATATCGGGCTGAAAAGCTTTACATTTTCACTGTGATACGTTGAACTTTTTTTTTCAGGGACAATATTCAAATGGAGATTACAGCACAATATGCTCAGTCATGTATTGTAAAGAGACAGCTCCATCCACTTCGTGCAGAAGTGTTATTCCAGCAGATGGGACATTGTGTGGCGATCATAAGGTAATTGTCATCTCTACTTATTTCCTTTAAGGTAGTTGGAATAAAAACTGAAATCCTACAGCCTCCAGCAATGGAACGTTTGGACATAATTTCATGTGCAAATATTCTTCAGGCAGAACATGCGGGAGGGAGTTGGGCCTCCTTGAGGCGTGGAGAATTTAGTGTAGGGCTGTCACGATTAATCGATTAATCGATTGTCGATCGGTCACGCCGAAATCGATTAGTATTTTCCGTTGTCGAAAAATCGGAAAATTTTACCCTGCTTTAGACGTTTAATAATTTTTTAAAAAAATTAACGAAAAAACTATTGTTTCTAAAGGTAAAAAAATTAAGAACGTCGACGTTAAACCTCAAGAAGACGTTAGAAGCATTTGTCTTTCAGGTACATTCTTAGCCTTGATGTTCTGAACTTTTGAATCGTCAGTGTGATAATCAAGACCGGTCGGCAGTTGCGAACTTGCAAAGTTCGCAACTGTCGACCGGTCTTCATTATTACACTGACGGTTCAAAAGTTCAGAACATCAAGGCTTTGAATGTGCCTAAAAGAGGATCGTCTTCGTTGTTTTCTTGAGTTAGGTCAACTCACTTGAACTTATTTTTAACGACTTCAAAGAGGGGGAGTCATCTAGGTACGATTAATCGATTATTATCGATTATTTGCGACGATTAATCGATTCCTAAATTAAAAAATCGTGACAGCCCTAATTTAGTGTCAGGCGAACGTTCGAGTTTCGCTTCGGTTTCGAATCTGGAAACCATCTCTATCATTCGAAAAAGCATTGCCCATGGGCTTTTTACAACTCGGGGCGATATACGGCTTTTTCTGCGCCCACCTTGATGATACCTAGGCAGTTCTCGTTTAAATCTAGTGTTGTTGCTAAGATAACTGCTGAGTGAAATGTCACAATATTAACTGGTTGAGTGCGAAAAGCCACTACAAGGGGTTTTTTTTCAAAAATGACGGTAGCAGAGCAAAAGCCAATATTTTCCTTGCTCATGTTTCATATTGAGTCTAACGTAAATTATATTTTGTTTTATTCAAATTTGTTCTATCTATTTTTGTCTAATATTAACCCTTTTCCCAACGTAACGGCAAAAACGGCCAGCGCTATTCACAACCTTCACCATTCAATTTTTATAACTTTTTCATTTTTGTCACAGAAATTAAGCTTATGATCCCTCATTGGAACGAGCTCAAGGAGCTCGTTCTAATGAGGGGTAGCTATGTTTTTGACGCAAACAAAATCAAACAAATTAGTGCGTCAAGAATTTTATTTGCAAGTGTATTCTGCTTTTCGTGTTAGGTAAAGGGTTAAAGAGGGTACATTATACATCGCATCCATGCAGAGGTCCAAACCAAAATTTCGACACGAAATACCTTTGGGTACAATATGAAAAAAATTGCTCGACCTTTCAGAGACAAGTGACATGGACATCGATTTGAAATTGTTGTTCAATGGAACAAAATAAACAAACCGTAATGCATATTGATACCGGGATTCTATAGGAGATAGGAAGCATTAGTACGAGAATCCTAGTATCGTAACTATTGGGAAGTGGACTGGATTCGATTCATTTCGGTTTCGAATCTTTGTACGGAAGCCCATTAGGACCATCATATGTATCGGGGGATCGAGCATTGCGAATATTCGCAGTGCATTGCGAATATTCGCAATGCGTTGCAACTATTAAGCAATACACTGCAAATATTAGCATTCAACATAGCGAATATTCATAGTGCATTGCAGATATTCGAACCTTTGTACGGAAACCCACTAGGGCCATCATATGTAGCGGGGGATATGCGTTGCAAATATTCGTAATACACTGCGATATTAGCATTCAACATTGCGAATACTCACATTGTATTGCAGATATTCGCAATGCATTGCGAATACTCGCATTTAGCATTGCAAATATTCCCATTTAACATTGCGAATATTCGCATTTAACATTGCGAATATTACCATTCATCATTGCGAATATTCGCATTCAATGCAAATATTCGCGATGCATTGTGAATATTCGCATTCATCACTGCGAATATTCGCATTCGACATTGCGAATATTCGCATTCAATTGGCTTCTGCCCTAAATGTGTTCACCATCTGATCAAGGGCACCGGAAGCGCGGTGGTGGGATAGGGGATTCAGGGTACAGATGCCCCCTTATCTTGAGGGTAGGGGACAAGGGATGCAGCCTATTCCCGTTTTGGCCAGATGTGTACTAATGGAAAAGATCGTACAGTAAAACCTGTCTTGAGAGACCACATCTACCAGGCACCGATTGGTTTTACTCTATAATAGACCTGCTATGGGAGACCACCTGTCTTGAGAGACCACCTGTCTTGAGAGACCACTGTGACCTGGTACCAACTTGTATTTTTATGCCATAATGGACCTGTCTTGAGAGACCGCTCCTTTAAAGACTGAAACCGTGACAAAAACTTTTACCCTTTTCTGGAATTGGAAAATCCATTGCGGTTATACTAACATAAGTAAAAGTATTAAAAGCTTTTAATTGGGTTTCAATTGCTAACTCATTACAGATTGAGATGTTTTTACAAGACCTCTGTGAAAAGATTAGGATTATTGCTGAATAAACAATTTCATACATACCTGAAATGTGACAGATAGGAATAAAAATAAATTTATGTTGAAAATCTTTTTGTAACAAATTGAAATGGACTGTTATAAAAATTATAAAAATAAATTAGTGTTGAAAATCTTCAAGGAAGATTTTCAACTCTAATTTATTTTTATAATTTTTATAACAGTCCATTTCAATTTGTTACAAAAACTAATTACAAAAAACTCCATTTTTCTCCATTTCTGAATTTTGTGGTTGGTTATTCACTGACTTGAGAAAACCTGAAACCTGTTATGAGAGACCACCTGTCTTGAGAGACCACTTTTGTGTGGCCCAAAGGGCGGTCTCTCAAGACAGGTTCTACTGTACTTTCAGAAAACTGTAACTGAGAAACTCGAGTGTATTCGTTTCTAACATACCCGTTTCCGTGTGCCAAAGGCAATGGGGAGGGGGGGGGGGGAGGTCAGCTATAATCACAACAGACTGGTCGATAACCCTCAAACAAAGAGACTATACAGCGCTAGGGTGAGTTCTACGGCTTTATATCGTTCCCTGGGAGCACAACAGGACACTGCCTGCAGCACAAAAGCATTGCAGGTAGCACCTTGTTACACTCAAGAGGCTAATATACAGTTAAAACTAAAAGTCCTGTCCTGAAATGCGCACAAATAGCACATCGATATGCGCGTTAATCTACGCGATATGACCATAGTAAGGCTATCAAATTCTGTAAATATGGCCTGTGCACAAGCAATGTTTCAGCCAATGGACCTCCGGGTAACCCGGAGGTCCATTGGCAGAAACATTGCCCGTGTTTGCTATGAGTAACCAAGAGAACCTGCCATTCGATATGGCAATTGCGCACAATTCCTACGTGCAATTAAGCCTAGATAAGCGCACAGTTCGTGACAGGACTTATAGTTTTAATTGTAGGCCTATATATACATGACGTAGACCGTCTGAGCGATCGATTCGGACTCCCGCGTTGTGTCCTTGGGCAAGGCACTTAACCCACACGGGGGCATGATGGCGCCGTGCACTAAGGCGCACTGCACCTTGATGGTGCGCATGTCTGCAGCCAATCTAACCCTGCCTGTGCCGCAGTGCGGAGTTACTATGTTGGGGAGCTGGCAGCTGCTCGTCGTTGCTCGGTGGTTCTATCCGGGTACACCGGCTTCCTCCACCCGTAAAAAAGGTCATGATTAGCCATTGTGCACAAGTCTGTGACCTTAAACACCAATAAATAAATAAATAAATAAATAAATAAATAAATAAATAAATAAATAAATAAATAAAGGAGTGTCACATTACAAATTCTGATACATTGTAAACTCCTGTTTTTAAATGAAGTCGAGTACCCTTTTTGATACCCCTGCCCCCACCCTTGCCCTCTAATGCTCCCGATGCCCTTGCCTTGTCTGTGGTTCAAGGTACCGAAAAGGTCGTCCCGTTGAGGATATAGGCCTATCCCTAAAGTTGACTGGACATTGTTGAAAATTATCCGAGGAACTGTCTTGAACAATTTGAATTCTTAGTGACTGATCTATAAATAGATTGTTTGATTGGGGTTTAAAAACCCTTCATTTTGCCAGCCCATAATATAAAGATGACTTTCACACCCGAATTTTAGCCACCAGAAGGATCAATCAGAGAGCACTTTCTCTAAGTTTTCGGTGGAGGTGGGAGCACCAGCGCAAAAAAGATCATTCCCCGAAATGCAACGGAACGATCCTTTCCTGAACACAGACACATTCATTCTGACACTCAAATGAGCATTGCAAATATTCGCAATGGTGAATGCGAATATTCGCAATGTTGAATGCGAATATTCGCAATGTGAATGCGAATATTCGCAATGCTCCCACTACACGTTGGCCTAAATGGGCTTCCGTACCTTTGAGATTCGATTCAAGCGAAAAAATCACGATTCGCTGGTCCACAGGTGAACTTTGATACGGTTCTCGGGCTCATACTAGTCTCTAACCCATGGTATCGAACGTACGGCTTGAATCTCGAAACGAAGACAAATTACAATGTAGTCGCCGTGGATTGGTCGTAATCCACACGTGGGCTGCGAAATGTTAATTAACGAAGCACCGGGCAGTACCCGATGCTTCAGTAATTAAATTTTTTATCACTATTGGTAGGCGTCAAAGTGACTCGGTCATCACAATTGGAAACCTCTCATGTTCTCTTCTCTTTATAAGAACGTTAACACAAAATACATTCCCCCACAATATGACTTGGGATGCACACCCACAAGACTTCATCCCACTTGATGAAAACTTTGTAGCTGTTAACTGGTAGAGTGCTAAATTATTTTTGACCATCAAATTTTGTGCACATGTCTTTGCCTTGTTACAATTTATGGGAGAGTGCCTATGGACACTCTCCCATAAATTGTAACAAGACAAACCCTTACAGACTAAATAATATCACTTCAATGATAATACAAAGCATGCGCACTGAATATGAGCTTTCGAGCAGTGGTACCTGTACTTCAGAATAAAGCCCAAATATGGGCTTCCAGCACTCTACCAGTTAAGGTGATCATAGCAGAGTGTTAAGGTACAGTACAGTCGCCGTGAACTGGTCGTAATCCACGCTCGGCCAGTGATGTCCACACATGCATTAACAAGGTAATACAAATGATGATCATCATCAAAATTGTATTTAATGAATCATCGGATTGCACCATGTGCTTCATTTATTAAATGTTTGATGATTATTCCCATAATTAGGGTTTGAAATCTAATATTTGGGGATCCGTGTAAAAATTGCCCACCTGTGGAAAGGACCATGGCAGCTGTACTGCATATACGAGGATGGTGTAATCAGGTACATGCCGGACATCCGTGACATTTGCAATCGAAATTCTGAAAATTTCCAGGAATGTGACTAATTCTTTTGAGCTACCGAATTCCCGTGATTACATGTTAGGCTTAAGCCATATGTTCTGTCATTTAATTATCGCACGTTTTCTTATGTACTATGAGCACCAACTGAATGGTAAATGAACCTGTAACCCATTTTCCAAGTTGCAACAATGCATTTACTTCACATGACCTACTTGATATTTCAATCCAGGAAGGATCTAGTTTGGGTTATATAGTAGAGAGAAAGTAAAGGCACAATGAACGTCATGAGCGTGCTTAAATCGTGATTTAATCCTTTACCTAACGTGTAAAGCAGACTACACTTGCAAAAAAAATTCTTGAATAACTAATTTTTTTCATTTTTTGTCTCAAAAACATAGGTTATGACCCCTCGTTGGAACGAGCTCGACGAGCTCGTTCCAACGAGAGGTTTCATAACCTATGTTTTTGAGACAAAAAATGAAAAAATAATGAAAATCAATTGGCGATTTTTGAGAATAGCGCTGGCCGGTTTTGGCCGTTACGTTGGGTAAAGGGTTAAAATGAAAGTCAGCATACTTAAGTCACCTGACTGGTTTGATATCACAATCCAGAGACGATCAGGTTTTTGACATACAAAATGTAAGCTGAGTGAACGTCAAAAGTGTGTTTCCTTTGTATTGTTACAGGTCTGTTTTGCCGGAGTTTGCACAGATTATCCAGAAGCACCGAAAGTTGGTATGTCTTCTTATTAAAAAGCAGACACTATACAAGTGATATAGTGTGAAAGTTTACTCAACCTCATTAGTATTCATTTGATATTTTATCCAGAACCAGAAGCGCCAGAATGAAGGGAAGGGGAAGGCCCAGAAGCTAGGTCCCTGCAAATCGGAATTTCTAACCTCGAATCACTTCTCGAATCCAGTCGGAAACATCGCGAAATAATTTTTGTGAAATCACTTGCTATTAAACGAAATCATCAAATTGTCATGTATATCGTTGCGGCTTGCGCGCGTTGTGGGAACATAAGTACCCGGATGCAGAAGTCACAATTACATACCTACAAACGTTTTGTGCCCCCATTATAACTGTTGTGTGTGTTTGCTAATTGTTCTGTTACACACTATTACGCATTGAAGAAGAGATGTTTTGTTCATGTCAATAAAGACTTGTTGTTTTAAACACAATAGACCTTTATGCACCAAGTGGGTCAAAACGCGTGCTTACCTTTCTATTAGAAACGAAAACCTTGTTTTCGACTCGCCTTTATTTCCGAAAGAAAAGAAACGTGTCCTCTGAAATGCACTTGATAACATTTATCGTCTTTGTCAACAAGTGTTACAATATTTGTATTTCGCCCCCTAAGTACATCTAAGGCATTACAAATCGTGTCTTGGTGCTCTCAAGGGACGATTTGGTTGTGGAAGTAACGTTAATAGGAAACCAGAGGAAAAGCAGACTCTATTTTAGGGCCCTGCAAAGCTTCGCGATTCGATTCGATTTCAAATCTTACGTCGATATTCGGTTCGATTCGAAATCGGCTGCCTGATTCGTTTGCTCTCCGATATTTTTCATAGGAATTTAGCTTCGTACCAGTCATCTTCATCATCTCGCAAAACGTATAGTTCAGATGGAAATCGTATAAAAATAGTTCTGAAATAAAAGACTGAGTATAACGTTCGCTAAGTTAACATAAATAACATCTGTACTTATGCCATCAGCCATGCTGATTCCAATATCACTAGTTTTTACCACTGTTACATGCAAATTTAAGGTTTCCAAGCAATGTCGACGACGAACTCTAATCCTTACAGAGTAATATTCCAACTACATTATCAAGGCATGCCTTGGACGAAGGCATGCCTTGATGATGTAGCTGGATTATTTTATCAGTTGGGACTTGAGCCACCACAGTCGGAAGAGATCCTCAAGCCCCATCGGTCATCTTCATGACGTCATTGCTTCGATTCTAGGTTCGATTAACTGCAACCCATCCAGTGTAATATCCCAACTGCATCATCAAGGCATGCCTTCAACGAAGGCATGTCTTGATGATGTAGTTGGATTATTTTATCAGTCAGGACTTGAGTCATCACAGTCAGAACAGATCATATTTATAGCACCCCCAATCCCCATCGGTCAAGACACCACTAATTCGATTCGTGGTTCGCTTTCGAATAATAAACATGATTCAATTCGAGTTCGATTCGAATCGAAAATGTGGGAGTCTCAGGGCCTTACTCTATTTATATAACATAGAATGTTGCCACTTGTTTTAATCCTTGAGAGCAGTGTTCCTGAACTGAACCTCCGGATGTAACATCATCTTTAGCATATGACCATTTGTCCAGCTTTTGCATTTGATGAGAGATTATGCAATGGTGTGATCATCGTCTACGGGGGAGAATGCAAGAATTGTGATTAAGAGGTGTGAGGGTGTGGGATGTGGGGGGGGGGGGCTTTAGAGCCAGCCGCAAAGCACTGAAGGGTACCTGATTGCTAAAGTCCTTGGTTGGGGTTCTACGTGCTTCGTATGGTCGAAAATCATGGTGCAGCATGGTATTGTTCCTAAATACCCCGGTATACCCGTCTATTGGTGTGATTTACCAGGGTATTTGGATTATTCATAAGGTTTCCTTGGTGCATGCACGACCACTTCGTACTTCCACACGTGGCTACTATCATCGAACCTCTAATCTGTATTTCTAAAAGATTCCACGAAAGGCCCTAAAGTAAGTTTACCACCACCCCCCCCCCCCCCCCCTCCAACATGGCTGACAATTTTCGTCATTGAAATAGATTTACAGAAAATTTCACTTCCTTAATTTCCTAAAGTTCTTGGTAAATGTAACAGAAAAAGTATGGGAATTTCATATAAAAATCGAAATTTCCAAATTTTAACGAAGTTACAATCGATGTACGGATCGTTTCACACACTTCAGGCTTTTCCTGTTGACTAGTGTTTTAGTACAGAAGCTGGCTTTGTACATTTCTTCCCAATCAGTTTGAACGTTTGACTATTGGACTCTGTTGAAAACCATTTAGAAATAAGATGGCCTTTCACCATCTTTTAATGTTCTGGGATTTTATTCTCTGTTCATTATATCTACTGTGTGCGCATCGTGACTTATACAGGCACGGTCCTTTCCATTAATATAAACGTTCCTGTGAGAATAAAAATATATTACTGTAAAAATACATTCGTTAAACACAGGCCAAAGTGGACACTTACTCGGTGTTCGTAGGTGTGACTGATAGATATTCTTTATGGCGAATTATCTGTGAAGTAGTTGCTTCTATTTAGCTAGCATTAAAAAGCCAAGTTTCCTTTTGTTAAACAAAGCTGTATGTTGTTTTAGTTTATTAGAAGTATCCGAAGAATGTTTGTTCTTCAAGTTTCCTTTTGCAACATGTAGTAACGAAAGCAACAGACAGCTCCAAGAGCTGTCTGTTGTTTTCATTTATTAAAAGTAATAAAACGAAACTTGTCTTTATTTTCTTCTGGTAACATAGGTGATACATCAACAGTTACTTCCTTCGTTATTGGATCTTCCTGTCTGTATAATAATTTCAAGGGTGATAACTTGATCAAACGTCGATTTTCGTGACGAAAGAGTCAGAGATGAATGGATGGCGACAAGTCAATCAATGCAATAACTCCCCTTCCTATCGATGACGTTTGAATTAATGATGTTTGACGAAGAGAAAGTTGTTATGCTGTGACTGTAGTCACAGCATAACAACTTTCACTTCACCAAATGTCATCACGTTTGCCTGGCAAGAACACTGATAACATGACATCACCTTTTCAATCTCGTGACCTAGTTTTTGCCAATAATATCAAAAATAATTATGTTGTTAATATTCAGTGCGTATTGCCCCCCCCCCCTCCCCCACCCCAACATTGCACATCCTCAGTATATTCATTATCCACAGACATCAAAGTATATTCTTTAACCTTTTACCTAACCCGAAAGGCAGACGACACTTGCAAATAAAATTCCATAATAACTAATTTGTTTCATTTTTTGCGTCAAAAACATAGCTTATGACCCCTCAATAGAACGTGCATTTTGAGCTCGTTCCAACGAGGGGTCATAAGCTATGTTTTTGAGACAAACAGTGAAAAAAATAATGAAAATTGGATGGTGATTTCTGTGAAAATCGCTGGCTGGTTTTGGCTGTTACGTTGGGTAAAGGGTTAAAGAGAGATCGATCAGAGATTTCGACACTTCAAAAAATTGAGAACCTCCGAAAAACTTCGTTTCGGCTGAGCAATTTTTATTTATAGCAACAACAGTCCACGTAAGATGGCTACCGGGGATGTACTTTTCTATATGTGACCAATGAGCGTTCCGGCAATCCATTTGAATAGATACCAGAAACTAAGACTGAAATTCTGTTTTGTAAAATAAATGTTAAGATTATATACACAATAGTTCAGGGATTCGAGTACGATGTTTTTTATCCTCGATTGGGGCGCGCGGAGGATTATTTCAAGACGCGAAAGAATCTGCGCGGCCCACAAGAGCACTTTTGTATTTACAATACGCGAAGAGTGGATTGTAACTAAATCACCCGCGGAGTGGAGTTGCCACCCAAGCTATAACTTTCAAATTGTGTACATATCGACAAAAAACACAAGCAATATTTCAGCCAATGGACCTCCGGGTTTAACCCGGAGGTCCATTGGCTGAAACTTTGCTGGTGCTGGTTATGCTTTGCAACAAATTTGCAATTATTGCCCGGGTGGAATCTCCACTCTGTGGGTGATTTAGTGATAATACACTCTCCACGTACAGTATGTTGTTTTCTCCCTATTTGTTTTCCCAAAACAACCCTTTATAATTGATTCAACTCAACCTATTTATAAACAATAAACAAAAAAATAGTCCGACATCGCTGAGAGTGGAATACGATGCTTGGACTAGAATGCCATTTTGGGCGAGTGGGAGTGGGAATACGATTTGTTTTGGGGGACGAAAAATGAACGAACGGAAATAAAATGAAATGTGATTAAGCATTTCACTGAGAAAAATAAGCAAACTGCTCCATGGACCTCACATGCATGTACCCGGAGAGCCGTCACTGGTACATCCCTTTAAAGTTGTATAATGAATTATTATTTTTATCATTATCCGATTGTATGTGAAGTCTGTCACCTACTTGTCGACTGCCAAATTGTTCTCACGCATGCGCAGAGATTAGAAAGCACTTAATCTAATATATAGATTGAACTTGAAATGTGAACGAGTAATGTTCCCAGTCACTGTTGGGTAGAAATGAAGTCGTAAATATTCTCCATACATAGTATTTTCTGATTTTCATAGTTTTATCTTGGTACAGTGCTCGAAGCCCATATTTGGACTTTATTCTGAAGTGAAGCTACCACAACTTAAAGTCTTCATATTTTATGAATGTATTCCATATTATTTTAAATATGAAATTATTCAAACTGTACACAGTTAAAACTAGAAGTCCTGTCATAAAATGCGCACAAATAGCACGTTGATATGCGCGTTAATGTACGCGTTATGGCCCAAGTAAAGCTATCAAATTCTGTACATATGGCCTGTGCACAAGCAATGTTTCAGCCAATGGACCTCCGGGTAACCCGGAGGTCCATTGGCAGAAACATTGCATGTGTTTGCTATGAGTAACCAGGAGAACCAGCCGTGCTTTGGATGCCATTCGATGTGGCCTGTGCACAAGCAATGTTTCAGCCAATGGACCTCCGGGTAACCCGGAGGTCCATTGGCAGAAACATTGCATGTGTTTGCTATGAGTAACCAGGAGAACCTGCCGTGCTTTGGATGCCATTCGATGTGACAATTGTGTGCAATTCCAACGCGCAATTAAGCCTAGATAAGCGCACTATTCGTGACAGGACTTCTAGTTTTAACTGTAGATTCACCTTGTTATAATTTATGGGAGAGTGACATTAGGCACTCTCCCATAAATTATATCTTGGCAAAGACATGTGGACAAATATTGATGACAAAAAAAAATTAGCACTCTAACCGTTAACAGTTTCATTACTGTGGTAATATAATTCAACAGACAGGTAGTGTGGTGAGGTGTAACTAACGGCCAGAGCATAAATCATGACTCGGTAAAGACATGTGGACAAAATTTGATGACAAAACGGAATTTAGTATTCTATTAGTAAACAATTTCATTACTGTGGCATAATAATTCAACAAAGAGGTCACGTGGAGAGGTGTGACTAACGGCTAAGGCATAAACTAATACTAGGTCAAGACATGTTGACCAATTTTGATGATAAAACGGAATTTAGCACTCTACCAGTAAACAGTTTCATTACTGTGATATAATAATTCAACAAACAGGTAGTGTGGAGAGGTGGGACTAACGACTAGGGCACTTTCGAAGCGGCATAATCGCCCATGCAATATATAGAGTAGGGGAACGCGAATTTCAAATTTCATGTCGAATCGAAGGAGTAAGATTGCGAATCTTGATTAGGATGTCAACGTTCCTGAAGTTGTAGACACCGCACCTTCTTACAACCGTGAATATTGTCAGTCTTCACTCGGTATTGTATGCAATAGATACTCGGCTGTTTGGGCAAATACAAAATGAAAACACAGGGTATTACAATACAGAGTCAAAAGTAGAGCTGTAGGTTAACCGAAACCGAACCGAGGTTTTTATTTTTTTTTAAAAAAAACCGAAACCGTCGACATCCCGTAATCTAAGGTTTTTCGTTTTTTATAAAATACTCTCTTGCAGCAGAAATTCACAGAATGTAGCCATCCCAGAGTAGCGAGAGTACCCAGACACTGCCAATGGCAGTGGTGTCTGGGTACTCTCACTACTCTGGGAAGGCTACATTCTGTGAATTTCCGACATTTCAGCTTAGTTGTGTTTGCAGCTTTCCTCAAGTTGCGTGTAGGTGTCAGACCTCGAAAAATGGCCAAGCACAATAAAAGTTCTGTATATTTAGGTAATTATTATATTGGCCTTCCTGATTCTTCATGTATTATAGCTTATTTCGGCCATTCATTGAGTTTCACTCAATTTCACTACCATTCAGTTATGACTCCGGACATTAGAATGCGTTTTATTGAATTTTACTTGGCCTCATGAACAAACCGAAAACCGAACCGAACCGAGGTTTTACTCCACCTGAAAAACCAAAACCGAAACCGAACAAGAAATTTAAAAACCTACAACTCTAATCAAAAGTAGTTGCGGAAAACGAAAACTCTTTGAACTTTTCTGTGATGTCCGAAGAAGAGTTCAATAAGAGGCACTTGTAGGATATTGAGAACATTTCGACGAATCGAAAATGTCCAAATCAGAGTGACACGCTTAGAATAGAATTTGGAAGGTGTGCATGGTCGAAACATAGAAGAGCACCGAAGGCTTCCCCGTTTATAGCAAACATTTCGAAGCGAGTCCAATCCAAACCTTAATTATTGGATGATTTGCATAACTTTCTCTATAAACTTAGGACGAGATGGCTCTTTTATCTATCTCTTGATATAATACCCGGTAAAAGATACCTCATTTGACGGAGAAACAAACCGGGCAAAGCGAACATTCCAGGACTGTTCCCCCCAAAACAGTCACAAGAGTCGCGCAAGAATACAAATGCAAACATATAGATAATGATGAGGACCGTACCGGATAGCTCTTGATGGTGCGGTCCAAGCAATATGGATGCAAGTCGGTCCGGTACCCAGAATGCGGTTCTGTTTTTCAAACGGGATCTGTCCTAGGCGGTCTTCTATGTGTTTCGTTTTTAACCACTATAGAGTATGTTGACGCCTTACTTGTTTGTATTCAATGGTGGAGGGTGACTGCTAGTTTTTATCATTCAAAGAATGGTCCCCCAAAACAGTCACAAGAGTCGCGCAAGAATACAAATGCGAACATCTCGATAACGATGCGAAAAGTACTGAACCAGCGCGTTTATGTATCGATACAGCGACGATGACCTGACTTGGACCGGGCTACAGTCCTAGAATGGTACCGGATGAGCATTTTGCGGTCTAACCCGCAACACTACATCTCGATGTACGTCCTGAACGTTATTTGTTGTTGATGGTGCTGTACCACATTTTTAAAGTATAAGTTTAATGATCAGTAAACGGGCAGATCAAGAGCAGTCTGAGATTAAAACGTTCAAGTTGGACCAGTAAAACATCAGACAAACGGCATCCGGGTTTAACACAGATTTCCATTAACTGAAACTCTGTTTGAGAATCTTAAAGTTTGAGATTAAAAGTTATTCGGACAATATACAAAAACCCTGTAGTAAATACACGAATAGAAAAGGCTATAAATACAGGTCATAAGAAAAAAAACATTGCTATCAGTCAATATAGCCAGACTGACTTCCTTCCTGCCATCTCCTATATATTAATTAAAATGTGCATTGTGCACCGTGGTATGTGGTGCCATATAAAAAAGAGCTTTTGTTTTATCGGTCTGAGATACTTATCCTGGTACGTGAGACAGTAGGATCTTACTTTTATCGCGAGGTCCATTGCGGACAAGTGTAACCATACAATGTCAACAAATTATTCAACATTACACAGTTCACCTTTCAAATTCTCTGACATCGGGAACTTGAAGAGATAAAATTGAAAAGTAAACGTTAAAAGATTAGCGTAGGCTAATGGAATGCGATAATTATTTGTGTCGTACAGGCTTAACTCATTTATGGATGCGCGATTGAGACTTTGGCAACCACATAATAGTCATCCTACCTTTATGTGTAGCTTTATTGAGGAAAGGTTGGCAAGGGAAATAGAACCGTTGAGGGAAATGCCAACCTTCCGATCCTGAGGAAGGGTTGCACCAGCAAACATACGTGTGAGTGCATGGAAATTGGGTGCAGACTTGTTGTACCCATGCTACAAAAGTACAATGGCCGTTGACTGGTGGGCATTGATGTCCTCGAATGTATTTGCCAGGTAATAAAAATCATCATCATCAGAATTTTAATTAATGAAGCGCCCGGTTGTACCCAGGTCTGAGAAAAAGCAGTCTGACATTTGCAAAGTGAGGTCCCCAGAGGGTGAATTTGATGATGCTATCCCATACAGTGGGCAAATTTATCCTGAGATATCTCTTTCTGTTTAGTTTTGAGACCCTGATTCGGATTGAGGTTCACAGAGGGTAAATTTAGTGATGCTACCCTGCTGTGCAGTGTTGCATCACTAAATTCACCCTCTGGGGTCCTCATTTTGAAGATGACAGCCTGCTTATTTTTTTAGCTTGGTTGTACCCGGTGCTTCATTAATTATTTTTTTGATGATTATTCCTGTAATTAGTGTTTGGAATCTAATATTATTGAGTCCGTACTGTAGAGTGTGGAATGGTTCCATTGAGCGGGAACCGTGAGGGTACTTTGTAATGTAAATTCTATTTGTTTTGCCAATGCCCAACGAAAACGGGATTGAAATTTTGAGGTGTATTGCATCTTTAATATTCGTATTATTCTAGGGAAAATCCGAATGAACATTTCATTATCTGACTTGGGTTGAATAAATGGTTTGAATCGTTTGGGACATACAACGCGATGCAGTTGCCGTTTGTGGTGAAAATACACTTAAAATAATAATCCTTTCTCAGAATGCATTTCTTCCTCTTGCACATTACAGGTTGTTATGGGAATAGATTTTTCGACTTCTGTTCGAGGCTTAACAGGTGGGATTGCTACGAGCCCACGTATTTGGGGTATTGTTGCAAAACGTGTGAGAGTTTCATGAGTGCTACATTTCCTGCAGGTAAGTGCATGAAAACATTTCAGCACAATATATACATTTACTCAAACTTGCTGATACAATCCAGTATTTCATCTGCTTGGTTTTAATATTTCAGATTATTTTTCGGTTTCGCTTCAATTACAGGAAAAAAAACTGGGTTTCGGTTGAGTTTTCCCGTGGGTTAAGAATATATAGTAAATAACACTTCAGGCTTCTTAAACCATCTACCTAACATGAAAAGCAGACGACACTTGCAAACAAAATTCTTGAATAAGTAATTTGTTTCATTTTTTGTCTCCAAAACATAGGTTATGACCCCCCGTTGGAACGAGCTCGACGAGCTCGTTCCGACGAGGGGTCATAACCTATGTTTTTGAGACAAAAAACGAAAAAAATAATGAAAATTAATTTGCGATTTTTGAGAATAGCGCTGGTCGGTTTTGGCCGTTACGTTGGGTAAAGGGTTAAATGATAACAATCACCACTAAGAACGAATCCCCAACAAAATTCTTGGCTAGTTGCCTGTTCACGAAGCGAATATATAGTAAATAACACTTCAGGCTCCCGAACTTGGACAATATCCGCATTAGAGTGTTCGACACCATTCACCACAAAAAGTTCTGTATGTACGTATCCCCAATGGGTTCAGACTAGCTTCGCATTACGCATTCTTAAGAGTTCTAGGGGATCATTTCCGAAGCCTGTTGGGTCAGAACAAAAATTCGAATTATAGTAAAATGAATAAAGGTAATCTAATTTATGTTGTTTTCTCGTTGTCACGTTTTTTCCCTTATTGACTCGTCCGGTAGAGAATATTTCTTATTTGCCCCTTTGCTAGAGAAATTAATTGACGAGAGTCCATAGGGATCTCTGGTTCAGTTCCCTCCCAGTAAGATAATTTGATCAGTTTATACACAGACACAGTAAAACTGTTCGGCCATGTTTATGCTGGATCTTACGATTCTGTTTTCTGGTTTGCTGCAAAAACCGGAACAGAACCGGCCCCCCCCCCCCCCCCCAAAAAAAAAGAAAAGAAAAACAAGAGAAAAAAACCCGCTCAGCTCCCTCGAGTATCAGTTGTTTCAGAAATTAGAACAGATGAAACGAACAAGACTATCGCCTAGACTCGCACTGGTCTCAAGAATGAAATCGCACCCGGAGGAAACAACTATCATATTATCATCCAATAATGACCGGTGCTGTGTGAAAGAAACAAAAAGGAGCATAGTATGGAAAGGTATCGATTTTATTTCTACATCTACGTTCAAAGGTTCATCAATAAACAAACGTGGAAGAATTTCGAAACACGACTCTCGAAGTTTGTCGGGCTCTATACCGAACAAATATTTGTAACTTTCTGCCAGATGACTTTCGAAAGGGACTCCAAATAAGAAAATACATGCGGCGTTCGCGTTGTTTGTTGTTCTGTTAGTATTAACAATACCGCACCATTCTCACACGAATTATGGCCAACATAGTGCCTTACGTTGCAGCAGGGATAATGCGAGGCCGCACGTTGCTAGGATTTGTTTGTCGGGACTTCCTCAACTAAAACCCAGTTCTCGATTGGTCACCCTACAGTCCAGATTTCTCCCCCGTCGAGCATTTGTGGGACGAGATGGACAGAAGGGTCAGGGAGCACGTCAACGTACCAAACAACGTCGCTCAGCTCACGCAGGACGTTCTTCAGGAGTGGAGTAACATCCCACAAAGGACCATAAAGAACTTGATGGGGTCAATGGTAAGGAGAGTTAGAGCAGCGACTGAAGCCCGGGATGGGTACACCCGCTATTTATTTTGAATCAGGAAATGGCGTAGGGTACCTACGTTTGAACTTTCTCCATGCAAACGCCGCCTGTGTTAAGACAAAACTCGTCAAAATGTAATCAGCAATGAAGACACGACATCACAATCCAAACAATGAAATAATCATCCAAAACACATTTGAGATATTTACCTCACAATAAAATTCCTGAGTTTCTATTTTTCCGCTAGCATATCGTCCCCTGAGTTCCAATGTCTTCTCTGGGCCTACAGGCACAGAAAACACATGGGAACTCAGGGGACGATATATGGGTGGTCATTTTATATTTATGTTTAATACAATAATATGTAATAGAATATACCTGTATACCACTCAACCAATATACCGATGACTCGAACTGATATACTTCATAAATTAGTCAAAATTATAAACATTTTATTACTTCCATAGGAATAGTATTGCAAGGAAGAATTATTTTATTTCTTGTTCTTGACCGTACTGAGTTCCATGTGATACTGATCATTTTGTGTCAACTATTCCGAGAAGCCTCAGTGATTTGCTTTACAGCGAATCGGAGCCCATCAGATATGCCTGCCTACTAATCTGCGCCATTGGTGGCAAGAATCAGCGCCCATGACATGCCTCAAAATTTCCTCACTGGCTTCAAAATAACGTAAGATAATATTATTTTTTAACTTATGCTGAACTTAGGAGTTACAAAACTTAAGATTTCGTAAGTAATAGTGTTTCTCTGTTATGTTTTTTACACAACAATCTTGTTTGGAAATCAAGTTTTATGGAATAGGTTGGAGAACTGGACTGATCAGTGCCAGTTTTCATATGACTGGAAACAAAATACGTTCTCATTTTGTAACTGGAGATGCTCGAGGACTCAGTCGGATCCAGAGCAACTGTAATAACATCCCCACTCCCACCCTGTGTTCTTTTCTGGTTAGTTACCCACCATATTTATGTCACTTGTTGTCGATAAACACGCATCGTCTTGTTAAAATCAGAAGGAATCTATGCAAATATCGTGAGCGAATCCAAGGGGAATTAACGAACGAACTGATTCTGTAAGCACCGGACACTCAAGTGATACTGTATCATTCCCCTTGCATTGCACCACTACTCATCTGCTGTTGTAAACAAATAAATACAGATAGGAAAATTTAACAAGAACATGAAACTGTTTGTAAACACTGTTGATGATGGAATTTCTGAGAAAAAGTACTGGCTTAATAAATACGTTACGGAACGTTTAGTTGTCGGATACAATGTCACATGAGGCGAAGTGAGAACACTATTAGGCGAGGCTTTAGCCGAACCTAATATTGTTCTCGATGAGACACGCGTGACATCGTATCCGCCAACTTAACATCCCATAACTGGTAATGTCAGCCATTAACCCTTTACCTAACATAACGACCAAAACCGGCCAGCGCTATTCTTAAAAATCACCAATTAATTTTCATTATTTTTTTCATTTTTTGTCTCAAAAACATAGGTTATGACCCCTCGTTGGAACGAGCTCGACGAGCTCGTTCCAACGAGGGGTCATAGCCTATGTTTTTGAGGTAAAAAATGAAAAAATTAGTTATTCAAGAATTATTTTTGCAAGTGTCGTCTGCTTTTCAGGTTAGGTAAAGGGTTAAATGCAATACACAGCAACATTTGCACGGCAGAATTGAAAAGATCTTCGAGAAATTTACAGAAGCTCTAGCTGAAACTTTTCCCTTTACAACTCTCCGTGTTGAAACGTCCATCAATGCAGTACAGTCGCTGTGGATTAGTCGTGATCCACACGTGGGTAGTTATGTCCACGCATCTGTTTACCAGGTGGTAAAATTCATCATTAGCAAAATTTTAATTTTAATTATTGCGTCCGTGGAAATATTGCCCACGCGTGGAAAGCGACCAGTCACCGGCGACTGTACGGTACCTCTTTGAGTATGTCTGGCATTCCTTCATATATTTAGAAAAATCTATTGTGAAAGCAATGAAAACATGGAATGCCCTTATAACTCGTGCTTAACGCGGTAGGCTCAGTGGTTACGGAATTGGACTCCAAATCGAACGGTCCACGGTTTGATCCCGGCCAAGTGTAACTGAGGTATGTCCGTGGGTAGGGCACTTAATCCCGATTGTCCAGGTGGGGGCACGGTGGAGCTATGTACTACGGCGTACTGCACGTCGATGGTGCACTTGTCTTCAACCAATGCTAACCCTGTTCGTGTGGAGTTAGTACATTGGGGAGTCTTGCTGTTGCTCGGTGGTTCTCTCCGAGTACTTCGGCTTCCCCCACCTGTAAAACTGTCCGACACGAAGTGACCCTGGATGTCGAAAGTGACGTTAAAACCCAATACATAAATAAAAATAAATAAATAAATAAATATAGCTCGTGGTAAACTATAATATGCCATGCTCTCAGCATTTGTCAGGATCAAGACCAAACTATAGATGGTGAAACGAGAAAACACACTATGAAATGTCATATTATATTTGATTGTATTATAATTTGTCAACTATCAAATTTCATGATGTCAGAGTGTTAAATATAGGAACACGTTGATTGCAATTTTATAAGCTATCCAACCGTATTCTAGAAAGTTAACCATTTATCTAACATGAAAAGCAGACGACACTTGCAAAAACTATTCTTGAATAACTATTTTTTTCATTTTTTGTCTCAAAAACATACGTCGTGACCCCTCATTGGAACGAGCTCGACGAGCTCGTTCCAACGAGGGGTCATAACCTATGTTTTTGAGACAAAAATGAAAAAAAATAATGAAAATTAATTGGACATATTTGAGAATAGCGCTGGCCGGTTTTGGCTGTTACGTTGGGTAAAGGGTTAAAGCAGTAAATGCATATTCGACGACAACGGATAACACCAAATTGCCCATGAAATCAAATACTCCCGAATGCAGCATCTAGGTTGTTACAGTGCTAGGGCCTATGGTTTTGATGACATCATATACTGAATGACAGTTTTGTGTGCGTGGCAGAACTACAACTGTTTTGTTTGGCGAGGTTTAATTGATGTCTAGGATGGACTATGAAGCTTTGACATTTTCTTCAGTGTTCAGACATAGAATCAGGAAAGTGGTGAATCCTTTACCACGCCCCTCTCATCTCATCGTGGAACTCAACTGCACTCCTGCGACGTCACTCACAAATTAACTTTTGGATGGAGAGCTAGTAGCGCACTCAACTGTCAAAGGCGTTTCCTGAAGCGCTAATTATACTCACCTGTTCCTTAACAAAGTAGAGGTACTGGTCTTGATGCGACTGGATGGCTAGAACGTCAGCGAAAAACGTCGCATCTCGATCTGTTCCCACCCTCGGTGAAGACATCAAATCAATGAACGCGATAACTCTTCTTAATCGACGACGTTTTCTGACGCTGTGACAGCTTTCACGTCATCAATTGTCATGATGTATGTTTACCTGGCACGAGAAGTAGTTACACGATATCAACCGAATAATCTCGGCACTTGTTTTTTGTCAATAGTAACTGAAAAGTGCAGTTAATATTCAATGTGTATTGCCGCGAAAGGGTGCACACTATCAACATATTCAGTTTTCAGTGACATAAATGTATCATCGTTAAAGTGTGATCGACTATTGCGAGGCGCTGGGATAATGCAAACCATCGAGAAATTTATTTCGTTAAGCATTGTTTTTTTTTATAGCACCCCCCCCCCCCCCCCCCCACCCGCGTTCCCAAGTACACGCGTACTTGCCCAAGAAATTTGAATATTAGGACACAATCAAGAATAAAGACGCAAACACGAAGAAAAGAAGAAACTTCTCACAGAAGGTTCAGTTAATAATGTGTCATTTTTTTTCTTCCGTTTTTTTCAACTCTATACAGGTTGTACTTATGGAGACAAACAGGATAACTGTAATGTTTTGAGCTGTTCAACTTATACAACCACACAACTTCAGAGGTGTTGCGGTACATGTTCTCATATTTTCCCGAACGACACCACAACGGCAAACCCATTATTGACAACAACAAAAGCGGCTTTTCTGGATGGTAATGATCAGTGCAGGAGAGACGTTGCTTCGGATTCAAGAATCTGTGGCGTATGTTCTTAAATCTTACTTATTTTTTTTCAAACACAATTACAACACTTTCCCGTAACTCTTTCTGTCTCCAGTATTGAAATCGTTGCCTTCTCTCCTCGCCTAATCCTACAGTACGTGGAGACTGTATTATCACTAAATCACCCGCAGAGTGGAGAATCCACCCAAGCAATAATTGCAAATTTGTTGCAAAGCATAACTAGCACAAGCAAAGTTTCAGCTAATGGACCTCCGGGTTAAACCCGGAGGTCCATTAGCTGAAACATTACTTGTGTTTTTTGTCGATATGTACACAATTTGAAAGTTATAGCATGAGTGATAACTCCACTCCGCGGGTGATTTACTTACAATCCACTCTCCACGTACTGTATATTCAGTCGAGTAATAGAGGATCTACTTCGAGTTGGGTAAATTAGGTCTGGACCTCGCTTAAGCTCCGTCCGTACCTAATTTACTGGACGAGGTTTGTCAGTTTCTATATCAGCTTGGGACGAGTTGAAGATTGCATTTATTAGATGGTCCAAAAAACTCGCAAAATACACTTAAATGGACAGAGACTCAAGTAGCGGATTCTTTTAGGTCTGAAATTACGTTACAAATTAAAATGCTTTGTTTGCCCGCGTTGTCCGTATCTGGAAAAAGTCCCCGATAGAGAACAGGTTGCGAAGTATTCAATGGCACAAATTTAATGGAAAAACTATCAAATTAGCATCACCTATTGTCACAGGCAACAACAGATTATCATTCCTCGACTTAATCTACTGTTATTCTCCGTGTTGGCTGGGCCGTGCATTACCATTTTTGATGAATTGACGTAATAACCAGAAGACTGGCCACACCATATATATATGGACACAACGCGATGTGTGTTTGAATCGGTGGGTGTATTACATAACGAGTTGGGATGGCGTAGTCATATTCCGCGAGAGCCGTAGGCTCGATCGAAATATGATTACGCCATTCCAGTGTGAATGGGCTGGTGCCCATTCACGCCTAACCACTTGGTGGCTATTACTGTTAGTAAAAATATAAGTACAAATATGTGCAGATTTGCAAAACAGCTGGGAGAAACGTTTTTAAAAGAAGTTCGAAGCATGTCAAGGTGTACGAAGATTTACCGAAATAAAGTTGACCAATTTAGATATAATAGGATCCACAAAACGAGACGGTAACGGAACTGGGTTAATGTTCTGGTTGGAAATGATTGGGTTTTTTAAAAATATTATCTCATTTTTGGCTAATTTTTGTGAACCGACTTTATTTTGCTTTGGACGTTTTCAGTTTCACATGCTACGACAGACGATCGATGATTGTATAACGAAATTTGGAAACTTTTCGAAGCGTAACTAAACGGTGCAGTAAAAAGTTCTGGCTTGCATATCACCCGTTGAATACAGAATCACTTATATCATAGCGGCGATTCCGTTGAATACAAGGGTTTAAAGTTTAATGGATGTGTAATAAACGTATAGTGCTTTCAAGTAAAACGAGTAGAATACTTTTTTTACTTGAAAACACCATAGGTTTATTTTGTTTATCCCATAAACCATTTACGGGGCAGACACGGCGAAACCGTACTGTTACTCGGTACAAAACACTGCAATAAGTGAGGAACACATTGATCCAATTCGATCGACAAGCAAAACTGTCAAAAATAAACAACGTGCAGTGATACATTTCTGTCTAAAAATAATTCCCCTACAAACCTGAGCTAAAGTTGCAAAAATACTTTATTAAATGAACAATGTTTATCTTTCTTATTTTCGTTGTTTGTTGTTTTTTTTATTTCGTCGTCAATTCAAATTATCAGTTCACCAAGTGATTTTTTTTCAATTGAAGTTGGCTGCATCCTCATCTCTATCCACTTTTTGTTTCTTCTCTTGTTTTATCTCTACTTTCTTCTTCATGTTATGTTTCTACTGGTTTAAACACTATTAGTCCAGCAAATGCCTTATGCCATCTTCCAGTCAAATACTCCATTACATATAACAATTCAGTATGTTATGCTAGCAGTTGACAATGTACAAAAATAATAATGTTTTTGGCAGATTAAAAAGAGAAAAGAAAAAGAACAAAGGCATTAACGAACAAATGTGTAGTAGAAAGATAAGGCAAAACCGAAGGGAAAAGGGTTCTTGTTAATTTAGATACATTGCTTAAATAATTGGTGTATAAAACATTCCACTAAGCTAGGTTAAGTTGGTAAGGGTTGGTCTGGCTCAGGCGCGCATACACGCACTCACAGACTCATACGTGCGCCCACACCAAAAAGCACTCTCACACACACGCAGATCCACTCACACACTCACATGCATCCAGATCCTTTTCTATTCACACTGCAGCTCAGACAGGTCAGCGGACATAGAGCAAAGTGCAACAGCACAAATCAAGGCTGGTTAGATACCTTTTAAGTCAGGAAGGAACATATTTGGTAGAAAGACAAGTTATCCCTGACGAAGTTTGGATAACGGTCATGAGTGGAGAAAGTGGACCACACCCACCTAGGCCTGTCGAGCTTTGTGAGCTGGACTATGCTCTGTGTTCATTAACCACATAGAGAAGTACCGAAAATTGAATATTTACATGATAATTTAAAAACGGTTTGAATCGCGGATAAATCTTTCGACATTTCTGAATAAATATGTGTTTTCGTCATTACTCAGGCCTCAGGCTAGCAACGCCATACAACAATTGGGACGTCTCTGTAATGTGGAACGGTCGAATGCTCTCAAATAATGCATGTCTAATCGCGTTTTACTTAGGACATGTCAAAAAAAGTGATGAGCGTCTTCAACGATTTCCCCGCATGAGCACGAGGATGTTTCCGATGTATGATTCTTGAAGTTGTGTGCATTGAGATCACTACATTCATTTGAATCATGCAGTGAAGAATGTTAAGTTTTCTTCTACCCACATTAAAATGTGTGGGAGGCTTATAAATTGGAGGTCCTATCTTCTTTTTGAATTCGAGCACTGAAGTAGAATTCTTTACTGACTCGGTTAGTATGTTCCAGATATCAACACAAGACGGGATGAAATTTCAGTTCGAGTCCTAGTGGGTATAAAATCTGAAGCCCCCTGAGGTTGTATGGGGGAATTTCAATAAAGCGCGGAGGTAACAGTTCAACGAGGTAATCGGGACAGAGCCACCTACAATTCGATAAAACAGGCACATCTTTTGGGCGTATCGATTTTAATGACGGAGGCACTTTGACGCATGGAACAATGAAACATAAGACACGCCAGCTTCCGTGTTCCAAGTCCATTCTCAACTTAAAACAGTATATCCAGGTAAATGATATGATCTTAACTCTTTACCTAACATGAAAAGTAGACGACACTTTCAAACAAAATTATTGAATAACTATTTTTTTTCTTCATTTTTTGAGTCAAAAACATAGCTTAAGACACCTCGATGGAACGCGCTCAACGAGTGCGTTCCAATGAGGGGTCATAAGCTATGTTTTTGACTCAAAAATGAAAAAAATACTGAAACTGAATGACGATGTTTGTGAATGGCGCTGGCCGGTTTGGCCGTTACGTTGAGTAAAGGGTTAACTGTCTGTTGATTTTAACTTCTATTACACTGAATTACCAAACATTTCGTGAGGCAAAATTATTCAATTGTGCAACTAGGAATTTAAACAATTTAACCAAGTTTGACTAAGCCCATTGGATTGAATTGGTTGAATTCCTCTGCGTGAAGGGAAAAAGTCGTTGGTTGAAATTTCAGTATTTTGTTATCAGTGTGCAGATGGCTAAGACACCAGCACAGCGGACCATGTACAAAATGTAGCATTGGACTTGAGGTAAGTATCTACCTTTAGACAACAGAGTGACATCTGGTGAATATTTTAATGAAGAATAGCATGCTCTGTTGCGTTCGAGCCTTGAGTACTGTAGCAGTATATTCATGAGGATCTGTACCCATTTGAATAGTTCAAATATATCGCAGCTACCCTGACGGTCACGCTTGTTTGATTAGAATTTAGATTTTAAAGTGTAAATACTCTCTAACTACAGGCTACCTAATGGATACCTTTGAGCGTTCTGTGTGCGATGTTTGGCGTTTTGAGTCAGCATGTTTATTGATTTTCATTTTACCTTCAGGCAGCATATAGTAATGATTACAGCAAGGTGTGCACCGCCCTTTGGTGTAAACAAGCAGGATACACCAACATGTGTTCTGGAATAACAGCTTCTGAAACAACGCATTGTGGTGATAATAAGGTAAGAGGATAATATTAGTTACCCCGTGTCTAATCACGTGGTACGGGTTTTTACCTACCCGAAGCCAGCCGTATCCCATGAGGCCGAAGGCCGAATGGGATACGGCTGGCTTCTGGTAGGTAAAAACCCGTACCACGTGATCAGACACGGGGTAACGAATTTATCTATTGACCTTCCGTTTTAGAAGTACAATCTATTTCATGTGTGAACACATACAGCATGAGATCTTTTATCTTCCATTGTTGAGCCATACAGGTTTCTGTGGAATTTTTGTGCAAATGAGTTTTTGTGAAAATATGCCGATATGACTAGAATAAAAAAATTATTGAATTTGTTTTTTTCTTTTTTGTCTCAAAAACATAGCTTATGAACCCCAAATTGGAGGGTACTCTACAAGCTCATTCCAATAAGGGGTCATGAGCTATATTTTGGAGATAAAAAATTAAAATATAATACATGTACACTGTAAAACTGGAATGACGCGTCTTCTACGGGGTATGGATAATTTGTAGATTTCGGAACGAGGCTTCCACTGGGTATGGGAAATTTGTCAGTGGCTGGGCGGACGTATCGTGGGTTTCAATGAATATGGTCTCATGCCACGTATCTATCAACCAATCAAATCAAAAAACTCACTTTAGTCAATAGATAAACAATAATACCCTTGAACAGCCATAATACATGCACATGCAATCTTTCTTTTATTAAACTTATGTATAACACATTTCGTCCCTTGAGTGTTTTAGCATTGAAGATGGCGCTTTGGGGCACTCAAGGGACGATTTTATCAAGCAGAAAATAGGTAAACAGCAGGCCACACTTCTCATATGATTACCTCTTCGTCCATCATTTCCCTTCATAGCACGTGAAGGGGTAAATAATAGAAGGACAAAGATATGCAGGGGTTTTGAAGTAGTTGAAAAACATGCATGGTGGACCTTGCAGACAACAGAGTATTTCTCGAGTTTACAGTGGAGACTAAGTTAATTTGTAAGAAAAAGTTTACTGTACAGCGCAGTCGCCGTGGACTGGTCGTAATCCACTCGTGGGCAGTGACGTCAACGCATGCGTTTACCAGGTAATAAAAATTATCCGCAGCACAATTTTACTTAATGAAGCACCGGGTTGTACCCGGTGCTTCATTAATTAAATTTTTGATGATTATTCCTAAAAGGGGTGTTGTAAATCTAATATTAATACGTCCGTGGAAATATTGCCCACCTGTGGAAAGTGTCCAGTCCACGGGGGCTATATTGTATTCACCGATTATGTTCACCATGTAGAGTATAAAAGTATTTGTATAAAACATTTTGTACTCGGAATGTATCTTCCATTTCAAGAAAACCATCATTTGTCTTGTTTTATTTAACCATTTACCCAACGTAACGACCAACACTGGCCAGCGCTATTCTCAAAACTCGCCAATTAATTTGTATTATTTTTTTCATTATTTGTCTCAAAAACATAGGTTATGAACCCTCGGTGGAACGATCTCGTTCCAACGAGGGGTCATGACCTACATTTTTGAGACAAAAAATGAAAAAGATTAGTTATTCAAACTTTTGTTTTGCAAGTGTCGTCTGCTGTTCATGTTAGGTAAAGGTTTAAATAATATACTAACTTCTTATTTATCAACATTTTCAAATGATGTGCAGCACCTTGTTGCTATGCTTTCAGTTGCTATGCTTTCAGGATGAGAAAGGAAGGCGACTAAAGTAGCTGAAATAAGCTGCAATTCTCAAATATTGGTAACAATAATGTTTTGTCACAAAATATGACATGTTGTTGGAGTATTCATTCTATTTCTATAAATTACATGAAAATGGTCTAAAAGACCATTTTTATGTAAATTTATAGGAAACAAAATCTTTACAATTTTATAATATATCCACTAAAATTAGCTAATTAACTGACCTCTTTGATCTCTGTTATTTTGTTGTTCTGGTAAGTGGTATCAATGAAATATGCTTTTTATTTGTTTTTCCAAGATGAGAAAAATATTACACCTTACTATTCTTTCTCAGCTTTTGAATATGTCTGACTTCCTTTCGATTATTTGATTAAACCAGTTGTTTTATAAACGAATACAGAAAAAACAAAACCAAAAAACCTAAAAAAAAAACAAAACGGAGGCGGTGGAAGTTTATTGATATTTAAGATGTAGCACCAAACTCCAATAAGCTGAAACAACCATGGTTGGCTCCTGCTTGTGGGTAGGTGGGAGTGTGGAGAATCAATCATTTATCCTATACTTTCAAAATATCTAATCGTATTTTTTCGTGACAACACCAGCACTGTCATCACATATCAGAAATGCACAAATAACGCGCAAATTGCGTGATCGCCTATCTTTTTGGTGTGCATGGCACGGTCGGAGTTTGATGATACTGGTAATCTGTTTCTGTTCTGTCTCATTAAAACGCACAAAAAGGTTGGTTTTTTTTTGTTTGTTTTGACCTTTGTCAGTTCACACTATTAGCAGCCAAGGGAAAGAGAAAAGAGATTACCTTCCTGAAGATAACATTAAATTGAGAAATTAGTTTGGAATGAGGCACCCTTTCCAAACATTATTTCAGAACACAACATATAAATTAGTTAGGAATGGGGCACCCTTTCCAAACATTATTTCACAACAAAACATATAATCAGAAAAGTTTCCAAATGTTATGTGGACCTGTGCGTTGTTAACCTCAAAATCATTTAACATTTCATGTTAACAATTACCTAACGTTTTTAATATCACCATTTTTCCAGATTTGTGTTAACGGGGTGTGTACCTTTTCATCCGAAGCGCCTCTTGAAGGTGAGTATATACTTGTATCTATATGCAAGAGGGAATACCTCAGTTTATACTTAAAACGAGAGACGGGCAACGATGCGGGTTTAGTTTTTTGTACTGCAGGGGGTTGCGATTTTTCAAACATCAAGCTAGACCCCTTACTGCAAATTTAAACCCACTGAAGATTAAAAGAAACTCCAAAAAAAAAAAAAATAACTTCTATTAATAACTTCTGTACTTTTTTTTAATTAAGAACTCAAATATCAAGACAGAAAATAACACATTTTTTTTACTCCCAAATTACTCTCTCTTGATTTATCTCGTCATGAAAATCGATTTTAGATAAAGTTATCCCCCCCTCCCCCTGAAATCATTTGGCCGCGTAGAAGGTTCAAATACGAAACATATAATTGTTTAGAAAACTCATACGAGATCGGTAGAAAATAAAGCAAAATTTCCTTTTGTTACTTTTAATAAACGAAAAAACAACAGACAGCTTTATTAAAAGTTACAAAAGAAAAGTTGGTTTTTTATGGCAAGCTAATTAGAAGCAACTGAGTAACCGCCTGCTTTGGATCTTTGTTTAGCGAACATGTTTTAATGTAATTTACATTTTTTTATTATACATTAAACGATAGTTTATCGAAGAAATTGCGGAAAGATAGAAATCGTATCACCCACTGTGAAGATATAGACATTTTCACTTTTACGGTATCAATCAAAATGGCGGCTTTCAAAGCATCACTTCAAGATGAATACGAGTCAACTTATCACTGATCACTGGAAATGATCAGTTTGTTCTGAAACGTATAATGAAAAGTAAATCTAGTATTTTTGAGTGGATACCGATCATTTCCAGCAATAATTCAACATGTATTCACCTTGAATTGATGCATGAAACCCGCTAGTTCAAACATGGCCTGAAAGTTCGTAATATTGAGTTTTGGTTTGGTACGTCCTTTCAAAGGACGAACCAAACCAAAAACTTACATTACGGACTTTCAGGCCATGTTTGGACTGGAAACCCGCCAGTTGAATCAGATTGCAAGACGCTATCTGTTCCGAGTATCAACCAAATCACCTCCGCGTTTCAATGATTCAATGCACTGTTTTCTTTCCTGCGTCAATTCAAGGTTGAAACGAGTGGAATTATCAGATTCGTATCAAAAGCGTATAATAAAAAGAAAATCTAGTGTTTTTGAGTAGATACCGAAAAGTATCTCACTTGTGACCGAGACAAATGGTAATTTTCGCTCGCGCAAGCGCTCTCAAAAAATAACCATTTGTCTCGGTCACTCATGAGATAATTTTCGGTATCCACTCAAAATCAATAGATATCTTCTATATATTATTCTTCCCATAAATATTTATTTATTTATTTATTTATTTATTTATTTATTTATTAAGATTTAACAACACTTTAACAGCCAAGGTCATATCGTGTCGGTGATAGTTTTACGGGTGGAGGTACCCGGAGATAACCACCGAGCAACGATGAGCAGCCGCCAGCTCCCCCAACATCGTAACTCCGCAATGGCCGGGTTGAAGACATGCGCACCATCGACGTGGAGTACGCCTTAGAGCACGGCGTGATCGTGCCCCCATGTGGACACCCGGGGTTAAGTTCCTTGCCCAAGGACACAACGCGGGAGTCCGAATCGATCGCTCAAACGGTCACCCATCCAATGATTAACCGGGCTCAACGTTGCTTAACTTAAGTTATCTAACGAGAATCGGTTAACGCAACACCACCGCGCTACCGCGCCCCCTCTTCCAAGGAATACAATTAACACGTGATTCTCGCGGTCTCACATGACATTTCTGAGTTTTCCATAAATGCATGTTACGAAGAATAAGTTGTTTTTTCGTCATTATCAGAATAGGTCATTTTGAATGATTTGACTCAATTTATATTTCAAAGTGAAAAAGTGATTTACGATTCCACTTTGTTTAAACAGATTACTATCACAACACCATGTGGCGCATCTACGTTGACGTACTTTCGTACTCCTAACGTACTAACTCCGCCCAAGCAGGGTTAGCATTGGTTAAAGACAAGTGCATCATTGATGTGTAGTACGCCTTAGTACACAACGTCACCCTGGCCCGCGTGGGCATTAGGGATTAAGTGTCCTGCCCAAGGACCCAAGACAGCTCGCCCTGCAGGGCATCGAACCGTGAAGCTTTTGGTTTGAAGTCCTATGCCGTAACCACTGAGCCACCGCTCCCTGGTATTCTGTAATTGCATCACTGACCAATATCGTCGTGGAAATCGACTTTCAATAAAGTTATCTCCCTTGAACGACGAGCGAGGAAGGTCAGACCTCTCTGTGCTGTCCTTTGTTTCGTTTATTAGAAGTAAGAAAACGAAACTTGGTTTTTTATGGCAATCTAATTCGAAGCAACAGGTTCACAGATAATCCGCCATTAAGAATATCTATCCGTATCACACCTACTAACAATAAGGTCAACTTAGACTCTTTGTATAGCGAATCTATTTGTAAAGTTAACCCTTTACCCAAAGTAACGAGAAAAACCTGCCAGCGCTATTCACAAAAATCGCAAATTAATTTTCATTATTTCATTTTTGTCTCAAAAACATAGGTTATGACCCCTCTTTGGAACGAGCTCGTTCCAATGAGGGGTCGTAACCTATGTTTTTGAGACAAAAAGTGAAAATAAATTAGTTATTCAAGAATTTTTTTTGCAAATGTCGTCTGCTTTTCATGTTAGGTAAAGGGTTAAATGGAAGATTTTATTCTTCCCAGAAAACAAAATAGCAAGTCTCACTTCCTATTCTTTTATATTTATGGAAAGGACGGTGTGTTATTTGTCACGATGCGCACAATGTTGATGTATTCACAGAAAACGATAACAGAACATCAAAAGATGGTGAAAGCACCGTTTTCTTAATTTTAAATTAGTTTCAACAGAGACCAACGGTCAAACGTTCAAACTGATTAGGAAAAAATGTAAAAAACCAGCGTATGTATTCTTATACTTATCTTGAGTAAAATGCCCAACGTTTGTGAAATGATGCTCACATTGATGATAAAACTCGCTAACATTTCGAAAGTTTAATTTTTGTATGAATTGCCTGTGTCCTTAGTGTTAAATTACTGAAGGTTTTGGAAAATTAATGTGCGCTACAGGGCTTATATTTCATCTAAATTTGGGATAATCCCTTTGGATTCTCGCACAAATGGTTGCGAGAATCCATACCTGCTATGAGGATGAGTGATCCCCTGCTGTATACTGATAACACATGTTAGGGGGCGCGGCGCAGTGGCTCAGTAGGGTAGGTAGAGGTGCAGGCTGCAAGCCGAGAAGTCCTCGGTTCGAATCTCACCTGCGGCAACCGCTTTGTGTCCCTGGGCAAGACACGTCACCCCCCCCCCCCCCCCCATTGCCTTTGTGACGCTGTGCACTAAGGCGTACTGCACGTCGATGGTGCACCTGTCTTCAACCAATGCTAACCCTGCTTGTGTGGAGTTAGTATGTTGGGGAGCTGACAGTTGCTCGCCGTTGCTCGGTGGTTCTCTCCGGGTACTCCGGCTTCCCGGTCATGATTAGCCATTGTGCATAAATATGTGACCTTAAACACCAATAAATAAATAAATAGATAACACATGTTAATCCTTTACCCAACATAGCTTTTTAATTTTTAAAACATAAACTAAATTTGACAATGTTTTAAAAAAATAAACAATATTACCAATAATACATTACAAATATGACTGTCATTGGAACCGGATCAATAAGCCGGTTCCAATAAAGCCATATTGGTACAATTTTATTGACAAAGTGTCAGGATATTTCATGTCATGTTAGCCTTGTATTGGTTAATCTGCTGTGTTAGGTAAATGGTTAGGTTAAATTGACTCAATTCTATTCACGCGAATCCTATCAGAGGTGCATTGAGAATCTGCATGGATTCTCGCTGGTTTTGTTGTGCGAATCTTTGCGTGAATCGATTCTCGGATTCTTGTCAAAATATACGCCATGTGCTAACTTTCCCATAAATCTCTTGCAATGACGAAAATTGTTAGCTATGTTCCAGTCGGATTATTATCACTTCTGATGCCTGTTTATGTTTATAGAATACAAATTGTAAAAACTCCACAACGTGGCTATTCCACAGTGACTACACCTTAACACATTAATATATTAACTAGGATCCTGCGAATATTCGAGATTCGATTCGATATCGATACCATACGTATGCTTCGAGATCGATCCCGATTCAGTCTCAGGATTCAATTTTTTCGAATCTCTCGTACTAACTTCAATTTGTTACATTTCCAACAAAAATAGGATAAAACTGTCATTAGAAAATTCATTCATGTAGGCTCAATTCCTATTTATTTGAGTAATTGACAATGTTTAAGTGTTAGGTAAGGTGCGAATCTGGCCCAGAACATTATCCATAGTTTTGGTTTTTGAAGGCTTAACTTGTTACTATTCACGTTCTTGAGAACGTGAATAGTAACAAGTTAGGCCTTCAAAAACTAAAACTATGGACAACAGGCCTAGCTGTTTCAGCGACGGTGCTACAGAGAATATTTAGTTATTGGTGTTTAAGGTGTCCAATCCGTCGCGTAAGGGTCATCACAGTGTTCCGTAACTTCCGTTTCATGCAATATGAAATAACTTGTCTTTTAAGATTCGATTCGATGTCGATATCAGAGACACGATTCGATTCGAGATTCGATTCGAAAAGAAATTTGTGATTCGCAAATCCCTAATATTAACTGGTAAAACGATTCATTTAGTAACATTGTCGCAACGGAATTTTTCATTTTTGCATTGTATTGTGACGGCCTCTTCAACACATTTTTTTCAGGATGTTTTGCCGATGTGTACATGACATACTGCATGGACCTGAATAGATGGTATTGTTATACACAGGACGACTACGGTCGATGCTGTAGAACGTGTGAGGGTTTTAGAAACCAATCATTTCCTTCAGGTATGTGTTACAATTTAAACTAGAAGTCCTGTCATGAATTTCCCGCAAATAGCACGTCACTCTGCGCGTCGATCTGCATGTTATGCCGACAATAATGCTATCAAATCCTGTACGTTTGTCCCATGCACAAGCAATGTTTCAGTCAATGGACCCTAGGGCTCTAGCCTAGAGGTTCATTGGCCAAAACACTGCTTGGGCTTTGTATAACCAGAAGAATCTGCCGTGCTTTAAATGACTTTCGACAGGGAAAATTCGCGCAATTCCTTCGCGAATTTTGTCAAAATGAGCGCATAGTTCGTGACAGCACTTCTAGTTTTAACTGCACCCTCAGCCAGTTCAGATACTACTGAAAAGTGCTGAACATCATTTTTTTGGAATTCAATTAATCTTTAGTATTATATACTGTATTGTGATCGGAAAGAAATTTTTCTGCGATCTGATTAGGATGGGATCGCGATACACTAACACAACATGACCGAGATTTCTTAATAAAATGTTGCTAAATCAAGACCAACTCAAGAAAAACAAAAGAAATGTATCTCGGTATCAACGTTCTCGCATTTTCTTTCGACAGGGAAAGATTAAATAGTACTGTGGAAGAAATGAGCAGAAAGAAAAGTTCGACTGGATCACGACTACGTCTGGCTCTGGTCCGACTTTGTGATCACAGTATACTGGACAAAACACAAGTTTACGGATGAGAAAAATATAATTCAAATTCAAAGTTGTCAAAAACGTTGACATGTGGTGGATGACGTGGAAAATGAACTTCTGTTAAAACTTTTCGTAGAATGTAATTCTTTAGCTGGCAATCTCTCATAATCGGCGAAAAAGCTTAGATATGAGCAAAGTTTCAGTTAACTGACCTCCGGGCAGGGACGTGGCGAGAGGTTTCCGATTGGAGAGGTGTAGGGAGGTAATGAATTTCCAACTAGAGGGAGGGACCGGGAGGGGGAACCCCCTCTCGGTCCCTTCCTATTGTTGGAAATTCAATCAAAAAACCCTGTCGGTCCCTCCTTCTGGTTGGAAATTCACTAACGAGAAATCTTTTGAAATGAAGCCATGAAGGGGGGAATAAAATTGGTTGTAGTAACTGAAATGCCAACACATTTATGATTAGTATTATTCTGGGAATTGAATATGTGCTAAACAAATGCTCAAGCTCAATCATGGTGTGATTTTCTTGAAGTGCATTTCGAGGATTTTCTATTGCGATAAGTAAACATACTATAAAAATCTATGACTGGTTGACATCATGCATACATATGAAGCTCGATATTGCGAACACTGTAGTTGTAAATAGTAACAGTTGGATTTTTTGCCGATTTGAAATCGAATTGGAATTTTGGGAAGTAAAGGAGACATGAGCATCACCAAAGAAGCTCTAAAATACAGATAGATGGAATTTCCAACTACTCGTGACTTGCCCTCAGAATTTCCAACTCTAGGAAATTTTAGCTGGGATTGAACTCTAGGAAATTTTAGCTGGGATTGGGGGTGTGACACCCTCCCCTACCCCCCCCCCCCCTCGCCACGCCCCTGTCTCCGGGTTTAATCTGGAAATACATTGCCTGAAACTTTGCTGTTTCTTATTATGCTTCAGACTGACTAATATTCCACCCACATCATCAAAACATGCCCTCGTCGAAGGCATGTCTTGATGAAGAAGCTGGAATATTACTCTGTTGTAATTATAGTTAAAAAAAATAATGGGGGCGCGGTGGCGTTGCGGTAACCGGTTCTCGTCAGATCACCGATGTTAAGCAACGTCGAGCCCGGTTAGTCCTCGGATGGGTGATCGTCGGAGTGATCGATTCGGACTCCCGCGTTGTGTCCTTGGGCAAGGCACTTAACCCCGATTGTCCACATGGGGGCACGATGACGCCGTGTACTAAGGCGTACTGCACGTCGATGGTGCGCGTGTCTTCAACCAATCGAACCCCGCCCGTGCTGCAGTGCGGAGTTACGATGTTGGGGAGCTGGCTGCTTTTCAACGTTGTTCGGTGGTTCTCTCCGGGTACTCCGGCTTCCTCCACCCGTAAAACTGTCACGGCCATGGTTAGCCATTGTGCATAAGTATGTGACCTTAAACACCAATAAATAAATAATAAAAAAAAAACTTTTTGGAAATTTATTAGTGAATAAATAAAATATATATGTATTAGTCATGGCAAAATTTCTTATTTAATTAACACATACTGTACTTATACTTCGAATTGGTCATGCTGGGCAACCAGTAGTCCGAATTGGGTTCTACAGATCTCCATTTGTATAACTAACCGTTAAGGATACTTAAATGATAGAGTGCTGAAGGCCCATATTTGGGCTTTATTCTGAAGAGACGCTACCACAACATAAAGGCTTCATATTTGAAGGATGTTGTTCATATCACCATTGAATTATTTAGTGTGTTAGGATTTGCTTTGTTAGAATTGATGGGAGAGTGCCTATTGGCACTCTCCCATAAATTTTAACAAGGCAAAGATATGTGAACAAAATGGCTCAGTGGTAGACTGTTGGACTTCTATGCTAGAGGTCCCGAGTTCGATCCCCTCCGGGACGACCCTCGTTGTGACCTTGCGCAAGGTACTTTATCCCGGTTGCCTACATGGGGCACGATGACGCCGTGTACTGCACGTCGATGATGCACGTGTCTTAAACCGCTGTAACCCGTCTTTGCTCGGTGGATCTCTCCGGGTACTCCGGCTTCCTCCGCCCGTAAAACTGTTACGGTCAGGATTAGCCACTGTGCATAAGTATGTGACCTTAAATACCAATAAATAAATAAAAAGATAAATAATGTGCACAAATTTTGGTGACCAAAAATAATTCTTCACGCAACCTCTTAAATCTAGTCTTTAAGAAAGAATATGATAACATGCAAGAGAAAATTGATGTCTTAGACTCTAACCCTGTCTTATTTAAGTAACACATACTATACTGGTACTCCGAATTGGTGTTGCCTTTTCGACAACGGCCCGAATCGGACACTACAGACCTCCATTTGCATGTCCGAGTGTGTGGGTGTGGCATAAGTCCAAAAATTAAATCAAGTATCTTAAGAAAGTACATGATTACTAGCAAGAGAGAATTAATATCTTAGACTGCAATCTTGGCGAAAACATCTCAACTGGAAAAGTATTGGGTGAGTGCACCCCCTCCCACCCTTCTCACCCCCCTCCCCACCCTTAGCAATACCACTGTGCATCTTTTGTTCAATGAAGAATGGAAATACAGACCGGATTTTACGTTAAAATTAAAAATATAGAAATATAGAATATACCCATAGTAGCTTGGTGTACCAAATGTTCACCACGAGTGGTGAAGTGGTGTTAACTGCGAGCCTTTGGCGCGCGGTTAACGCCACTTCAGCACGAGTGGTGAACATTTGGTACATCAAGCTACTTTGTGTATATCTTATTTGTACCATGATGGTCAGATTAAATGTTAAATAAATCCATATTTACGTGTGCCAATCTGTTTTTGTTCATATGAGCACCGGAAGGCGGTACTTCCGCTGGCAGTTTTATCGCCGAAACGAAATAGAAAACCGAACGCGCAAATTACGGGGCCGTTTTCATTTTAATAACACAATAACATACTTTTTCGAGTTATGGATGCTTTATTAACATGAGGCAACGCATGTTTGTTAACCTTTGATATCTTATGAGGTAAACTTATTTAAAAACGCAATAAATAATTACCGGTTTCATTTCACTATTCACAAGGCGACGAGTGATAAAGTTAGACAAGTTTGCATTCAAGGCGAGGTCACCAAAGGTCAACTTGGATGTAGTTCCACTGTAGGTGTAAATTTTAACTATTGATATCTCAATGCTGGCGTGTTCACCACGGTTGGTGTGTAAAGCTAAACTTTTTGTCATAGGTTTTGTTGCAAATATCTGTTAACATATTTGATCAGCCGATTTTCACAGGACGCCGAATTTTCATAATCATTGAGAAACTTAACATTGAATTGTATTTTTTAATACCATCATTCTCTTATTTCCAGACATTGGCGAGATTAATTTCTAGTCGTAATTGGGTATTATTTTATCAAGAGACATTATATGTTATTCTGTTTGTTGACAGAGGACATGGTCTCACGTTCCATGCATGAAATTTATATTCAACCGAGGTGTCAACAAACAGAATAACGTATATGTCCCGTTCTTACACAAGTAAAATTGAATTGGAAAAAAGCAGACGTTGTTTCGGTTCGGTGTTAACTTTTATCATAACAGACTGGAGTGATTTCCCTTTATTCAATGTTTACGTACGCAGTGAACGAGGCGAGATGCTCTCGATTCGTTTCAGTTTATGTTACAGTAAATTAATGAAAAGAGACCTTATAATCTAGGTTTCATAAATAATTACCCGTGTTTACATAACTAATCTTTTTTTACGTAATAACTGTACTTTTGTGTGTATTTTACTTCAGTTAAATGCATTTGCCTCAGTTGATTTCAAGTGAAAAAAGACATTGCGTTGAACCGTTCCTCATGGCAACGAGACGCTTTCCTTGACAGTGGGCATAAGAATCGCTGACAGTAGACATATGCGCGTGCCCGGCGACATAAAATAAAATCAACGAGGCATTGACCAATCACTGCAAGGTTTTGCGGTTGGTATCGGGACATATATATATGATCATGTGTATATGGGTAGGAAAGGTTGTGTTAGGGTGGTAGGTGTGGACAATCGAAAAGTACTTAATAAATGTGTGAATATATCACACAAAAATGTCACGTCGTTAAAAATGTCACGTCGTTAGATTCTAAACTCGCTCCTTGCGTTAAATCGTTGCTTATAGCGACTAGGAGGCATACGTGCAAAAAAGAGTATTCTTGAGTTTGTAAATAATTTCAGTTTTTTCCTAAAAACATAGCCTTCGACATGTCATTGAAACGAGCTAGATTAGCTCGTTTCAAAAAGGGATCAAATGCTATATTTGGAGATGAACAGCGCAACAAACTTGATTGACGATGTTTGTGATTAACTCTGATCGGATATTTCCGCTGCTCGAGATAAAGGGTTAATTTTCATCATGCGTCAGTTTCGGGACTGTTTCGGGAGCACCTATCTCAATACAACTTAATCCCTTCCCCCTCCCCCCGTTCTTGGATGGGTGACCGTCTGAGCGATCGATTCGGACTCCCGCGTTGTGTCCTTGGACAGGGCACTTCACCCCAACTGTCCACTTTGGATCACGATGGCGCCGTGTACTAAGGCGTACTGCACGTCGATTGTGCGCATGTCTTCAACCAATCTAACCCTGTCTGTGCTACAGTGCGGAGTTAAGATGTTGGGGAACTGGCAGCTGCTCTGTGGTTCTCTCCGGGTACTCCGGCTTCCTCCACTCATAAAACTGTCACCGACACGATATTACCTTAACTGTTACTGTGTCGTTAAACCCTAATAAATAAATAAATAAATCCCCTCCCCCCAAGATGATGCCAAGTCAACCAACGTGGTAAATCCTCAGATTTAATGATGTTTGACGGAGTGAAAGTTATATGCTGTGACTGTAGTTACAGCATAACAGCTGTCACTTCCTCAAACGTCATGGTGTTTACCTAGTACGAAAGCTAATAACACGGTATCACCTTTTCAATCTAGGCTCTTGTTTGTGAGTAATAACTAAGATATATTTTAAATATTTAATATGTGTTGCCACGAAAAATGTGCATATTATCCACTTATTCAGTTTCCACAGTCGTAAAAATATATTCTTTAAAAAGCGATCGGCGATTGCTAGGCATCAGAAAAATGAAAACCTTCGTGCTAATTTTGTTGTTGATCGTTCAAGGAGGTGGTTAGCAAAACCATTCCGCACACCTAGGCCAGGGTGGGTGGGTGGTGTCCGGTCGGAAAAAAATGTGTTTTTGTAGGGGTTTGCAATCTCCTCCAAAATGCTCAGATGGGCTAATATGACAAAACCACACTAAATAACCTCTATTGACCAACAAAATGTGGTTTTAAGATACCCAAATTTATATTTAACTTATATATTTACTCCTAGTGACCAGTGTATGACCTCTTTGTCGACCTCATGGGATGACGCCACCTTATGTCGCAGTCATTCAAGCAATATCAGAGGACATAAAAACGATATTTCGCTGCAGTCATTTTTTTTAATAAAATCAAATGACAAAACATAAACTAAGCTCTTAAACATAGAATTAAAAAATTATAAATCACGCGAGGACGAGGGTTGAGGAGGAAGGGGCATACATTGTAAAAAGGACACTCGACTCTGTGTATGAATTAAGACTGGTAGTTTACACCGTATCATAAAGTGGCCCTACGGAGATGATCAAGGGCGTTTGGTCATGCTAATAGCTCCCGTCCTTTCGGGTTGCTCGTACGACTCAGGTCGTTGTTCATATCAGCTGACTGCTTCTGAACTGAATCATGCTCTGTTACTCTTCTTCGTTCGAGGTTTTGAAAAAAAATATAGTGAGAAATGATAGTGGGAAATGATATCTAGTCTTTGCTTTGATTAGCGAAAAATTGGATCACAAACACTGTCACAGTCGCACAGTCCTCAGTTACTCATGTCATGGTAATCATGATGATTCATGACATCACTGCCACCAGGGCTGAAAATAAGCGGTGTCGCGTCGCTTTTTGCTATGAAAAACTTGCAAAAAGCTACATATTGTTCAATTATGTATAGCATTTTGCGATACAAGATAATCAACTGCAGACTGTTAGTAATGTAAATGAAAATTTGCAAACAAATTTGAAAACTAGTTCACTGATGCTTTACTTCTGATTGTGGAACATTCCATGCATAACTCAGATTAACTCTCCACCAAGCATCATTAGCGACTTCATATGTAAGATGAATTCTATTGGTTTAAATTCTTCCTGTTTTTACAACATTTTGCATAAAATGTCTATTAAAAATAACTTCAAGCCTATCAAATTAAAAATCCCAACTTCCATTTTGAGAACTCTATTAAACAACCAAAACGCCATTTGAAAATATCCAAGTCCATGCAACCCTTAAAGGCAGTTCAGTTAAAAAAACATAGTAAATGTTTCATGTGTTGCAGATCATTTGGAAATGCCCAGAAATGGATGGAAACAATTCTATCTACTTAGAAGAATTCAATACAAAACAGCATAACATAACTCTGGTATACAAAATAGCTATGTAATTTTTACAAAATGCTATTCATTTTTTGGAAATATGTAGCATTTTGCTACGCAAAGAAAAAAAGTTATTTTGAGCACTGACTGCCACTCAACTTTTCAGGCTAAAATTTACCTGGGTGCTGCGCGGCAGTGAATTTCTAAACTCTTTAATGGCACCTGGAAGCTGCAGTAAATTTTTATGGCATATTTAATAACTTTCTTGCTGAGCCATTTGAACACCGATGATACCTTCCATTTCAGCTCAATGGCAGCAATTGGAAGTGTTCACATCCGTTATATGGGGATAGACCAATTAGTATTTCCAACGTGCAGCCTAGGGGCTGCACGTTGGAAATATTGATTGGTCTACACCCCCCCCCCCCCCACCACCCCACATTCACTCAGCAGACACCACACTCAATTAAACTATGAATTATCATGTTCCTGGGCCGGAAAACCGACCTCTAGGGTTCAACAAGAAATTAGGGTGAAAAGCATGAAACTTGCTACCTGCTCATGGATCACTGAAGTCAAATCTTTTATTGGCAGATATCAGTGCAATTAGTCATATATTTAGTTTAAACAATATTTATTCCAAAAAAGCTATCGCGGTGGCTCAGTGGTAGAATGTTGGACTTCTATGCTAGAGGTCTCGAGTTCGATCCCCGTCCGGCACGACCCGCGTTGTGTCCTTGGGCAAGGCGCTTTATCCCGCTTGATTACACGGGGGCACGATGACTCCGTGTACTAAGGCGTACTGCACGTCGATGGTGCACATGTCCTCAGCTGCTGTAACCCTGCTTGAGTGGAGCTTGAACAGAGTTAGAATGTTGAGCAGCTGACAGTTGCTCGTCGATGCTCGGTGGTTCTCCCGGGGTACTCCGGCTTCCTCCTGCCGCAAAACTGTCACGGTCACGAGTAGCCGTTGTGCATAAGTATGTGATCTTAAACAACAATAAATAAATAAATAAATAAACAAATAAATAAATAAATTATTCGGGGATAGACCAATTGGTATTTCCAGCGTGCAGCCTTGAACACATTCACTCAGCAGCCATCTCACTCAATCAAACAATGAATTATCATGTTCTTGGGCCGGAAAACCGGTGTAACAGGAATGGAAGTCCGTAGGAAAATTAGTCCCTCTGGACTATTATTCCGCGGAATTATAGTCCTAGGTCTAACATTTCTAGGAATAGTAGTCCGCCGGACTACTATTCCTAGAAATGTTAGACCTAGGACTATAATTCCGCGGAATAATAGTCCAGAGGGACTAACGTTCCTACGGACTTCCGTTCCTTTTACACCGGCCTCTCGCGTTCAATAAGAAATTAGGGTGAAAAGCATGAAACTTGCTACCTGCTCATGGATTACTGGAGTCGAATCTTTTATTGGCAAATATCAGTTCAATTAGTCCAATATTTAGTTTAAACGATATTTATTCGAAAGGAAGTATCATATAATACGTACAAGTAACTGTTTATTTCACAATAGCTGTATAGATGATATAACAAAGACGTATGCACTGTACATGTAGCATCGACAATGTAAGTGGAAAGGATTCGGCAGAAAGCTTTGAGCTCATTTTTGCCGTCTCCCAGAGTATCTCAGACAGTTATAACATATATAGGTGGTTGCAAATACTGAGCGAAATACCGTCAAATAATATTTGGAAAATAACCAGAAAATCGGAAATATTGTCAGTGATACAGGTTTGTCTAACTTACTGCCGCTGCGGACTGGTCACTTTCCACAGTTGGGCAATATTTCCACGGATGCAGTAATATAAGATGATAAACACTGATTTTAGGAATAATCATCAAAACATTAATTTATGAAACAGTAGCTACACCCCGGTGCTTCATTAATTAAGAGTTTGCTGCTGATGAGTTTTATTACCTAGTAAATGCACGCGTGGATATAACTGCCCACGCATGGATTACGACCAGTCCACGCCAACTGTCATGTACTGTGGGGAGAAGAGGAAATGGATAGGGCTTAGATTGTATCAATAAAAAAAAAACACTTATTGTGCAGTCTAATGTTCAGCTTTAGGTCGTGAAGGGAGGTGGGTGCCCAAAATTCTTGAGAAAAAAATAATTTTTTGCGCGCGCGTGAAACGTTGTCCCAGCTCCCCCCCCCCCCACCCCACTGAAGTTGGTGGCGGTTGAGAGACTATTCTACATACAAAAAATCAGTCCAAATCAACTGGGCTGAGTGAATATGAACCCAAGAATCTGTGTTGAAAACCAATCGAAATCAACTGGGTTGAGTTAATATGAACCCAACCGGATTCATATTCACTCAGCCCAGTTTGAGTTTTAACCCAACTTCATTTTTAGAGTGTGTGACCAATAAGCATTCCAACAGACCAGTTCACGGGACCTCATAGGAGTCATATTATTAACGTCTCTTTTCAATACATTTTATTGCAGGCTGTCTGTATGGCGATAGACAAGCTGGCTGTTTGTTTGACAGCTGTTCTTCCTACACGACAAGCCAATTGAATAATTGCTGTGGAACATGTTATCACATGTATACAACAACTTCAACAACAACAACAACAACAACAACAACAACAACACAGTCATCACCCACTACTACAACAACACCAACAACTACAAGTACTACCACTACACCAACGACTACAATGCCAGCAACAACTACAATAACCACACCGACAACTACGAGTACAACCGCAACACCAACAACTACAACAACGCAGCCACCACCAACTACTACAACCACCACACCAACAACCACAAGTGCTACCACCACACCAACAACTACAACAACGCAGCCACCAACCACTACTACAACCACCACCACCCCAACAACTACACCAACAACTACAAGTACTACCACCACGCCAACAACTACACCAACAACTACAAGTACAACCACCACTTCAACAACTACAAGTACCACGACACCAACAACTACAATAACGCATCCACCAACCACTACTACAACCACCACACTAACAACTACAAGTACTACCACCACGCCAACAACTACACCAACAACTACAAGTACTTCCACGACACCAACAACTACAACAACGCTGTCACCAACCACTACAACAACCACCACACCAACAACTACAAGTACAACCACCACACCAACTACTACCACGACACTAACAACAACAACGCAGCCACCAACCACTACTACAACCACCACACCAACAACAACTACAAGTACTACCACCATGCCAACAACTACACCAACAACTACAAGTACTACCACGACACCAACAACTACAACAACGCAGCCACCAACCACTACTACAACCACCACACCAACAACTACAATTACAACCACCACACCAACTACTACCACGACACCAGCAACTACAACAGCGCAGCCACCAACCACTACTACAACCACCACACCAACAACTACAAGTACTACCACCACGCCAACTACAACACCAACAACTACAAGTACTACAACGACACCAACAACTACACGTCCTACCACCACTCCAACAACTACACCAACAACTACAAGTACTACCACGACACCAACAACTACAACAACGCAGCCACCAACCACTACTACAACCACCACACCAACAAGTACAAGTAGTACCACCACGCCAACTACAACACCAACAACTACAAGTACTACCACGACACCAACAACTACACGTCCTACAACCACTCCAACAACTACACCAACAACTACAAGTACTACCACCACACCAACAACTACAACATCGCAGCCACCAACCACTACTACAACCACCACACCAACTACTACCACGACACCATCAACTACAACAGCGCAGCCACCAACCACTACTACGACCACCACACCAACAACTACAAGTACTACCACCACGCCAACTACAACACCAACAACTACAAGTACTACCACGACACCAACAACTACACGTCCTACCACCACTCCAACAACTACACCTACAACAACAAGTACTACCACCACACCAACAACTACAACATCGCAGCCACCAACCACTACTACAACCACCACAACAACAACTACAAGTACTACCACCACACCAACAACTACGCCAACAACAACAAGTACTACCGCCACACCAACAACTACAACAACGCCGCCACCAACCACTACTTCAACCACCACACCAACAACTACAAGTACAACCACCACACCAACAACTATAAGTACTACCACTACTCCAACAACTACACCAACAACTACAAGTACTTCCACGACGCCAAAAACTACAACAACGCAGCCACCAACCACTACTACAACCACCACACCAACAAGTACAACTACCACACCACCAACAACAACGCAGCCACCAACAACTACTACCACCACCACTCCAACAAGTAGAAGTACTGCCACGGCACCAACAACTACAACAACGCAACCACCAACCACTACAACAACCACCACACGAGCAACTACAAGTACAACCAGCCCACCAACAACTACAACAACGCAGCCATCAACCACTACTACTACCACCACACCGACAACCTCAAGTACAACAACTACTGCAACAGCACAATCAACACCAAGTACTACAACCACCACACCAAAAGCTACAAGTACTACCACGACACTAACGACAACGATGCCAACAATGACTACTACGAAGACCACAACTACTATACCAACTGCTACAACAACAGCGCCACCAACAGCCACTACTACAACTACGGTGGAAAAAACTTCAAGCTCATCCACGACATCTACCACTACAACAACGCCATCAACCGCGACACCATCATCTGTCACAGGACAAACACTAACCTCTACAGCAACCACCACATCAACAACAATTACAACTGCGACACCAACAACTACAACAATGCCATCGAGAACAACTACCAAAACTACCACTACACCAGTATCATCAAGTACTACCAAGAAGCCACCAACAACAACCACCACAACAATGACAACAACAACAGCACGTGTACCCACGACTACTTCAACAAAAACGTCGCCTGCTGATACATCGAATTTGGATACAAAATCAGGTATCACCATTTCGTTCAGTACCCGTTGTTGCAAATATGTGGAGAGTCTCATTCTCGAACGGATCGCGACATAGTCTCGTTTTTGCGAATATTCTGTGTCCGTTTTCCTGTTCAGAACGCTGTGAAATTCCACATGTCGACAAGAATACATGAAACCATTGGGGTTTTTTTTGTTGATTCAGTGTTAGTTTCAAAAGATCTTTTCCCCAGGGGACAATAATATAAAACGGCTACACTAGAACCTTTTAGGAATTGTATTTTTAACTGTGAATTTAAATGACCGAAGCGAATCTATCGGTCAGTTGTCACATCTTTTTAAAGCCACATCCAATTAACTAAAATAAGAATTGAAGTGAAGTGTCTACCGCTTTTTCGAGGTATGATTGTGGGATGGACGTGCTAAGATTTGTATGAAGTGCAACACACTTCGTACAAATCTTCGCACGTCTATCTCACCTTCATACGCGAATAAAACGACCGGTAATTCAATTAAAATTGTCCTTTTATTTATTTACTGGTGTTTAACGACACTTTCGATCGACAGCCAGGGTCACCTCAAGTCGGACAGTTTTACGGGTGGGTGATACCGGAGTACCCGGAGAGAATCACCGAGCAACGGCGAGCAACTGTGAGACTTCCATACACACTAACTCCACACAAGCAGGAATAGCATTGATTGAAGACAAGTGCACCATCGACGTGCAGTACTCCTTAGTATACAACGCCACCGTGCCCCCGCGTGAGCAATTGGGATGAAAGTGTTGTGCCCAAGGACACAACACGCTTGCCGTAGGTGGGATTCGAACCGAGGACCCATCGGCTTGCAGCCCGCTCCTCTACCTACTGAGCCACCACGATCCCTTAAAATGTTATAATTTAACTGAGAGTATATGCTTGTCTTATAATTTGCTCTCAGGTGGACGTAGTCCCCGCTTTTTGAGCGATTATTGTCAGTCCAAGATTTGTGCAGACGACAGTATTATTACTTTCAACACTCTGGATTACCCAGAATGCAACAGCACCATAACACACGTAACAACTAATTAACATCCCACATGCAGCAATCACAAAAATATAATGGCACTAATGGACACGCCCACGACGTTTATTTGACAAATGGGCAGAACAAAGCAAAAACGTGCATATGATAGGAAAAATATTCATCGAGTTATGGAAAACTCACCTCAACCAATCATATGCAAGCATGATTAAAGAAAATTCAATTATTAAAAAATGAACTTTCATTCTAAATGATGTTGAAAAACGGACTAAAAAACAAATAGAGTATTAGTTTTGATATCAAAATTGCGATGAATGCTAGTTGTTTTTCTCGCAGTGAAGACCTCGAGACACGGACACCCTTAACCTGTCACCACGTAATATTGAATGGGGAAATAGTTTTCCATCGCGCTTCATTCAAGGACACCGGAGAAGCCCCCCCCCCCCCCTCCCCACACACACACACACTTTTTTCGCCGAGTATGTTTTTAGAAGCGATCTGTACAGTCTCTTTCGCCAATTAACAACACTCATTTCGGATAATCCTTTTAACAAAGTAACAAATTGTGACAAACTTGGTTTATTTTTCGGCTTTGTATGATCTCAATTGACATGCTTTATCGTCAGATACCCAGTTTGTTTATCGGGCTCCCGGGGACGTTCTCGATCTAGTTTTTGAAATTTTCTGCCACGAGGATGCAGTGTTTCAGCGTTAAAATGATACTGAAATGCAAGGAAATTGAGTGTTCTTGGTCTACTTTATCAAAATGTTCTTACCGCGGGCGAACCATGGTCGCCCCGTGGGAGCCTGTACTCTCCAAACATCCATTTTTAGCCCCCCCCCCCCCCCCCCCACACACACACACATACACAGTTCGAATTAGGCTCCGGCGTCCCTGTCATTTACCATGGCTCCGCCAAAGTTTTCTGACATGGAAGTTTTTTGACATGGATCTTGGAATGTTTACATTTGATAATATTGAGAAAGTATGAAACCAAAATGAATTTCCATTTGTATTTTAGCAACTTTCCCGTATTCAAAAACATAACTAATTCAAACTCGTTTTGAACAGGTAGCAGAATTATCTCACGTGTTACTGTAAGGAAATGAAAGTTTTCATCGGCGACTGAATACTCCAAAACAGTAGTTATTTTTTATCGTATGAGTTGCGATGTTTTGATTGTAATTACATGTTTTAATTGCATGTATCACAGGTTGATCCCCGTCAGGGGTAATTGCGTTGTATCCCTGAGCAAGGCACTAAATCCCGATAGCACACGTGGGGGCACGTTGGCGCTGTGTACTAAGGTGTAATTCACGTCGATAGTGCATCTGTCTTCAACCAATGCTTAACCTGCTTGTGTGGAGTTAGTACGTTGGCGAGTCTGACATTTGCTCGTAGTTGCCCGGTGGTTCTCTCCGGGTACTCTGACTTCCTCCACCTGTAAAACTGTCTGACACGAGGTGACCCTGAATGCCGAAAGTGTTGTTATACTCCAATAAATAAACAAATAAATAAATTACACGTAAAACTCTCAAACACTGAAAACATACAGCGATGTCCATTTAAAGTTATTGCGCAATGCGTGTCACTTCCGGTGAGATATTCTCTTATAACAGATATCGTAAAATTATTTCTTAGACATTACCGCTATCTTATAAAGTAGCATATAATGAAAGTTTTTATTTTAACCCTTTACCCAACGTAACGACCAAAACCGGACAGCGCTATTCTCAAAAATCGCCAATTAATTTTCATTATTTTTTTCATTTTTTGTCTCAAAAACATAGGTTATGACCCCTCATTGGAACGACCTCGTTGAGCTCGTTCCAATGAGGGGTCATAACCTATGTTTTTGAGACAAAAAATGAAAAAAATTAGTTATTCGAGAATTTTTTTTGCATGTATCTTCTGCTTTTCATGTTAGGTAAAGGGTTAATATCGCTATTTTTCAAACGTAATAGTTGGTCGATTAAGCCATGGAATTAATAATTGTGGCTAACGTAGTACACGCGTTGGCTCATAACTCGTCTGTCAGCATCTATACCCCGAAATTTAGCACTTTAGAAATGGCGGAAATACTTTTTTAAAACACGTGTCAGCCATATCAACACACGTCATACCATGACCACATGATATCATTTGTTTCACATATATTCTAACTAATAAGACGGTCGCCAAACGTAATATAACCAGAGGTAGCCACTAGGCGTGGCCAATCCTCCCATATGAATCACTCTGTTACAGTAACCTTGGTAATATATTACATTAAATGAACACGGCCACTATTGGTAGTATTTACTCAAATAATACAGATACGATTATCTGTATTTGATGACAAGTCTCGTTTCGATGGGGGCGATAAAATTTGAATTCCAAGGTCACTGTGACCTTGACCTTTTGAAAATATGAGGGTTCTTCCTCCCATCACGCTAAACCCACGGAACAAGTTAGGTTTCGAACGGGATGCATACTTTTAATAATTAAGGGAGCCGAAACCTCAGATCAATAAAATTTTGATTTCAAGGTCACTATGGCCTTGACCTTTGGCACAATTACCCCAAAATACAGAGGGTTCTTCCGCTCATTATGCAAGATCCGTATGCCAAGTTTGGTTTCGATCAGGCAAACAACATTTTAATTATGGAGCGGATAGTACCAACTCTGACAGATACAACTTTACATTCAAAGTCACTGTGACCTTTACCTTTGTCACAATAACCCAAAATAAATAGGGTTCTTCCTTTCATCATGCTCACCTTATACGCCAAGTTTAGTTTTAATCGGGTAAACAGAATTTCAATTAGAGAAGTCAACTCTGGTAAATATTTACTTTCGATATCACGGTGACCTTGACCTTTGGCACAACGACCTCAAAATAAATGGTTTCTTTCTCTCATCATGCCTAACCCACATGCCAAGTTTGGTATCAGTCGGCCAATCGAAACTTTAGTTACATAGCGGAAACCAACTCTGATAAAAAAAATTAAAGTTCAAGGTCAATGTGACCTTGCCCTTTGGCACAATGATCCCGAAATGAATAGGGTTCGTCTTCCCATCATACTTAACCCGCATGCCAAGTTTGGTTTCAGTAGGCCAAGCGGAATTTTAGTTAAAGAACGGAAACCAACTCCGTCTTCAGACGGACAGACAAACGGACAGACCGAAGGACTGCGCCACGGCTATATCCCTCCCCCCCCCCCGAACTTTTTTAGGGGGGATAAAAACGGGAATTTTCATTGGAAAACATTATGTTCTGTATTTTTCTATACCAGTATTTGACAATCAACTTGACTTGATTTTTTTCATGTTTTAATTTTTGAATAAGTATTTTGTTCCGGGTAAAACCTGTTGAAGTTTTAAACAAAGAGGATCACGTGATTTCAAAATACGACAAAAAACAAATATGCATTTTCCATTGAACAAAACCCAAAGCATTTCGAATACGTAATTCATACATTCAAGCCGTTGCTAACGTAACCAGTCTGATATCGTTACTCTAGCATATCTGAGGTGGTTTGGACATTATATGACCCCTTTTACAATTTGGTACGAACGCGGTAGCGAACTTTCAGGATCCACCGGAGATCGCACCTACCGATTTAATTAGCATATATGCATTAGTTGAACTTCTATACATTGTAATCGTCTGTTTTATATTTACACTACCTGTATAATTTAACCCTTTACATCACAAGAAAGGCAGACGACACTTGGAAACAAAATTCTTGAGGAACTATTTTTTTCGTCAGAAATATAGCTTGTGACCCCCTCATTGGAACGAACTCGTTCCTGTGAGTGATCAGGAGCTATGTTTTGAGGCAAAAAATAAAAAAAATAATGAAAATGGAGTGGTAATTTTTGTGAATAGCGCTGGCCAGGTTTTGACACTTACGTTGGATAAAGGTTTAAAGCGGGTATATAGCATTTCGAACTTGGACGGAGAGGGTGAGGAGTGAGTAGGAGGGGGGGGGGAGGCACAAGGACACCGAAACAATATATCAGTTGTGGGCCTTACGCTTTAGTGGCAAGGTAGGAATACAATACACAAAGCTATGTCTGGGACTAACGCATCACTACATTCAGAAAAATGCACATTTTTTGGTCCCATAATTAACAAATCTATTAAATACGGAGACAAAAATATGTATTTCCCGGACTATAAAGTTCACAGTAGAGACAAGTCAATAGCGGGAACCATTGATAGCTTCTTGAGAGTAATGGGTCTATATGTGCACACTTATCCTACTAATTACCAATAAGGCTGCAATGACGGGTCGATGAAAAAATGTTTACCAAAATACCTGAACTTACTCTCTCTCTCTCTCTCTTTCTTTTCTCCAACAGGTTTGTTGTTTTCAAGCCAACTGTGCTAAAAACTACTCAGCATTTCATTTTATCTAATCGAATTCCCCACTATTTTTAATCAGCGGTATGACCACGGAATTGAGGGAAGGGAGTTGTCACCCCTCCCCCCCCCCGCAACTTTTCCTGAAAATTGTCAACATTTCTCACAACTCATCCCGAAATCCGTAGCACTAGTTCGCGTACTCTAGCCTTGATATTACTTTGGTCATTTTGTTATAATTATGACTTAACTTCCACGGTATTTAAACCTTAGAATGTACTTATGATGATCCATTAGGAGTGGGAAGTTAATTTGTCTCATTCGAATTGGGGTTCGACCGGAGTTGCAATTTGAGATTCACGGATCCATAGTTATGAGATCTCGAGGGATACCATACTGAAAATAATGTTTATAATTTACCAATAAATATCCTCGAACTTAACCCTTTACCAAACGTAACGGCCATAATCGGCAGCGCTATTCACAAAAGTGGCCAATTAATTTACATTATTTTTTCATTTTTTTGTCTCAAAAACGTAGGTTATGACCCCTCTTTGGAACGAGCTGGTCGAGCTCGTTCCAATGAGGGGTCATAACCTATGTTTTTGACACAAAAAATGAAATAATTTAATTATTCAAGAATTTTGTTTGCAAGTGTCGTCTGCTTTTCATGTTTGGTAAAGAGTTAACACGTGATGTGCCAATTATTATTGAAGTGAACACGCTGGGTTTTTACTTATATTTTCAGACAATATTATTGTAGCGGTGCCTGTCGGAGTACTAGCTCTCTTTGCTGTAGTTATGTGCATTCTTCTGTGCTGTTTGCTTGTGAAATATAAAAGGCGTACACAATCAACAGTAAGTTTTTGTTAATTCATTCGATTCATAGCCTTATTTATTGCACAGACTACTTTACAGTTTTCTGTGAGTATTCGGGATAGCGACATCTTCCTCGAGAAGAATCCCGGGAAGCGGAACAGTGTTAGTTTACTGTGCCAGACAAGTTATGTTTTTCCTGGTTTTCCGGTATAACACACTAATCGCTATACTATTGGAGTATTGCAAACATCAGCGACTCAATCCCCCTCCCACCCCCCCCACCCCCCCCCCCCCGCATCTCATGATATGCGTGGATCACCATACATACAACGTCAGCTACCCAGTCTTCCCTGCTCTTCCTCAAAATATGTGTCGGGGCAAGCAATGCGTATAACTCCTCCCATTGGTGACGTTTTATGATGTGAAATATGTTACGCCGTGACTGTAGTAACAGCTTTCACATCACTAAACCTTCAAACGTAAATCTAGAAAACTAGGAGCAAGGTATCAACATTTCAATAACACCACCTGTTTTATTTTGTAATAATAGCGACAATATTTTGTGAATGTTTAACTTGTATTATCGTCAAACATGTGCATACTATTAACACATTCGAATTCCAAGAAGAGTTCCAGCAATTCAGTTGTATACAAATCAGTGGTACAGTACGTGGTGAGTGGATTGTAACTAAATCACCCGCCGAGTGGAGTTATCACCCAAGCTATGACTTTTAAATTTTGTACATATCGATAAAAAACACAAGCAATGTTTCAGCCAATGGACCTCCGGGTTTAACCCGGAGGTCCATTGGCTGAAACTTTGCTTGTGCTGGTTAGGCTTTGCAACAAATTTGCAATTATTGCTTGGGTGGAATCTCCACTCTGCGGGTGATTTAGTGATAATACACTCTACACGTACTGTATAGCATGATCCTAGTAACCAACGGTCGACCATTTAACGTGCACAACATAATTATAAGCGATTGCTCAATAACGGCTTTCTTATAGTATTGCTGTCGGGATATGGCCAACTGTACCGAGAATAACATGATCTCCTACAGACGAACATCACGACATCCTATAGAAATTAATGTTATGCATTACCACTAATAAAGTATTAAAGCAATAGGCGACATATAGGTACCTTGGGCCGGCTGCATATATTAAGGTTATTTTCAGTATATTGTTATCGTTATAATTACTGCACATATCACAATAATAAAGATATACAAACAAACAAACAAACAAAACGAACAAACAAATTTATATGTTTCGATTCACGTTCCAGTCAATGGCGATTGAACAAGTTGTGTGGGTCTGACGTTTCTCGATATTGTGAGAACCTACATAATAGTGTTTGCGTCCACACAAGGATTTCCTTTATTTTTGCCATGCCCTTACTAAGAAAACAAGGGGTTAGAGTTTGTCTTCCCGATATTGTGGGGAATTCTTTGTCATTATTTGTCACCGAGAACAAACGATTAAACAACAAATCCCCACAACGACAGCTAAACAAGACTGCGTGGGGGATGTGTGTGCGTATGTGTGAAGGGGACGGGGCGGGGGGTGGGGGGGTGGGGGGGGTGGGGGGGGGGGGTGGTCGTCGCGTACGTGGCTTGAAACTCTAGCTGTGGGAGCAAAATAACGGTGTCATCCCAACAAGACGAATCCCAACACGATGAATTGGTAAAATATCTCAACAAGACGATCCCAACAAGACGAATCCCAACAAGACAAATATTTTTTTCTCATCAAATATGGAGAAAATGTACTTTAAAAAAAAGAACGTGTACATTACAATGTATGCTATTTGAAGCCTTTTAGGGTTTCAATTTTTGCATATGTTTGGGAGTTTTGTCGATAAAAAAGATACAAACAAAAAAAAAAACCGTAGCAAATAACGTCTTTAGTGTTAGCAGTTTATGATGGAAAACCTCAAAATAAATGAGCTATATAGTCATTTTATTAAATTCGTCTTGTTGGGATTCGTCTTGTTGGGATTCGTCTTACTGGGATGACCATTTACGACATTCGTCTTGTTGGGATTTGTCTTGATGGGAATAAACCAAAATAACATTGCAAACACACTTGTTACAAATTGATTATGCGTTGCCTGTTTATGCTTTTTTTGGCTGTTGGCAAAATTATTCAATAGACTACAGGCCATACAAAACTGTGCCGCAAGAATTGTTACTCGCAATAAGAAATTCTGCCACATATTATTATTAGTAGTAGTAGTATATGTCCAGGGGAAGAAGCAACACGAAATATGCACAAGTAAAAAAAATCGAGATTAGTGTAGCCGTCGATTTCAATATGCAAGGCTTGAAGGTTCTTACGATACCTGCCACACTAAGTTAATACCAAATGTCAAGTGTAACATGAAGGGGTAGGGATTCATCTGCATCTGTCGATATTTTTTATATGGTTTTAAGGACACTTTCGACAGCCAGTATCACCTCTAGTCGGACGGTGTTACGGGTGGAGGAAGCTGGGTACCCGGAGAGAATCAAAGAGCAGCGGGGAGCAACTGTCAGACTTCCCTACGTACTAACTCCGCACCAAAAGGATTAATTAGCATTGGTTGCAGGCAAGTGCAACATCGATGCTCAGTACGCCTTAGTGCACAGCGCCAACGTGCCCCCATGTGGGCAGTCAGGATTAAGTACCTTTCTCAAAGTCACAACCCAGTCACCCCCGGTGGGAATCTAACAGTGGACCATTCAGTTTGAAGTCCAGTGACGTAACAACTGAGCCCACACGCCCCAATCTCTCTGTATATGTATTTATACCATGGTTACGTATTCTACGATATATGAAAAGCCTATGACATAAATTTTAGCTTTACACACCAACTGTGGTGAACGCGCCAGCAATGGGATTTCAGAAGTTAAAATTTACATCTACAGTGGAACTACATCCAAGCTGACCTTTGGTGACGTCGACCTGAGTGCGAACTTGGCTAAATTTATCGCACGTCGCCTCGCGAAGAGTGAAATGAAAGTGGCAGTTATTTATTACGTTTTTAAATGAGTTTTTCCCATCAGACACCAAAAATTAACAAACATGAATTTTATCGTGTTAATAAAGCATCCATAATGGTATGTTATTATGTTATTAAAAATGAAAGAGGACCCGTTTCTTTTTCCATTTCGTTTCGCCAATAAAACTGACAACGGAAGTACTTTCCACCGATGCTCATGTAAACAAAAACAGATTTGCACGTATGTAGATCTGCTGCTCAGTAAAATCGAGAAAAATGATAGCGACTCTTAATAATCTGACGATCATGGTATAAATAAAATATACCCATAGTAGCTTGGTGTACCAAATGTTCACCACTCGTGGTGAACATTTGGTACACCAAGCTACTGTGGGTATGTTCTATATTTCTGTAATGTTGTAATGTTAGCCGAGGCTGATCATTCATTGCCTATCTACAGCACTGAAGTACGGTGATCCAAAAGTAGGACAGGGAATTTAGATCGGATCGCGACTTCCTCAGGACCTGGTCGAAATCCTATTTCCGCTTTCTTGTCAACATGACAGTAGAATATCATCTGTCGGAAAAGTTGAACATTGAAAACAAAACGGCGGTGATTGTTAAATTCGATCACGCAAAACATTGCCCGACAGACACGCATGTTCATAAATTTTTACGCTCTCTTGCGAAAATAAGTTTAAATGTGGCAGCCGAACTCGTCTCATTCATTGCGTCAGTGGAGCCACGTGTGAATGGATGAAGAAGGCGGGGAGGAACCCCGCAATGGTCCTGTTATTTCAATTTCACTTTTGTGAGGTACAATTTTATTGAGAAAACGTTGGAAAATGGAATGGGGGCGTTTAAGGGATAGTCTGCCTCCCTAGCGGAAACGGCCTGTCAAGGCTATTGATTAAAACGCACTTCGCCATTGTTTATTGTTTCTTTATCTGGGATTAATCGACCGCCGAGAGCGGTGAGCAATTTTCAGACTCTCCAACTTACTAACTTTACATACGCGGAGTTAGCAGAGGTTGAAGCCAAGTTCACCATGGACTTATAGTACGCCTAACATCACAGCGCAACCGTGCTCCCACCAGGGCAATCGCGATTAACTCCTTGCCTGTTGCTGACAAATATTCCCATCAAGGACAGGATTTTGCTTGACACGGAAACAAGTATAATTTAGGCATATTTAATTCAAGTTTCCCCCTGTAAAATTAAATGGAGTTCTCACCAATGATCCCATGAGTTAAATTTAGAATGAATTTTTCATCAAATCTAGTCATGGCTGCTTCATGGCAGCCATGACTAGTTTTGATAAAAAATATCTTGAAAATACACAGTGGGATAAGAGTTAAGTGTCTTCCCCAAGGACACGACACAGTTGCCGTTGGCCAGGAAGGAACCTTTGACCCTTCAGTTTAAAGTCCAAAGCTCTAACAACTGAGCCGCCACGCTTCCTGCCCTTCGTCATTATGTTTCCGTTGATATGTATTGAATTCTCATCGTGTGATACGGTTGATAGTTTTCCAGGAGCAGAGGCCAAGTGTGTGTGGTTCTCAAAATACAATAAACATTGGCTGCATCAGCTGGACTGTAACGGTTTGCAATAAATAATTTGATGGCATGGATGGTTATCATATGTTCCCTCATGAGTAGTACAGACATCGCAGAATAGGAACTAATTTCAGTGATTACATTCATAATTACTGCACGTAAAAAAAAACATATCTGGAAATCTCAATTAACACTTTGTCCAACTCTCACGATATGTGTCATTTTAATTTTTTTTTTAAACTTTACCTAACGAATCGGACGCATCCGCCCGATAATTTGCAAATTCAGCAGTTGAAAAAACATTATTTTTCTTAAAATTTCAACGAGGGGTCACATGATATGGTTTTGTTGAAATGTTTTGAACAATTTCAAAAAATGATATTTAAAATAATAAATTTTGATATCGTCTGCGTTGGGTAAAGGGTTAAAACATTTTCCACAAAATGTCAACAATATCATGAGACTCCTCATTGCAACGAGTTCGACGGGCTCGTTTCAATGAGGAGGTGGAGTCACATGATATTGTTTTTTTAACTGCTCTGTTTGTGAATTTCGTTGGCGAATGTCGTTGATTCGTTAGGTAAAGTGTTAATGTTTGAGATATAAAGTGTGCGCGTCTTTCGTAGTGGAAAAGACCGAAATCTTGTAAATCTGGCAGACTCATATTCGGTGGATGCGTTCTGTCCAGGAACAACTTGGTCGACCATGGTTCGATCCGGTGTGACAAATGTGTGTGTGTGGTGGTGGTGGCGTGTTTGTGTGTGTGTGTGCTATTCCCCCCTTTAGTTGTTCCGTTTTTATTACTCTCCTTGCACTTAAAATTGCATATGAACTGAGGTGGAACATAACATTCAGATGTCTGTTAATACAATGGTTGATTTTCCAGTGAATGAACACTAAAAATTTGATGACGCAATGCTTTCAACTAATGAACCCAGAGTCCTATTATCGGAAGCTTTGTTTCTTATTGCGTTTGAATAGGGTCTGTGTGTTCTTGAATGAGTGGAACCTTCACTCCGTTCGCATCTCAGTACGAATCCACTGTTTAAGTTATTGAATGAATTACCTGGACGATTTGTAATTCTCTTTTGATAGGTCCTAAAAACAATTAAAGAGCTATAGCAAACCCAAAAATTGCGCGGCACGACGTCCTGTCATCACCCGGTCTAAACTGTACTGACACATAACACCGGTCCTATTAGATCTTCACTGGATTCAGGTTCAGCAGGGAATTCAATGCATTTTTTTTACTTTTTACCTATCACCATATACTTTAATGTGATTCAGCCCTCATCTAAATTAAGTTCTTCTGACGGTAAGGCATTTGTCCCTGCCGTTTCAAAGCTATAGACTTCTCTTCTAACCCGTCTAAAAGAAACGGATTCCCTAGTATTGTTCAAGCTGTTCATTAAATGTACCTTTTCCAAAAGGCATTTTGCAATTTTGTATAGACACAGAGAACCATGTGCGGATTTAATGCTACAAAATATTATTATTAATATTATTTGAATTTGTATTATGACCAATTTAATATATACAAAAATGGTGCCAGCTCTATATAAAATAAGAAGAAATATACGACCTTCTACAGATTTCAAACCCCTGAAATGATATACATTGACTACGTTAGTCTTTTTGAGTTACTTCAGATGATTGGTGCGCAATGGTTCAGTGATCAGGGTGTGACAGGAATGGAAGTCCGTAGGACAATTAGTCCATCTGGACTATTATTCCGCGGAATTATAGTCCTAGGTCTAACATTTCTAGGAATAGTAGTCCGCCGGACTACTATTCCTAGAAATGTTAGACCTAGGACTATAATTCCGCGAAATAATAGTCCAGAGGGACTAACGTTCCTACGGACTTCCATTCCTTTTACAAGGGCAATGAAAGTTAGAACAAGAGGCCGTGAGTTCGGTTCTCGTTATTATCTCCTGCTTGTATCCCCGAGAAAGACCCTTAAATCATCTTGCTCACCCAAGAGAACGACAGACCAATGTACAAAAGCCACACGATTAACACACTGTGTCAGAGTGTTCAATGTTAAATAACCTTTTGCTAATGTACAGGTTGATGAAGACTTACTTCAGCCATTACGATTTTCTCTCAAAGTTGTTTTGTTCGAGATAATAAAATTTGACAGTCATTAGCCACTCGTCTGACACGGCACGACTCGAAATACTGAACGTAGTGTGGAACCCAAATACACAAGCTTCGAATGTCGTTTCAAACAATATCTAGAAGCTGCAGTTTTGGTGGTTTTGGTGTCGTTTGTGGGGGTTTTGAATTTTATAACTTAGATGTGAGTCTTCCATGGAAGACGTGTGTCGCCTGGCGTTTCAGACAGAATTCTAAGTGGAAAAGGGGCATAACTCTGGAAACATACAGCGGATCAAAAAATAAAATAGGAGGTGCTCAATGCCATTATGTGATAAAGAATCACTGAAAGTTTCATCAAAATCCATTCATAGGTTAAAGAGGAGTGGCGGATAAGAGAAAGTGTGACGCGGACGACGCAAGACGACGGGGCATAACTCTGGAAAAAATACAGCGGATTAAAAAATAAAATAGGAGGTGCACAATGCCATTATGTGATAAAGAATCACTGAAATTTTCATCAAAATCCATTCATAGGTTAAAGAGGCGTGGCGGATAAGAGAAAGTGTGACGCGGACGACGACGCGGACGACGCAAGACGACAAAAGTAATCCCTATATGTCGCTCCCCACTTCGTGGGGCGGCGACACAATAAATAGAGTATTCGACTCGGTTCCCAGTTTATTTCGAAATTTACAAAACTCGTCCAGTAAATTGGGTCTGGACCGAGCTAATCTCGGTCCAGACCTAATTCACTCAACTCGTTTTGTAAATTTCGATATAATAAACCTTTTTTCTGTTCATGCATTTTCAGGCAAACTGATTGGCTAAAGTATTTCTTTTTTTTTTTCTTTTCATAACACAAAGAACCGTAAAAAACGCATTTAGGACTGCCCTAAACCATGCCCCCAATATCTGTCTTAATAATTACGTTGCACAGCGTGAATGCAAATGACATACCTTCACACTCATATTGTTTCAACATGAAAAGTAATTAATATTTATCTCATCATATTAAAAAGACTTTCAAAATAAAATTTAGTAAACAATGAAATCCCCGTCATGCTTTTTATTCCATGTTCAATTTGGTTATATGCAATAAATGATCGTCTGCGTTCATCGTTTTACCCACATGAAACATAAACAATGGCCGCTCATTATAATCCACAAACAAAACTCACGTCAACAAAACCTTCCAATTTCCAAATAGCCTGAATGAACTCTTTCTGCGACAAAGTTCAACCAAATTCATGTCATCTGGGCTTATATCGAACTCCACATTTACAAACTGTGTTTTCATTTTCTCAGAAATGGTGAAAATCAGAATTAAATTCACTCAGTGTTTCTTGGAATGACAGCACCCTCCCGTCAAGTGGAAAAGAAGATTGAAGTTTTGTGTGGGCGTGGCCTATGACGTTCCTTTTAACTTACGCAATTCATTGGTCAATAAAACTTTTAATGACAAAAGAATATGTTTCAGTGAAAAGCATCGTTATTTCAAACAGAATTTTGCCTTTTGTATTCAGTTATCACTATGAAGTATGATGCGAACTGGTTTTTATTTTAACTCCACAAAGCAGAGAGTGTTTAAATTTAGTGCCGCTCAAGTTTAATTATAAGGAATGATCGTTTGTCAGCCGAAAATATATTGGACAATTTATAGACTTTAATTGGCTCTTTGTCCTGCTCATGTAATCACAAATCGCTTTCTTCTTTTCAACTAAGCCATAACAACTAGGACATCATCGCTACATTGCTTTCGCGCATGGAAGCTTATTCATGCGATTGATATTTTGTCCTACACGCAGCTTGTCCTGGGAGAGACGTTTCAACAGGTCTTAAAATAAGTTTTGTTTAAAGTGTTTATACAGTTTGTGTTTCTTCCTTAAGGCGAATGGCGATACTACAGAAACAAAGAAGGCTGCGTTTTCTGAGAGAGTGGTATGCGCCGACGTAATTGAAAACCTAATTTATTTTTCTTTACTTTTGTAGGCAAAAACGAAGAAAGATGTCGAAAAGCCATCACCGAAATCGAGGCCGGCATCTGCCACGTCAAATGCGTATCCAGTCCTGTTCTATCAGGGAAGACGCTTCGTTCCTTACTCACCAGCGGCTACAGCTGTTGGAACGTTTTCGTCTCGCTCGACATTCTCCTCTCACGGCAGGGGCCATTTCGATGATAGAACTTCCTAATGTTCACTGGAAATGTGCAATATTTCATTTTATCCAGTTCAATATCCAAAATCAAGTATTAACCTTTCTATTCAGCAGGATACAGTACAGTGATGACAAAAGTGAAAACAGACTTTAGACCATGGATAAATACTATAAAACTTTTTCAGTTGTATTGTACCCAATTGTATTTTCTACAAGTGAATATGAATAACGGAAATGAAACATAAGTAAATTAAAAGACTGGCAAATTGCCACATCTTTGAAAATGCTAATGATTCATTTTTATTAGTTATTTCCAAAAATAGAAAATACAATTCTGAAAAATACAGCTGTAAAATTTGATAGTACTGACCCCAGATTTCGACTGGATCAGAAATCTCTGCCTGCGTTGCTCTGACAAGAGGATATAAAGCACATCACCCGTTGGAAGAATGGGAAATACACAGAACGACAAATGCGTGTGAATGGATTAATCGATATGGCACAAGTGCCAGCACGGAAGGATAAAACGAGAGGCCACTGGCCTCGAGTTTTATCCTTCCGCGATGGCACAAGTGTCATAGCGATTCACCCATTCACACGCGTGTGTCGTTCTGTGTTTATTACACACCTTCACGTCTATAAAAACAATTATTAGAAGGACACTCAGCAATACATTTGACTGTCAACGAAAAGATCACATTTTATCGCCAACCAAATATGCGAGGGGAACCCGTGTTACTCTTTCGTCCCCCGAGTTCCAATGTGTTCTATGTGCCTACTGGCACATAGAACCCAATGGAACTCAGGGGACGATTTTCAACTATCACTGGCGATTCAAATTGTAATAGCGTTGCACAATTTGTGGAAAATTCTAGTGTAATTTCGCTCCTATTTAAAAATAGTCCGTCAACGATTTCCGTTCCGCACATATGTGCGGAACAGATTTTTATTTTCTGCACGGTTTAGCATTCCTGTAAATGGGGATTTCATAGAACAGGCATGTAACAAAAGATATGAGAACATTGCTGTTTTTATTTCACTCCGTCGTGTTTTCACAATAGTTTTTTATGAGTCTCGATCCACTGATCTTAATGCCGTCTCCTGAGTTCCAATGTGTTCTATGTGCCAATATGCACATAGAGCACTTTGAAACTCAGTGGACGATGCATCCCAAACAGATCGCGATTTGTCATGAACTAGACCGCGTTTGCGGCCACAATACTGTTCATTTTCAAGTGAACGAAGATTTCTCAGTTGACATACATGTAGGGAGGACAGAACCAAATAGTGGAGAGGAGTGGCGATATAATTTAATCCTCCCACTCCGGAGCTCTGTGGTCAAGGTATTACTAATCCTACCCACAAAGCTCTTTTGTGTTCGTTTTTTGTTCCACAAACAATACCACCGAACAAAGAGATGAAAAGATTAAGACAGCTTTGGGAATGTCATCAGTGGATGTATTCACAAAATAAAATAATGAAAAATAAAAATAAACAATTTACGGAGCCATTAAGGTTAACTTATTTGAGATTAAGAAGGCTAGAGCTGTAGGTTAACCGAAACCGAACCGAGGTTTTTAGTTTTTTTAAAAAACCGAAACTGTCAACATCCCGTAATCTTAAGGTTTTCCGTTTTTTATTAAATACTCTCTTGCAGCAGAAATTCATAGAATGTAGCCATCCCAGAGTAGTGAGAGTACCCAGACACTGCCAATGGCAGTGTCTGGGTACTCTCACTACTCTGGGAAGGCTACATTCTGTGAATTTCCGACATTTCAGTTTAGTTGTTTTTGCAGCTTTCCTCAAGTTGCGTGTAGGTGTCAGACCTCGAAAAATGGCCAAGCACAATAAAAGTTCTGTATATTTAGGTAACTATTATATTGGCCTTCCTGATTCTTCATGTATTATAGCTTATTTCGGGCATTCATTGAGTTTCACTCAATTTCACTACCATTGAATTTTACTTGGCCTCATGAACAAACCGAAAACCGAACCGAACCGAGGTTTTACTCCACCTGAAAAACCAAAACCGAAACCGAACAAGAAATTTAAAAACCTACAGCTCTAAAGAAGGCATATGTATTCGTTTTGGGTTTTTTTGCGATCGACCACCCTCAGGGAAATAACGAGTTTGACATTTGTGTCAGAGTTTCAGTAAAGTTAGACTGAATTGCATAAATATCATACGAGTGTAGGGCGCAGTTCAAGACAGTACAATCTGAATTGTTACAGGAGCAGACCAGCGGAATGCTGGGATCTATGACACCTTGGGTCAGAAATATTAATGGGTTGTTTTCTCTTTCTGAATGATATTTCCTTTATAAAAACTATACCAATTTTACGCTAAAGAAATTTACGCTGTGGAAATTTATTTCTATGGAAACACGTATTGACTTTGGTTACTCACCCAAAATAATTGTAAACGTTTAGCGCACGTTACCATAAGATTGCGAAACTATTGATTTCATTAAATTTTAAGTACGGTTGTACAACTGCTGCTTTCACAACTTTATTGGATTTCTAAAATGATTGACTCAAATTTAGGCCGTAACCCTATTTATCTGAAAAATAAAATGAGCACTATTAAGTGTTGTTTTTGATTGTTTGTCATCATATTGGCAACTAAGTAGGTAATATTATATCTATTCATAGCGATAACTACAGTGCGTGTAGAGTGTATTATCACTAAATCATCCACGGAGTGGAGATTCCAACCAAGCAATAATTGCAAATTTGTTGCAAAGCATGACAAAAACAAGCAAATTTCCAGCCAATGGACCTCCAGGTTAAACCCGGAGGTTTATTGGCTGAAACATTGCTTGTGTTTTTTGTCCATATGTATAGAACTGGAAAATGATACTTTGTGTGTTAACTCCACTCCGCGGGTGATTTTGTTACAATCCAATTTTCCACGTACTGAAAATAGGTACCATTCTACCAGTTGGGCGCATATTCACTCAATTTTTTAATCCAACGGATCTTAGAGTGCAGTCATACCCTTTTGAAGTCAGTAATTTCATGAATTCTTTGAACTGAACAAAGCATACAGAACTTGGTTGGGTATTCCCACAAAAAATGGTTTCACAATTTTACTGTAACATGTTCAAACGGACATATTAACAATGCTGGATCGGAAATTCTTTTATTGGAATATCGGTTGTTTAGTTTAAAAGTCATAAACAATATCTGGAGAATTGTCATTTTGGAAAACAGACAGAATCGTGCAAAACTGTGAAAAGTTTCAATTTAACCACAACTGAAAGGAAATATATTTCCATTTTTTCATCGATGCGAACAGGGAAAAACAAAGAACTTGCAAGGATCTGTTGGTTGTAAACTTTATGCTTTATTTATATATTTATATATTTGATGATTGCCAAAGATATCTCGAATTGAACAGACATCTATGTATACAATTATTTATATTTTGTATCCTGTGTTTTTCTTGTTCTTTCAGCCAAAGGGGACCTTTAAATGGTGGCTGTAATTGCGGTATCAATAATTCACCTTTTTTCTAACGTATTGGCATAATTGTTCGCGAGGGGACCCGGAAAGCGGAAAAGTGCCCGTGTAATGTGGTAAAGTTCTATTCTACTGGTAAAACAGGACAGGTAACCACCACCTGAAGAGCACACAGCAGTGCGATCGCACAAGTGGACAGAGAATTTCCACCGGATCGCGACTGGGTCGCGATCCGGTTGAAATGATCTCTTTTTTCTCTAAACATCGCTTTTCAGATCACACATTAAAATTGAAGCCCAAGAGTACTGATTCAAAGATGTTATCTTTCTTTTGTTTTTCTTGATTCTGACTTCATTTCCCGATATTTTGTTTGAAATCTCGACCAGTGGTGTGTAAGAGTTTCTCGATTCGATCGCGATCCGATCGAAAACATACCACTCAAATGATCACCGTATTGTAGATAAAAAAAACACCAAGTTGACTTCATAGTGTGTTGCAGTCAACTGAGATGCTGAAAATAAGATTGAGCACCAAGAAATATATTGATACAATCCACTTGGCATGGATTGAGAAAACCGCTTTCAAATATTGCGCTTCTTCAATGACTGCACCTAAAACAAATCATAGCCTGTCTTTGGAAAGATGTTGCGACATCGTTTCAGTGAGGCGTCAGCGGCTCTATTTTCAAAGCCAATTCCATACCTTTTTGATATCGAGAAAAAATAATGTAAGGATTTTCTACTAGGTTAAAAGGGTTAATTATAGTGATATACTCCATTGAGGTATTGTTTTTATCAGTCTCTTCTCCTTCTTCTTCTTCTTCTTCGCCTGTCTTCTGTCTTCTTTGCGCTTCCTTGTCCGCAAGATAACTCGAAAACGATTTGTCCTATCTCGTTGATTTTTGGCATGCTGATAGACAGTCACAAGTTCTCAGCCAGCTCTGTTTTTCTGATTCCTGGGGCTCTTGGGGTGTCCGTAGGGGTATTTTGAAAGTGGGTCACACCCATATATCTCAGGCGTGTTATGACGTATGGACCTGGGACCAACACAACATGAGTCGACTCTCGATGGAGATTCAAAATATGGGTCAAGGTCACTGAGGTCACCCAGGGGGTCATTGAGTGCATTTTTCATAATTGCTGGAAACCACATTTTTGACACCCAAAAGCATTCCTGGCGTCCATACATGCATTCTGACGTAAAAAGAGTGGGCGTGGCCAACATTTTTGAAAGTGGGTCACGCTCATAACTCAAGCATGGTATGATGCATGGACGTGGGACTAACACCACATGAGTCGACACTCGATGGAGGTTCAAAATATATGTCAAGATCACGGAGGTCACATAGAGGTCACTGAGTGCATTTTTCAGAATCGCTGGAAATCACATTTTTGACCCACTAAAGCATTCCTGGCGTCCATACATGCATTCTGACGTGAAAAAGTGGGCGTAGCCAACATTTTGAAAGTGGGTCACGCTCATATCTCAAGCATGGTATAGCGAATGGACCTGGAACTAACACCAAATGAGTTGAAACTTGTTGGAGATTCATAATCTGGGTCAATGTCACTGAGGTCGCCCAGGGTTCATTAAGTGCATTTTTTTAAATTGCTGGAAATCACATTTTTTGACCCACTAAAGCATTCCTAGCGTACATACATGCATTTTGATGTAAAAAAGTGGGCGTGGCCAACATTTTTTAAAGTGGGTCATAACTCAAGCATGTTACAATGCATGGACCTGGGACTAACACCAAATGAGTTGACACTCGATGGAGGTTCAAAATATGGGTCAAGGTCATGGATGTCACCTAGGGGTCATTGAGTACATTTTTCAGAATCGCTGGAAATCTCATTTTTGACCTCCTAAAGTATTCCTGATGTCCATACATGAGTTTTTTAGGTAAAAAAGTGGGTGTGGCCAAAATTTTTAAAAGTGTGTCATGCTCATATCTCAAGCATGGTATGACGAATGAACCTGGAACTAACACCAAATGAGTCGAAACTCGATAGAGGTTCAAAATATGGGTCAAAGTGATGGAGGTCACCTAGGGTTCATTAAGTGCATTTTTCGGAATGGTTGGAAATCACATTTTTTGACCCCTAAAGCATTCCCGAAGTCCATACATGAATTTTTACATAAAAAAGTGGGCATGCCCCAAATTTTTGAAAGTGGGTTATGCTCATATCTCAAGCATGGTATGACGAATGGACCTAAAACTAACACCAAATGAGTCAACACTCGATAGAAGTTCGAAATATGGATCACGATCATCGAGGTCACCTAGGGGTCATTGAGGTCATTTTTCAGAATTAAACCGAAAAATGAAGTTCATACATGCATTTTTACAAGAAAAAAGTGGATGTGGGCAAAATTCTTAAGAGTGGGTCACACTCATATCTCAAGCATGGTATGACACATAGATATGGGACCAACACCAAATGAGCCAACACTCCATAGATGTTCACAATATGGTCAAGGTCATGGAGGTCGCACAGGGATAATTGAGTGCATTTTTTAGTACTGCTGGAAATCACATTTTTTGGACCCCTCATGCATTCTCTTGACCAAACCTGTTGATTGCTGTGCACATATATGCCTTTTCTGGCTTCTTAGAAAAAATGATCTGATTCCTTGTAAATACTGTTTACGAAAATCCCCCCCCCCCCCCCCCCCCCGATTTTGTTTAAAAATATGTTACTCCCGAAAATAGCCCTCCATAAATTCTCTTTCTATATAGTTTTTCCCAATAGATTTTTTAACCCTTTTCTTACAATCTTGAATTTACTGGATGCAGTAAATTCTATTTCTCTAGTATTAACATTATGTTTTATTTCAATGATTTTTGTCTTATGGATTCCATACTATTCTACTGAAATTTGGCACATATGTAGTGTAGAGCTTCATTAGAAGTTTCTCATCTGGATAATGGCATTTCTGAAGTTTTTCGTTTTCTGCCAAAACCGCGCAAAATGTTGTCACAATGTTACGTTTTGCCACAATTCCCAAACAAGACCCTGGACGGTTTGGCTGGAGCTTTCGTAATATTTGTAGCATGACTTACTACATCTGACAACATAAGCTGCATTACCTACGTTGCTCCCTTTTGACCTCAGAATTCCGAGCAAAGTGCAATTTTGGCAAAACTGGCCAATTTTCTCATGCGATTTCTCAACACTCCGCACACATTTTTTCAAAACATTTCCCATGAGAAGTTTGGCCATTCATCCAGTAAAAATTCGGCTGTTATATATTTTATTCAAAGTTTTAACCTTCACCCCGTTTTCGGGCCTTCAATTCGAGTACCCTAAACTTCTTCATAAAATTGGCTCATTTTTATATCATTTTTCTTCCATTTACGAATGGTATATCGAAAAATGATTTACATGTTCGTATTCACAATTACCTAGCGAGCATATTTTCTGTTGTACGTTTGGTTGTAAAGTTTAACCATATCCCCATTCTGTTTGTATAAAGATAGATGCTGTCCAAAAAACTTTCGCTTTTTCAGAATTTGGTACGATTAAGTGACAATTTACTCCATTCCTAATTGATTGAGTGCTGAATGTTTTCAATGGCTGCATGCAGCAGTCATAGTATGAAAACTTTTGGTTTTATATGTGAGTATTATAAGTTTAACCCATGGCATATTTCAGACTCCTATATGGGAACTGTCTGAATAATTGTGATTTTCGTAAAATCACCAAATATTGGTAAACGTGCAGTGGTAGTTTGGAAAAGAATATCTGAAAATTCTGTTGACATTCATATTCATGGTTGAAGTTTAAGAAGATTTTCTGTTATAAGGTAGCTGTAAAGTTTAACCCAATCCCTGTTTCGGTTGCATAATGATAGTTGCCGTCGAAAATAACTCCATTTTTCAGACTTTGGTAAGTTTAAGTGACAATGTACTCCATTTTATAATTGATTGAGCTTTGAATATTTTCTATGGTTGCATGCAGCAAGCAAAGTGTGACATCTCTTGTTAGGCTTTTCCCTCTGGAAAAGACTATTGTTTTTCTACGGATTATTATTATTATTAGGCCTTTCCCTCTGGAAAAGACTATTGTTTTTCTACGGATTATTAGGCTTTTCCCTCTGGAAAAGACTATTGTTTTTCTACGGATTATTATTATTTTTTTTTTTTTTTTTTTTTTTTTAGGTTTTTTTTTTTTTAGGCTTTTCCCTCTGGAAAAGACTATTGTTTTTCTACGGATTATTATTTTTTTTTGGGGAGGGGGGGGGGGGGGGGGGTTTGGGGTTTTTTTTTTTGGTTTTTTTTCCACACATTTTGTCCGTACGATTCAGAAGCCATTTTCGAACCGATTTTCACGAAATTTTGCACACGCATAGAGGGGCACAAAATCTAAAAATGTACCGAAGCGGAATTTTCGATTTAACCCTTATTTCGTCAAAAATTGGCAAAAAAACTGCCAAAATTGGGGTTTATCGGCACTTTCTCGAAACATGTCTTGTAGATTTTTTTTATACATTCGTCATTGCTAGACCTGTCTGTGACACACCCTTTGGTACACACTACATATCAGGCGATGCATATGGTAACCCTCCACAGGCTGCCAAACATCGAAATTTTGATGAAATAGGCCGGTTTCAGTCCCCCACTGCACCCAAACAATACACGAGAGATAAACATAACTTCCTTTATTCGGAGTGGAATTCACCGAGGATCATTTTTGTCAGTAATAAGGGTGTTCAGAAAACCAAGCGTTAACCCATTTTGAGCTGGTTAAACAGCAATACCCCCATAATGCTCAAAAGTTCGTGTTTTCCGTGGATTTCTCTAAACGAGTCTTGTAGATTTTCAAGAAAAATTGGTCACTCTCAGGTCTTCGTGTGACATTACAAGTTGCATGGATAAAATAATCCGGTGAGCATTAGTTAACCCTCCCCGAACTGCTAAACGTAAAAATTGTGATAAAATGGGCTGTTTTCAGTCACCAACAGCACCCAAACGGTATACTAGAGAGAAAGGGTCCTTCATTTATCGGACGCAAAATTGATCGGAAAATATTTTTGAAAGTGGTAAGGGTATTCAAAATTTGACGTCTTAACCCATTTTGGGCTGGTTAAATAGAGATACTCATTAAAATCTTAAAATACCCGTTTTCTGTGGATTTCTCTATCAACATTTTGTAGGTTTTCAAGAAAAAAATCGGCTATTTGCAGGTCTTGGTGTGGCATTACAAGTTGCATGAACAAAATATTCCGGTCAGCATTAGTTAACCCTCCCCGGGCTGTTGAAGGTCAAAATTGCGATAAAATGGGCTGTTTTTGCACACCAACAGCACCTAAAGCGTACACCACAAAGAAAAGTGCCTCCTTTTATCAAGCTCACAATTTAGTCGGAAACATTTTTGTAAGTAGTAAGGGTATTCAAAAGTCGACGTCTTAACCCATTTTGGACAGGCTAAAGAGAGATATCCCTTGAAAGCTTTAAATTCCCATTTTCTGTGAATTTCCCTAACGGTATCTTGTAGGGTTTCAAGACAAATTGACTATTCGTAGGTCTTTATGTGACATTACAAGTTGCATGGACAAAATACTCCGATGAGCGTTTATTAACCATCTACAAGCTGCCATGCATCGTAATTTTGTTAACATGGGGCTGTTTTCAGACACGCACAGCACCCAATGTATACATGAGAGATAAACATAATCTCCTTTGTTGGAAGTGGAATTCACAGAGGACCATTTTTGTAAGTAATAAGGGTATTAAAAAAACCAAGCGTTAACCCCTGTTGGGGAGGTTAACACGGATACCCATCGATAGCTTAAAAAATCGTTTTCCCTGGATTTCTTTACAAACATTTTGTGGGGTTTCCAAGAGAAAATGGCCGTTGATAGGTCTTGGTGTCATATGACCAGCTGCATGGATAAATTATTCTGGTAGGCATTTGTTAACCCTCCATGGGCTGTTAAATGTAAAAAAATATGAAGAAATAGTCTCTTTTTGGACACCAACAAATGGAAATGCCACAGAGAAACGTAACTTCTTTTACCGGATGCAAAACTAATAGGGAAACATTGATCTTGACATTAACCCATTCTACCATTAATGATGGGTTTTACCTGAACATTTTTTTTATCAAACCCAAACCGAGTCATTTGAGACTACTATATTCACCTTTCTCATAACATCAATGAGGGAACTTTAGTGAGACAGTTAAAAACAATTCATCAGACACTGTGGGGTCAAGAAAAATCATGGAATCTAATCGGGAAAAGCCATGATTCTCCAGAATCATAAAGTCTAGTTATTATTTTTTTTTTTTTTTTTTTTTTTTTTTTTTCCACACATTTTGTCCGTACGATTGAGAAGCCATTTTCGAACCGATTTTCACGAAATTTTGCACACGCGTAGAGGGGCACAAAATCTAAAAATGTACCAAAGCGGAATTTTCGATTTAACCCTTATTTCGTCAGAATTGGAAAAAACTGCCAAAATTGGGGTTTAAGTTTCTCGAAACACGTCTTGTAGATTTTTTTTTTTACATTCGTAATTGCTAGACCTGTCTGTGACACGCCATTTGATACACATGACATATCAGGCGATGCATATGGTAACCCTCCACAGGCTGCCAAACATCGAGATTTTGATGAAATAGGCCGGTTTCAGGCCCCCACGGCACCCAAACAATACATGAGAGATAAATATAACTTCCTTTATTGGGAGTGGAATTCACCGAAGATAATTTTTGTCAGTAATAAGGGTGTTCAAGAATACAAGCGTTAACCCGCTTTGGGCTGGTTAAACAGCAATACCCCCATAAAGCTAAAAAAATTGTGTTTTCCGTGGATTTCTCTAAACGATTCTTGTAGATTTTCAAGAAAAATTTGTCACTCCCAGGCCTTGGTGTGACAATAGAAGTTGCATGGACAAAATACTGCGGTGAGCATTTGTTAACCCTCCACGGGCTGCTAAAAGTCAAAATTGTGATAAAATGGGCTGTTTTTGGACGCCAACAGCACCCAATGGGTACGCCACAAAGAAACGTGCCTTCTTTTATGGAGCGCACAATCTATACGCAAACATTTTTGTAAGTAGTAAGGGTATTCAAAAGTCGAAGTCTTAACTCATTTTGGACAGGCTAAAGAGAGAGACCCCTTAAAATCTTAAAATTCCCATTTTCTGTGGATTTCTCTAAAAACATCCTGTAGGTTTTCGAGAAAAATTGACTACTCGCAGGTCTTTGTGTGATATTACTAGTTGCATGGACAAAATATTCCGGTGAGCGTTTATTAACCCTCTAGAGGCTGCCAAGCATCGTAATTTTGTTGAAATGGGCTGTTTTCAGGCACGCACATCACCCAACGTGTACCTGAGAAATAAACATAATCTCCTTTGTTGGAAGTGGAATTCAACGAAGACCATCTTTGTAAGTAATAAGGGTATTCAAAAAACCAAGCGTTAACCCATTTTGTGGTTGTTAATAGTGATACCCATCAAAGGCTTAAAAATTTATGTATTCCCTGGATATCTTTACAAACATCTGGTAGGGTTTTCAAGAGAAAATGGCCATTGATAGGTCATGGTGTCACATTACGAGTTGATTTGATAAATTATTCCTCTAAGCATTTGTTAACCCTCCATGGGCTGCTAAATGTCAAAATGTTGAACAAAATAGTCTGTTTTTGAACAACAACAACATCAAATGGGAATACAACAGAGGAACGTAACTTCTTTTACCGGACGCAAAACTGACAGGGAAACATTTTTGTAAGTAGTAAATGTATTCAAAGATCGAGGTCTTAACCCATTTTTGACTGGTTAAGGAGATATACACCTTAAAAGCTTAAAATTCCAGTTTTCTGTGGATTTCTCGATTTCTCAAAAAAAAAAATTCAAGAGCAATTGACCATTCGCAGGTCTTCGAGTGACATTACAAGCTGCATGAACAAAATGTTTCGGTAAGCATTTGTTAACCCCCCCCCCCCCCCCCAGAGGCTGCCAAGCATTGACATTTGGAGAAAATGGGCTGTTCTTGGGCAACCATAACACCAAATGTGTACCTACGAGATAAACATAACCTCCTTCATTGGAAGTGGAATTCACCGTCGATAATTTTTGTAAGTAATGAAGATATTCACAAAACCAAGCATTAACCCTTTAGAGCTGGTTATAGAAAGATACTCCTCAAAAGGTTAAAAATTCATGTTATCTGAGGATTTCTTTAAAAACATCCCGTAGATTTTCAGGAAAAAATGGCCATTCTCATATCTTAGTGTGACATTACAAGGTGCATGTACAAAATATTCCTGTAAGCATTTGTTAACCCTATGCAGGTTCTCAAACATCAAAATGGTGATAAAATAGGCTGTGTTTGCGTACCCACGGCACCCGAAGTTGGGAGGAGAGATCAAAATAAGTGGAAGTAGAATTCACTGAGAATTATTTTTGGAACTAATAAGAGTATTCCAAAAACAACACTTAACCCGTTTTGGGCTGGAAAAACAATGATACCCATCAAAAGCTTAAAATTCCTGTTCTCCCTAGATTTCTCTGAAAACATCTTGTAGATTTCAAAGAAAAAATGGCCATTCACAGTTCTTGGTGTGACATTACAAGTTGAATGAATAAATATTCCTGTTGGCACTTGTTAACCCTCTACAAGCTGGCAGACATCAATATTTTGGATACATTTGAGATAAAATGGACCATTTTTAAATTGACACAGCACTCAGTCAGTACGTGTCAAACAAACATAACTCCTTTTGACGGTCATTGACTTGTTGGACGAAGATATTGACATTAACCCACTCCACCGTTAATGATGGTTTTTACCTAAACAATTTTTTTATCAAACTGTGTCATTTGAGACTACTATCTTCACCTTTCTCATAACATCAATGAAGGAACTTCGGTGAGACAGTTAAAAACAATTCATCAGACACTGTGGGGTCATGAAAAATCATGGAATCTCATCGGGAAAAGCCATGATTCCCCAGAATCATAAAGTCTAGTTATTTTTTTTTTTTTGGGGGGGGGGGGGGGGTTGTTTTTTTTTTTTTTGTTTTTTTTTTTTTCCACACATTTTTGTCCGTACGATTCAGAAGCCATTTTCCAACCGATTTTCACACAATTTGGCACACGCGTAGAGGGGCAAAAAATCTAAAAATGTACCGAAGCAGAATTTTCGATTTAACCCTTATTTCGCCAGAATTGGCAAAAAACTGCCAAAATTGGGCACTTTCTTGAAACACGTCTTGTAGATTTTTTTTAAACATTCATCATTGCTAGACCTGCCTATGACACGACCATTGATACACACGACATATTAGGCGATACATATGGTAACCCTCCACAGGCTGCCAAATATCGACATTTTGATGAAATGGGCCGGTTTCAGACCCCCACAGTACCCAAATGATACCCGAGAGGTAAACATAACTTCCTTTATTGGAAGTGGAATTCACCGAGGATCATTTTTGTAAGTAATAAGGGTGTTCAAAAAGCCAAGCGTTAACCTGTATTGGGCTGGTTAAACAGCAATACCCCCATAAAGCTCAAAATTCATGTTTTTCGTGGATTTCTCTAAACGAGTCTTGTAGATTTTCAAGAAAAATTTGTCACTCCCAGGCCCTGGGGTGACAATAGAAGTTGCATGGACAAAATACTGCGGTGAGCATTTGTTAACCCTCCACGGGCTGCTAAAAGTCAAAATTGTGATAAAAAGGACTGTTTTTGGACGCCAACAGCACCCAATGGGTACGCCACAAAGAAAAGTGCCTTCCTTTATCGAGCGCACAATCTATACGCAAACATACGCAAACATTTTTGTAAGTAGTAAGGGTATTCAAAAGTCGAAGTCTTAACCATTTTGGACAGGCTAAAGAGAGAGACCCCTTAAAATCTTAAAATTCCCATTTTCTGTGGATTTCTCTAAAAACATCCTGCAGGTTTTCAAGAAAAATTGACTTGTGTGATATTACAAGTTGCATGGACAAAATATTCCGGTGAGCGTTTATTAACCCTCTAGAGACTGCCAAGCATCGTAATTTTGTTGAAATGGGCTGTTTTCGGATACGCACAACACCCAATGTGTACCTGCGAAACAAACATAATCTCCTTTGTTGGAAGTGGAATTCAGCGAGGGCCATTTTTGTAAGTAATAAGAGTATTAAAAAAAACAAGCGTTAACCCCTTTTGTGGTTGTCAATAGTTATACCCATCAAAAGCTTAAAAAATTATGTTTTCCCTGGATTTCTTTACAAACATCTGGTAGAGTTTTAAAGAGAAAATGCCACTGATAGGTCTTGGTGTGACATAACCAGTTGATAGGATAAATTATTCCGGGAAGCATTTGTTAATCCTCCATGGACTGCTAAATGTGAACATTTTGAAAAAATAGTCTGTTTTTGGACACCAACAACATCAAATGGGAATGCAACAGAGATGCATAACATCTTTTACCGGATGCAAAACTGACAGGGAAACATTTTTGTAAGTAGTAAGTGTATTCAAAAATCGAGATTTTAACCCATTTTTGACTAGTTAAAGAGATATGCCCCTTAAAAGCTTAAAATTCCAGTTTTCTGTGGATTTCTCGAAACAAAATTTCAAGAAAAATTGACCTTTCGCAGGTCTTTGAGTGACAGTTCAAGTTGCAGGGACAAAATATTTCGGTAAGCATTTGTTAACCCTCCAGAGGCTGCCAAGCATAGACATTTGGAGAAAATGGGCTGTTCTTGGGCAACCATAACACCAACTGTGTACCTGCGTGATAAACTTAACCCCCTTCATTGGAAGTGGTATTCACCGATGATCATTTTTGTATGTAATGAATGTATTCACAAAATCAAGCATTAATCCGTTTAGGGCTGATTACAGAAAGATCCCGTCAAAAGGTTAAAAATTCATGTTATCCGAGGATTTCACTAAAAACACCTCATAGATTTTCAAGAAAAAATGGCCATTCTCAGATCTTAGTGTGACATTACAAACTGTATGTACAAAATGTTCCTGGAAGCATTTGTTAACCCTATGCAGGTTCTCAAACATCAAAATGTTGATAAAATGGGCTGTGTTTGCATACCCACAGCACCCGAATTTGGGAGGAGAGATCAAAATAAGTGGAAGTAGAATTCACTGAGAATTATTTTTGGAAGTAATAAGAGTATTCAAAAAACAACACTTAACCCGTTTTGGGCTGGATAAACAATGATACCCATCAAAAGCTTAAAATTCATGTTCTCCCTGGATTTCTCTGAAAACATCTTTTAAAGAAAAAATGGCCATTCGCAGTTCTTGGAGTGACATTACAAGTTGCATGAATGAATATTCCTGTTAGCACTTGTTAACCCTCTACAAGCTGCCAGACATCAATATTTTGGATCCATTTGAGATAAAATGGACCATTTTCAAATAGCCACAGCACTACGTGTGTATGTGTCAAACAAACATAACTCTTTTTGTCGGTCATTAACTTGTTGGACGACGATATTGACATTAACCCACTCCACCGTTAATGATGGTTTTTACCTAAACAATTTTTTTTATCAAACTGAGTGATTTGAGACTACTATACTCACCTTTCTCATAACATCAATGAAGGAACTTCAGTGAGACAGTTAAAAACAATTCATCAGACACCGTGGGGTCATGAAAACTCATCGAATCTCATCAGGAAAAGCCATGATTCTCCAGAATCATAAAATCTAGTTTTATATGTTATTATTAAAAGTTTCATTCTTGGCAGATTTGAGACTTCCCTTATGGGTACTGTCGAAATAAGTTATTTTCGTAAAATCACTGAATATTGGTAAGCGTTCAGTGGACGTTTGGAATAGAATATCTGAAAAAAGCGTTTCAATATTTAGATTCACAGTTCAGTTCCAATAATATGTTCTGTTATAAGGTTGCTGTAAAGGTTAACCCAATCCCTGTTTCGGTTGCATACAGATAGGTGTCGCCGAAAGAAAAACTTTCATTTGTTTAGAATTTCGTAGGTTTAAGTCGCAATTTACTCCATTCCTAATTGATTGAGTGCTGAATGTTGTCTTTGGGAGCATGCGGCTAACAATGTATGACAACTTTTGTTTTACATGTTATTATTAAAAGTTTAATCCTTGGCAGATTTGAGAGTTCCCAAGTTGGTACTGTTAGAATAACTGTTATTGTCGTAAAATCAGTCCCTGAATATTGGTGAGCATGCAGCGATCTTTCGGTCCTATATAAAGGTGCAAATAGTTAAAGTTGAACTGTTTATAAAATAGACAGAAATAATGCCACACTCGGCCGTTGACAGATAAATAATTAATGGAAATTTCATTGCATTGAAAATAAAGTACGAACGAACCGTTCCCACGATTTCCACGCGAGACGTGGTGTTTTTCACGCGGTTAGAACACTCAATTCTAAGCCAAAATGTCGGCCAGGCTTCGTAGAACAAGTTCTGCAAATTGAAAGTCGCTGCATTTAGCGGTCTGGACACAGTTCGTGTATGTCTGAAGTGCTATTTTAATGTCTTATTTGCAAATTCTCATTTATGTTTTCCCGCCAAAAACCTACTCACCGCCGTTTTCTTTTCACTTTTAACTTCTGACGATTCTCAAAGGTTTCAAGGTTGCGATGTGATCCCTGGGTGCTGTTCTTAAAGAAGCTACTTCTCTCCGCCAGTCACACTTTATTGTAACTTTTAAGTGGACCTACCCCAGAGAGGAGGCACCACGAGAGACTGCGCCCATTCCCGCCCCCTTCTTTCGCTCCGCCTTGAAAAAGACCAAATTCGGAAAATTACCTCCTCTCTTCAAAAACGCTGTCAGTGAATTCTCGGCGGATTTCCATGAAATTTTCACTCCGCGTTCACGAATAGTTGCAACATCGGTTGGTTGGAAAAGTGACACGAATTGCGCATTTCGTCATGTCCAATTCGAAAAGATCTTATGCGCGTGAGGCCCTCACGGGCTACGCGCTCGGTTTTTGGATTTTTCGGGGACAGGTTGAGTTTGGCAGAGCTTCTAGAACAAACGTTGAAAATTTCGAGTCGCTACTCTATAAACTCTCTCCACAATCTACTGTGTATGGAACAGAGTGTACACTTTTTATGACCTGCTGGCAGTCATAACAACCCTTCTAGTTTTACATGTTATCAATAAACGTTTAACCCTTGGCAAATTTGCTATTTCCCTTATTGGTACATCCACGATGTTTTGACCCGGTCGCAGAAAGATACTAAACTGTCGAGCGGAGATAGTAGAACACATTCCGAGAATTTCAAGTGGCTGCATTGGATGGTCTGGTTACAATTGGCGTATGTCCGACACTGGTGTCTGTTAAATTTTGAAAGTCAGCTGAGCCAAATGACAGCTTTTTTGCCACTGGGTCGAGTTGTTAGTTTCAGCCGGGACGATCGAAAATAAACAGTTCCAAGTCCAAACTATCGGTCCTCATAAAGGTACGAGTAGTTAAAGTTGAACAGTTAATTAAATAGACAGAATTAATGCCAAAGTCGACTGATGACACGTAAATAATGAATGGAAATGTGATTGCTTTGAGAATCGAGTATGGACGAATCGTCGCCTCGCTGTCCACACGATCCACGATGTTCCTTCTGGGCCTCGGCACTCGACAAAATACTAAAGTGTTGAGCGGGGATAATAGAACAAATTCGAGAGATTTCATGTCGTTGCCTTCAGCGGTCTGAACACAGTGGGCGTATGACCGACAGTATTGGTGTCTGTTCAATTTTAATATAAATTTAACCACATTACCACTTTTTCGCCATTAAACCATGCGCGATTTCTGTCAACTTTTCCTTTCTGGAGATTACCTAACTGTTACTAGCTTGACGGGGCCTATTTGGCGCCAGTGTACGATATGCATCTTTCAGTCATCAGCATCTCTCCACCAGTAACTGTAAATTATAAGTTTCAAATGGAACTAGCTCAAAGAGGGCGCACAACCACAACCGAAGATAACCACCCAGCGCCAGTTCGCACCCGCTAGAAAAAGACCAAATTCAAATAATTACCCCAACTAAGAAAAGCGCTATACCTCAGGCAATTCATTGCCGATTTCCATGAAATTTTCCCTCATTCTTCACAAATAGTTATGGCATCATCTCGCATAGAGAGACACCAATTTCGTATTATATCTTATTGGATGTCAAGAGAGCGTATGCGCATATGCAGGGGTTCCCACGGCGCAAATGATTGGTTTGGGGACTTTCTTATAATGCAACCGAGTTCAACCGAGCTTCAAGAACAAAACACTGAAAGTTTGGAGTCGCTGCTCTAAAAACGTTCCCCACATTCTATGATACCTGATACACACAGGTTGTTATCTGTAGTCTTTGTGAAACAAACAGAATATTGTTTTTTGTACGGTTTCTTTTTCTTTTCTTCTTCCTCTTCTTCTTCTTCTTCTTCTTCTTCTTCTTCTTCTTCTCTCTTCTATGCACTTCTTTGTCCGCACGATAACTCATAAACGACTTGTCCTATCTCTCTGACAGTCTGATAGACAGTCTCAAATTCTCGGCCACCTGTTTTTCAGATTTCCGGGGTGTTAGGGGTGTCCGTAGGAGTGTTTTGAATGTGGATCACGCCAATATCTCAGGCACGGTAGTATGTTTAAACCTGGGACCAAACCACTAAGTCGACACTCGATGAAGATTCAAAATACGTTTAAGGTCACTGGGGTCACCGAGGGGGTCATTGAGTGCATTTTTTTAGAATTGCTAGAAATCACATTTTTGGACTCCAAAATGCTTTTCCCGAAATTCATCCATGCATTTTATATGAAAAAAGTGGGTGTGGTCAAACATTTTTTGAAAGTGGGTCATGCTCATATCTCAAGCCTAGTATGATGTATGGACCTGGGACCAACACCAAATGAGTTGACTCTCAATGGGGATTCAAAATATGGGTCAAGGTTACTGAGGTCACCCAGGGGTGATTGAGTGCATTTCTCAGAAGTGCTGGAAGCCACATTTTGAACCCCCAAATGCATTTTCCAAAATCCATACATGCATTTTTACATGAAAAAAGTAGGCATCGCCAACAATTTTGAAAGTGTACACACTAATCTCAAGCATGGTGTGATGAATGGACCTGGGTCAACAAACAAATGAGTCGATCCTCGGGGGGGGGGCAGGGTTAAAATATGGATCAAGGGCGCTGAGGTCACCTTGGGGTCATTGAGTGCGCTCTTCAGAATTGGTGAAAAACACATTTTGGGCCCCCTAATGCATTCCCTTCATCGAACCCTTTTTTGCTCTGTACATATATGCCTTCTCTGGTTTCTTGGAAAAATGTATCCAATTCCTGAATGAATATCTTTAAATACTGTAAACGAAAACCTATTTCTGATTTCTTTAAAACTATTTTATCCTCGAAAATAAGCCTCCAAAGTATACCAAATATATTCATAGAAGGGACTCTATTGCTCAGTAGGTAGAGGAGAAGGCTGCAAACCGAGAGGTCCCCAGTTGGTAACCCAGTTGTGACCTTGACATACTTCACCCCAATTGCCCATTTAGGGGCATGGTGGCATTGTGCATTAACGCGTACTGCACGCCGATGGTGTACTTGTCTTCAACCAATGCTAACCTGCTTGTGTGGAGTCGGTCTACTCGGGAGCCTGACAGTTGCTCGCATTTGCTCAGTGATTCTCTCAGGGTACTCCAGCTTCCTCCTCCCATAAAACTGTCCCACACAAGGTGACAGTGGCTGCCAATAATGTCGTTAAGCCCAATAAATAAATATATAACATTCATAGAATGCATGCCTTGATAGTGTAGTTGTAATATCTGTGTCTTATTTCCACTGTTTGTCAACACGATAACCTAATACAATCAATCCTATCTTAATGTTTTGTTGTATTGATAGACTGTACTTGCAAATGCGTTCACTGAAGTCAATAGCCATTATTTAAAACTTAATACAGTCTCTCATAAACAAAGTGGTCAAAGAGAATGCTGTAAATTTTACACCGAATAGCATTGTATATTTATTTAATATCATGTTACAAAATTAACCATGTTGAAAATAGAACCCTTCACATTTCAAAACATTTTAAGATTTATTTATTCTCAATCATAACTTAACAGGTTTCGGTATGGAGTGGTTTGTGGCTTTCTCAAAACACCCATCACAATTATAATGTAATGAAATGGAATATTTGAATGGCCTGTTTTTAACCCTCTTAATACTTCAGCGTGAGTACAAACACCCTTCATATAACTCATTGCTACAGTATATTTTTACGCTCTCCTTTCTGTAACATTTAATTCTATGTGGAATGCGACACCTTTCCAGGTGTACCTTCCAAAGTAAGGCATTCTTAACCCTTTCCACAACATAACAGCGAAACCCAGCCAGCATTATACACTGAAATTGGCAGTCAATTTTCATTTCGTTCTTGCTTGAAAAACATTGCTGATGACCTCTTATTGGAATGAGCTCCTTTTTAAAGGGTTAAAATGGAGTATTTAAAGGGATTATTTTAACTCTCTCAATATCTTAATATGGGTCCCCAAACATTTACATTTGCAATGCAGGAAAAATGATAACAATTTCGTTCTCACAATGATGCTCTAAACTCGCATGGGTTTTTGGGGGCCGTTTACCTCTATATTCCAACATTACTGAATTCTTTTACTCGTAATATATTTTCCAGAGGTATCATGTACCTTAACTTTTTCTTGGCAATATGAATATTTGCTACCATTTCTAAACATGGCATATCCGGAGCTGGTGGCGCCAAATATTTTTAAAGTGGGATACGCTTATACTTCTGGTTTGGAATGACCTATAGACATGGGACCTACACCGAATATGTTGAAACCTTCTGGGGGTTCAAAATGTGGTCCGCCTCAATGCGGGCAATGGAGGTCATTAAGCGCATATTTTTCAGAACTATTAGGAATTGCATTTTATAACAGCTAATGCAATGCTGAAGATTATCCATGTATCTCATCATTTAAATAATTGGCAGAGCCAAAAATGTCCATTTCTGATTCGTGTATCGAACCCTTTGAATGCTGGTCACATATATGCCTTCTCTGGTCTCTTATAAAAATTGTTCTGATTCCTGTATGAATATCTGTAAATACTGTTAACGAAAATCCATTTCTGATTTGTTTAAAAATATTTTACTCCTGAAAATAAGCCTCCATAAATTCTCGACTGCATAGTATTTTCCAGATTCTTTAACCCTTATCACACAGACTTAAATTTACTGGTGGCAGTAAATTTGTTTCTCTACTTTAGGTGAGCGTTTGTTCAAGTACAGAGTCCAAAGCTCACAACTATATTAAGTGGTCTGTAAAGGTAATGGTGGTACAGTTTTTATGTTTTTTCGTTCTACATTGATTGATTGGGGTTTTTATTGTTCGCATCTCGGTTGATCATAAGTTACGAGCCTCAAAACTCAGACCATGTTACTGTCAATTCATCACAAAAGCTTATAATGTTTAGATCAGCGGAAACAATTTCGAATGCCGTATTTGATCTCCTAATTTTGTTGTTTTCTTTGTCTTCCAGACAAGGATATCGCATACTGTGAGCCCGTTTACTACAGTACGCCCGTCGTGGACTGGTGACGTTCCAGACGCGGGCAATATTTCCACGGACACAATAATAACAGATTCCAAACACTAATTATAGGAAAGAAGCACCAGATACAACCCGGTGTTTCATTACTTAAATTTGTGAGCTGATGATTTTTATTACCTGGTAGACGCATGCGTGGACATCACTGCTGTTGAACAGCTGGTTGAACACCAATAAATTAGCCAAGTGTTTATTTCTTCAATCCTGTTGTGTATGGGAAATGCGTGTTTGTCAACGAGACCACATTTCACTTCCTGGACGTGCAACTCAGTTGACTTCTGGGAACAAAATGGTGTTTATCGTGTATGACATGGCGCTCTTGGCAGTTTTAGTTCTTTAACTAAACCGAAGAGCAGACGACACTCACAATAAAATGTCTGGAATAAATAATTGTTTTCAACGTTTGCCTAAAAACAGAGTTTATGGCCACTCATATCGGTGCAACTTTTTCTGGTGCAAAATCTCAACTCCATTCAAAGCTGTATTCAGCATGTTTGTATTATTGGGGTTCAACGACACTTTCAACATCCAAGGTCATCTCCTGTAGGACAGTTTTACGGTTGAATAGAGCCGTAATACCCCCCGTAAGAACCACCGAGTAGCGGCGAGAAACTGTCAGACTCCCCAACGTGTTAACTCCACACAAGCAGGGTTAGTATTGGATGAAGACAAGTGCACCATCAATGTGCAGTACGCCTGAGTACACAGCGCCACCCTGCCCTAGGTAGGCATTCAGAACTACGTACCTTGATAATTCCGCAGTGTTGAAACACTGATGGGGAAGGTGAGTTTTTTTTTAAATATTTCCACGGGAAAAAAAAATTTCGAAACTTTTCCCTCCCCGTTGGAAGACAAGAGGCAGTGATACTAAACCTGTGGTTATGTAATCCTTTTTTCCCGCAATAACAAACATTCCTCCGATACAAAGCGCTCATTGGGTGAGTCAATAGTATTGAGTGCTAGCAGTAGGCCACGGGGGGTACAAACCGCCCATATCATACTTCAATCCCAACACACATGGCCTGAACAACCAAACGTCTTATTGCACAGTGGCATCGACTGAAGTCAAGGTTTGTATGACGTCAAGTGCACACAATGATAGCATGATGTCATGGGAAACGCCAACCGCGGTGTAAGTTTCATGAAAACTCAACTTATCCAGCAATTGTCCATCAAATACACATACTGTATCCCCGATGCCGTATATGACTAGAGTATACATTACTATTTATCGAGTTTTATCCTTCCGCGACGGCACAAGTGCCATATCGATTAACCCATTCACACGAGTGTGTCGTTCTGTGTTTATTACACGCCTTCACGTCTATAAAAACAATTATTAGGACACTCAGCAAGTCATTTGACAACTATCAACAAAAAGAACATTTTATCGCCAACCAAATTTGCGAGGGGAATCCGTGTTATTATTTGGTCCCCTGAGTTCCAATGTGTTCTATGTGCCTACTGGCACATAGAACACACTGAAACTCAGGGGACGATTTTTAACTATCGCTAGCGATTCAAATTGTAATTGCGATGCACGATTTGTAGAAAATTCCAGAGACATTTCACTTCTATTTAAAAATAGTGCGTCAACGATAACCTCTCAACCAGTTCTGGAGGAGCCCCACCCCCTCCCTTTCAACAGTAAGATCTTATTCACCCGCTTCAAAGTTCAAATTCGTCTTCATTTTCAGAATTACTAGCATCACTGTTCATTACCGCCTCCAACATCAACACCCTCTTCACTGCCGTCACCTGTCACCTCTGCGTGGAGCAGAGGAGACTGGTGATGGCTGTGAAGAGGGTGTTGATGTTGGAAAAGGTAGAGGTGATAATGCGAGTTATTCTGAAAATAAAGACGAGATTGAAGCGGGTTTGGGTTTTCATACTTATCTTAGGAAAAAACTTTTCCGTTTGGAGATGGGTGATTGCCAATGAAATATGTTCCTTATCATTAAAATAAATGCGTCATGTCACCCTCGTAAATTTGCTTGATATTACCCGGGAGATTTCCCTGTTCCCATTCCCAGGGAATATATTAAACCTCACTCGCAATCCTCGAGCACACTTGGGATATGTGTGCATTATTGTGTTAATTTTTCATCAATAGCTAAAAATTGCAGATATTTTGAAACTTCGTTGTTTTCTATTTTTATATTCTCTCGTTGTTAATAGGTATTCCCGTGTGGTTGCGTACAACTGTTCTTCGAGAAGGACTGAACATCATTTATCCCATGATCGCCTATGTTACTACCCGTGGAAAGCCTGTATGTTTAATTTGAGGTTTTAACCCCACTGGGAGCGCGGTGGCTCAGTAGGTAGAGGTGCAGGCTGCAAGCCGAGAGGTCCTCGGTTCGAATCCCACCTGCGGCAACCGCGTTGTGTCCTTGGGCAAGACACTTCATCTCCATTGCCCGCGTGGGGGCACGATGACGCCGTGTACTAAGGCGTTCTGCACGTCGATGGTACGCATGTCTTCAACCAATCTAACCCTGCCTGTGCTGCAGTGCGGGGTTACGATGTTGGGGAGCTGGCAGCTGCTCGTCGTTGCTCGGTGGTTCTCTCCGGGTACTCCGGCTTCCTCCACCCGTAAAACTGTCACGGTCATGCTTAGCCATTGTGCATAAATATGTTACCTTAAACACCAATAAATAAATAAATAATAAATAATTTTAACCCCACTACCGGGGTAAAGCATCAACTGTGATTTAAAAATGTTTACACCTATATTCGGAAGTTCATCCAACCTGACCTTTGACATGACTCAATTTGCCAACTTCGATACATTCACACTTCGCGATGTTTCGTTCAAACATACAGCACTTTGCGGTGTCATCTACTACGTGTAAACGACTTATTAAGTTTAAAATACCTACAATTAAATATTTAAAATAAAATTTAAGAAATGTTAATAATAATTTGACTGAAAAAGCAAGGTAAATTCAGTCAACTTTGACGATGTGTTTAGCTGTCAATCAAGCAGGCACGTACTGCCGGTAGTTTTGTCCACCGGCACAGGTGTAAACAAAACAAACCTTGTGTTTGCGATAGAAAGTGTGTGTTTTTCTCCATTTTAAGTGACAAAATCGATTATTTATTCAGAGCATGGTATTAATAAAACAAATGTGTACTAGGGGCGGTAATCAGATTGCAATAACTCGTAGATCAAGGGTTAGACAACTCGTAGAATCAGGATTTTAACCAGTCGGTAAACCGAGTGGTTGAAACCCTTATCCTACTCGTGGTTTAAATCTGATTACCGGCCCTAGTACCTATTTATTCTATATATATTTGGTATTTTTTCACTTCTCGCTAATTTGTTAGCTGAAGAACACGAAATTCAAATACTTTCGAGAGGTCAAGACTGAAATTAATGATTAGCACATCAGCGTCCGAGCTTTGGGAATATGCTGCGGTATCATGTTTGAATTAAAGAAAGTAAAATGATGTGGTCTGTTTATATATCGCAGGGACGCCGGAGCGAATTTTGGATTGGAGGGGCTGGGGGGGGGGGGGGGGGTAAGGGCATGACGCGCCGACCCTAGTTTATTAATTTATTAACACTCAGTATACAAACCACGAATACTATTCTCGATTGAGTCTCAATCGAGAATAGTATTCGTGGTTTGTATACTGAGTGTTAATAAACTCAATTTTTGACATGATGTGAAAAATATACGCAGTTCGCGTTTGATAAGATTATGCAGCCCCCCCCCCCCCCCCCCCGCACACACACACACACACAGGCGGCACACACACACAGGCGGCCTGTGTGAGGGGCATAATCTTATCAAACGCGACTGGCGACTTTTACTTGATAACCCGCACATTCATTCAAGGGACGAACAAAGAATGACTAATGATCATGTCCTTTTGGGTTATACCCCCTTAACCGTTACACAAGACAGTGACTGACATTTCTCGCGGAAACTGGATACAAGAATGTTGTCGAAACATATTTAGGCTTGGTCGTTTTTCAGACAGAGCAGCCCCGGCCTCCCTGTATCACTGACATAATAACGAGCCAGGTACTAAGCCCTGTGGAATTTTACATGTTCTTTCATTCAAGTTTCATGCAAGTATGCTTATGTTCTCAAAACAAAACATATAGTGTTCTCTTCAATAAATAGCTATGAAATCATTGGTTACAGTACGAATGTCGTGGGTAATATATCCATGCATGCGTTAACAGTGAATCTCTGACATTAAACAATGGAATTGCCCTCAGATTTTCAATGAATGAAGCTCCTGGTACGATCCAGTGTTTCTTTCATTGATTATTTGCTGAAAACTACTGATTATTGATTGAGAAAAACGTCAGTGGGCAATATTGTCCACGCGTGGATTTTAACCATGCCACGGCGGTTGTACTACACGCTAAAAACTAAAGTGTTAAAAACTACACTTGAAGTGCTGTATTTAACACTTACTAAGTGCTGAACTAGCACTTTGTTCAAGTGTAGATATCCCAGAACTTGACAGGTGTTACAATAATACCACTTGACAAGTGTAATGTCGCGACACTTAAAAGGAAACAACGCAGGTGACGCGGATCAGGCTCGAACTCTCGAGCCTGATCCGCGTCATCTGCGTTGTGTCCTTTTAATTATGTACCCACCAAGCGCAAATCAAATTATGGACGATTCTGGAAGAACCACCAATGCTAGACACATGGGAAGTGCCACCCATTCAAGTTTCAGATGTCTGACGATTGTAATGTCTAAGTGCTTAAAGCATTGCACTTTGAGTGTTAAAATCAAACCCTAAGAGTTAGAATGGGTTTAACACCTTGAAAGTGTCAGTTTTAACACTTTAGTTTTTAGTGTTTATATCTATGCTCCTAACATTATATCTTTTTAATTTGCTAAATGGAATGTCATGGTTTATAGTATCAAAACTTTTCGCTAGATCCAGATAGAACGCAACAGTGGTGTTTTGTGTTGTTGTTTTTTTTCTGCGACCTCTTTCAGAAGTTGTTAGACATGGCCTCTGGTGAAATGTTTTTTCACAACTCCATATTAATGAGGTAAATGATATCCAATTTGTCCATGAGTGTTATATGACATTAGTAATAGGACAGGGTCTAGACGGGCATGTTTTTATGGACCTAGGCTGGTGGACCTAGGAAGTGACGTCATACCGCAATGAATTATGGGTATCACGTGGTTGTCATGGTAACCCATGTGGGCGGCCATGTTGTGACGTAATTGTCATGGCGATGGGTGATATGAGTGCGCATGCGCAGCTCGTGTTGTTAGGGTGATACGTGTTTCCGCCGTCCATTTTGTATGAAGGGGCGCCATCTTTGTTTCTATGGTGGCACGTGGTTGCTATGTGACCTAAAGGCTTCTTATAGGGCTAAGAGGTCTGTACCAGGTATGTTCGATTGACTGGGAGTATTGTTTGGAAGGACTTCCCTGTATAATTACCCAAATGAGCCCGAGAATGGGCGTAAATCACCGGAAACGACTTTATTTGATATGGATTCCCCGCAGAATCCTATTACGACCCCCCAAATCGTAGATTTTAATAGTATCACGTAGTGCTATAGATTTTTTAAAAGGTCGGGTTCGATTGAAGGGGAATATTTATGGCTCTACATAATTACCTAAATGAGCCCGACAAACACATATTTCTTCCCCCCCCCCCCCCCCGAAAAAAAAACAAAACAAATAACAACACTGAATATAAATTTAAATTTTTTTTATTACTAAACATCATGGAACATATATTGTCAAACATTCATAAACAGTCTTTCTACATATTGGACATCTTTTCAGTTGTTTACAACAGTCCATGCACAGGCACAAATGATGGCTTGGTCGGGGTGCGACATTGGCTTCTGCTGTTAAGCACACACAGCATTTCTGTGAATCCGTTTGAACTTTTTCTTGTAACTCGTCTTTGTTTTCCATTTCTCCATCGTCGATTGTATCAGGTACGTTGTGAATGTAACAACATTCTTGGGAATACATTTTGTGTTGTTGTATGACATTGTCTTCTGCCTGCCAGTAGCGTCGAAGAGCATATTAGTTGGAACAGCTTTGCTTATTATTACTATATTTAGCTATTCTGGTCTATTCTTGTTAGTTCTGACCCTATTCCAAGTACTCTTGTTGTTCCATTTATCTAGATCATTTATATAAATTATAACTAACCAATCAGATTGCTTGATTTCCCATAACCTGTCCTTAATCGTATAGAGTTATCTCCCCTTATTGAAACGAAGTCGTATCCGTTTCTCATCACCTGGACCATATCCCCAGGCACCCCTTTTTGGAAAACATATGACCTTCGGCACCCCTTTTTGTCATATGTGCTTATGTGAAAAGGCACAATGTGACACAATGTGCCCTAGCACATAGGCACATGCTTTATGTGCCGATATGTGCTTATGTGAAAAGGCACAATGTGCCCTAGCACATAGGCACATACGGGTATTTGAGGATACCTATGGCCTGGTATTGTATTATTTGAGGATACCTTTATAGGATACCTTCTGGAGAACCCCTTTTTGTCATATGTGCTTATGTGGAAAGGCACAATGTGCCCTAGCACATAGGCACATGCGGGTATTTGAGGATACCTATGACCTGGTATTGTATTATTTGAGGATACCTATCGAGGATACCTACTGGAGAATTCCTTTTTTGTCTTATGTGCTTATGTGAAAAGGCACAATGTGACACAATGCGCCCTAACACATAGGCACATACAGGTATTTGAGGATACCTATTTCCTGGTTTTGTTTTATTCGAGGATACCTACTAGAGAATCCCTTTTTTGTCATATGTGCTTATGTGAAAAAACACAATGTGCCCTAGCACAAACATGCACATACTGGCACATTTTACATGTGCTATTTGCACATACTGGCACATTTTACATGTGCTATTTGCACATTGTGTGCAAGTGCACAATGTGCACACAAAACATGCAGCACATAGGCACATACTGGTATTTGAGGATACCTATGGCCTGGTATTGTATTATTTGAGGATACCTTCATAGGATACCTTCTGGAGAACCCCTTTTTGTCATATGTGCTTATGTGAAAAGGCACAATGTGACACAATGTGCCCTAGCACATAGGCACATGCGGGTATTTGAGGATACCTATGACCTGGTATTGTATTATTTGAGGATACCTTTATAGGGTATCCTCAAATACCCGCATGTGCCTATGTGCTAGGGCACATTGTGCCTTTTCACATAAGCACATATGACAAAAAGGGGTTCTCCAGAAGGTATCCTATGAAGGTATCCTCAAATAATACAATACCAGGTCATAGGTATCCTCAAATACCCGTATGTGCCTATGTGATGCATGTTTTGTGCGCACATTGTGCACTTGCACACAATGTGCAAATAGCACATGTAAAATGTGCCAGTATGTGCAAATAGCACATGTAAAATGTGCCAGTATGTGCAAATAGCACATGTAAAATGTGCCAGTATGTGCATGTTTGTGCTAGGGCACATTGTGCTTTTTTCACATAAGCACATATGACAAAAAAGGGATTCTCTAGTAGGTATCCTCGAATAAAACAATACCAGGCAATAGGTATCCTCAAATACCCGCATGTGCCTGTGTTAGGGCACATTGTGTCACATGGTACCTTTTCACATACGCACATAAGACAAAAAAGGGATTCTCCAGTAGGTATCCTCGATAGGTATCCTCAAATAATACAATACCAGGTCATAGGTATCCTCAAATACCCGCATGTGCCTATGTGCTAGGGCACATTGTGCCTTTTCACAAAAGCACATATGACAAAAAGGGGTTCTCCAGAAGGTATCCTATAAAGGTATCCTCAAATAATACCATACCAGGCCATAGGTATCCTCAAATACCCGTATGTGCCTATGTGCTAGGGCACATTGTGCCTTTTCACATAAGCACATATCGGCACATAAAGCATGTGCCTATGTGCTAGGGCACATTGTGTCACATTGTGCCTTTTCACATAAGCACATATGACAAAAGGGGTGCCGAAGGCCATATGTTTTCCAAAAAGGGGTGCCTGGGGATATGGTCCAGGCGATGAGAAACGGATACGACTTCGTTTTAATAAGGAGAGATAACTCTATACGATTAAGGACAGGTTATGGGAAATCAAGCAATCTGATTGGTTAGTTATAATTTATATAAATGATCTAGAGAAATGGAACAACAAGAGTACTTGGAATAGCGACAGAACTAACAAGAATAGACCAGAATAGCTAAATATAGTAATAATAAGCAAAACAGTTCCAACTAATATGCTCTTCTACGCTACTGGCAGGCAGAAGACAATGTCATACAACAACACAAAATGTATTCCCAAGAATGTTGTTACATTCACAACTTACCTGATACAATCGACGATGAAGAAACGGAAAACAAAGACGAGTTACCAGAAAAAGTTCAAACGGATTCACAGAAATGATGTGTGTGCTTAACAGCAGAAGCCAATGTCGCACCCCGACCATGCCATCATTTGTGCCTGTGCAAGGACTGTTGTAAACAACTGAAAAGATGTCCAATATGTAGAAAGACTGTTTATGAATGTTTGACAATATATGTTCCATGATGTTTAGTAATAAAAGAAATTTAAATTGATATTCAGTGTTGTTATTTGTTTTGTTGTTTTTTTTGGGGGGGGGGGGGGAGAAATATGTGTTTGTCGGGCTCATTTGGGTAATTATGTAGAGCCATAAATATTCCCATTCAATCGAACACGACCTTTTAAAAAATCTATAGCACTACGTCCTACTATTAAAATCTACGATATGGGGGTCGTAAAAGGATTCTGTGGGGAATCCATATCAAATAAAGTCGTTTCCGGTGATTTACGCCCATTCTCGGGCTCATTTGGGTAATTATACAGGGAAGTCCTTCCAAACAATACTCCCAGTCAATCGAACATACCTGGTACAGACCTCTTAGCCCTATAAGAAGCCTTTGGGTCACATAGCAACCACGTGCCACCATAGAAACAAAGATGGCGCCACCTTCATACAAAATGGACGGCGGAAACACGTATCACCCTAACAACACGAGCTTCGCATGCGCACTCACATCACCCATAACCATGACAATTACGTCACAACATGGCCGCCCACATGGGTTACCATGACAACCACGTGATACCCATAATACATTGCGGTTTGACGTCACTTCCTAGGTCCACCAGCCTAGGTCCATAAAAACATGCCCGTCTAGACCCTGTCCTAATACTGACATTGTAGTTTTCAGTGCTTGTAAAAGGGTAGGTTTATTTATTTATTGATTTATTGATTTATTGATTTATTTATTTATTTATTTATTTATTTATTTATTTAAGAGGGTTTAACGACACTCTCGACAGCCAGGATCAGCTCGTGTTGGACAGTTTTACGAATGGAGGAAGCCTAAGTACCCGGAGAGAACCACCAAGCAACGGCGAGGTAGGCATATGGGTTTCTACAATTCATCAAAATGGATTATCAAAACACGAGTCACCAAACGCACTGACACCACGTCTCACAATGGTGATGGCGTCAAAACATGGCCACTTACATTGGTTATCACGGGAACGTTCTGTTCATTATTGTCTCTGAATATATACCTGTAGTGTGTCTCAAAAATAACACACACCAGCTGACAAAAAACAAGTCAAAGTCCTTGAAGTCCTTTTTGAGAAGAAGAAGACAACATTCGTTTACATCTGTATGTTAAAGATAGGCTGTTCTGTGTATGGAAATGAATGCCAAAGCTACTGAAAGCTAACTGAATGGAAATTCCACAATGCACGTAACCGTATCCAGCACATGCCGGGTATATGCAGATTCTGTTGCACCAGAAAGTTCTGACTATCAATAATGACCTCGAACAAAGAGACTCTTTCATGCATTATGAATCAGAGATCGACGAATTATTGGTTGATATGGTAGTATTTGCCTGGTATCCTTTGTCTGATGTGAGATTGCGTGTCAAAAACCTATACCATTGACTGGTAGATAACAGAGCACTATTGTTATTGAGTTTACAGCTACACTCTAAAATTAGTTGGGTTTACGATTAACCCAATCCAACTGGGTTCAGTGAATATGAACCCAATTACTGATCCGCCCGAACGGATTAAAAAGTAATTTGACCACATTACATCTATTCATATACTGGAGCCCGGTGGTGACATGGTCAACTTAATTCTTAATCCTGGTGACGTGAGGCTGAACTTACCAAGTGTAAACCGATTATTTATCATTTCATTGTCCTCAGCCTTGCATTCCTGGTTACAGAAGGTTTCTTACACAGGGCCTGTAATGTGCTCCTCTCGATATTTCCTCCTCCGTCGATCTATACGCTGCCCCTACATGCTATAACACACAGAAATGGATAGCTTTAAATTTGTACCAAAATGCATAACACTTTCTTGCCTATTGTCACGTTCGTGCATCACGCTGGCACCTTCTGCGATTACTCCATTCGATTTTCGAGTGAATTTACTCATCAGTTACGGATTTTATTCTACCTCTTTCTGTATGTCATGGCATGTAGGGACAGCGTGTGGAATGGGGAGGGGGAATACCCAGGGGAGCGCGTTGTGGGCCCCTATGCAAAAACATGGACTTATGGAGTATGGTCAATTGTCATTATATGTTCAACCATATAGTTTACAACTTTGAAGCTTCAAAACATGACTTTGTTTGGAAACGCATGTGTCCCCTTTTACTTTTCCGAGTATGACATCTCTGTATCTTCAGCAATAGCAAGGTGTGTCCCAGTGAATCACAGTCAGAAACCATACGACATTTTTGGGGTACGGCTGTGGATCAGTTGGTCACCATCTTACCCGGAGGGTATTTGAGCCGATGCGAGTTATCTTCCCTGCCCTTGAAGTAGCATACCCCAGCCGTTAGACCCCCTTTTGGGAGACAACCGATTTTTGCTAAAAAGCCTCTAAAGGGAAGGGAGGAGGGAACAGAGGGAGGAGAGGATTTTGTTTAATACTTTTCATAATTAACGATAATTATATTATTTAACCCTTTACCTAACGTAACGGTCAAAACCGGCCAGCGCTATTCTAAAAAAAATCGCCAATTTTTTTTTATCTCTAAAACATAGTCTATGACCCCGAGCTCGTTCCAATGAGGGGTCATAACCTATGTTTTTGAGACAAAAAATGAAAACATTAGTTATTCAAAAATGTTTTTTGCAAGTGTCGTCTGCTTTTCATGTTAGGTAAAGGATTAAAAAAACAAATAACAATGAAGTCCCCATTACATCCACGGCAAAGTGTCTTCGTTTGCGCGGACGGATACATGACACAATTGTTGATTGCATAATTCACTTGTGAAGTTATCGTTTATAATCAAACCCGGAAATCCCAGTAAATCACACTTTGGAAAGTAATAAAATGTTTTCTTGCTAGTCAGTTTGCACGTTTGACTATTATTCCCGATAGAGATCACTTAAAAATAAGAAAACGGCATTTTAACCGTCCTTTGATATTCTGTAACGTTTTTCGGTCCATTATAACAATAGTGAGCGCATCGAGACATATAATGTAGACGCTGTGCTTCTGTCCATTCCATTAATATAAAAGTGCAGGAGGTGAGATTTGCTAATGTTTTTTTCTCCTGAGAAGTATAAAAACTTGCAAAATACTTAAGAACACATTCACTAAACAAAGAGCCAGAGTGGAGAAATAGCAAGTGTTGGCAGGTGTGATGCTAATACAGTACGTGGAGAGTGGATTGTAACTAAATCACCCGCGGAGTGGAGTTGCCACCCAAGCTATAACTTTCAAATTTTGTACATATCGACAAAAAACACAAGCACTGTTTCAGCCAATGGACCTCCGGGTTTAACCCGGAGGTCCATTGGCTGAAACTTTGCTGGTGCTGGTTATGCTTTGCAACAAATTTGCAATTATTACCCGGGTGGAATCTCCACTCTGCGGGTGATTTAGTAATAATACACTCTCCACGTACTGTAGGTATGCTTAATTACGGAATATCTGTCAACCAGTTGTTTCCAATTGGCTTGCGGTGAAAAGCCATGTTTCCTTTACTTACGTTTAATAAACGAAAACAACAAACAACTACGAGAACTTCCTGTTGCTTTCATTTATCCGAAAAGTAAGAGATGGAAACTAGCTCATCTCATAATTTCAAGGGAGATAACTTTACCGAAAGTTAATTTTCATGGCGAGATAAGCCAGGGTTGCTTGCACCAGTGCGTTTAGGTTTCATAAACAATATATTGTGATATCAGGATCGCCTCAAGAAAAAACAAACAACAAATAGCATCGCAGATTTAATGCCCGTACATTTCATTTTTGACTGGTGACATTCCTTTTACTTTGTTTCCGGGAGGAAAACAGACATACCATTTCGACTGCATCGCGACTCAGTCGTCAAGTGGTGGTCATTCTCTGTCCTGTTTTGTGATCATGATATTGTACACGTCATTATCGCTGATCTTCACCAAATTGTTGCTGGATGCTCATTGGCCACTTATAGAAAGTGTCTTATCACTCGCTATTTTATGTTGGTCGGTTGTTGCTATAAATAAACGGCGCTCAGAAAAAATTAAATCTCGAAGGTTTTAATTTATCAGACGCATCGCAGCTGCAGACGTTTTTAAATAATATACTTTGGTGTCTGTGAAAAATGAATATGCTGATGATGTTCACATCTCTCGCGGCAATACAAATTATACACATATCAATGTAAAACACAGGATGTCCACCGTTCTGCCTATACGATAAACACACAGAACGACACTCGTGTGTGAATGGGCTAATCGATGTGGCACGAGTGCCAGCGCCGAAGGATAGAACGAGAGGCCGCAGGCGTCGTGTTTTATCCTTCCGCGATGGGACAAGTGCATATCGATTAACCCATTCACACACGCGTGTCGTTCAGTGTTCAACACACACCTTCACGTCTATAAAACAATTATTAGAAGGACACTCAGCAATTCATTTGATAACTATCAACAAAAAGAAAACGTTTCATCGCCAATCAAATTTGCGTTGGAAACCCGTGTTACTAATTCGTTCCATGAGTTTCAATGTGTTCTATGTGCCTACTGGCATATAGAACACATTGGAACTCAGGTGACGATTTTTAACTATCGCTAGCGATTCAAATTGTAATTGCGGTGCACGATTTGTTGAAAATTCCAGTGAAATTTCACTTCTTTATAAAAATAGTCCGTCAACGATTTCCGTTCCGCACATGTGTGCGGAACAGATTTTCATTTTCCGTATGGCTTAAAGTTTCTGTAGATGGGGATTTCATAGAACAGGCGTGTAATAAAAATAAAGTTGCATTGGACATGTGGTGATACAAGACACGTTCGATTCGATTTCGTGTCCAACGAAAACAGAGAAGGAACACGTCTAGATAAATCACGTCAATCCTTGCTCGAATGCACCGGAGTCGAGATCGCTAGGAAATTCAAAGTTTCTCATTTTGATTTGTTTACCCGGGATATTAAACAATCAGATTCAAGTCAGAAATTTACAAAATAAAAATAGCATTCTGACTTCTTGTTCCATTCCAAATACATTTCTTAACCATAATGATATAGTGTGCTAAATTTATTAGCTATTTGAGAATCTATTGTTGTATTTTTCCCGCAGTTTAGTCAGTATTTGAAGTTCAATCATTACTGATCGGTGTCAATTGAATGCCGTAAAAAGCAGATTAGGGTTGGTAATCCCGCAAACTGACAGTGATGCCTTGTTGGAAAAGAAGGAAATGCGTCAATTATCCAGCTGAAAAGTGCTTTTAGATCAATTTTCGTGTAGACTGATTGTTACATACGAGGTGTGTGATAAATACTGAACCGCACATACGTTTGGATGCGTAAAGAATTATCGCACGAGATTGCCGAAGGCTCGAGTGATATCCTGGTCCCAAGCAATCTCGTACGGAAATTCTTAACCTATTCAAACGTATATGCGGTTCTGTATATTTACAAATTATTTCATTTATTATTGACAAGAAACAAGTGCAGAGATTGGAAAGTTGATACCGCTTCAATAGATTTCGTGCAGGAATTTCGTTTGGTGTTTGATGATGTAAAGCTGTTACGCTGTGACTGTAGTCACGACTTAGCATCTTTAGCGTCATCATATGTCATCAATGAGAGGAGATAACATGTTAATCGACTTGAGCCATCTGGAGGGAGCAGACTGGTTTGACAGCTCTGTTATATTTTCATAAATAGTCCGCCCACCCCGTCCTGAGATGGCGGCTGTTGAGACACTTGTGTATAGGTGAACAATGAGCGTTCTAGCAATCCAGCTATATGGAGATAAATCCATAGTTTTTGACGTGTCTATTTAACAAGGACCATGAGTTCGTTCCAAAGAGGAAACAAAAGTTTCAGTTTGAAAGAAGCGAATGAAAAGAAAAAGAAAATGAATGTAATTTTTTTGTGTAGTCCTGTTGTCACTACTCGATGGGTATTTTCTATTAAAACATTACGTGATCTTATAATTTGTATTTTTGTCAGATTTGGAGTTATTTTGTATTTGTTTTGCCACATCATTCATCCTCATTTGCTGGTCATCGACAAGTCCAACTAGAAGAAAAATGCTGGAACTGGAAGTTCACGTCCTCAAACGGAATATAAACTTTACAAATTCTACAATGGAACGATTGTCACAACCGACGAATATGAGAGTCTAAGCTGGATTCAAAATGCTTGCCAACTAATTTTCTTGTTAGAATTTGTTGGACGACTGGTTGTATGTGCCAAGAAAATGCATTTTATTAGGCCAAACAAAATTAAATAATTAATTCTCAGTAGTATGTCTCGCACGTTTGGGGCCCTATTGGCCGGATCCCGGTGCCGGACCCCGAAAGTGACGTCATGTCACGTGACGTAGTGGCGCCATGTTGTGTTGTCATGGTAACCCGCGTGAGCGGCCATCTTGTGACGTTATCCCCATAGTGATATATGGTGTTAGTGCGCATGCGCAGCGCGTGTGGTTAGGGTGATACGTGTTTCCGTCGTCCATTTTGTGTACTGGAGGCCGCCATCTTGGTTTCTATGGTAGCACGTGATTGCTATGTTACCTAAAGTCCTACAATAGAACATGGTATGTTTTGATGGTATGTTCGATTGTAGAAGAGTAAATCTAATTACCACAAACAACCCGGCAATCCCTCCTAATCACCAAAATCCACCCAAAAGCACCATAATTGACTTTATTTGATACGGATTTCCCATTTTATCGGCTTAGCACGTAGTGCTATAGTACCAAAGGGTCCCCTGGGGTGTGTTTGATTGAACTAGAGTATTTTTCTTACTTACAATTCTCCCAGAATTCTCGAAGAATTACCCAAATAGACCCGACCACCCTTAAAGACCACCAAAATCTCCACCAAACCACCCAAAACGGACATGTGAAGCCCATATTGGGCATATAAATATAACACGTTATGCTATAGTACCAAGGGGTACAAGGGGTGTGTTCCTTTGTAGAAGAGTAATTTTCCCCAGAATCCTCATTTAATTACCACAAACAACCCGACAAGTTTTACTATTTCGAATTCTTCCAGTATTCTCTGCTTCTATCTATATATGCAATAGTTATCGTTGATCTGGCCATGTTCCTTTATTCTAGAGTATACGCCAGTAGCGTAGAAGAGCCTATTAGTTGGACCAGCTTTACTTATTATTACTATATTTGACAATTTCTGGCCTATGCTTGTTAGTTCTGACCCTATTCCGTGTACTCTTGTTGTTTCATTTATATAACTAACCAATCAGATTGCTTGGTTTCCCATAACCTGTACTTAATCGTATAGAGTTATCTCCCTTCTGTATAATAAAAGCCTATATCCAATGGCAATATCTCCGGGCACCCCAATTTCGGCACCCCTTTTTGAAAAACATACGACCTTTGGCACCCCTTTTTTGTCATATGTGCTTATGTGAAAAAGCACAATGTGACACAATCTGCCCTAGCACAAAGGCACATGCTTTATGTGCCGATATGTGCTTATGTGAAAAGGCACAATGTGACACAATGTGCCCTAGCACAAAGGCACATACGGGTATTTGAGGATACCTATGACCTGGTATTGTATTATTTGAGGATACCTATCGAGGATGCCTATTGAGGATACCTTTTATAGGATACTTATCTGAGGATACTATACAGGCTGTACATATCCCTGTAGCTCTCTTGCTGGACTTTAGTACTATTAATCCACCTGATGCTTTATGTTATCCTATGACTGGTATAGGTAGTATGCAATGCTAGGCATAGGGGTATTGTGGGTAGGGGTACTGCCTGGTAGTTTAGAACGGTACTATAGTATATATATAGGTCCCTGTTAGTGCTTGGAACTATTAACCAACCGATTGCTTTGTTTTATTATATGGCTGGTATATGTAGTACGTTATGGTAGACCTAGTGATTTTGTGGGGGTGGGGGTAATGCTTGGTAGTTTAGAACGGTAGTATAGCATAGGCTGTACATATCCCTGTAGGTCTCTTGCTGGCCTTTGGTACTACTGATCCACCAGGTGCTTCATATTATTGAGCGGTATTCTGGGGTCGTAGTAAATTAGACCTCATTGAGGGATTTTAATACGACTCTTATCCTCATTTCAGAAAAAAAGGATTCCACAAATGGGATTCCTAAAAAAGGGGTGCCGAAATTGGGGTGCCTTCTGGAGAATCCCTTTTTTTGAAATGAGGATAAGAGTCGTAGTAAATTAGACCTCATTGAGGGATTTTAATATGACTCTTATCCTCATTTCAGAAAAAAGGGATTCTCCAGAAGGCACCCCAATTTCGGCACCCCTTTTAGGAATCCCATTTGTGGAATCCCTCTTTTGTCAAATGAGGATAAGAGTCGTAGTAAATTAGACCTCATTGAGGAATTTTTAATACGACTCTTATCCTCATTTCAGAAAAAAGGGATTCCACAAATGGGATTCCTAAAAAGGGGTGCCGAAATTGGGGTGCCTTCTGGAGAATCCCTTTTTTCTGAAATGAGGATAAGAGTCGTATTAAAATCCCTCAATGAGGTCTAATTTACTACGCCTCTTATACTCATTTGACAAAAAGGGATTCCACAAATGGGATTCCTAAAAAAGGGGTGCCGACATTGGGGTGTCTGGGAATATGGCCATTGGATATAGGCTTTTATTATACACAAGGGGGATAACTCTGCATACAGATTATGGGAAATCAATGGTTAGTTATAATTTATATAAATGATCTAGATAAATGAAACAACCAGAGTACTTGGAATAGGGTCAGAACTACTGCTATTACGTACAATCTTACCAGTAACAGGATGATACAACGCATTTGGTAGGTTAATATTATCAACGGTTAGGAAGGGACCTACAGGGGAATATACCTACCATACTCTGCTGCCGTTCTGTATTACCCGGCATTGACCCCACCCCAGAATACCGCTCAATAATATGAAGCACCTGGTGGATCAGTAGTACCAAGGGCCAGCAAGAGACCTACAGGGATATGTACAGCCTATGCTTTACTACCGTTCTAAACTACCAAGCATTACCCCCGCCACCACAAAATCACTAGGTCTACCATAACGTACTACATATACCAGCCATATAATAAAACAAAGCAATCGGTTGGTTAATAGTACCAAGCACTAACAGGGACCTATAGGTGTATATACCGCCCATACTATAGTACCGTTCTAAACTACCAGGCAGTACCCCTACCCACAATACCCCTATGTCTAGCATTGCATACTACCTATACCAGTCATAGGATAACATAAAGCATCAGGTGGATTAATAGCACTAAAGTCCAGCAAGAGAGCTACAGGGATATGTACAGCCTGTATAGTATCCTCAGATAAGTATCCTATAAAAGGTATCCTCGATAGGTATCCTCGATAGGTATCCTCAAATAATACAATACCAGGTCAGAGGTATCCTCAAATACCAGTATGTGCCTTTGTGCTAGGGCACATTGTGTCACATTGTGCCTTTTCACATAAGCACATATCGGCACATAAAGCATGTGCCTTTGTGCTAGGGCAGATTGTGTCACATTGTGCTTTTTCACATAAGCACATATTACAAAAAAGGGGTGCCGAAGGTCATATGTTTTTCAAAAAGGGGTGCCGAAATTGGGGTGCCCGGAGATATTGCCATTGGATATAGGCTTTTATTATACAGAAGGGAGATAACTTTATACGATTAAGTACAGGTTATGGGAAATCAAGCAATCTGATTGGTTAGTTATATAAATGAAACAAAAAGAGTACACGGAATAGGGTCAGAACTAACAAGAATAGATCAGAAGTTGCTAAATGTAGTAATAATAGGTAAAGCTATTCCAACTAATAGGCTCTTCTACGCTACTGGAGTATGCTATAGAATAAAGGAACATGGTCAGATCAACGATAACTATTGCATATATAGATAGAAGCAGAGAATTCTGGAAAAATTCGAAATAGTAAAACTTGTCGGGTTGCTTGTGGTAATTAAACGAGGATTCTGGGGAAAATTACTCTTCTACAAAGGAACTCACCCTTTGTACCCCTTGGTACTATAGCATAACGTGTTATTTTTATATGTCCAATATGGGCTTCACATGTCCGTTTGGATGGTTTGGTGGAGATTTTAGTGGTCTGTAAGGGTGGTCGGGTCTATTTGGGTAATTCTTCGAGAATTCTGGGAGAATTGTAAGTAAGAAAAATACTCTAGTTCAATCAAACACACCCCAGGGGACCCCTTGGTACTATAGCACTACGTGCTAAGCCGATAAAATGGGAAATCCGTATCAAATAATGCTAATTATGGTGCTTTTGGGTGGATTTTGGTGATTGGGAGGGATTGTCGGGTTGTTTGTGGTAATTTGATTTCCTCTTCTACAATCGAACATACCCTCAAAACATACCCTGTCCTATTGTAGGACTTTAGGTAACATAACAATCACGTGCTACCATAGAAACCAAGATGGCGGCATCTAGTACACAAAATGGACGACGGAAACACGTATCACCCTAACAACACGCGCTGCGCATGCGCACTAACATCATGTATCACTATGGGGATGACGTCACAAGATGGCCGCTCACGCGGGTTACCATGACAACACAACATGGCGCCACTACGTTACGTGACATGACGTCACTTCCGGGGTCCGGCACCGGGGTCCGGCCAATAGGGCCCCAAACGTGCGAGACATACTACTATCCTCAGGCAGTTTTTTTTAAATGAAATTTATTTTTATTTTTTATTCCTGATGGAATGGTCGCCGATGCCTAAAATCCAATTGTGAGAGCCTAAAATTTCGCTGATAGTTTTTTTGCAACAACGATTACACAGCACAAAATCAATATAGAACTAAAATGGAGATAAAAAATAATAAGGAGTTTTTTAACTGATTGAGTGCCAGAAGCCACAATCAGCCCTTTCAAAAAAATGAGGGTACCAGTGCAAAAGTAACATTTTCCTTACACATGTTTCGTATTCAGTTAAACGTAAATAATAGTTTGTTTATACAAATTTGTTCCATTACAAATTATTGGAGAGTGCCTGTAGAACATTTATTAAAAAATAATCCAGTTAACCAGTTAAATAAATATTTATTGTGTATGCATATGAAAGTCGTGTCGCATTTCGAGAAGAGAATAACAATAGTGTACCAATGTATACGACATAATGCATTGCAAATCGCGATGTGATACCAATCAAATCGCATGATAGTTTTGTACATTTTGAATTTTGCCTCCGAAATAAAAATGCCGAACACGGGCTGAAAAAGAAAACGAATGCGCCGGTGCCTTAGAATCAAAAGATTAATTTTCTTTAGCCTTATTACGCCAATAAACATCATTGAATTGTATCAATCACAACAACACGGATTCCATTCTCTGTGCGCCAATACGGCAAAGGATTTTGGAACTACACCGTTGCACAGGTCATTACTTCCGGGTTGAGGCAAAAGTTGGAGTATAGGTCTGCAGTAAATTAATAAATACGGCTCAGTTCCGCCAGCACGACGTTCATTTCCCATACCAATTTGTTTCATATCCTTTTCGATTTTGAACGCAGTGGCTGTCGCATTCAAGTTATTTCTCGAGATTCATATTGGTTTTACGCAATACATTGTGACAGCCCTGGGAAAATACTTTGGAAAGTAGTTTTTGAAAGAGCGAGTGAATGCGCCTGCGAAGAAAACACTCGGAAATAGTCGATGGCTCGGATTCGAAAACGAATCAAATCGAATCGAAAAAACACTATTCGCAGAATCTTACTGAGTGGAAGCCGAAGCTGGTTGAGCATGAAATGTCTCAAGGGGTGCATTTGTTTAAATTCTAAGGACAACTGACAATAATGTTAGCGTTAGTCGACCATTGTGTAAGAAGACAATGCGACATAACTCTTTTGTTTTCCAGAGAGGTAACATTCATCCCTGACTAAAATCGTCCGGAATCTCGACTTTCAATAAAGCTATCAACCTTGAAATTATTAGACGAGCGAGGAAGGTCCAATTATGAAGTAAGTAATTATTGATAAAACACCTATCACATCAGAAGAGAATGAAGTGAAGTTTCTCTGAGCTTTCCGTTGATGTTGCTTTCATTTATTACAAGCAACAAAAGGACACTTTGCTTTTTAGGCAAGCTAATGATAGGCAACTAATTCACAGAAAATCAGTCAGTTATAATAAATCTTTTATTTCAGACAGTAAAGTCCATAGAGAACAAACTAGAAAAAAAACAAAGAAGAAAACATAATGTTGAACAATACATAGGCATACATTAAGAGTGAGCACTCGATATGAAATAAAGATGGATATAGGGCTTATGTGTACATGGCCTACGTTGCAGAGAAAAACGAGCATATTTATGACTCGATGACGGGGCGGTAAACTTCAGTGTAGCTTCGACTCTACGACAAAAGCACCGGCAAGTCCCACCTATCACATGCATCGGCGGAGCCTTACCGTGCAGATGTCAAAGATTACTCAAGATACCATTAAGTAATCAGACTTTTCAAAGACAGTGTTGTCAACAGTACAGGACGCCATTCCACAATTTGACTTGGGGTGACGTAAATGCGAGGTCTGCGTTTATCAAACACTGGAAAATTCCATTCTGTAAGGTAGTTATTCTTTATCTGAAGCTAAAAATAAATCTTCTTCTGAGCGTTAGTAAGGTTGGAACTCTATCCGACACAAACATTTTACTTGCACTACAGAATTTGTTATATCTAAGTAGGAGCCTGTAGGCGTTGTTGTAACATACGATGAGACGCCGCATACTTCCCTGATTGAACCGGGCCCACAAGTGACAACAATATAATGGAGTTAAATATTTCTCAAACAAAAATGTTTTGACACATGGAGTACGGTTCGAAAACTTTCGGATCAACGGATTAGATCTGACACATATGGCTCGGTATTGTTTTTCTATGTCTAAATCATCTTTTAATGAAGTATGTATAATATGTTCAAGGTATTTGTATTGTTCTACGAATTTTAACTCGCTGTTGTTAATATATACATTCGGAAATTTGAGTTTCGAATAACATTTCGGAATGAAAGACAAACAAACTGATTTTTTAGAGTTGTAAATTAGATCGAGATCAGCTGCTTCCAATTCACAGATACGCAATACGATTCGAAGACCTCTAATAGAGGGTGATATCAGGCATAAATCATCTGCGTAGCAAAGATGATTTATAATAGCATTACCCAAGGAACATCCAACTTTAGCTCTACCTAGTCGCTTACTAAGGTCGTCCAAGTAAATGTTGAAGAGGTAGGGGGAAAGACTCTCCCCTTGTCTCACCCCGTTACCTACTGTAAATGTATTGCAGAAAGACTGTCCCCATCGAACACAAAATTGCTGAATTATAAACCAACAATGCAACAGACGTACGATTGCAACTGGTACATCACGTGATAACAGTTTACGCAAGAGTGTGGTGTGGGTAACTCTATCGAAGGCCTTACTGGCGTCCAGGAAGCACACAAAAACTGGAGTGTCGTGATCTACATAGAAGCGTAAAATTTCTTTGAAAGCAAATATGCAGCTGTCAGTTGAGTGCTTTCTTTCGAAGCCAAACTGACAGTCGGTTGTATTCAAATTAATTAAACAGTGATTTAGTATTACTTTCTCTAGCAGTTTTGACAATATTGACAATATTGTTGCTAATGCGACTGGCCGATAATTATCCTTATCGGAGATGTTGCCTATCTTATTCGTAACTAAGGGGATTAAAACTGCATCTGCCATGCCACGTGGGATATAACCGTGTGTAATAATTGCATTTACCAGTGTCACTAGTAGCGGAATCAAAGACTGGTCACAGTGTTTCAAATGTTCAGCGCATAATGAGTCTGGACCACCAGCCTTACCGCAATCGAGCTGCCGAATGCAGTTAGAAATTTCTGTGAGTTCAACGTACAGATATTCTTCATCTAGAGTAGGATGTATATCTTGTAAAATGTCGTCTGCATGCAGGCTAATTGGGATGGAATTTAGAATACCCTCAAAGTGTTCCCCCACATCTGGGCTATTGCATATTCACCCGAGACCCTTCCAACAGTATCTGCGAGTTTGGAGGTTTTGCCGCGCGATACGGCTTTCCAAAATCTAATGTAATCATTATTTTTAAGTTTTCTGGCAAGGGAGTCTGATTCCAGAGATTTTTCTGTTTCTTACATAACCGAAAGGTGTATTTAAATTCGGCACGCGACTTCCGCATTAGATCATATATCGGACCGTCGCGGGGTCTACCATTATTTCTCCAAAGTTTGTAGCTGTTACGAGCAATAGTATGACGCTCCTTAACAATTTGTGTCCATCCCACTGCCGGAGAGTGCTTCGCCGGGGCGCGTTTCTTAATGGTATCAGCAGCGGCATCTCTCAGCGATTCCACAGTGTTGGCATTGAGTTTGTCAATAGCAGAGAGGTGGTCACGATTGCCACACCCACCATCCGAGCATAGAGACAACTCTCTCATACACTTGATATTACCTAACTTGGCGCGTGCTGTATTACGGTAGGCAAGAAGTTGTTCAGCGGTGGCGTTTCTCCAATCGATTTGATTCTTGGGAGAGGAAACTGAGACAATACTGTATTCGCTTCAATGGCAGGGTCAACATCTAAGCAAATTGATAGTGGTAAATGGTCGGACGTGATGAGTGAATGGTCCACGGATATTGATACAATGGAAGAATGCACTGAGCTGCTGCTGACACAGTGGTCTAGCCAGGAAGTAGCTCCATGCGCATCACTGACGAATGTATAAGTATCTGAACCGTTACCGAATATCTCGATGTCAGAGATAGTCAGATTATACTCTTCACAAAATCTGTATAGCTCGATCATGTGTTCATTTTCCCGAGATACATTGGCATTCCAGTCACCAACCACGCAAATATTATTAGTGCCTGAATCCTCAATGATTGTATAGATCTTGCCGAGGTAATCAACAAAGTCCTCTCTGTTTCGTCCATTATCTACGGGCAAGTATACATATAAAATTAAAAGGGGATCGTTACCATTAGTAAACAACAGGCCAACTAACCTGTCATCGGAATAATTTATAAATTTAACTGAGTTACCCTACGACTTCCGCCATAGGATAGCCACCCCTCCATATAGGCGCCCCACATGGAGTTTACTTCCACTATCCATAGCGGATACTCCTTCACCAGTGAAGTCATTGTGGATAGAACGGATATAAGGTATATCAAAATCGAACAACTAATGTTCTTGCAATAAAACAATGTTGTTAGTGTCACACAGCTGGTAAACAGAAGAGCGTGAATTTTTCACGGACTTGCAGTTATATGATACAATTCTAAGTCTATCCATGATGAGGTTCTTTGCTAATTTCACGTCTCAGGCACTCCGGGCGCAAAACTGGGCGCAAAACTGGGCATATAACTTGGCAAAACAGATTTCCTTGTGGGGAAGTATTTTTTCACCACAACACCCTCTGGCCAGAACTCAGGGTCGAGCAATTTATTTAGTGCTTTACGGTCACTGAAATCTACGCAAAAGGAAGAATACGAATCGTATTTTATCAACAGTTTTTCACAAGAGTTCACAATGGTGTCAAAATTAGAGATCACGTACTGTTCAATATCGTTCCAGGTGGTGTCAGGTAACAACCAAGAGACAAACACAGAAATGGGTAGGGACGTTTTCACCACATTCAGTGAAGCTTTTGTTGCTGTGTCAATAATGTTTTTTTTTTCGTTGGCTTTTCCTTATCACGGGAACAAAACCACTGATTGTGAATGATCCCCATTCGGGCAAATTCTTTCGCCGTGATATTACAGTACAGCGTCAGCATATGAAGAGGGTTCATTTTGTAAATCGTTTTGTGACAATGTCATTGACGACTTGGTGGGAGCAGCGTTCATTGTCGTTGAAACAGTGTTTTTAACTTGTTTGTTCTGATTTACCGTTAGTCGGGAACCGATAGCTGTGAGTGCTGTCGAACAATCGACATTGAGCTCATCTGGTCCATTGTTCATTGCTGAGTTGGTGTCGGTCCGTGACGAACCTTGTGTAAAATTCTCCAGCTGATTGACTGGCATGTCATTGTATTGTATCGAGTTCACAATATGATAGAGTTCGGAAACAATGTCACTTTTCAAGCTTGATCGCATATCATGACTTTCTTTTAAAATTTTGTTGAGACTTTCACCGGGGCTCGACACAAAACCTTTTAACTGTTCAAGTTCAAATTTAACTGATGCAATGTCCTTCAAAAGAGAATACATCTATGTGGTTGAAGTCAGTAGGTGGTAATTTCGAAAGATCAGGGGCCACAAAAATACACAAGTCATCAGGATCCACTTCATGCAGGACAGTCAAGATATCTTTCAAATTGTTGATATTTTTATCAGGTCCCTTGCGTCGAACAAGACGGGATTTATTTGGCGATAGTTCAGATAAAACAGTTTTTGTGGTTTCAATTTCATTGTCATTGTAGTGATCGAAACACAGCTTCATGATCAGATCAGATGGAATTGTCTGCATCTTATTAATCACGGAACACAACAGTTCAATAACGACTATGCCTGTCGCATCCCTGTCAGCAATAATGGGAGTATTTCTCACGTCGTTATTATTGTCGATATTGTCTGTTGATTTGTGCGATTCGTGTGAAAATCTCTTTTTTTCACAATTAGGACATAACATAAGGTCTCCTTGAATTAATTTGACCTTTGCAGATGTTTCACAGTCCTTGCACTTCATGCTGCAGCAGGGGGGCGCGGTGGCTCAGTAGGTAGAGGTGCAGGCTGCAAGCCGAGAGGTCTTCGGTTCGAATCCCACCTGCGGCAATCGCGTTGTGACCTTGGGCAAGACACTTCACCCCCATTGCCCACGTGGGGGCACGGTGACGCTGTGTACTAAGGCGTACTGCACGTCGATGGTGCACCTGTCTTCAACCAATGCTAACCCTGCTTGTGGAGTTAGTATGTTGGGGAGCTGACAGTTGCTCGCCGTTGCTCGGTGGTTCTCTCCGGGTACTCCGGATTCCTCCACCCGTAAAACTGTCGTGGTCATGATTAGCCATTGTGCAGAAATATGTGACCTTAAAAACACCAATAAATCAATAAATAAATCATGCTGTAGCAATGTTTATAGAGGACACCACTACATAAACCAACTTTAAACAAGTTTTAGACACGAGCTGATCAAACAGACATCCATTAATGTCTCCTATATATTATAAATCATTTCAAACATAAATCTTTATTATATACTTTATAAATAACCACATTTCTATTGGCTGGATCTTATACTCGTGACTGGTACGAAACAATCGATGTACACCGGTTTTCTAATGAATATCAGCTTTCTAAATATAGCGTTTGAAAATCCCCTCTCTTGTTCTATTTCACTCGACGTAATCTCTATAACATCATAACTATTTTATTGTTAAATAAAAGTATTTCTGGTTGATACAATTGAACTTTTAATTGACAAATAGAAGATTGTTTTTTTTAGGATGGTGTATATAATAAAACTGTTATGGACTTTTGTGGTGGTTAATATGATGTGATATGAACCTAAAAAACTTACATTAACCGGGGCGCACGCCATATCACATCATATTCACAACCACCACAAAAGTCCATAATTGTATAATATCTTTATCACAATTCCTGATGTCCACTTTGGTTCTTTGTTTAACGAATGTATTTTACAGTAATTTGCAAGTTTTTATTCTTTCCAGAAGAAATCGCACCTCCTACATTTTTATGTTTATGAAAAGAACAATGTCTGTATTATATGTCACGATGCGCACGCTGTTGATATAATTAACAGAAAAGGTTTCAAAACATCCAAAGATTGTGAAAACAGCATTTTCTTGTTTTTAATTTTTTTTATAGACAATAATAGTCAAACCTTCAAACTGATTGGGAAAAAATATGTTAAAATGCAATCTTCTGTATTCAAATACTACTCCACAGTAAAATGCCTGAAGTTTGAGAAATGATGCGCACACCAATGATTCAAAGTTACATGCCATTCGAATTTTCAATTCTTGTATGAAATGCCCATACCCTTAAGGTTAAATGTACTGACAGCTTTAGGAAATTAAGAACAGCTAACTTTCCCATAAATCTCTACCAGTGATGAAAATTGTCAGACATGTGTTCAATACAATGATTACAAAAGCGATGTTCTTTCGATCGGATTGGGATTATATTGCTATCTGACAGAGAGCATTAACACGGATAGATAAAGACTACAGTACAGCTGTCATGGACTGGTCGCCTTTCCACGGGTGGGCAATGTCTCCACGTACACAATAGTATTAGATTCCAAACACTAATTACTTGAATAATTATCAAAAATGAAGCACGGGGTTTTTCGGAATTCGGTCATGATTTCACTGTATTTTATTTATGAAACATGTACCCTTGATGTATGTGTGTCCTGACTCTAGCGCGATGTGATCGCGAAAAATATATCTTATTTTGATCCTGCATGATATATTACTGAATAAAGTTCTATTTTTCAAATTTGATTAATCGTCTTCTCTCGAAACATGGAAATCAAAGAACTACCCAGAAACTATTTACTATTTGCATGACTGTTTAACCCGTTTATTCCCAAGGTCCGGGATGCTGTTCTTGATTACAAACACGTAACAGTAACTGGGCGAATCCTTTTTATACTTGACTATTCGATTGGGTACGATGAGAGGAAGAACATTTTTCATTTTGAAGTCTTTGGGCTAAAGGCCAAATTCAGTGTTCTCACAAGCCGTCTGTTGGTTAGAAATATCTGTTAATTTCCATCCCACGGCTAAATATATATATCACGTATTTACAGCATACGACTTCAGAAGCTCCAGCCAACAGTCCGATGCCGTTATGTTTGTTTACTCACTTTTAGAGGAAATTCGCGCGCAAACCACCGTTGATGTACACACAAAGATATACAGATATTCTTGCGAGCTCCAGTCATTCCAATCAATAAGTATTTAATTCATCTTGAAAACACCAAGCTATTAACATAATTAGTAGAACTGGGCGGCGTACTCATAAAACTACTGCTGTGGTGAGTCTTCGTTTCTTATGGTAATATCATCAAACATTCGGTCAAATCAAATCTCGTTTGAGCACCATTTCTAGACTTGATTAAATTGAAATTAATCTTTATGGTATCTTTTGATCACCTGAAATATATCAGTTGGTCGCCAAAGCGAACCACTAGTTCGGCCAACCACTAGTTCGGCCAACTGAAATATTCCGACGTATAAATCTAAACACACAGTATGTGGAGAGTCGATTGTAACTAAATCACCCGTGGAGAGGATTTATCACCAAAAGTATCACTTTCAAATTCTGTACATATTGATAAAAAACATAAGCAATGTTTCAGCCAATGGACCTCCGGGTTCAACCCGGAGGTCCATTGGCCGGAACTTTGCTTGTTACGCTTTGCAACGAATTTGCAATTATTACTTGGGTGAAATCTCCACTCTACGGGTTATTTAGTGATAATACACTCCCCGCGTACTGTTGGCGATGGACTTTTTAATTACTGGTGGTCTGATTCCAGGCAATAATTACATCAAATTTCTTAGAGCACCGCACCTGTGGCTTGAGAGCTTGGCACAACATAGGCAGGTTGTACACGATAGGGATGGAGGACTACTCATTTGGTTTTCCCTGTGACATAGGTTAATATCTGACTAATCCAGAAAATGTTTTCCGTTTCATAGTCGTGAATATCCGATATCGATTCCAACCACACTTAGTACAAAACCTGGAGATCTTGAACAATCTGCTTGGCTGCCATGTCATGTCTGTCTATCTTCAAAAAGTGTCTCGCGATGCTTACGGTAAAATAATTGTAACAGATTACAAAGCAGGTACTATGCTGAGTCAACGTTGATTCTATTCTTTCTTTTATTTAATGGCATGTAAAATATAATAATCAGTACATTTATAGAATAATATTGTGATACATATACATACCGTTGGGGTACAGCATAGCCAGATTAGCTGTCTTCCTGCTATCCCCCGAGGTAAAAAATATAATTAGAGCAACATCATATCAGACGGAGTATACAGCCGGGAAGAGAGAAATACAGATCCTTTTGGAGTAATGTTGTATTGTTGCATTGTTTCGTTATTGCATTTGAAAATATAATTAGAGCAACATCATATCAAACGAAGTATACAGCAGGGAAGAGAGAAATACAGATCCTTTTGGAGTAAAGTTGTATTGTTGCATTGTTTCATTATTGCAAATGAAAATATGATTAGAGCAACATCATATCAGACGGAGTATACAGCAGGGAAGAGAGAAATACAGATCCTTTTGGAGTAAAGTTGTATTGTTGCATTGTTTCATTATTGCAAAGGAAAATATGATTAGAGCAACATCATATCAGACGGAGTATACAGCAGGGAAGAGAGAAATACAGATCCTTTTGGAGTAATGTTGTATTGTTGCATTGTTGCATTATTGCATGGGAAGCAAGACAGTTAAAATAGCAATGATATTTTAGAATACATTGGAAATAATATTGAAAATAATTTGGGAATAAAATGAGTGACACACTGACTAGCTAGCCGGTAAAAGCAGAACTGTATTACAGATTAGTACAGTAAACTATCTAGTACAGTCTGGGCAATACGGGTCGTTACATATAATTTGTGTTTGATAATTTGAGAGAAGTTTTTGTGTTAACATTTTCTTAAATGCAGTACGATTAGTAGCATTTCTAATACTCGGTTCCAGGTCATCCCAAAGCCTAGGATAGTTGAAACAAGGGAGGTAATCTAAGGATATTGTTCTTGTTCTGCAGACGCGAATCGATACCGAGTACCTGGTGGTGGGACCAGTAGCATTATTATTAAAGAGTGGAAACATTGAATTTAATGACTGGGGAAGAGATCCATTTCTCCAATCGAATAAAAATGACATGGCATGGAATTTGAAAAGGTCTGCAACTTTCATTATTTTATCTTGAGCAAATAGAGAGTCAGTATGGGCATTGGAACGTGCGTTATTAATTATGCGAACTGAGCGTTTTGTAGTAGAAAAAGTTGGTTAATTGATTTTGAGTTCCGTTTGAACTGGGATTGATTAAAATATACTTTATCTTCTTACAGTTCAAGAGAACTTGATTGGCGGAACAGCAGGTAAATATATGTTGAAGTTATTATTAACAAATTGTGTTAGTCGTTGTACGTCAGAGTCAGACGAATACGCGGTAGTGTCGTCTGCAATTGAAAGAAGATCAATAGAGGTGTCGTGGTGGATATCATTGATGTAGAGTAGGAACAGAATGGGACCCAAAGATGAGCCCTGATGCACACAACATGCTATGGGCATCAGATTGGATTTTGTGTTGGCGTACTGAACGTAATGTTTTCTATTTGTCAAGTAGCTTTTGAACCAGTCATTACATATGCCCATGATACCGTAATTAGCAAGTTTGCTTAATAGAATTTCGTGGTTTATAGAATCGAATGCTTTAGCTAGTCTAAACATATCGCCAGTGTGTGGTCTTTAGTCGCTTTATTGTTTGAGGTTGCTATATGTTTTAGTAATTGCATAACTGGAGGTAATGTGGAATGTTTTTTTCGAAAACCGTATTGGTTTGGAGAGAGTATGTCAAAATTGGTTAAAAAGTTTGTCAGCCTGTTGCACACAATCTTTTCCAAAATTTTAGAAAATACTGGTAATATACTTATTGGTCGGTAATTGGTGAATTCTTTATCAGATCCTGATATAAATACAGATAAGACCTTAACAGTTTTCATTCCGCCCGGCACAGCTCCTTGTTCAAAAGAATTGTTGATTATGTGTGCAAAAGGTAATGTAATTATTTCGCCTGTCAATTTGACTATCTTTGACGTTATGTTGTTGAAATCCTCACTAGATTTAGATTTCATTGCCTCTATAGTATTTATTATCTCTAATGGATTAGTTGGGGCCATGAAGAAGTTGTCTGAGTAACTGTGTTTCAAGAAATTGGTAAATTCAATATTAGGCTTTTTAATTTGGGCGCGTGTATTCGTTCCGATGTTCACAAAAAAATTCTTGAAGTTGTTAGCAATTTCTTGAGGGTCATTAATATCACTGTTGTCATGTCTAAAGGGAAGACTAGTTACTGGTGTTTGTTTCTTAATTGAGTCATTTAAAATGCTCCATGTTTTACGATAATTGTTTTTGTTTTCCATTATGATATTTCTATAATACATTGCCTTACTTTGTTTTTTAATTCTATTGAACATACGACAATAATTTTTGTAATTTTGTTTATTCAATTCTGTTGGATACTGCAGGTTTGTATTATAGAATTTTGTTTTATAATTTGAAGACGTTAGGAGGCCATTTGTCATCCAGGGTTGACGCCTTATGTATTTTTTTAGTTTCGTATACGCGTACTAGCGGAAAGGATATCTCAAATGCATTTGTATAGATTTCTATGAAATTATTGTATGCGTCATCAGCAGAAGTTGCTTCCAGACCAGAGGCAAAATCTCTTTGTTGTAAGATAGTTTTAAAATGATTTACACTATTCTCATTTATTTTCCTTTTTAGTAAGAGAGGTTGATCTCGTTTATTGCCGTTTGCGGATTCAATTTAAAAAGTTCCAAAGTGGTCTGAAACATCTGTAATGATTATTCCTGCATCTGCAAGGGCTGAATTATTATTGGAAAAAATGTAATCAATCAAAGTGGCGGTGAAGGGGATTACTCTAGATGGTTTGGCGATAGATGGGATAAAACCTTCAGAGAACGTATGAGTTACATAGTCCTGAGTTTTTTTGGTGAGAGTCTGATTTTAGCAGGTCAATATTCATATCGCCAATTAGGTAGGACTTTTTGCTTTCAAATTTTAATTTGCCGGTTATTTCGGCTAAGTTAGACAAACAAATATCGATGTTAGGTTCAGGTTGCGTGTTTGGTCTATAGGCAACGCCAATTATTCTGGAAATATTATTGATTTGAACTTCTACAAAAAGAGTTTCTATCAAGTGCGGTATGAACACAGATATGTCGTCTCTAATTTTAAAGTCAAGTCCCTCCTTAATAAACAACGCAACACCACCACGCCCATCGTCACCGTCCGGTCTTGTGTTCTTAATAAGACTCTTGTGTTCGTCAAGTTTTTATGAAATGTTCGGGGGGATACTAAATATTTCACTTAGTCCTATGACGTCGAAACTGTTATTACTGTTATTCGTAGTCTGCATGGATGACAGAACATCAGATAACGAGTCCCAATGAGCATTTAGACTTTGACAATTTATATGGAACATGGAAAATGACTTATCGGTATTATAGTATGAGGTGTGAAACTGTTCAGGTGAGTGATACAAGCATTTCCCAAACAGATGGTTGAGGGGTGATACATTTTCTTCATTATTAGCTTCTAAACATTTATTAAGGTGATTAATAAAATCATATTCTGGGTTTGTCCGGAGCTCGTCGATACCGATATTACCCGCCATTTAGGACACCACAATAGATAAAATTATCCCGTGAATTGATCCCATGCAAAAACAACTGTGATTTTTTGACAATAAGCTCCTGGTTTGGTGAATATGACCAATGGTGTTTTTGTGTGTAAATAAAACTTTGATGCCAAGAGACGATATAATAACTGATTGACATGGGTTTAATCCTTTGAACACGAGGGGCCGGTTTTCCGGCCCAGGAACATGATAAGTCATAATTCCATTACGTTGGTTGGCTACTTAGTGAATGTGTAGAATAGACCAATCAATATTTTCAACGTGCAGCCCAGAGGTCTACCCCTAGATAATGAATATGGATTTACTAAAACGACTTGGAGAACTATAACTGTAGGAACTTCCCCCAGATGAGGCAAGGCCATATGAAGTACGTTACAGTAGGTTGTGGCACGATGCGCGAAGGGTGTATTATTCATTTCGCTGTCTGGGGTGTCGCAAAGATAACTGACTGGGGGTGGGGTGGAGTGGAGGGGGCGCGTGTAGACCTAATTTGTCCTGACTGTGATGGCCCAAATCCTGACTGCTCAATATTAAAACTACATCGTCGAAGACATGCATTGATGATAATCGAATACAAGTCATTCGGATTTATAGTTAAAAAACAGGACTTCTTGGAAATTTATAAGTAGGTAAATGAAATATACATGAGGTATTCATGACATAATTTTTTTAATTAACACGTGCCGTACAGATACTCCAAATTGGTCCGGCCGGTCCCCCAACATCCCGAATCGGATGCAACACACCTGCATTTTCATGTTCGAATGTGTGTGTCACACAAATCTAAATATTATATATTGTCTCTTAACTCTTTAAACCCGAGAGGACGCTTTTCCGGCTCAGAAACATTATTCGTCATACATACTTTCATTAAGTAGGATGGCTGCTAAATGAGTGTATGGGGTAGACCAATCAATATTTTCAACGTGCAGCCCTTAGGCTGCACGTTGAAAATATTAATTGGTCTACCCCTAGATAATGAAGATGGACTCTACCAATTGGTGCCATTGAACTGACATGGTAGATACCGCCAGTGTTCAAGGGGTTAATATCGCAGAGGTCGTAGGTAGTCGAGTGGATTCCTTTGCAATAAAGTGGACTAAGATAGAGAAATAAAACAGTTGTTAAACACTTGTAGATTATCTGTACATAAGTTTGTTTACAATAAAATCCTGTATCACCCCAATCTCATTTCTCTCTATTCAGATAAATATATTATAAACCCTGAAATAAATAAGTCAAATGACATAAGTACCAGTGAACAATAATGTTATGGAGGTTAACCCTTTAAACGAAAAAAGGTAACATAAACGATTCATTGTTGATCCGACTGCAATATAATCAGCGTCAAAGACCTCGATTGAACTGCAGGCGGAACAACAATCAATAAACGAACATATAAAACTTTAAATGGTCTTACCATTTCGAAATGACTTAGGTTGTATAAAAATTATAAAAGTATTCTCATATTGTAAACAGCAAAGTCTCCATAACTGGTACTATTGTCAAGTCTCCAAAACCAAAACGAGATTTCCCAAAACAAAAGAACTTCCCGCCAGAACTGAACACAAGCTGACTACCGATGAACAACGAATCCCAGCAATTAATCCTTTTCCTTATGCAATACAAGACGCATTTAGCAAACGCGCGCAAGATAGCTGTACCTGTAACAAAGTAGCATTAGAAGTTCTGACCTGTAAAATAAAATCTAACTTATTAATAAGAAGTGCACTTTTATCACTACCACATTAAGAAAGTACATAATTACTAGCAAGAGACAATGGATATCTTAGACTCCAATCTTGACAAAAAAGTCCTGACTGATGAAAACAATTGTGGGGTCACAACCCCTTCAAAAAAACCCTTATCATCGCACCTGCTCTCTACGGGTAGTGAGTGATCACTAAACTACCCACCGATTGCGGTTCCACCCAGACAATGAGGCGAAATGTATGAGACAAGCAGACGGAGCACAGACAAAGCTTCAGTCAGTTGATCGCATTGTTCAACCTGAAGATTCGTTGCATTAAATTTTATGCTTTTCTTAACAGTGAGTGCTACTTTCTGTGTGTAGAATCTCCACCATGTATATTCTAAAGTTGCAATCCACTCCCCTTGTTTAGTACTGTGGTTACGGTGGTTACAAAAAGCGGACAGAGAAATTTGACCGGATCGCGAATCGGTTCGCGATTCGGTAAAAATTCTTACCTGTCGAAAAAGAAACGAGAAAAAAAACATTTTCTCATAGATTCTATTTTCGACTGATGCTCTCAACCCAGCCTGGATTTTGAAATATTTTATTTATAAAATTATCGATCCACTGCTGTAGATGGGTCGAGACTTAGTCATGGTCTGATCGAGAAAGAAACCACAGTGGTTTTCTGAGTCAATTAAAGCTTTTAAATAGCAAAATGCTCTTCCGTTCATGACAGTTACGCTGCAGGCTTCCAAGATAATACAATATAACCATTGGGTAAATCGATGTTATTGAACGCGTGTAGAATACAAAAGTTTCAAAGTCTTGTAGCCGACATAATACCAGTCGACGAGCACTAAAATTTGTCGATAACCAAAGCATTAAAACCTTTTCAAGCCGTCCACTCAATGAATACCGCTATCCATTGAGGCAATGGTTTTGTATATCGCGATCGTTAGACCAAACTATCGGCCAATATCTCTTTTAAGTATTTTCGATCAACTGTACATACAAAGAGGGTTCCAACTTTATCGATTCAAACATTTTACTACCGCGCGTTTAATCGTGATGCACGAGAAAGAACTTCATGGGCCAGCAAATTAAAAAAATGTGCAAAACCGGATGAAGGAGAAGTTTGTTTTCAGTGAGATAAGCAAAATTATTCAGCCAGGGGTCCACAGTAGGCCAGTTAGTACCAGTTGTGGGGAAAATTGTCGCTTCTATCTTTTCATTAAAGTACGAAAATTATTGATGGAAATTTGGGATGGGCAGTTTTTTAGAAATAAAATTGCTTTTTTGTACCCCTAATCTTCAAATCACGTGCATTCAACAAGCATCAGTAATAATAATAATAATAATAATAATAATAATAAATAATAATAATAATAATAATATAATAATGTTATTATTATTATTATTATTATTATTATTATTATTATTATTATTATTATTATTATTAATTATCCACTTTCCCCATACTCTAAGTACTTGTTAACGACAGGGGAGAAAAAAATGTAATAAATTAGTTTGACGAAAAACAAATGAAAAATACTTAATTGGTTTTTATCCTTGTTATCTAAACAAATTGACCACCCAATCATGAGACAAAATAACATTACTGTTTTATAAACGGATGAAGTACTGTGATCACAAATGCGGGCAGAGAATTTCGACTGGATTGCGACTAGGTCGCGAGCAGGTCAAAATTCGCTGCCCGCTTACCCCCCATCAACGATATAGACCCTCGTCAAAAAGGAATGGGACACCGTTGAATCTCAAATGCTACTTGTATTAATCTTTTCTTGATTAAGCTATAATATTGCAAAATTTTCTTTCTGAAATCTCAAGCAACTGGAGTTATTGTGTCGCGACCATGAGCCAATACTATAAAACGTTCACAATTGTATTTTCTAGAATTGTATTTTCCACCTATTGCTATAACTGACAAAAATGAATCATTAGCATTTTAAAAGATATGGCAATTTGCCAACTGGCAAATTGCCACATTTTTGAAAATGCTAATGGTTCGTTTCAACCCATTTAATGTCTAGAAAATACAATTCTAGAAAATACAATTGTAAAAATTTTATAGTATTGGGCCCAGACTGCGATCTTAACAAGAAATAGTCCAATTTGTGATCGCAGTACAGTGTTTTATGCTGATTGTTATTTAGTTACATTTTTTTTTAATCAAAACACAAGAAGGCCCAAATGACTTCACAAACAACGCCACCAGTAAATAAGTAGATGATGCGTTCATAGTTGTTTGCACAATACATTTTTCATATTGCATGAAATTCCAAAGGATAAGAAGTGCTATTTGCCTCGTATAATATGACAAAACATAACAATATAATGAAATAATTTAAAGACATTATGAAGACATCAAACTATTTTCTTTAGAAAACAGTCGGCGATAACGAGGCATCTTGGAAGTTGAACCATATCGAGAAAAAGGTTTTGTTGAGCATTATCTATTTAGATGAAATACTCTGAACCCGATGTTCACAAATATTTGTGTAAATAAAATATACTTGGTCTAAAATAGAAGATAAAATGAACAACAAATAGGCAGGGTGCTAGGACCAGTCTAATCACGATGTTTCTCTCGAATCGAATCTCGAATCGAATCAAGCAAAAGGTTCGAAACCGATTCGAATCTTAAATCAAATCCACTTGTCATTACTGCGATACAACAGCCTACTGGAGCAGTCTATCTCCGTCTTGAACCCAATATCAATTGGTATACTAGACTATTAGAAAACTGACAGATATCACAAATATGGTCGGAGAAAAAGCCTTTTATTGTCCTTTGAGTGCAACAAAGCGCCATCTGCAATGCCAAAGCATTGCAGATGGCGCCTTGGTGCACTTAACTGACTATATATTGTGCAAACGAGCCGTAACGCAATTTCTACTATCGCTGCAAATATCATTTTTGTGTCGCCGCCCCACGAAGTGGGGAGCGACATATAGGGATTACTTTTGTCGTCTTGCGTCGTCCGCGTCACACTTTTTCTTATCCGCCACTCCTCTTTAACCTATGAATGGATTTTGATGAAACTTTCAGTGATTCTTTATCACAAAATGGCATTGTGCACCTCCTATTTTATTTTTTGATCCGCTGTATTTTTTCCAGAGTTATGCCCCTTTTCCACTTAGAACAGGCGACACACGTCTTCCATGGAAGACTCACATCTAAGTTATGAATTTTCCGACTGAACTTCTACGTAGTTAGACTGGATACGTTGAATCTTATTCACCAGAAACCTGCAGGATGAGCTGTTTTCTTCGTCAGGAAGTCGACAATAAAGAATAGTATGAAATCCGAATCTTTCCAGGAATAATCGAGATAGTTTCGAATTTGAAATCGAATCGAATTTCGAACATCTGCCGGACCCTACACGGTGCATCAATGATAATTTCATCTTACAACTCAAAACAACTGTTGGATTAATTATTACCAAAGCCTCCCAAAAAACTCAAAATATCTTTTTTACGATTTTACGATATTGCATTCGTTGATACCATCTGGGCGTTAACTGTTTAGAAGGCTAAAGTCAGTGTAAAATACTACGGCTATTCTTTAGAAGATGGCAAAACTGAGTCAATGTGGCTCTCTCATTTCCCGGTGGTATACATTCAATTTTATTATATACATTTGAAACTGACAATAGCATTGTATTTATATCATGACCTTTTGATATATATTGATTGCTCAAAGCATACATTGTTGTTATAAATTATGTATTCACCACACAAATTAAAACCGTTGGGAACATGTCTATATATCATGCTTTGCCTTTCCAAAGTAAGTTGCCTGAACGTGTCGTCTTGTGCGCAACCGTCAACCCGGGAACAGGCGAGTCCTTTGTATTTGTTGGAGAGTTCAGTTATAATTTAACAATAGTTTAGTTTCTTGCCTGTTCATAGACAACCGTCGTTCACTTTCGCAAATACTTACACTTCAGGTGTTGAAAGGTTTAACACTGCGTGTTGCAGCAACACCTCGTGTACACTACCTAACACACTACAGGGAATAATCGCGATGTTAATCTACTGCCGCGAATAGCCGCAAGAACAAAATAATAAACTATCAGATGTTCAGTAAAAACAGAACTACAGTTAACACTAGAAGTCCTGTCACGAACTACACACTTCGCACTCATCTTGACATAATTTCGCAAAAACAATTGCGCTAAATTTCCACATCAAATGGCATCCTAACCACGACAGATTTTCCTGGCTACTGATAGCAAGCAAAATCAACGCGTTTCAGCCATAGGATGTTCGGGTTAATTAACCCGGACGTTCATTGGCTGAAACATTGCTGCTTGTACATAGGGCAGATGTACACAATTTGATAGCCTTACTATATATATCGTCATAGCACGCAGCTCAACGCGCAGTATGGTGTGCTGTTTGCGAGCAATTCATGACGGGTCTTCTGGTTTTAATTATAACGCCGTTAACATGGTGTACTGAGACGTTTTCACGAGGTAATATTTGGCAGTCGATGAACAACATACCTTTATCTTTTGCGAAGTGCAGGCAAAATTCACAGGACAGGTTTAATGAATACCAGAATAAAATTGGGTCGAGTTGCAAATTGCATTTACAACTTGACTCAACACCCGATAAACAATGCCTGAGCGGGTCTTGAGAGAAACCAAAACTGCCTGTGAGACATCGATTTAAAGCGATATCAAAGCGTTGTTTAACACATCAAAGCTTTATTTGGCAGAGATTCAACACATAAAAGAATAATCTCCATTTCCACTTATTCTGCAGCCGTTCACCCTTCCCTGTTCTTCCCAATTTGTACTACTATTTATTTATTTATTTATTTATTTATTTATTTATTTATTTATTTATTTATTGGTGTTTAAGGTCACATGCTTATATACAATGGCTAATCGTGACCGTGACAGTTTTACGGTTGGAGGAAGCCGGAGTACCCGGAGAGAAACACCGAGGATCGAAGAGCAACTGACAGCTCCTCAACATTCTAACTCTGTTCAAGCTCCGCTCAAGCAGGGTTACAGCGATTGAAGACATGTGCACCATCGACGTGCAGTACGCCTTAGTACACGGCGTCATCGTGCCCCCATGTAGGCAACCGGGATAAAGAGCCTTTCCCATGGACACAACTCGGGTCGTCTCTGACGGAGATCGAACTCGGGGCCTCTGGCATAGAAGTCCAACAGTCTACCACTGAGCCCCCGCACTCCAATTTGTTCTACTGAATATGTCGAAAATATGAGGTCATCAACAATAGCCTTCTCTTGAGTACATCAAGGTGCCATTTACAGATGGCACCTTGATGCACTCACGGGTCAGTTTGTCTCGACACCTAACTACGAAATGGAAACAAATGACTGGCGATCTGGGTTGAAGTTTTGAGCAAGGATACAGTTGTGTAGCACTGGGTCCTTGTTTAGCACGCTTGTTGAATGCGTTTGTCGTTTTGCATTTAGGCGTACGTGTTTAATGACCGACAAAGGGTCAAGTCGCGTGAAAAAAATAGCAAGTCAGATTATGTGAGCAGTAGTAATTTAACCCTTTACCCAAAGTAATAGCCAAAACCGACCAGCCTTGTTCACAAAAATCAATTACGTTTCATTATTTTTTTTTCATTTTTTGTCTAAAAACATAGGTTATGACTCCTCTTTGAGCGAGCTCGTTCCAAAGAGGGGTCATAACCTATGTTTTTGAGACAAAAAATGAAAAAAAAATAGTTATTCAAGACTTTTGTTTGCAAGTGTCGTCTGCTTTTCATGTTAGGTAAAGGGTAAATCTTACAACCCTATGAATCGGCGAGGAGGATCATTAATAATTTAATATTATTTTAGGATGGTGCATTATTTCTAAACCCCCTTTAATGAAAAATGCCCCCACCCCCTTCGGGATAGACAGTAGTTGTATGGAACGTGGATTATTGATATTATCTGTAGATCTCATATTTATACGCCAGCCCTCAACCTTCGATCTCAGGCCGATAATTCGTCCGATATGAAGCTAACTAAGTAATGACCTCCCATTATTGCTGCTTCTTCTAACCGGTTTCTGTATAGAGTGTAATCGCGTCATGGAATGCTACCATTTTTAACCAACAATTCGTGCATTTCGAGTTTGAAGGGTCTATCCAGGTAAATTACACTTATACGAGCTTTGTTCGCAGTTAAGGCGCCGCACACTGCGTCTTTCATCAGTGCTGCCTTTCATCCCCCCAACAATGCATTACGAGGATATTCATTCTCTCATAATAGTGTTTCGTCGCTGCTATTAAACTGCAGGAAGTCTATCTATCTCCATTATTGGGTGTAAAGAACCGCTTTCTCTAATTTATGAACATGTTTAAGTGAGAGAAGTGAAGAGCGTGTGATCAATAATTGTCAGATAGAGCTCCGAATAACGAGGTAGAGGAACTGGCAACGAAATGGAATCATCAGATGAAACTGAAGTTACACTCGATGTTGGTGGACAAATCTTTCGGACTTACAGGGATACCTTAAAAGGAAAGCCGGGGACAACACTTTCTGATGTTGTTTTATCTGAAGTTAACAGAAAAAGAATATTTTTCGACAAAAATCCCGCTGTATTTGCATCGGTTTTGGAATATTATAGAAACGGAAAGCTCCATGTTCCACGAGATGTATGTCCGCAGATAATGCGGGATGACTTGCATTACTGGAAAATCGGATTTGATAAGCTGAGCCCGTGCTGTTGGGATGCATTTTTTGCCATAGATGACACAATTGAAGCAAAAGAAGCTACAAAACAAGAATGCGACGACATGCTCGGCATTACGACGACAAGACAGAAGCTATGGCGTTTTCTAGACGACCCATTATCCTCAAAGCCTGCTAAGGTAAAAGACTCTGTCTTCTCCTCTCGTCTGTATTTATTTTAACCATTAAGTTTTCGAAATGCGTTTATTTATCTATTTACTTCTGCCCTGGCCTATGCACATTTTTAAACCCCGAGTTAACCCCGAGTTAACACAACTGCTCTCCACTCAACTATATCGCTGAATTATCAGCGAGAAACGTTGCACACTGTCTGCTCCCACAGTCGACCCGTTACAGCGTCCAATCGGTCGAAGCTTGTAATTCCCCTCGTCAGTTATCATTAAATGCAACTACGGCCTTACAGAATTCACAATTTTAAAGATCGAACGAAAACCTCTCACGAATCTAGCACCATCGTTACGATATCGAGGCTTCTTTTGCGTTACAAAGAACTAAAATATACCAGAAAATGAAGTTTGAATTGTCATAAATAGAGGATATCTATGCTGTTTTAGTGATATTGTTTTTATTATTACTTTCCAAAGTGTGATTTACTGGGATTCCCGGGTTTGATTATAAACGATAACTTCACAAGTGAATTTTGCAATCAACAATTGTGTCACGTATCCGTCCTCGTAAACGAAGACGCTTTGCTGAGGGTGTAATGGGAACTTTATTGTTTTTTTTTGTTTTGCTTTTTTTTAACCCTTTAGCTAATATGAAAATCAGACGACACTTGCACAAAAAAATTCTTGAATAACTATTATTTTCATTTTTTGTCTCAAAAACATAGGTTATGACCCCTCATTGGAACGAGCTCGTTCCAATGAGGGGTCATAACCTATGTTTTAGAGACAAAAAATGAAAAGATAATGAAAATTAATCGGCGATTTTTGCGAATAGCGCTGGTCCCTTTTTGGACGTTATGTTAGGTAAAGGGTTGAATAATATAATTATCGTTAATAATGAAAAGTAATAAACAGAGTAATCGCTTGACTGCATTGGTTACGTGAAATAATTCATTCGAGGAGAGGGACTATATTGTAAAACACTCGTGCGCATTCGCGCACCCGTGTCTGTACAACGTCCCTCATCTCTTATGAATTATTTCACGTGACCAGTCCAGTCAAGGGATTACTCTTTATTTAATGCTCAGGCATCAATTCACGCTGAAAAATTAAGTCATATTCCCCTGTCGGTCGGCAAAACGAAATATCAAAATGATATTTAGAAATCGATATTTCATCGTAGGTTCGGATGACGAATCACATGTACTTTAAACGAGTCAGCACATCAGTAATGAATTCCAGAGTCCCAAATACAAACGAATTCGAATAATTGATAGTGACAGTGACTAAATCAATTCATTAAATCAGCGGTTTCAAAGTTTGACTTTCTCATTCACCTTCCAGCGAAAAGCCGAAATCACTTTCAAATTTCTTCAGTTCACTTCACACGTCTTCAGTGCATTGAGTTCAAAAAAAAATAAAATGACGTGTCTTGTTATTGAAAATAAGAAAGTGGTGTTTTTTGTTATTGTTCTATTTTTTATTTCTTCGAAACACATTGCGATTATTTCAATTCGCCAGCCTTGGTAAATCGTAAAGTTAGGGGAGAAATAAGACGGGACTACTTTTTGTGCGGATATTCACACATTCCAATGGTTAGAGTTTGGTTGTTGTAATTTTTGTATGCACGCCGGTTCGGCACATAAATTTTGCGCCTTAATGGCAAATAAAGGCCACAAATTGGAGAGTTTGTAGTCGTAGAGCATTAAATAAAAAGAAAATTCACGAAAATTTGATGAATACCGAAAATATCTCGTTAGTGGCTACAAGAAATATGAGGATCTTCACTCGCGACTGCGTCGCTCGTGAAGATCCTCGTATTTCTTTGTAGCCACTCACGAGATATTTTCGGTATTCATCAAATTTTCGTGAATATCCTCTATCTATTTATTATATGCTAAGTGATATTTTACTGCGCAATATTTAGCCGAATTCGACTTCCAACAGTATCATGACAATAACAAAAGCTGCTGATCATTCCTTCAAAGCGACGTTCAAGGAGATGTCATGCTCCGAAGCGTAACGTCATTTAGGAAGCTACTGAAAAACAAATCATCGTGTGGACCTGAATATTGTTTTATTAAAAATAAAACTTCCAGGTCCACACTCATGAGATAATTCCGGATAATGACTAAAATAGAGTAGATTCTCTTTCTCGGACGCCCAGAGCCGACGAAGTTGCCTCACGACTACTTGTCGACCTTCAGTACGTTTCTTGAGAAACTTTTTTTTCTGTACATGGTGTTGAAATCCACGGGATTCCAACTGAATATGCACCTGAAAAGTTGGAACCAAAAGAAAATGGCACATTTTATGCTTGTGACCCATGAGGCATATTAGGTAAGTTGAGTCCGGGAGAGGGAGTGGGTGAGTAAATGAGATCAATCTATACTGTGAGGAGCCAAGTCCCGACTGATGCAATGGGCTCATTATGAAGAAATTCCTTAACGATGTAGTTGGAATATTGATCAGTCGGGCTTATAGTTAAAAAACAAAGACTTTCTGCATTGCTTTGTTCACCATAATTATCCAAAATTTTTGTATTCAATTTCGAATCGAATTTGTCTTGAATATGCGTTTCGAATCAAATTGTTTTTCGAAAATCGAATTTTTGTGTGACCTTACTACTTGAAACCTTCATAGGATGTAGAGGAAGCTTTCCTGTCGATAAATACAGGTTATTATGATAATGTGCATGTCCTGTGATTTGTATCAGATTCGATGTTGTGTCCAGAATGGGATCACAACGAGCTGACTTTGTTTAGAGATCAGTGACATTTGCTAAAATACAATACTGAAAAACCAAGACTGAATCAAGAGAAACAACCGAAAAAACATTTCAGAAACAACGCATTTCTGACGGGCGGGATTCCACAGTGCTGTAGGGATGGATGCGGAAAGATAACTTCGATCCGGTCGAAATCCTATGCCCGTTATTTTGAGGTTATTACATAGTTCATTACTTACTTCATATCAGCCTGAGACCGAAGATCGAAGGAAGGCTGTTATAAAGTTACATGAGCGCTGATATCTTGGCCGATATGAAACTAACCAAGTAGCAACCTCTTTATTTATTAACCCTTTACCCAACGCAGACCATATCAAAATTTATTATTTTAAATATAATTTTTTTTAATTTTTCAAAAAATTTCAACAAAACCATATCATGTGAGGGGTCACATGATATGGTTTTATTGAAATATTTTGAAAAATTAATTTTTTTCAACTGCTCAATTTGCATATTACGCGGGCGGATGCCGCTGATTCGTTAGGTAAAGGGTTAACCGAAGTCATATAATTACAAAATGTTCTCACATCTATTACAGTTTCCTTGCAGTATTGTTGTTTCTCATTCTTTCCATAAAATACGAAGTATTTCATTGTTCAGCTATCCAAACTTCCCCTGTGGACAAACCGCAAGTTTCGGATAGCTGAACCATCTCTTCGCTCCTTCGACGAATCTTCGCTTACAACTCTGAAACTAAGTTTGCGTCGAATTTTACTTATTTATGGCCATTATTAACCCTTGAAGCCCTGTTTGTATCTTCCACATTATTTCAATGACAGCAACTGGAAGAGTCCATGTTCATTATTTAGGGGTAGATCAATAAATATTTTCAACAAGCAGCCTTGAGGCTGTACGCTGAAAATATTGATTGGTCTACCACACACAAGCACCTAGCATCCATCCTATTTAATGAAAGTATGACGTATCCAGTTCCAGGCCGAAAAAAAACGGCCGCTAGGGTTCAAAGCCTTCTTAATTCCTTACCGCACAAAACTACCCCTCTTGCCTGGTAACGCAATTGTTACTGATTGATTATTTTCGAAGAATAACGGTGAACGATTTTGTTGTTAACCCTTTACCCAACGTAACGGCCAAAACCGGCCAGCGCTATTCTCAAAAATCGCCAATTAATTTTCATTATTTTTTTTATTTTTTTGTCTCAAAAACATAGGTTATGACCCCTCGTTGGAACGAGCTCGTCGAGCTCGTTCCAACGAGGGGTCATAACCTATGTTTTTGAGACAAAAAATGAAAAAAATTAGTTATTCAAGAATTATTTTTGCGTGTGTCGTCTGCTTTTCAGGTTAGGTAAAGGGTTAACAAAAAGGCTGAGCCTAATATCGCATCAAATGGGACAACTCTACTTGGGTCATATCGACCGAGATCGGTGTCATATTAGCCGAGTTTGAAGTCCTGTCCGCCGAGCTCGATAATATGCAATTTTGAGAGAGAAAAATTTCTCGAGTTATTAATCTAATCGAATTATGTAATAAGTACAAATAGACAGAACGCGATGTGTGTTTGAATCGGTGAGTGTTTTACATAACGAGTTGGAATGGCATAATGATATTTCGCGTGAGTCGAAGGCTCGAGCGAAATATGACAACGCCGTTCCAACGAGTTATGTACATGTAAAACACCCACTGATTCCTACACACATCGCGTTCGTGTTTATTAAACATCCCTTGTATTAAATAGAGAGTAATCGCTTGTCTGGACTGGTTGCGTGAAATAATTCATGAGAGGTGAGGGACGTTGTACAAACACTCGTGCGCGAATGCGCGCGATTGTTTTACAATATAGTCCCTCGACTCGAATGACCAGTCCTGTCAAGCGATTACTCTGTTTATTACTTTTCATTATTAACGATAATTATATTAATTAACCCTTTACCTAAAGTAACGATCAAACACGGCCAGCGCTACTCTCAAAACTCGCCAATTAATTAAGTTAATGAGGGGTCATAACCTATGTTTTTGAGACACAAAATGAAAATAATTCAAGAATTTTTTTTTTGCAAGTGTCATCTGCTTTTCATGTTAGGTAAAGGGTTAAAAAAGCAAAACAAAACAATGAAGTCCCCATTACACCCACGGCAAAGCGTCTTCGTTTGCGCGCACGGAAACATGACACAAGTGTTGATTGCATAATTCACTTACCGTTTAAAATCAAACCCGGAAATCCAAGTAAATCACCCGTTGGAAAGTAATAAAATTCATTTAAATGAACAAATTTTAATTCCGACGTTTAAACCCAAAGGTGAAGAGTCCGTTTGTTTTGTTTTATGCTGTACTGACCAAATGGATCGATAAAAAATCAAAACAACCTTTTGGGAGCCATTCTTAATTACATAAGTTTTCTTTTCTATTGGACGCTGTTTCTCTTCGACTGATGCGCATTCACGCTTAACCATTTGCTAGCTATTACTTTTAGTAAAAATGTAAGTACAAATTTAGGCAAATTTGGAAAACAGTTGAAAGAAACATTTTTAAAAGAAGTTCGAATCATGTCAAGATGTCCGAAGCTTTACCGAAATAAAGTTGACGAATTCAGATATTACGGGATCCGCAGACGAGACGGCCACGGGACTGGATAAATGTTGTGGTTGGAAATGATTGTTCTTTTTAATATCTCATTTTAACTAATTGTTTGTGAACCGACTTTATTTTTCTTTGGACGTTTTTATTTCACACTACGCGACAGACGAACGATAATTGTATAACGAAATTTGAAACTTTTCGAAGCGTAACAAATGACTCGGCGGGAAAGGAAACAAGTTCCGGCTTGTACATTACCATTTGGATACAGAAACCTTTATGTCATAACGGCGATTCCGTTAGATAGAAAGGTATTAAAGTTTACTGGATGTGTAATAAAAACTGTAAACCTGAGCTTTTTCTAATTTACTCTCTTTCAGATCTGGAGTTATTTCTTAATAACTTGTTTTCTTACATCCTTCGTCGTATGGGCTTGTTCACTCTCAAGACACTTCAGAAAGAAGTTACCGAAAGAGGAAATTCATCTCATAAAGCTAAGGAAAAACTTTACAAACCCCAAAATGGAATACATGTTTACGACATCAGGAAATGAGGGTTTGTTGTGGATTCATGGCTCTTGCCAACTAATATTCCTGTTGGAATTTGTTCTGAGACTGGTCGTTTGTAGCAAGAAAACCAAATTCTTATCATCTCCATTAAATGTCGTAGATTTGTTGGCGATTTTAACAACATGGATTGCCTTTATTATGGGTTATTGTGAAGAGCAGTTATTCAATGACAGTTACCTTGAAGTGTACTTGATTCTGTCGTCTATCGCCGTTCTCAGATTATTGCGTTTCTTTCGTTTATCCAGAATATTTACAAGTCTCAGAATTTTGATGTGTACAATCAGAATGAGCAGCCATGAGCTTATGTTGTTGATATTAACAGTATTGCTATTCAGTTGTATATTTGCCAGTTTTCAGTTTGTGATTGAATTTAGCAGTCCTCGCGGATTTAGTAATATCTTTGATGCAATATGGTGGGCTTTAATTACCATGACTACTGTAGGCTACGGCGATGAATATCCAAAATCAACTTGGGGAAAAATTATTGGAGGAGTGTGTGCTGTTGTCGGTGTATTGATAATGGCGATGCCCGTAGCGATGATGACTGGGAATTTTAATACACTATATAATCTGCAAAAACATGAAAAGAGACACCGAAAACTGGCCTTTAATGTTGAATGTGGCCAAATGGTAATGGGAAAAACTGAGGTAACTTCAGATGACGCACAGCGGTAAAATATAAGAACACATTTTTATTTAAACTAATTGTTCCTGTATCAGTCACCCAGAATGACATAAGGTATTTTATACCATGATTACCTATTCTACTATATATAAAAGAATGCCTATGACATAAATAAACCGTGGTGAACACTCCCTTCAATGGGATTTCGAAAGTTAAAATTTATGCCAACAGTGGAACTACATCCAAGTTGACCTTTGGTGACGTCGACCTAAATGCAAACTTGTCTAAATTTATCGCTCGTCGCCTCGTGAAGAGTGAAATGGAAGCGGTAATTATTTATTACGTTTTAAATGAGTTTACCTCATAAGATACCAAAAATAACAAAAATGCGTTGTCTCGTGTTAATAAAACATCCATAACTCGAAATAGTATGTTATGTTATTAAAATGAAAAAGACCCCATGATTTGTGCGTTTCTTTTTCTATTTCCTTTCTGTAATAAAATTGACAGCGGAAGTACCACACACCGGTGCTCTTGTAAACAAAAATAGATTCGCCCGTATGTACGTCTACTGTTAGGTAAAATCGATAAAAATTAATAGGGACTCTTAATAATCTGACGATCATGGTATAATGAAAATATACCCAAAGTAGCTTGGTGTACCAAATGTTCACCACTCGTGATGAACATTTGGTACTCCAAGCCACTATGGGTATATTATATATATAAATGCGTTTTGAATTCCCGTCACTCGTTCACATCAGAGAGACATTGGTGAGGCAGTTCAGTGCACGTTACCGGATCGACGCTATGGCCAATAGCGGCTCAAGAGTGTATGTGGCCGTACGGATATACCTAAGCAAGGACCCCCATATATGCTACAAAATATCCGAAGGCTTGACGTGGGGGTAGTTACAGGAGGGGGACACCCTCCTATTGGCGGCCCGGGGAGGGGGGGGGGACATTTTTAAAAGTCAATGCCCTGAGAGCGAACATGAAAGCTTTTTGGCTATTAAATAAACTTTATGTTTGCTTTCACTCTGCCCACAGTTTCCAGGGGGTAGATAAGTAATGTTTTTTTTTTCTATAAGCAAAACTGTATTTGCTGCTGCGAATCCCATCGTCATCGGACAGAAAATGTTGATATTGGAGTTCCAACGATGAGGACCGGAAACACAACCGAAAATCGTCCCATATCTGGCCATCTACTTCTTTCTAATTCTTCTTTTTTTTATTTTCGTTCGTTCATTCGTCTTCTTCATCTTCTTCTTTTTCTTCTTCTTCCCTTTACTGTTTTACCGTTTCACCCCCTTTTGGAGGGGGAAGTTTCGGGACCCCCGAACTCACACCAGTCCACTCCCAATGAGTGAACCGCCTCTGGCTAGGGGTGCTGTTGGGGTTGTTATCTTTTTACACACCACTCATCCACCCCGTGACCATGTCTGTCGGATATTTGTGTTATCTGACGAAAAAACTGTTGGTTGTTTGAATGCCAAAATTATCTTTGAAAGCCGCTAATTCGAAAGAAAGTTGACCATTTGGTGAATCACAATTTCCCTTCTGTTTCAGATATCTTTTTTATGAAAGTGTTCGGCGCACGTATGTGACGATCGAGTAGCCACGTACACTAAAACATTACGTGTATTATTACTTGAAGAGAATTACTTTCGTTAACTTAAATAATTCTTTAAAATAAAACACGCTAAAAACTAGTGTTAAAAACTACACTTGAAGTGCTGTATTTAACACGTACTAAGTGCTGAACTAGCACTTTGTTCAAGTGTAGATATCCCAAAACTTGACAGGTGTTACAATAATACCACTTGACAAGTGTAATGTCGCGACACTTAAAAGGAAACAACGCAGATGACGCGGATCAGGCTCGACCTCTCGAGCCTGATCCGCGTCATCTGCGTTGTGTCCTTTTAATTATGTACCCACCAAGCGCAAATCAAATTATGGACGGTTCTGGAAGAACCACCAATGCTAGACACATGGGAAGTGCCATCACTTCAAGTTTCAGATGTCTGACGATTGTAATGTCTGAGTGCTTAAAGCATTGCACTTTGAGTGTTAAAATCAAACCCTAAGAGTTAGAATGGGTTTAACACCTTGAAAGCGTCAGTTTTAACACTTTAGTTTTTAGTGTGCAGTAATAAACGGAATTCAAGGACCTGTTTCGTTCATTATTGTTTTAACCCTTTACCTAACCTGAAAAGCAGACGACACTTGCAAAAATAATTCTTGAATAACTATTTTTTTTCATTTTTTGTCTCAAAAACATAGGTTATGACCCCTCGTTGGAACGAGCTCGACGAGGTCGTTCCAACGAGGGGTCATAACCTATGTTTCTGAGACAAAAAATGAAAAAAATAATAACAATTAATTGGCGATTTTTAAGAATAGCGCTGGCCGGTTTTGGTCGTTACGTTGGGTAAAGGGTTAACGCTTTGAACCCGAGAGGCCCCTTTTCGACCCAGGAATATGATACGTCATAGTTTCATTAAGTAGGATGGATGCTAAGTGCATGTGCAGGATAGACCAATCAATATTTTCAACGTACAGCACCAAGACTGCTTATTGAAAATATTAATTGGTCTTCTCCCAAATAATGAATCCAATTGCTGCCATTGCACCGACGTGGAAGATACACTGCATAAAATATAGGTTCTCTTTACAACCAAAACTGGTTCTAATCTTGTACCTGATATGGAACCAGTGCTGTTTAAACAGTATTTATTTCAAATCAAATAAATTTATAAAGATTAACATTAAATATTAACAGAATTAAACATAAATTGAGGGGGTTTCAGCCCTAAGTTTAGAGCTTATACGAGGTTGTCTCAAATCATTATTAAGCAAAGGAGATATGAACAGTTGGCATATCGAACCAGTTTTGGTTCTATACAGAACCAAAACTGGTTCGATATGCCAACTGTTCATATCTCCTTTGTTTCAAAATGTTTGGCGACTGCGTTGAATAAGCTCCAAGTTTAGTGCTGAATCTACTTCAGTTCATGTAATATTCTGTTAAAATTGAATGCTAATCTTGGTAAAGTTATTTGATTTGAAATAAATACTGTTTAAACAGAGCTGGTTCCATCTGAGGGACAAGAGTAGAACCAGTTTTGGTTCTAAAGAGAACCTATATTTTTTTGCAGTGTACCACCAGGGTTCAAAGTATTAAAGAAGGATGATGAGTTGGGATTCAAGTTCGTACCGATGGTGAACGACCCGGGAACATTGTTGGAAAATGTTAACACTCACCCCATTACGTCAGAGAAATTGTATGATTCTGGCTTCGGGCCTGGAAAGTTTCATTTATTTTTGGCAACTTACTGGAGTTAGTTTAATGCTTCAGTATTTTAAGGTGTTATATATAGCCCTGGGAAAGAACGTTTCATGAAAAATGTACGTTAAGGTGCGATACCAGTAATAGAATTTTGTTTATTTTGAAATTCCCACCTCTGATATTCCTTAAATTCAAATTAAATATACACAGATTATACATCAAAATGATGGTTGAGATGTACAGAATTCGAAACACATATGTAACCAACTCATAGAGTTGACAGCAGGCACCACTGGTTCCTGGAAATCTCCTATCGTATTTGTACCGGCACTGATAATAAAATAATATTTCGCGAGTAGATATTCAGCTGTTAACGTCAGAAATCGTTACCTCACTTTGATATAACTTTTAAGGTTACTCACCCAAGTTGTCAACATCGTGAGCCCACAGTGATTGCATTTTGATGCAATTGTTTCATGTTTCCTGCTCGATCGTTGTTCGGTACAATGTCCAACAACTGTCCGACGAAAGCCCCACGAAATCCTGATTCAGAAAATATTGCATGAGCGACACGCCTCTCTTCGGGGGTTACGGCCACGTACACACTCAAAAAGAGGGCATACGACCAATATTCATATTTCCTTGCAGTAAGTTCCCGTCAAGTCTTGGCTGCGTCTAAATGCAGTGAAGACATGGCTATAAATACTGCTGAGATGCTTGATTCACAAGATATGGGCAGCGGGAAAGTTGGAAAGCTACCCGTGCACTAAAGGATTTTAATAGACAAGGTATGCTTCCAGCAGACATTTTGTGCTGAGACAGATTCTTAAAAAGCGCTTATTTTATTAAGAATTTCAATGTGAGCAATTACGGATCTCCATATTATAAAGCCGATGTGCTATACAGGGTGAACGTGATCGCTCGCCTCAAAGCAACGTGTCTCTTCATTGTACTATGTCAAAAATTATCCGTTCCTATACAGAGTAATCTTACTGGGTGACCTTCAATGTGACCTCATGTTGCAGTGCATTGTTGGTGTCATGTGGATTGTTAAGGTAGCCCGCGTGAGTGGTCGCGTTGTGACGTCATTGTCATGGTGATACGTGGTGTTAGTGCACACCTGTATCCGTCGTCCATCTTAGATACTAAAGGCCACCATCTTGGTTTCTGTGCACGTGGTTGCTATGTGGTCCAAAATCCTCTAATAGGACAGGGGTGTGTTCCTGGGGTGTGTCGGATTCAAGGAGAGTATATCTAATTAACAAAATAGACCGAGAAATATCCGAAACCATACAAAAAACCCAAATCGCCGAAACGGACCAATGAGGCCGTCATCTTTCATGCCACATGGTTAGTGTAGTGTAACAAACCTGAGCCCCGTCCCTCTCGATTTACACCGCAACTAGCGTCTGGTGTGGTTCTAATCGAAGCCAGCGCCTCCAATTGGCCCCCACAGAGAAATGCCCGTGCACCGCCCCCGATCAAAACAAAAAGAGGGTCCTATAGAGGTCCGTAGTTTGGGAAAAACTGGGGGTTAAGAAGCGGGTTCTCATTCCAAGCTGGGTTTCCAACGACTAAACAACAAGAAAATAGATGATATAACATTTAATATAAACAAACCATTTCCAACACTTTTCAGTACATCTGTCTTCCTCTTACACAAGAGAGGGAATCTTGCATCTTTCTCTTTTATTTAAATTGACCAACGGGCCATTCAAGAAAACTTCTTTAATAACCTTAAGACGGGTTACCAAAACGAGTAGGGCTTGTTTACCTGTGTAAACAAGCACTAGTCCACATTAAAGCTAACGCGTTACCTTCTGCCCAACACCAGTCGCAAACGCTCAACCAATGCGCGAAATAATAATAAATAAGCTACTACCCTTACCCTATCCCCGTCGGGAGGAGGGGAGCTACAAATAGTTTCAGTTCTACGTACTCAAGTGAGTTCCATTCCAAAACTCCGCATCCAAATCCTGTTCAAAGTTACGTACTCAAGGGAGTACCACTACCAAATACCACGATTATCGCGACGCAATCTATAACTATTTTATCCAGCGCAGACCTCTACGGAGGTGAGCTGACCTACATAAATCGGATCCCAATCATTAACTATTTTATCCAGCGCAGACCTCCACGGAGGTGAGCTGGCCTGCATAAACCGGATCCCAATCCTATCCATGTTCAAGCTAAAACGCTTATAATACTTAACAACTCCTTCTGTGCTTCACGGGTGGGGAGGGGCAAACGTCTCCCCCCCCCCCCCACCTACAACCAAAGTGTGTCCTCCACTAAAATGATCCGTCCATAATGTACTAATTACGTCCCAGGACTATGACACAATCTCTACAATTCCACTATAATGTTGCCAAAGATTGCCTAAGGGAGAGAGGGTAGTTTCTCGACCAGTCAAAACTAGGGTAGGTTCGGACTACCTCTGCCCTAGGCCCACCCGGTTGAGTCTGCCACTGGCTGAGAAGTGTGCGGCCCCTCTAAGAAAATCTCAGTCGGGTCGCACAATTCTCAAGCACAGAATATTCAAAAAGTCAAAAAAATATAGTACATTTGCCTACAGACTCACCAGATCCGCCGAGAGAGGAAATTCCATAATCCTTCCCAAATTCCGACTAGCAAGACATCGAAACAATAATATTTTTCCAAATAAATATAACTAAACGTTACCTCAGCTGCCTTCACAAAATCCCAAGTCTAATCATAGCTAAACGATTTTTATACATGGAGACGCATCCATGCGATACATTCTTCAGGTAATTATCGCTATGAGAAAGGAAATCCGTGCAGCTAGTGATGTTTGAATTACCCGTCTCCGAGAATTATCATTTAACTCTTCCTCGAATTGAAGTAATAACAATTAACTCTTCCACGGCCACTACCATCGGTCCCAAACTACTGAACCAAACCGAGACTTATTTACCGACCCTACCACGGCTGGATCGTTTCAGTAGGATCCAAAGGCAAATATCACAATGTGGCCGCTCACGCAGGCTACCATGACAGATCATGTGTTCACCACGAGACACCGCAACTTGACGTCACTACCTAGATCATCCAACAAGGTCCTACTGATTAGGGCCGAGTCGTCTTTGACATACTACTGTCGTGCAGGACATTCAATATGAACTGGCTGAGGGCTATATTATTTTTTGTGGTCTAAATTTGGTCATCAAAATTTGTTTTATTGCAAATTATTGAAGAGTGTCCACGGACACTCTTCAGTAATTTGTAATAAAACAAATTTATTAAATTATTATTATTTGAGTTTCACTGAATATGAAGCACGAGAAAACAAAATGTTGGCTTTTGCTCCTTTATCCCCGTTTTTTTTTTAAAACTTCCAGTTATTATTTATTTATTGGTGTTTAAGGTCACATATTTCTGCACAATGGCTAACCATGACCGTGACAGTTTTACGGGTGGAGGAGGCCGGAGTACCCGGAGAGAACCACCGAGCAACGGCGAGCAACTGTCAGCTCCCCAACATACCAACTCCACACAGGCAGGGTTAGCATTGGTTGAAGACAGGTGCACCATCGACGTGCAGTACGTGGACAATGGGGGTGAAATGTCTTGCCCATGGACACAACGCGGTTGCCGCAGGTGGGATTCGAACCGAGGATCTCTCGGCTTGCAGCCTGCACCTCTACCAACTGAGCCACCGCGCCCCCTCCCCTTTAAAACTTCCTGAACTCAACCAGTTAAAAAATGATTTGTGGAAATCGTGTGTTTTCACTCTACGGATTAAACGTGTATTAAACGATGTCTGCTTCATACAGAAGCGACTAATGCCTAACTTGTATGCCTAAACAATGACTTGTGCATGCCTTTATTTATTACATGTGTATTATTTCTGATCAAGTATAATTATTACCACTTTTGCGGGCGTTCCTAGCACATTAACAATGTTTTACCGGGCGTTGAAACCTCGTAATGATCAACAAGTACAAGTCATGTGACGTGTTGGGCCGTTATTGACTATAAAAGCCCAACACGTCAATAACAGCCCGACACGTCTAAATATAGACAATGACGTCACATCTCTCAGCCGATCAACAATATTTTCCCCAGATTTCCATTGGGATCGAAATTCAATTCGGGTTTGTTTAATTAGTAAACACAATTAACACATTTGTTTCAAGTGTTTCCCTTTGTGTCACGGATAGATAATGTATCAAATATAGGAAGCGATACGCACAAAGTAAGTGATGACATCTTTGATGAATAAATTCCTTGCCTAAATTTCTCATTTCGAAGACATATTTCATCATCTAACTTCCCAACTTTCGCCCCACACTGATCAGACGACAGTCATGTTACCCGGTTTGTTTGTCAACAAAGCAGACGATAGTGTCGCTGTTTTTTTTAATTCTAAAACGTCAAACTTCATTTATTTATCTTATTTCCCATATTATTTAATTGTAATGTCCCCGATGTACGAAAGTGACAATAACAGAAATAGCATGACTTTGTCGGGCATTACAGTGTATCAACGGCTCAACAGAAATGGTTAACAGCCCTTGAGCTTATTAGCGGCCCTCGACTTCGTCGCGGGCCGCTAATAAACTCTTGGGCTGTTAACCATTTCTGTTCAGCCGTTAATACACTGTAATGCCCTTCAAAATCATGTTATTGTTATATTAGCACATACATGTGAGAGACATAAGGCACAAAGATAAATTAAGCTTCAACATAAAGACATTTTTGAAAAACGCTGGCGTCAGAGCCTTTTCCGTCCATCTGTGCCCAGAAATAAACCTACCCGCCCCTGTGGTCAAGACAATAATAAGGAATTATGGAAGACGTGAAAACTATGTATTTCAGGTCTAATTTTAGTCACCAGTGCACGAGTTCGTGTAAAGTTGACGTCTAATAAACCAATTAAGTTTTTGAAGTCATGATGTCACATATGTTCCGTGAATTTGAAATTATGGTCACAATTCTGAAGGCTGCTCTCCAAAATAGCATTCTGTGAGTGCAACAATGCACAGTCTGTACTGGCGTAGCGTTGTAAATGACGGATTGGTGCAATCAAGACACGATATGATACCATATACAGCACTCCCTCTCCCACCCCCAACCCCCCACCCCCCAAAAAAAGAAAAATCTCCACTTTATGAGATTACACCGAGACACACCCTATTACTTCAACATTTAACATTGTGTAAAAGTATGAGACTGTGGGGTTGAATCTTAGGTTGTGAAAATTCATTCCCACACAAAGACTGGATTTCTTTATGTCTAGCGTTCGCTTTTGTTTTACAAGGTCATGTTCTAACCTCTAGCATAGGTAAGTGATACACGACTTCAAACATATGTGCTGCCATCGTTAGGAATATGGAGGTTGTCTACATAGATGTTGTTGTCTAACATGGTTAAGGGAGGGTGAATGGGAAGAGCTATTCCTTAACCCATAACCTTAACCCTTTACCCAACGCAGGCGATATCAAATTATTCCTGTATTTTGTAAAGTATTTGAGAAGGTAGTGTAAAATATTCCTGTATTTTGTAAAGTATTTGAGAAGGTAGTGTAAAATATGTATTTACACATTTCTGCGATAATGAACTGATACATAAATGCCAGTGAGGATTTCTACCAGGCCACAGTACAACATATTAACTCATCGAATCATATCACCCTCTGTGTCAATCCTTAGATAATCGAGATAATCGTCTTATTACTTGCGCGATATTCTGTGACATCCCAAAGGCTGTCGAGAGAGTTAGGCATCAAGGACCTATTTTCAAACTTAGGCAGTATGGAGTGCCTGATAACCCATGATTGTGGTTTCAGAATTATTTAACTAACAGGAAACAGCGTGTCCTCGTTAACAATACCTACTCTCAATAGTCCACTATATCTGCAGGTGTTTCCCACGGATCTGTCTTGGTACTCTTTTTATTTTTGATCTACATCAATGACATTGCTGAATATCTAGATTCTCTTGCATGGCTTTTTTTCAGACGGCACTTGCCTCCCAAACGCTCGAGCCGAATCAAATGATGTTGCGTCTGTCGTAAACTAAGTCCTTCAGACTATTTATGATTGGTCCCAGAAATGACTCGTAAAATTTAATCCAGGCAAAACATAGGCTGCATTTTTACATATCATCGGTCCGCTATTTTTAACCCAGTGCTGCTTTTTAACAACAACCCAACAACCCAAAGTACCAGTCTAAAAGAATAAGATTCACTGGGAGTATAATGGGGAAGTGGATGGGAGAATGAAGGACATGTGGTTAGGGGGAGACTCAAAGGAGAGGGTTAATATGCTAATCGGAGAGATTGGGAAGAATAGGGCAAGGGATGTCATCAAGCAGTTCGTCCACGAGTGTTGGAAGGAGAGGAGAAGCATGGGAATAGGGAGGCAGTTGGGAGTACAGGGGCAGCCAAGGCCTTCTCGTCCGAGAACCGCGACAAATCAGCGGCTGGCCAAAGTGTTATTAATTACTTTCTTGAAATGTTATAAAAATCTTGGATTACGTCTACAATCAAACATCGGATGAGACAACCATATACTGGAGACCTGCAAGAAAGAAAATTCCCGTCTCTCACAACTGCGCAAAGAAAAATACATTCTACTCCTAAAACTATTGGAAGAAATTCACCTTGCTTTTATTCTGCCACTACTGGATTGTGGTGATATGGTATAGGATTGTGCCCCTGGTTAATAATGAAAAGAATCGATAGACTGCAGTACGACGCTGCTAGATTTATCACTAGGCTTAGTCGTTTTACTTCATCTAATAGTCTCATTTTGGAACTTGGCTGCACAGCACTCAGCGATCAAAGAATGTTTCACAAATCATATACCTGCTGTAAGATTACCAACCACGCGTATCCTGAGTTTTCAACAGAACTTCTGCCACTTCGTACTGGCGACTCAGCGACATATAATTTTAGATTTTCATCTAAATTCGACTTATCCCATGCAGATCTGGACATTTTTAAAAAATCATGTTTTTCCATCTACTATAGAATTGTGGAATATTCTTTCACAAGCTGCTCAAAATGCAACAACTCTTAGTGAATTCAAGTACCTAATTTCGGATAGAAATCATACAGAACATACACAGAACGACACACGCGTGTGAATGGGTAATCGATATGGCACGAGTGCCAGCGCGGAAGGATAGAACGAGAGGCCAGAGACCTCGAGTTTTATCCTTCTGCGATGGCACAAGTGTCATATCGATTAACCCATTCACACGCGTGTGTTGTTCCGTGTTTATTACACGCCTTCACGTCTACAAAACAATTATTAGTAGGACACTCGGCAATTCACTTGACAACTTTTAACACAGACAACACATTTTATTGCCAACAAAATTTGCGAGGGGAACCCGTTTTAAAATTTCATCCCCTGAATTGCAATGTGTTCTATGTGCCTACTGGCACATAGAACACATTGGAACTCAGGGGACAATTTTCAGCTATTGCTAGCAATTCAAATTGTATTTGCGTTGCACGATTTGTAGAAAATTCCAGTAAAATTTCGCTTCTATTTAAAAATAGTCTGTCAAAGATTTCCCTTCCGCACATATGTGCGGAACAGATTTTTATTTTCCGCACGTTTTAGTGTTGCCGTAGATGGGGATTTCACAGAACAGGCGCATAATAAAATCTGTGGACTGGTCGTAATCCACGTGTGGGCACTGATGTCCACACATGCGTTTACTAGGTTATAAAAATCAGCAGCAGCGAAATTTCAATTAATGCAGCGCCGGTGTGACAGGAATGGAAGTCCGTAGGAAAATTAGTCCCTCTGGACTATTATTCCGCGGAATTATAGTCCTAGGTATAACATTTCTAGGAATAGTAGTCCACCGGACTACTATTCCTAGTAATCTTATACCTAGGACTATAATTCCGCGGAATAATAGTCCAGAGGGACTAACGTTCCTACGGACTTCCATTCCTTTTACACCGGGTTGTACCCAGTGCTTCATTAATTAAATGTGTGATGACTATTCCAGTAATTAGTATTTGGAATCCAATGGTGTTGCATTCGTGGAAATATTGCCCAGTCGTAGAAAGTGGCCAGTCTACGGCGGTCGTACTGTAAACTAAACCACTTGTTTATTTTTACGCTCGAGGAAGAAGAGCAAATATCTTGCACTGTAGACTTCATAACCATTGTAGTGACCTAAACAATGACAAGTTCCTTATTTTACCCCCAACGGTGCGCTATGACTCCGGTTACGAAATTGAAGATGCTGCTCACTTCTTTTTCAGTTGTCCAGTGTATATTATCCAGAGATAGGTAATCTTAAATGAAATATATTTTGTTACAGAAGCTCCGTTAACTGATTGAGTGCTCGAAGCCACTATCAGGGCTTTCAGGAAAATGAGGGTACGCGAGCAAAAGCTAACATTCTCTTTGCTCGTGTCTCATATTCAATTAAACGCAAATATAAGTACGTCTATACAAATTTTTTTTTTTTTTAATTATTGGAGAGTGCCCACAGGCACGCTCCAAACATTTGTAATAAAACAAATTTTGAATAACAAATTCAGACCGTCCAAATAATCTATCCCTCAACCAGTTAATAATTTATTATTTGCTGTCGCCATCGTACCTGCGAAGCAAAAGTTTCTACTCTTCTAGAAGTGCAAAACACTTGTCCTCACATGTGTCCGATTAACGTAAAGCCACCCTACCACATTTCACCAGATCAGAAGGTGGGTTTTGTGAGTCAATATGACGGTGTTACACGTCTCTTGTGGCACTGTGATCCACATTGGGTTCTGACGATAACCTCTGTCTCTTTGCTTTCCTCGTCTCTGATGTATTTCACCTTTCGTGAATTTTAAATTTATAATTTTCACACATACTCTGTAGATGTGTTAATTAATTTATTTATCTGTCTGTCGCAATCAAATTAGCTGTTTTATGTACTGGAAATGGGGTTTTGTGAGCTGTATAACTTGTTCTCCAACCCTTCTTGCCTTCTCTGTGGCAAATATAAATTATGTTTAAACTGAAACTTACTCTCCAGTGTCGTATTTTGTAATTATTACACGCCTGTTGTATGAAATCCCCATCTACAGCAACGCTGAACCGTGCGGAAAATAAAAATCTGTTCCGCACATATGCGCGGAAGGGAAATCGTTGACGGACTATTTTTAAATAGATGCGAAATTTTACTGGAAATTTCTACAAATCGTGCAAAGCATTTACAAGTTGAATCGCTAACGATAGCTGAAAATCGTCCCCTGAGTTCCAATGTATTCTATGTGCCAGTAGGCACATAGAACACATTGCAGCTCAGGGGACGAAATATTAACACGGGTTCGCCTCGCAAATTTGGTTGCCGATAAAATGTGTTGTCTGTGTTAATAGTTTTCAAATGAATTGCCGAGTGGCCTAATAATTGTTGTATAGACGTGAAGGCGTGTAATAAACACAGGATGGCACACGCGTGTGAATGGGCTAATCGATATGGCAGTCATGCCATCGCGGAAGGATGAAACTCAAGGCCTGCGGCCTCTCGTTCTGTCCTTCTGCGATGGCACTCGTGCCATATCGATTAACCCATTCACACGCGTGTGTCGTTCTGTGTATATATTACTTCTAAACGCTACTAGTCAGTCTTCAGTCCGTTCTACAGCCTTCTGTCACTGCTGCTTCAAAGCTCTGATGTCGCATGTGAAGTTGTTATGCTCTGTAATCAGTCTAGCAGTTAAATGCAGTCAATGGAATATTTTAGTGGGTCGGTAAAACAAACCATGTCGTATAGAAGCGGTAGGTTCGCGCCGATGTTTTCGAAGTGTAAATTCACGTCCGTCAACCGCAATGAAAATTTCAGTAAATCGTTTTTGACCAATCACCAATCCATAAAGTACAAACAGTACACCTGTTTTGCTAAATGGTGAATAAACATTAGCTCAACCGATTTATTCGGAGTGATTCCTGAATAGGGCACACTAAAAAAAGATCCCGCTCGTCTCCATCCAATCTGAGTCCTGTATGTGGTATGTCTATATCGTTTAGTTCTTACCTGATCTGTAGGGTATAAATATGATGCACAGAAAACCCACCAGGGCTGGAGAGATGAAATTCATGCCCCAGGGTTAATTCTATGACGGGCACCTTTTAGAAAGTGTCGAGACACTGATTCAGATGCCGAAAGCACGAGCGTTGATGGGGGGGGGGGGGGAGGGGGGGGGTTCTCCTCAAGGAAATTCTGAAAAGAGATTTCTGGAGGCTTTTGGGATGAAAAATCACGTTATATTTTGGGCCGTCAAAATGTCGTTTCTAGCAGCATGTTTCAAATTTGCAAGTTCATCAATGAGTATCCAGTGACCTAGAGTTATAGCTTTTGACTGCATAATTCTGGAAGTGATAACGTGATGACGTCAAGTTGATTTAATAAGGTTATCACTTCAAGCATCATGCAGTCTAAAATTACAACCGTTGGTAATGTGCAGACCTCTATTCACGATATAGCCTTCTTCTTAACATTCAGTTCCACGCAACTGTAGAACTAGTAGTTGTTGAACTGCGTTAACTGGTAGAGTGCTGGAAGCCCATATTTGGGCTTTATTCTTTAGTGCTGGTATTGCAATTTAAAGGCTTCATATTCCGAGGATGTGCTTCATATTATCTTTGAAGCGATATTATTTTTTATCATATGACTCGTCCGTTTTGCTCACTTTAAAACATTTGATATTTTGTTTTCATATTAATCAGTGATAAATAAAGCCGTCCGTCAATTTCATTGGTCAATTTCGAAACTAGACAATTTGATTGGTTGAACAAAATACAACTGGGCCACATTTTCATAATTTGCATAAATCGAGTTGGGAGATTTTTTTGGTCAGTTTCAAAACTGGACAATTTGATTGGCTAAACAATATACAACTGGGTCACACTTGCATAATTTCAGTAGGGAGAATTTACGACATCTGTCCTATTTTGAGTGGGTTATATTGTATTAATCTTTTACCTAACGTAAAGGCAAAAACCGTGTCGCGTAATACAAGAAAAACGCCATTCATTTTTTGTTTATATTTTCACTTTTTGCTTCCAAAACATAGGTTATGATCCCTCATTGAACTAGCGTGTCGCGCTCGTTCCAATGTGGGGTCATAACCTATGTTTTGGAAGCAAAAAATTAAAATTTTTAGTTATACGAGGATGTTTTTTCCAAGTGTCGTCTGCAACTCAAGTTAGGTGATGGGTTAAAAAGTCACACCAAGTGGCTGATTTGTGCGTGTGTGTGTCATATGATAAATAAAATATGCAATGAGTGTTTTTCTCATATAATATTTATGAAACTCGCCGAATTTTCCGTTTGGGCTCGCCCAAATGGAAAATTCTTAGACTCGTTTCATATATATTATATGAGAAAAACACTCATTCCATATCCTCTATATCTGTTAGGATTTGCCTTATTACAATTTATGGGAGAGTGCCTACTGGCACTCTCCCATAAATTATAACAAGGCAAAAATGCACGAAGAAATTTTAAGGACCAAAAATAATTTAGCTCTCTACGAGGTAATAGTAAGACCCACTAGTCCTATTGTGTAGAACTAAAATATTGATAAGGTTACAACGATACTTACTTTGAAAAGATCACTCAGCGGAAAATTGGCTTCGCTAGACGCATTCGATATTTAGACCACGCGTCTTGAGGGTAAACAGTATGAGTGGGGTAATTAGGGGATACTTCGGGAGAAATAGCCCAAATTTGGAAAATGTCACATTTTCCTTGAATTTCTGCTGGAAGTCATTTCGAGCAGGGACTGAAGCACACTGCGACGAAAATGAATGGAGTTATCATTGATTCATTGCACCCAACACTCAATATCGATATAGAGAACAACAGTCGGTCATTAAAACACTATTATATTACAACCAAATGAACAAATGAACGACAAGCACGCCGCATTGTCTGGTGAACAGTCAGGTAACGACAATCACACATAATAAATAAATATGTATTCAGTGTATATTGAGTCATCCGAGTTTCGACACTTCGTCCCCTGAGTTCCAATGTGTTCTACGCGCAGTAGACACACAGAACACATTGGAGATCAGGGGACGACTTTTTTGGATGGTTTCGTTAGAATGAATCATTCTAATGAAACCACTCCAACAAACGTCACCTTTCTTGCTTTCATGGCAGCGAATTTGACACTTAGGCCAAGCCCCACCCCTACAGATCAGAGCCCCGTGGGTATTACCCCGGGCCACTCACCCTCACCCTGGTCCTGCACACACAAGAGAGAGTTTGACACGGTTCGAATCTTCCCCTGCTGTGAAGACCACGTCTCATATGGACAGCCACGTTTCAGAAAACTCATGTTTCAAATTTTGTAAACGAAATAGTGATGAAGAACGAGTAAATAATCTTTATATGAGACATTTTATCACTTATCTTGTAATTGCCGTGATTTCGTGTAGCTTCCAATTTGAAAGTACACACAAGAATGTATAAGGAGCTGTGTCGTATTGGCTTCCTTGGGAGGCCTCAAAAAATCTCAAAATACAACAAGCGCAATGGCTCATTTGACAACAACGTAACTGTTTCTAATTCTATAGACTTCATCATTTCACTTGAACTATTATTTACATTGTATAACGAATTTGTCATACCTGAATACTATTGTAATATGTTTCAAGATCAGAGATTTTGTGACCCGAAGCATCTTCCTTTCAGGCATCCAAATTAAAACAGTCAAGTATTTTGACCACGTTGCTGCTTTGAATTATTTTCAAAGATGGGTTTTTTTATTGCCTTTCAAATACTCATGAAACTTTTCAGAAGCCGAGTTATAATTATATTAATTATGTTTAACCGATTCCGTACATTTCAAGCCGCACGTCACTTCATTTACAGACGCAATCATCTTCTCGGCTCAATTTGTAAGCGGAATTTACCTCTCCTGACAACGGATAATGTCGCAAGATGTTATTTTATGTTATGTTATTTATTTATTGGGTTTAACGACACTTTTGACAGCCAGGGTCACCTCGTGTCGGACAGTTTTACGGGTGGAGGAATCCGCAGTACCCGGAGAGAGCAGCCAAGCAATGGCGAAGAATTGTCAGACTCACCAACATACTAACTCCACGCAAGCAGGGTTAGCATTGATTGAAGACACGTGCACCGTCGACGTGCAGTACACCTTAGTAAACACAACGTCACCCTGCCCCACTTTGGCAATTAGGACTACGTGTGTTGCCCAATGTGACACAACGCGGTTTCTGCAGGTGTGATTCGAACGGAGGATCTCTCGGATTACAGCCTCTCTACGCATTGAGCCAACGCGCTCCCAAGATGTTATGTTCCCCAGCCAAAACCCGAACTCTGTTGTAGGTAACCCGTCAAGGTAACTAATTACAATACGACAAATTTTCTTTTCAGAATGACATCGCGTAAAAAAGTAGGATATTGCTGTTTACAATAAATACACTAAACGTGTATGTTCATTGCCCAATAATTACATTGTTAATGTAGTTATACGTTTTGGGTCCAAATATTCAATTCCCATTGGTCAGCTGGATGAAAACGCCATGACCAAATGTAATTTATTTTCCAATGAATACATTTGGTCGAACTTTGATCCGCGTTTACGGTAGAGCGTAGTTGACAGAATGTAATTCGGGCGGTGTTTGGGCGGGTTTACAACTTTTAGCGCCTCTCGCTGTGATCAGTGATTATAGTTTACTGATCTGTTAAATAAACGGTTTTGAACATTCCAAGTTTCGTTGCAAAAGACGGCAATTTGACAAATTTGGGTCAATGCCGAAAACCGGCGCTCAACTCAGAGATGTGCGCTTTGTCTTTTGTGTGGGGTGGTTTTTCGCCTCGTTCGTTCGTAAATGTTTTATTTTGTCTTTCTGCTTTGTTGTTTGGTAAAAAGTAGTTTAAACAGTTACGGAATGTAATTATAAGAATTGAATGCAATTTTTATAATCTTTATTGGAGTATGAACGTGTGGCAATGGGTACAAATTGTATGAATCCCTTCAGGATTCATACATAATTTGTACCCATTCCCACACGTTCATACTCCAATAAAGATTATAAAAATCGCATTTAATTCTTAATTATTAAAATCACAAAGTCCATTATATCCCTTCGATTCTCTTCTATACAATGTATTCATCAAAACGAAAAATTAAACCGTCAATCATATTACATTGAAGATTCAACTTTCGATCACATTTTAAGTTCCAAGAAGGCACGTGTTTAAAGCTTTCATGGCTGCCAGCATCCCATTGCGTGGTAGTTTTCTCTACAGAGACGGACAAGTTCTCCTTCTAGGTGTTTAAAAACCACGGGTACGATACTGGATTGATAAAATCTCTACGACCCAATTAGCAGTACAATGGTAACATCCCACACCAAGAAGCCACGAAGGATGAATCGCAAAGGCACTCTGGACGCTACAAGACCAAATCCGTCGTCATGCCAGGTAACCTGTAGAAGTTGATTCATTGGTCGGTTCGTCAGGTACGCAGATTCTGTAACTTGAGTGAAGTTGCACTTGAATTTGTTCACTGCCTTCATTGACAAGTGTTGCCTGTCTCCGACAGTCTCACTTTGATGATAGTTTTTGGAGTGGTGTCTTCATTAGCCTTCGGGCAAGTATAGTCTGTCACTATAGTAGTTTGGGTAGGTCAGCTCATAGCCCTCATTGGCAAGTTTGGCTAGATCAGGCTCGGCCAGGTCAGCCTGCTACCATACATCCAGTAAACGAGACTGTCGATAAAATGGGGCACACACAGGCTATCAAAGGTTTGACGCCGCCTAGACCGGTGGCTGCTCCCAGATAGCTGGGGTTTGCGTCTGTTGCTATAGGCCGAGAGTCAGTTGAAAATCTGGATTTCGCCAGGAAAGGGAAAGCTAAAGAAGATAACTATTGGTGTCGTACGTCCTGAAGTACTAAAAAACTAAATAATTGCAAGCTGACAGGATGTGTCCTAGTAGAATTGCAAAATAAAGGAAAACAAAAAAAACATGTAGCCCTGGGACTTGATTTTAAAGTATAGAAGTAAATTTGTACATTTGTTACATTTTTGACAGGTTAGTGATGCATACAATTTGTTGTCAGTATTTACTTGAAGGATCCCGTCGTTACTTTTTGCATGGATTGAGCGTGACTGTGGTTATATATTTTTAAATATATTTTTGCGAAAAGGACAAACCGCGACGGGAAGAAAAAAATACCCTACAAAATCATATTATGTTTGACGATTCCTCCAGCCTGGAATCTCATTGAAAAGTCCATGGTAGGTGAAGCTTTGATGTGTGTTTCAAACCAGTTGTTTATAAAATAATATCATGATTTTTGTTCTATCACAGTCTATATGGGCATTTGCGTTGGTAATCTATGTACTTGTCACAATTTGCTATCTGTATATTGCTTCATAAACGTAGTGTTATGCATGTTTATTTGTTCATTAAGCCTTTCCGACTACGGCGCGATGGCTCGGTATGTAGAGGTGCAGACTGCAAGCCGAGAGGTTCTCTGTTCGAAACCCACCTGCGGCAACCGCGTTGTGTCCTTGGGCAAGACACTTCACCCCCATTGCCCACGTGGGGACACGGTTACGTTGTGTACTATGGCGTACTACACGTCGATGGTGCACTACCTGTCTTCGACCAGTTCTAACCCTGCTTTTGTGGAGTTGGTATGTTGGGGAACAGACAGTTGCTCGCCGATGCTCGGTGGTTCTCTCCGTCTACTCCGACTTCCTCGTAAAACTGTCATGATCATGATTAGCCATTGTGCAGAAATATGTGACCTTAAACACAAATAAATAAATAATAAATATCGTGACGTTTTAACGGCACGAAGAATCAGGTTTTGGCGACGTCAAAAGCAATACCTCTCTGGTGGTATCTAACATATCACTTCAATGACAGCAACAGGAAGACTCCGTATCCATTATTTGGGGGTAGACCAATTAATATTTGTAACGTGCAGCCTTGTGGCTGCACGTTGCAAATATTGATTGGTCTACCACACACATGCACTTAGCAGACATCTCATTTAATGAAATTATGAGTTACCATGTTCCTGGACGAATAAGCGCCCGCTCGGGTTCAAAGTCGGAGTACGTAATATTACGTACCGTGGTCGCAAAGGGTTAAGGTTTAACGGCAGGGTGTATCATATCGTCTCGGACAATTTTTCTGGTCGAGGGAGCTGCAGAGAAGTTAGAAAACCACTGAAAACGGTTAGTAACTTTCTGCCTCTCCAATATAGCACCATGCCACAAGCAGAGTTAGCATTGGTCGAAGGTAAGAGTAACATGGATGTGCTGCACATCTACGGTCGAAGTGCTGTATGTCCAAGATACACTTGCCTTCAACCAAGGCTATCCCTACCTGTTCCAGGAAACACACAGAACGACACGAGTGTGTGAATGGGCAAACCGTTATGGCACGAGTGTCAGCGCGGAAGGATAGAACGGGAGGCCGCAGTCCTCAAGTTTTATCCTTCCGCGATGGCACACGTGCTATATTGATTGACCTATTCAACTCGCGTGTCGTTCTCTGTTTATTACACGCCTTAACGTCTATAAAAAACACTATTAAAAGTACAGTCAGCCATTCATTTTGACAACAATCAACAAAAAGAGCACATTTTATCGCCAACCAAAGGGGAACCCATGTTACTGTTTCGTCTCCTGAGTTCCAATGTGTTCTATGTGCCTACTGGCAAATAGAACAAATTGGTACTCAGGGGACGATTTTTAGCTGTCGCTAGCAATTCAAATTGTAATTGCGGTGCACGATTTGTAGAAATTTCTAGTGAAATTTTGCTTCTTTATAAAAATAGTGCGTTAACGAATTTCCGTTCCGCACATATGTGCGGAACAGATTTTCATGTCCCGCATGGTTTAGTGTTGCTGTCAGTGGAGATTTCACAGATCAAGCGTGTAATAAAACAAATTGCAGATTACGGCAGTTATTGGCCATTGGTCAGTGATTTTCTCTGTTTACTCCGGCTTCCTGTACCCGTAATTTTGTACGACATCACAAAACACAGACTGCTGAACGTGCCGTTACACCCCAATAAACAAACCAAGAAAACAATGTACACATTTTCCTTTCTTGCACAAATATGTACATGAACACATGTAGGAGGTGATCCTGAACAAAATGTGAGTAGAACATGTAGCGATTTATTTATTTATTTATTGGTGTTTAAGGTCACATATTTCTGCACAATGACTAATCATGACCTCGACAGTTTTACGGGTGGAGGAAGCCGGAGTACCCGGAGAGAACCACCGAGCAACGGCGAGCAACTGTCTGCTCCTCAACACACTAACTCCACACAAGCAGGGTTAGCATTGGTTGAAGACAGTGCACCATCGACGTGCACTCCGCCTTAGTACACAACGTTACCGTGCCCCCACGTGGGCAATAGGGGTGAAGTGTCTTGCCCAAGGACACAACGCGGTTGCCGCAGGTGGGATTCGAACCGAGGACCCCTCGGCGTGCAGCCTGCACCTCCACCTACTAAGCCACCGCCCCCCCCCCCCCAACCTTTCACGATGATGATGTGCGTGTTTGTACTTAACCATTCGTCACGTTACAAATCAAAACACAGATTCAGATCGAGTATCTAGAGAACACTGGTGCGTCAAAAGTGGAGTAAAACATCGAGTATATCGTTGTATATTAAATGAGAAGAATCGCACGCCATGGCCCATGGAATTCGAAGCAATATTATCACTGTGAGAACTGCTATTAACAAATTATTTTGCTTGAAATACTATAATTTTGGCGGAAATACATTCAGTCATATCAAGATGTGAGGTATGGAGGAAGTAAGCGAATATAGAATTTCGAAGGATCGCGACACTGTCTCTTTTATGATCACAGTACTGCACGTATTAACTGCTGATTATTTCACAACACTGTTATAACACATTATGTAATAGAGCTGACACAGAGTAGCGAAATGATGCTATTTTATCCTATTATTAACTGGTAGTGTGCTGGAAACCCATATTTGGGCTTTACTCTGAGTGCAGGTACCACAACTCTAAGGCTTCATATTCAGTGGATATGCTTGTTATTATCTTTGATGTGAAATTATTTAGTCTCTATGGATATGCCTTGTTTATAATTTATGGGAGAGTGCCTACTGGCACCCTCCCATAAATTATAACAAGGCAAAAATTCACGAAGAAATTTCAAGGACCAAAAATAATTTAGCACTCTACCAGTTAATAGTAATTAGTCCTATTGTGTAGAACTAAAATATTGACAAGGTTACAATGATACTTACTTTGAAAAGATCACTCAGCGGAAAATTGGCTTCGCTAGACGCATTCGATATTCAGACGACGCGTCTTGGAGGTAAACAGTATGAGTAGGGTAATCAGGGGATACTTCGGGAGAAATGGCTCAAATTTGGAAAATGTCACATTTTCCTTGAATTTCTGCTGGAAGTCATTTCGAGCAGGGATTGAAGCACACTGCGACGAAAATGAATGGTGTTATCATTGATTCATTGCACCCAACACTCAATATCGATATAAAGAACAACAGTCGGTCATTAAAACACTATTATATTATAACCAAATAAACAAATGAAAATTATAACAAGGCAAAGAGCACTCTACCTGTTAAATGGTTATTTTTTTTAGACAGCAGAGATATGAACCAAACATTTACTTGTTGATATACATGTGTTTTCATCAAACTGAATTTATTACCAAGTTTTCCCACACTTCTAAAAAAATACTTTACCATTTGCGGAAAGTGGATTTCCATCCATTTACACCTTGTTTCGTTTATAATTTCTTAAAAGACAAATGATACATTATTACCAACACTCAGGCCATGGATAGTGGGCGCCGAAGAGTTGTGTGTTCCTTGTTCTTACCCTCTGAGTACTGATGACAAAATACCGAAATTTTAAATACACTTTTACCCATAATGCAAATCCTAATTTAACCAATTCAGTTTTGTTTGACAGAGCTCAATGGACTAATTAAATCCCTAGTTGCATCATGGGAAAAATTGCGGTTTGATATTTTGATGTTTCACCATCAGTGTGACAAGGGTTAATGTGCCTTTCTTATACTGTGGGGTGATTAGAAAAACGTCCCTCTCAAGTCCGACGCTCTTTCCCTTCCTCTTGTTGCGGAATAAAAGGAAAAGTTTATCGATCTGTGATCGTCAAGTTTGATTTTTCCACGTTGTGATTACTGGGGGTTCTGTGAGGATCCACCAGCCCATAGCGTTTTAGTGTTTCCTTACCAGACGATATCAGGCACAGGCTCCAGATTCTGGGTTCAGTAACTTCACGAACTTGTCGTGTATAGCACAACGGAGACCAGTTGCCAATTCTCTACTATTTTATTAAACTAAACTATTAACATTACGACTTACTGTCGTTGTCTCTGGTTTGCATCAAATATATATTATTTATACAACAAAGTTCATACCTTCAACACAGTGACGGCATCCAGGTTTCTTCTAGTGGAGTAGTTCAGCATTCATCAGGAGCCCAGAGACAACTTGTCTAAGCAGTCAGAAATTAGTGCTTATATACACCAAATTTCTGATGCAATACTTGGGGTACGTGACGACCGTCAGCAGTTTCTCCCTGACCTCAAGGAAACTGAGGGAAAGTCCCCTGACATGGCGGTCGCCATTTTGTAGACTCTTATACTGCCATGCAGACTGTCGGTCAGTCTGCATGCACTCCATGGAATCTCGGCTCTCAAATAGTATTCCGCCGGGCGCCAGTTAACCGGCGGAATGTCCCGATGACTGATGCAAATATGCAACTCAGCGTCCCCAGTTCAATGGGGAGTTTCACCAGGTACAAGTTATTATTTGTTAGACAGTTCGAACACCAATATCCCAGTAATACTGCCGAATGTTATTGTCCCATCTGTCAACAAATCCTCAAATGTTACTGCTTGATGACAATATTGGCTCGCAAAGGTATGCCTGATATTGTCAACAGAACATTTGGCGTGTACTCTGGTCGCCAGTTTCATTCTATTCCATGTAATTAAATTATCATGTTTAAATCTGTTCTAAAACTGTTAAACAAATTAAGTAATCTCAAGTTTATTGAATGTCCCAATAAAACCCGAATAGCTCGAGCTCTTACCCGACTTGACAAGCTTAGTTAACCCCTGTGGGCTCACATCGCAACACTCTACCTCCCCCTCTTCATCTCTCGCCCTCCCTCCCTCCTTCCCTCTCTCGCCCTCTCTCTTCACCTCTCTCTTTTGCTCCATCCTCCCTCTCTTTCCCTCCCTTACTTTCTCTTCCCCTCTCTTCCTATCTGTCACACTCCTTCCTCTACCTCTCACTCTTCCCTTCCTTCTCCTATCACCCCACCCTCTATCTCCTCATCTCACCCCTCTCTTCCCTATCCGATCCACCTCTCTCCCTCTGGCTCCATCTCTCCCCATACCCAACCCCCTTCTCTCTCACTCCCCATCTCCCTCCCTCCTTCCTTCCCTCTTATTCTATACCCCCTTCAGTCTCTTCTGTCTTTCTCTCTCCCTCTCTCCTCTCTCTCTCTCCCCTCTCTCTGTATCCTTCATCCTCTCTCTCTCCCTCCCTCTCTCCCTCCGTCTCTATCCACTCTCACATCCTCTTCTTCATATCCCTCTCTATCTCCCTCACCTTTTCCCTATAAATTTCACTCTCCCCAAACCCCCCTCCCTCCCCCTCTCTCTCTCAACTTTGGCATTTCGTATCATGCAAGTCACATACTCGATGGCGAAATCTTCAGCATCCATTCTTCCTTGATAGGCTGATGAATGACTTTCGCTTTCGTAAACCGCATGCTGGTGGACTGTTTGATTGTTTTTTCCATTTTGTAGCCTCATTAAAAATGTGTTAAATCCTCTGTCATTATTCTTTGCCTCTGAAACGACTGTTAGGCGGACTCCCAATGTGCTTCCGCAAACAATAACCAGGTTAAGACCACTAGTACAGCAGGGTCACAAATCTCCATCCCGCTATTTTCAAGAAAGGAAACGTGTCGTGGAGTTAAAGAACAGAGGATCATACTTAGTTCTCACCCCAGCTTCAGAAGAAATTGCGCGGTTGCACGCGGCGAGCGAACTTCATTAACATCGGAATTAATATTGACCTGAAGGTAAAGTAAAAGAAGAAAAGATCGCATAAACTGTTATTTATATCAGATAGGAATCTAATCGCGATATAATTGCACGGGTGGGTTGAGATTACATCAATAAAATATTGTAAAATTAAGCATTCCTGACTTATCTCGTCATAAAAGTCCACTGTCGGTAAAGTCATCACACCTGAAATTATTATACGGACGAGGACGGGCAAATTAAAAAGCATGCATTTGTAAAGAGAACACCCGTGATATCAATAGAAAATAAAGCGAAGTTTCCTTTGTTACTTTTAATAAACAAAAACAACATTCAGATTTCGGAGGTGTGTGTGTGTGGGGGGGGGGGGGGGGGGGTCAAGTGCCAAAACAAATGTGCGAAAACAGTTAATGCATTTTTTCCCTTAACTTTTCTGGCATCTTTTGTGTCCCAAACTGTAACAAAATGTTACTAATTGATCATAAAAGCCCATTTAAAAGCATTATTAACAAAACTATCTCCCTTAATATAAAAATGTTGGAGAATTTCATCCAAAACTTACCTATGGTTAGGGATGGGTGCCCAATATTGAGCGGAAAAAAATTGCCCGATAATTTTCTCCCGAAGTCAACAAAAATATCTATTCACAACATAATTCATTCACATCAATTTTTTTTAATGGAACATTCCATAAAATAAAGCATAGTATATATAATATTGTCTAATGTGTAATAATAGCTAGGTGGAATTGATTTTTCAAAATAAAAAAATGAAAATATTAATTTTTATTTCAACAAAAACAAAACAGTTTGATTTAACAAAAACAAAAAAGTATTTTTGATCGCTATCCTGGTATGCAGATGCGATAACAAAAACAAAAACACAAGGTTTGCCCTTCTTGAGCCAGAACAAAAACAAGTTTCAATTTACTCAACCAATATTTATAACAAAAATACGGTTACAGCGTAAGCATTAGTAAATTAATTATGGGCACAACAGGCACAATGTTAACATTTATTTGCCTGCATATGTTATGATTTACAGAAACTAGACTGTTCGAAGTGCATATCACTGCATATCCGAGATAAAATTAGGAAAAGCTTATTTAAATTTGGTTTAAAATTCTAGGTTTCTGGAAAAAGAATAATTGAATTTCCTTTGCAAGGTATTTTTTGATTGATATTTTTCATTTGCCAGTATACGAAAATGATACAAAGTTTACATACTGTAATTGTAACATAAACATTTCCACCAAAAAATTTTACACATTGCACATTTTCTAAAATAATTGTATACTGGCAGGGAAAGGCATAGCCAGATTGGCTGTCTTCCTACCTTTCCCTGTGAAATAGAAAAGAGAAGAAAAGAAAGAAAGAAAACAATAAGTAGGGAAAAAAGGGATAAATAATTGCAACATTGTGGAATCCATACTCTCTCTTGACGTGGTCACACCCCGACATGCGCTCATAGTGCCGCTGATGGTTAGCACCTGCACAATGTCGCTCTCTTGATTCTGCCGACATAATCCTCCAGATACCTTGAATGTAACGGAACAATACATAGACCTTCGCAGTGATTGGTGGAGGATGAATTAGAGACGACGTGGACGAGAATACCAGGCAGCTTTTAGAGTCAACACCTGATTTATTGTTAATCCTTTATCCAACGCAAAGCAAAAAACCCGCCACACACGGAAACCACCATTCAAATTTGATTACACTTTCACTTCCCGTCCCAAAGCGGCATGCATGACCCCTCACCGGAGCGAGCTCGTTGAGCTCGTCCCAATGAGGACACACAGCCATGTTCCTGAGACGGAGAATGAAAGCTGCCGACTTAATCGGTTCATGTGCCACATAGGTTAGGTGAGACAATCTGGACAATAAGGGTTCGAACAGGAGACATCTTCAGAATAAGAGGCGAGGAGCGTTGCTGTTAACTTTTTCTTGAATTCATTCCTATTCTCTATTTTTCTAATGTCCCTTTCTAAGTCATTCCCCCAGTTTTGGAAGTGCAAAAACCGGTAATTTATCAAGGACTTTTGTTCTGGTTTTGTGTCTGCGTACGAGACCTGTCTGGCGAGTGTTTACATTCGTTTGATTATTTACTATCGAGAAGAAATTTGCAAATGAACCCGGAAGGTTCTCATGATGCCAATCAAACAGGAATAATGTGGCGTGTAATTTGTATAAGTCTTCTAACTTCAGTATACTATCTTTGATAAATAGAGGGTCAGTGTGGGCATTGCATTTCTTATTTATTATTCGTAAAGCTCGTTTCTGTAGTCTGTAGGTAACAACAGAGAAACTAGATTTGTAAGAATATTAAGCTACACATTTCGTTTGCCTCAATTTTCTGATCTGGTTTGATTGGGGTTTTACCTCGCTTTCAACAACTATGGCTATACGATGCCTATATCACAACGTTGTTAGTTTCCAGGATGAAGGTAGAATTATTCAAACAGATCCACTGGATGGCCTAAGGAATCCACCAACCACTGTGGAGGAATTAACAAGCTAATCCACAAAAGCACCTCAATGTTGGCATAATATTAGTTACCCCGTGTCTGATCACGTGGTACGGGTTTTTACCTACCCGAAGCCAGCCGTATCCCATACGGCTGGCTTCGGGTATGTAAAAACCCGTACCACGTGATCAGACACGGGGTAACGAATGTATCTATTGACTTTCCGTTTTAGAAGTACAATCTATTTCATGTGTGAACACACACGGCATGAGATCTTTTATCTTACTTTGTTGAGCCATACAGGTTTCTGTGGAATTTTTGTGCAAAAGAGTTTTTGTAAAAATATGCCGATATGACTAGCATAAAAAAAATTATTGAATTTCTTTTTTTCTTTTTTGTCTCAAAACATAGCTTATGAACCCACATTGGAGGGTAATCGACAAGCTCATTCCAATAAGGGGTCATGAGCTATATTTGGGAGATAAAAAATTAAAATATAATACATGTACATTGTAAAACTGGAATGACGCCTCTTCTACGGGGTATAGACAATTTGTAGATTTCGGAACGAGGCTTCCACTGGATATGGGAAATTTGTCAGTGGCTGGGCGGACGTATCGTGGGTTTCAATGAATATGGTTTCATACCACGTATCTATCAACCAATCGAATAAACAAATTCACTTTAGTCAATAGAAAAAACAAATTCCTTAGAATCTGCTACATCCATATAGTATTAAAACGTCTGTATGAGCAGCCAGGCCATCGCCGCTGTGTGTTAAAAACCTGGCTACCAAATGTGGACCTATTTTACCCGGGTCGACACGGGGTTCAAGCTATACAGTAATGTGCCTTTGTGAACTGATGTGAATCTGGTAAATCTTTAAAAATGCATCTGATAGAGTAAATGGAAACAGTATATATTCCTAGAAATGTATTTCAGAGAATGACTCGTTGACGACCAACATTGCTAGTTCGTATCCTTTAATTATGCATTCCATTTTGCATAGATTTTATTCAAATGAATCTGACAATGACATAATATTTATTTTATGCCCTCTTTAAATACAGTTTTTGTTTAAAGTGTGTCTTCTTGTTATAAATTATTTTTTGGGCTGTCAAGAACAGATCTTTGTATCGTTCTGAATTCTTGCAATTCTGGCATCGCCAATACTGTCGTCTTATTCACAATTGTTAACAGGGAAATGTGTGGGTTCTGTTGTATGAGCAGAGATTGTTCAGTAATAACTTGACCTTATAGGAATGAAAGATTCATTTTTGATGGACCTTCCTCCAAATTTACAGTACAGCCGTCATGGACTGGTCGTAACCCACGCGCGGGAAATCATGTCCATGCATGCGTTTAGCGGGTAGAAAAATCATCACCAGCAAAATTTGATTAACGAAGAGTCGGTTTGTACCGGGTGCTTCATTAATTAAATTTGTGATGATTATTACTATAATTAGTGTTTGGAATCTAATATTGCCCCAGTGGACATATTGCCCATCCGTGAAAAGTGAACAGGCCGTGGCGGCCGTAATTTGTTTATTTATTGAATATGATTTTTCGTTCTCAGAATTCCCCATTATGACGTCAAACTCCGCTGATATGACGCCGATCTCGACCGATATGAACGAAACGAGAGGTGTCCACCCTGATACTTTACTAGTCGCAGCCGTTTTCTTTACAGTGAAATCGTTCACAGTTATTCGTTGAAAGCAATCAATCAGTAAAAAATAGCGTTACCGAGCAAAGAAAGTAGTTATGTAGGATGAAACATTTATGTTGGAAATAAATAAGGATGAGGTAAATGGAGAGAAGGAAGAGAGTTTACAGAAAGTTTATGGCAAACTAAAATTCAATGTCGTGGGAGAAGAGGTAGTTTAGCTATCCGATAGGGAAGCCGAGACGTTCGGCTAGCTTAAAGCTGAACTAGGAAGTAGGAAGAGCATAAAAGGAAACTTCAGACTATGGGAATTATTATTATTATTATGTATTGGTGTTTAAGGTCAAATTCTTATGCACAATGGCTAATCATGACCGTGACAGTTTTACGGGTGGAGGAAGCCGAAGTGGAGAGAACCACCGACCAACGACGAGCAGCTGCCAGCTCCCCAACATCGTAACTCCGCACTCTAGCACAGGCAGGGTTAGATTGGTTGAAGACATGCGCACCATCGACTTGCAGTACGCCTTAGTACACGGCGTCATCGTCCCCCCATGTGGACAATCGAGGTTAAGTGCCTTGCCCAAGGACACAATGCGGGAGTCCGAATCGATCGCTCAGACGTTCACCCATCCGAGGACTAACTGGGCTCGACGTTGCTTAACTTCGGTGATCTGACGAGAACCGGTTACCGTACGCCACTGCGCCCCCTCCCCCAGACTTTGGGAAAAGAACGAGTAAGAATAAAACTGTCAGAAAACTGAAAAAGATCTGGGAATTGTTTTCGTTCAATCAATTACTTCTTCTCGTTCAGTCAATTAATTTGGTGTTAAAAATAATGTTTACTTGGTTAGGTTCATATCGGCCGAGATTTCAGGCCTCACTGACTTCATATTCAGCCTTCGACCTTCGTTCTCAGGTTTACATGAAGTTACATCGGGTTTATACCTCGGCAGATATGAAACTGACCAAGTAATAACCTCTTATTTTTTTGTTGCCTGTTTATGGACGGTCAACTTTTTTGCGCCTGTAATTATTCTTATAAGAATTGAAATGAATACACAGCGAGAGAATAGACAAGATCAGCACATCCCTACTGTCGACTGCCAGTATTTGCGTTGTGAAAACCATTTTGCATACCATCTGTCAGTGGTTAATCCTATTTATTATTGTCTGCTAAGAGTGTTTTGATTTCGCAGTTATCTGCAATGGTCCATTAACACAGAGATTGTTTGCATAATTCATTTTGTTGATTACGCGAGACGTTGCTACAATGTTCAGCAGTTTCTCCTTCAAGCCGTTATGATATAATTTCTTCAAACAATATCCGAAGTGCTTGCACATGATTGATCGAGGTGAGTTTTCCATAAACTCGGTGAATATTTTTCTTATCGTATGAATGGTTTTACTCTGTCACTCTCATTTGTTAAATTAAAATGAGGCTTGTCCAATGGTGTAAGTGGGGCGGGTAGGCTGTCAGCTATTATTGTTGTGGATTGTTTCCACTCGTTTTTCATTTGAGTATTCGAGACCGCGTGTATTCGTCTATGCAGGAAATAATAAAAGTGTTGTGGAACAAAATTTGATATGTCTGTAATGAAATAAATAGCGGAAACTTCTGCCGCGTAACGGTACGTCATAATATAAACATGCACTTTAAATTAAATTGTAGCAATTGAAATGAATCATATCGCTTTATAGATAGAGAGATGTGGGGTGGGCGTGTTAACGTTTATTTGAAGTGCCACGACAGATACTACACGATTACACCGTTTGCTTCGTATAGTAATGCAATGTTACTCTCTTCTCCGATCAAATGAGTACACAAAATATGCACAAAAAATACTCACAGAGTTGTGAATACCATGAATATTCACAGTAAATCGCGGATAATGCATTGAATAAATTTATGATCACTGTGGGGCTTAGGTTTGTATGAACAATTGCAAGATGTAATTTATTCATTTATTTAAATGTCCTTTGTATTGTTTTTTTTTCACTCCCCCCCCCCCCCCCAAAAAAAAAAAAAATCTTTACAGAATCCCTTTTTTCGTCGCAAGAGGTTAAGATGGGTTGTTTTTGAGTGTGCAATGGGTGATTTTTCAAACCCCTCATACCCCCATACGACGAAAAAAGGATTCTTTAATCACAGGCATGTCTTAAGAAGAGATTCGACAAGTGCGATTCTTGTAAACGTGGTAATCGATAGAATCCCGTTCTTCGTCATATGGGGGTATGAGAGGTTGTTTTTTGAGTGTGTAATGGGTGTTTTTTTTCCAATTTCAAACCCCTAATACCCTCATACGACGAAAAGGGGATTCCTGTCACATGTATTATTGTGAGGATACCTTTTGAGGATACCCATGGCATGGCTATGATTCATTTCAGGACACCCTTTCAGGATACCTATGACATGACTATGTATCATTTGTGGATATCCGTTGAGGATACCTATGACATGGCTATGCATCATTTGAGAATACCCTTTGAGGATACCTGTTGGAGATACTTATTTGATCAACCCATTCCGTTGGGTTTTCCATTTCCTATTGAAAAACAAAAACAAATGTTATCTGTAACACAATTCGAAAAAGCCGCGGGTCGTCTCGTGGAATACTGGCACATTTTGCGAGTAAACTAAGCCTTAACTTTTCATCTGCTTGCTGTCACAGATCAATTACCAAACAACCGCACGGAACAGCAGTCGCGTAATCAAACACTTCTCACTGAAATTGATCACTGTCCCAGTGAAAACTTGTAATGTAAAATGTGTGAAATAAAAAATATATGTTCAATAAATTATTGTTTTTGTTAAAGTCTATTAGATATCTATTAAATATTCCGAATTTGGGGTGTCGCATACAATCTTGCCGTCATAACAATAAAGAACCACTGTCCAGCGACAAGTAACTACCCCTTTCTTAAAAAAAGAATTCATGTAGAAATATGAAAGAACTACTCATAGAAGCAACACAAACAAGACGCGGAGACGATCGGAGGTTAATTACTAATGAAATCTTATCATAGAAGCTGATGAAATATTCTGATTGCCCGGGAATGGCTAATAATGAGCCCCAACTGTACATATTTGTAAACATAAGAATAAAACAGGTCGAAACACTGGTTCACACTCCCCAAATAGATTCAAGAAGAAGTGATAGTAGGGAAAAAGAACACCGGGAAGAAGAATGCTTCACAAAAGCGTAGATGCGTGGAGCATGCTGCTAACCACCGCACTGGATTCGTTCGTGCAGGCCCTTTTCAGGTCCACTTAAAAAGAGATTCTTAAAAAGAGATTCTCTAAAACACACTGTGTATTACAAGTCTTTTGTCATGAAAAGGCAAACAAACCAGTACCCATCTCTTTACCTTATTTTTATTTTTGTCCAGATGTCTTTGAGAATCTCAGTTAACAGACAAGGGAGGGGTGGGGGGGGGGGCGCTTCTCTGCTGCGATCCACCAATCAGCGACGTTTCTCTGTGGAACCGAATATCGACGACAACAACAGTCGATTGTTGGAAAGCGTGTTCGAGCATAGAGCAAGTAATGCCAGATATATAAATGTATTTATTGTGGTTTAACGACACCTTCCGACAGTCAGAGTCACTTCGTATCGGATAGCTTCGTGGGTGGGGAAGCCGGAATACTTGGAGAGAACTACCGAGCAATCGCGTGTAACTGTCAGACTCCCAAACGTACTAACTCTGCGTAAGCAGGGTTAGCATGGTTAAAGACAAGTGGACCATCGACGTGCAGTACGCCTTAGTACACAGCGCCACCATCCCCAAATGGGCAATCGGGATAAAGTGTCTTGTCGAAGGACACAACGCAGTTACCCCTGGTTGGATTGTAAGATACATAAAATAGACCGGTCATGTTATAAACACAGGTGCAGGTTATTGGCAGGTTTGATGAGCCAAAGTCGGAACACTATCGATACCACCAGGGTTATAAGCGGATGGGTTAAGGTGGGTTAAAGTCCGGATGGGGGTTAGGGCAACCACGTGTGAAGTTGGATGTGTGGGTCTTTGTCGCCAATAGCGGTGATTCCCAGTTCAAAGTTTGTATTAAGAATTAATGTCGAAACCTGAAAGAACTGATTACAGAAGCAATACACACAGGACGTGGAGACCTGCTGCTGGCTTATCACAGACAAGTGGGGAAAACTGGATCGGAACATTCGTTCGGGTGCGGTTGGGGGTGGGGTGGTTGCGTAAGGGGGGTGCATCTGGATTGGGGAGACGGTGATATACGTATGAAGACAGGGTCGCAAGTTGGTCACTACAGGTTTTACGACACATTGGTGTCTTCATTCAGAGCAGAGATATGGGGGACTCTTGGATGGGGAGACGATGATCTTCGCGACACGGTTATGTCAACGGAGGTGTTATGATTCGTGGATGTCTCTCTTTTAGGGCGCCGTCAGCAGAAGGGTGTAGGTCTTTGATAAGGGGCCTGGTTGATACGGTCGCAATATTGTCAACAGAGGTATTGGGAGACATGACTGCCTTCGTTTATGGTTGGAGTGACTCCTTGGGTGAGCAGAAAGGATGGGATGGCTCATGGATGAGGACACACGATGGTCTTGGTGACTGTAGTAATCCGCTGTAATAAAACTGGGCAAACGCGTGTTCGAGTGTGGATACTGACCGATGCATATAAATAGACCGGTCATCAAGTAAACACAGGTGGAAATAATTGATAGATTTGATAAACAGGAACACTATCGAACAGATGGCTAATTACCCTGACCTGAAACCTGAACTCAGATGAACTTAGTTGGAATTCCCCCAAAAAAGCGATTAAAACTAATTTAAATCCAATTAAAAACAAATAAAAAAACTTAAAAAACAATTAAAAAAATAAGTCAATTAAAATGACGTCATCTTCATTCAAATTCAAATCCACCGAATCCACCGGCGGGAGAATAGAAAAGATCAGCACATCCCAACTACTTTCGACGAACAAAATACCTTCTCCTATGGCGAAATCCGGACCTGATATACCAAAAGGGCTTCACGAATTTAACAATAAAAGGGAGACGAGTTGAAATGTATATTCATCACTTGGTTTAAAACTCGATGGAAGATGTCTAAACGGAACATCTTCAAAGAGAATAAAGGCTTCATATAACGCACCGGATTGAGTTCTTGAAAACAAAACGTTGATTGATAGAGCGAAGAGTTGTTTGGTAGAGAGACTGCTCAAAAAACAATCTGCATACTTACTGTAGACGTTGAGTGTTACCTGCTCTTGCTAGTTAATTTTGCCGAATTCATCGAAAAAATACTTCGGGAAGTATATTTCGTCCAGTGAGTGCATGGAGGTGCCACCTGCTATGCTTTAGCATAGCAGATGGCACACTGAAGCGCCCAATAGTTGATTTTTCTCGATATATAGCGTTCGAAATACAAACATGTGGCTGGTGATCTGGGTTTAAGTGTCGCGGAATAATACGACTGCGAACACTTGAGTACTTTTTTCCTTGCTTTCTTATTTATTAGGGTTTAACGACACATTAACAGCCAAGGTCATATCGTGTCGGTGACAGTTTTACGGGTGGGGGAAACCGGAGTACCCGTAGAGAACCACCGAGCAACGACGAGCAGCTGCCCTTCTTCCCTTGTGTTATTAAAAGGTTTTGCTTAAAGCTTTAAGGTATGTGTTCAATACAGTGTTCATTGCCGTCTGCTCAAAACGCAAACGCGCCATGAGTAACAATTTCCTTTCATCAAAACGTGACATATTTTGGTCAAAACGTAACCTTTGTGGTCAACACGTAATCGTTTTGTGGTCAAAACGCAACATGCTGTCGGTCAAAACTTAGCATTGTGTTGGTAGAAACGTACAAATAGTAACATTCAAAAAGTAACTTTAAAAAAAAAACGTTTTGACGCGGTTTAAACGCCCGTGCAAAATAAACAACAAGTGCGTTAGAAGGAATTAATCTTTTAACCCTTTGAATCGATATGGAGGATCGTTGAAAATTTTATTTTAGCTGAAGGGCTGTATTCTTGCTAAATCCAGACAAGTGCAAAATGGTTCGTCTATTAGTAATAAACAGTGTTATAAACAAGGATGAAATTCAGGAGAACATTGTTCAAAGATATGCTGTGTTCACGCCTCTGCTCAGAACAAATTTCTAGTATGTGCATTCGAATTACTATCGCAATGTACGAGCTCCCATTTTCCTGGTTGTTGATGTGGTTCATTTGATAGATAATTACCTATCGATAAACTAATGATTTAAATAAATAACCTGTTCGGAAAAAATCGAAACAAATACTTTTGAGTATGTTCAAAATAACTTGAAAAGTGCACTCGGGAGTTCCCAATCGAGACAGGGAGAAAAGAACATCCATTTCACAACAGATGTGCAAATCAAATCTGATGTGAAACAAAGACTCTAATATGAATAGTGCGTTCAATCAGTTGGCAAGCCGGTGAAGGATTGTTACTCGGAGGGACCGGAAGGCATCAACATATATTAGAGAATGGCTTTATGGTTGTCTCCACATGACACTTGATAAGGAGGAACGAACATCTGCTGAAATACCTTTATACCGGTGTAAAAGGAATGGAAGTCCGTAGGAACGTTAGTCCCTCGGGACTATTATTTCGCGGAATTATAGTCCTAGGTCTAACATTTCTAGGAATAGTAGTCCGCCGGACTACTATTCCTAGAAATGTTAGACCTAGGACTATAATTCCGTGGAATAATAGTCCAGAGGGACTAATTTTCCTACGGACTTCCATTCCTGTTACACCGGCACAGAAGAATCATCATCATAGACTGGTTACTGGAAAGACCATCACTTGCACTGTAATTTGAAAACACAATGCACTGCGAAAAGTTTGCGATGTAAGCATTGGCTTCTTCTGGTGTTACGGATTAATCACAAATGCATACCAAAAAAATCTTTAGATTCTGAATAGTCGTTCAAGCGTAAGTTGACTGAAAAATATGAAGAAAGTCGAAGTTGATCATGATTTTGTTCAGTTATAAATGCATACCAAAGCTCAATTCCGAGTAGCTTTGGGGCGGTAACGAAAGTGGGCAGACAGACGGATGGACAACACGAAAACTGTATACCTGTCGATAATTCGCTCTCTTTACTTAAATTATTTGTTTGTTTGAAGCCGAAAACTATATTCCTATCGATAATTCGCTCTGTGTATTTATTTATTTATTTATTTATTTATTTATTTATTTATTTATTTATTTATTTATTTATTTATTTATTTATTTATTTATTTTACTTGTGAGATTAGCTATTCAAATGTGCATCAGATTCTATATGTTCCGCAGTAGAGCATGGGGCGGAAGACAATGCCGATGGATAAAGCACCCTGATCTCAAGGTTTAGTACACACAAGATGATTCTACACTTTACTCCTAAAGAAAATGAAGTTATTTATTTATTTATTTATTTATTTATTTATTTATTTATTTATTTATTTTACTTGTGAGATTAGCTATTCAAATGTGCCGCTCTGTGTATTTATTTATTTATTTATTTATTTATTTATTTATTTATTTATTTATTTATTTTACTTGTGAGATTAGCTATTCAAATGTGCATCAGATTCTATATGTTCCGCAGTAGAGCATGGGGCCGGAAGACAATGCCGATGGATAAAGCACCCTGATCTCAAGGTTTAGTACACATAAGATGATTCTACACTTTACTCCTAAAGCAAATGAAGTTATTTATTTATTTATTTATTTATTTATTTATTTATTTATTTATTTATTTATTTTACTTGTGAGATTAGCTATTCAAATGTGCATCAGATTCTATATGTTCCGCAGTAGAGCATGGGGCGGAAGACAATGCCGATGGACAAAGCACCCTGATCTCAAGGTTCAGTGCACATAAGATGATTCTACACTTTACTCCTAAAGAAAATGAATTTATTTATTTATTTATTTATTTATTTATTTATTTATTTTATTTATTTATTTATTTATTTATTTATTTATTTATTTATTTATTTATTTATTTATTTATTAGGGTTTAAAGACACATTAACAGCCAGGGTCATATCATGTCGGTGACAGTTTTACCGGTGGAGGAGGCCGGAGTATCCGGAGAGAACCACCGAGCAACGACGAGCAGCTGACAGCTCTCCAACATCGTAACTCTGAACTCTGCACCTCGGCGCAGGCAGGGTTAGATTGGTTGAAGACGTGCGCACCATCGACGTGCAATTTGCTTTAGTACACAGCGTCATCGTGCCCCCACATATGCAATCGGAGTTAAGTGCCTTGCCCAAGGACACAACTCGGGAGCACGGATCAGTCGCTGAAATGGTCACCCATCCAACTACTAACCGCGCTCGACGTTGCCTAACTTCGGTGATCTGACTAGAACCGGTTATCGCGACGCCAACGCGCCCCCACAGAAAATGAAGACCCCCCAAATGTAAATTTTCTGTTCTTTGGTCACCTCATGGTGTTCCTTGTGGTTCGTGAGATGGCGATTGTTATTTCGTAACCATATTTCCTCTTGGCAAGCGGGTAAGTTTATTGCCAGAGTTCCGCCCGATGAGTTGTCGTGTACCAGATCGCAAGGAGTTTGAGAAATTGTTGGTGAAGTTATTACTTGCACAGGTATGTTCATCATTTTTCTTGTCCTGTTTCGGGGCGGCTAACGAACATTTACATTTTCGGTATTTTTGCTGTGAAGCCAAGTACAGTCTTTTATTATCTGAATCCATGGATTAAATAAGTAAGCTACCCTCTCTTTAATACTCTTGATTTGTAGAGCATTCTCATTTCAATCATGTGCATCCATGTGATTACTGCGTATTTTTTTCCTTTGTATTCGAATCAATGCTAAATACCACTAAAGACATTTCAGCATGTGTGCCATTTTTTAATTCTTTCAACGCGATAGACAAACATTTCGTCCACTGAGTTCCAATATGTTCTATGTGCCTACTGGCACATAGAACTCATTGGAACTCAGGAGAGATTTTTGCGTGAAAAAGGCAGGTGAAAAGGAGACAACACACTTAAAAATAAATCGGAAGTGAGGTTCAGTAATAATTTAATCCTTCAGCTCTAGAAATAAATTATTACTGAAACGCCCTACAAAGGAGGTGTGTTTGTATCCATTTTGCCGTGGACAACTCTGTATTTGACAATATTATCCAGGGAGCTCATGTTGAAAGAGTTAAAAGTTGTGTTTTTTTCGCTTTGGCCAAATTTTAGCATCACTTGTACAGTTATTTTTCAAACATAAATGTGTCCTTGAAGGTAAACCACACGTTCTATATACTACATCAAACATTTTTATCGCCGGTTACCCATCTAAGTACAGCACCCGGAACATGCTAACACAGCACACGCTGAATCCTTTGAATTTATTTTTTGTTTCTGTATTTTCAATTTGCATTTTTAAACTAGGATTTTGATATATTAAAATTATTAAAATACATAATTTCATGGCATAGGAAGCTTGTTTATTTTTTTTTTTTTGGGGGGGGAGTGTATAGTTGTATTGAAAAGTCAGTTCTTTCGTGTACCGGAAATACATTACATATATGCAGAAAAAGTGAATTTTGATTCGCTGATTACATCTACCTATCACAACGATATAAAAGTGTCAGAGCCTTTTAGAATGTGACGAAACCTTTAGTGCAAAACAAAATTAAGAAATAAATCTGTTGTGCCGAAAATGAAAATTACGGTCGCCTTTGACCCAAACTGAGGCCCAATTTTATGTCCTAAGTAATCTATAATTTGCACGAATACCCGATACCTCTCAGAGAAGTATCTACAGTACATTTGCTGTGGACTGGTCAGATTCCACGCGTAGGCAATGATGTTCACGCATCGCTTTCCATGTAATAAAAAGCATGATTAGCAAACTTTTGATTAATAAAGCGCCGCATAGTACCCGGCGCTTCATTTATTAAATGTTTGACGTTTATTCCTATAATTAGTGTTTGAAATCTAATATTATTGTGTCCGTGGAAATACTGCCCACCCGTGAAGGTGACCAGTCCACGGATGCCGTACTCTACTCGATGACATGTTGAAACGACTGAGGTTTGCTGCCATCTCTTTTGTGAAAACCGGCCGTTTAGTGGGACAAATATTATATCCTGATCAAATCAATAAGCCAATTTGATTGAGAAACATAAATCTAAATGCCACCAAAACCTATTCGTATGCACGAAACACAAATTTACTATCAGCTGCTATAGGAATACTGTGGATATATTTACAAGTACAGTTAGAACTGTGTGGCTTGGAACGTGTTTATATTGGCGCGGCTCGATTTGTGAACGAAAAGATTAGCGTGCGATTGTTATGTCTGTATGTTCAACACATGATTGTGAATTGATAAGACTAACTTCCATCTGCGTTTGTGACATGCATATGCAGCTTTGCAGTTACAGTGCGTGGAGAGTGTATTATCATTAACTCACCCGCAGAGTGGAGTTTCCACCCGAGCAATAATTACAAATTTGTTGCAAAGCATAACAAGTACAAGCAAAGTTCCAGCCAATGGACCTCCGGGTTATACCCGGAGGTCCATTGGTTGAAACATTGCTTGTTTTCTTTGTCCACATGTCCAGAATTTGAAAGTGATACTTCGGGTGATAACTCCACTCCCCGGGTGATTTCGTTACAATCCACTCTCCACGTACTGTAGGGGTCAGTTCTATAAAACTTTTACTGTTGTATTTTCTAGAATTGAATTTCCTAGTTATGACTTTAAATGGGTTGAAATGAATCATTAGCATTTTCAAAATGCCAATGATTCGTTTTAGTCAATTATATTAATAGATAGAAAAAAACAATTCTAGAAAAAACCCATCTGTAAACGTTTTATAGTATTGTCTCCAGTATTCACGCCGTTGGGTTCCAATTCAGCCAGTTGCACTAAATTTTATTTGGCAGCAAAAAAATCTTCGTTGGCAAAATTTCGGCATCATATCATTTCCGCCCACTTGTGAAGAAAAACCAATGCAACTATGAAGTGCGTGATCATTGATGACACAAACAAAAATACATTTTAGGACTTATTGTTCAATGAAATCATCAGCTGGCAATAAAGTCGGGAGGGGGACGATGACGCCATGTACTAAGGCGCACTGCTCGTCGATGCTACGCATGTCTTCAACCAATCTAACCCTGCCTGTGCTGCAGTGCGAAGTTACGATGTTGGGGAGCTGGCAGCTGCTCGTCGTCGCTCGGTGGTTCTCTCCGGGCTTCCTCCACCCGTAAAACTGTCACGGTCATGATTAGCCATTCTGCAGAAATATGTGACCTTAAACATTAATAAATAAATAAATAAATAAAGTCGGGAAAAACAGATTTGAACAAAATACTCAAGCCTAGTTGTTGTGTTAATATGGCGTTATAAAGTATTTGGACAAACTTCACTTGATTGTTTTTTCATCAACTGTAATTGTCAGGTCACTGATGAAGAGGATTTATTTTTTTCAATAAAACATAATAGGTTATCATCCTAGCAGAAGATAACGTTTAATTAGATATATACATCATCCCATAGACCTGCTACTAATAATAATAACTCTTTGGCCAGCCGCTGATTTGTCGCGGTCCTCATAAGAGAAGGCCATCATTCCCCCTGCACCCCACCCCCTCTTCCCCTCCTCTCCTCCCAGCATTCAGATATAAACTGCTTAATAGTGTTCCTCACTTCCTCTTTTTCAATTTCTTCAATAAGCATTCCTACCCTCTCCCTCGTGTCCCCCTTCAGCCATCTATCCTTTGTTTCTTCACCTCACTTCTGCATTATTCTTCCAGTAAATTTTATTCTATGAGGTATATACTGTGGGCATTCCAAGAGAAAATGTTCCAGGGTCTCCACTACGCCAGAGTGGCACATTTGGCATCCCTTTTCCCCATCTCTCCCAATTTTTCCCCGAAGCTCCAGTGATCTTGATCTCAGTTTGAACAGCAGTGACCCTCCAAAGGTGCCATCTAGGTACTTCTCAAAAGCTGGCTTTTCTTTATATTGTAACCCTTGCAGTGATCTTTTCACGCTAACCCCTGCTCGCCAGTTTCGATTGCAATCTTTCATGACTCTCTCTTTGACAAACCTTTTGCCTTCTTTCATTCCTACTTCTATGTTTGTGACCTCTATAGAGTAATTGTCCATTAGTTCCCTCACATGTTTTGACCACCCCGTTTCTATATTAGAATTCCAAATGGTATCGAGCATCAATTTGCACCACCGGTTGTCAGGCAGGTTTCTCAAGTAGTTAAAGTAACACAGTTTTCCCAAATCTACCCTGTCCTTGATTTTCATCCACCCAAGCTCCCCCCTTACTGCTTCCAAAGCTGCAGCATTACTCGACCCTGTTATCCATCTGCCGGCATCATTTTGAGTATTTTCCAACTTCTTAATAACGGTTTGGTTTAATGGAATCACGTCCGTGCCATACGTTATACTTGGTAAACCCACCCTCTCCCACAGTGTTTTCCCCACAAAGACCTTGTTGAAACTATTTTTCCCTAAAAGTTTTAGTTGGTTCAGAATTCTTTTCCCCTTCAGAATCAGTTTGGCTGAGTAATTTCTGTACACCCCTCTTCCCGTTATATTTATGCTTACCCCTAGATACTCATACTCTCCCGTTTCTCCTACAGTGATTTGTTTGCTTTCCCCTTCGGGGATTGAGAACTCCCCCACTCTCCATCTCTTCGTCATATCTACCTTGCGTCCAACGGGTATTACCTTGCTTTTATTTTCATTTAGTTCGAGCCGCCAAGTGTTCCCATATCTACCAACAATTTCCAGCAGTTTCTCTAGCCCCTGTTCAGTTTTAGACATTAACACCATGTCGTCCGCAAAGAATAAGCCTGGTATCTTTATGTCTCCAACATTTACCCCCTCCGCACTCTGAATTAGTTCGTCCCCTAAATCTTTAACATACAATGCAAACAAAATCGGTGAAAAGATACACCCCTGCTTGAGGCCTATATCCATAGGGACTCGTTTTGTAGTGATACTCCCTAGACTGAGTTGGCTTTGCACATCTGTATACAGTGCTTTCATGATTCCCACAAAGTCACCCCCCAGTCCGATGCCCTCGAGCTTTCGCCACATACCTTCCCTCCACACTCGGTCGTACGCTTTTTTCACATCTAGAAATGCCAGAAACATCTTTTTCTTTTCAGCCTTTGTTGATTCTATCAGTTGGGTGAGTGTAAATAGGTGATCAGTGACTCTTCGTCCTTTCCTGAAACCATTTTGAATTTCTCCTAAAAAACCTTTCTCTTCAATAACTTCCTCTAGTCGACCGTATATGACCTTACAGAATACTTTTCCGAGGTTACTACTAACTGATATCCCCCTATAGTTATCTAGAACTTCCTTATCCCCCTTTTTGTGTATGAACGACACCTTACTTTCCCTCCACTCTCTGGGGACCTCTTGCTTTCGCAGAGCCAGGTTGAAAAGGTTTGTCAGGACTTCAATAAGTGCCTCCCCTCCATTTTTGAGGAATTCGTTCGGAATTTCATCAGTCCCTCCCGCTTTACCATTTTTTAATTTCGAGACCACGTTCCGCACTTCTTCTGCCGTTATTTCGCTACATACACGATTGGATAGGTTCTCCTCCACCAGTGTATTTCTTTTTGGTGGGGACCCACTGCCCCATCGCCTATCGTTTATCTTTTCCCAGTGCTTGACTAACTCTGAAGCGATACGGCCTTTATCTTCTGTACTTTCCCCATCCACTTTGATACTCTGCACACTACTTTTCCCCCGTTTATTTACCCAGTTCCAAAATACGTTTGAGCTCGAACCCCCCGTTTTCTTTATTGTTCTGGCAAGACTGCAATTGCGCTCCTTCCTATTATTATTCTTTATCTCATTCACCTTTTTCCGTGCCAGTTCATATTCTCCTTTCATTAGTCTCGTGTCATTGTTATCCACCCCTTTAAGCTTCCTACTTCTTCTGTAAGCAGCGCATTTTACCTTCCTTTCTTTTATAGCCTTTTTCAGTCCCTCGTTAACCCTGTATCCAAGCTCTCTCGTTGGGACCCTCACCCTTCCTATACACTCCTTCCCTGCCTCTGTTAGGCTATTTACTATGCCATCTGAAATACTCTGGACATTTGCATCCCTAGGTATATATTCAAGATTTGGTTTTAGTTTTTCCCGAAACTGCTTCCAGTCGGCTCCTTGTTTTAGTCCCCAAACTTCCTTGAAGGTATTTCTGTCTCTATTCGTCTTTTTGCCCATAATCTTAACTGTTATCTGGTTGTGATCGCTACCCAATTCATTTTTTCCCTCGTCATCTATTTCTACATCTATAACCTCCCTCCATACGCTAATGTCAGTGAGTATATAATCAATTATTGTTTTCTTATCGTTCCTCTCCCAGGTCCATTTACCCTTACATTTCGCATCCCTGTTCAGGATCTTTAAACCAAGCTCTTTTGATAGGTCCAACATCTTCCTCCCATTCGTGTTAATTTTCCTATCACCTCCCTGTATGCCCTCCTCCTTATCCCCGATGTGCCCATTGAAGTCCCCCATTAGGACAATACTGAACCCTCTGCTCCCAAGCTCTGTGATATTCGATCTAAGAGTTGTATATATTGAATCATTCCACTCGGGCTTACTTCCCTCCACTGCTAAGTATACAACACCAACGGCAACACTCCTGTTTCCTAACTTGATTTTTGCCCAGACTATTTCGTTGGATACTGGAATCTGAGTCCTTGCTTCTGTGAGATCTGTAATCAATGAGGGCTGTAATTCCTCTTTAGCGTAGATGCCAACACCCCCACCCCGTTTCTGACCCTCAGTTCGCCCAGCTCCTATCCACACGCAACCCTTCATCTGATCAACCCGCTCATCCCGTCGTATCCACGTCTCACTTAGACCCATTATATCGAAGTCTCCTTCGTCCATCATTGTTGATATTTCGCTTACTTTCTTGTGCAGACCCTGGATGTTGCAGTACCCAAACTTAATGAATCTTTGTTTTTTTGTCATCACTGGCACATTATTATAACCCTGGTATGTCCCTGTATTGTGCATGTTTGTTGTTCTTCCCATGGTCCCAGCATTTGTGCCACTCTGGGTTACCGGCTGTGGTCCCCTACCCACCTTTTCTCCAAAAAAGGCCCAGCCACCTGTAAGATTTTTTGGCCCAACAGGTCTGTACCCATCCTACTTAAATGCAATCCGTCTCGCCCATACAACTCTCCTTGTCCCCAGAATGAATCCCAGTGGTCAATGAAATGTACTCCCAAGTCTTTGCAGTGCTCTTCCAGCTCCTCGTTTAGTGCCATAATCCGCGAGTTCCTCTCATTCCCACCACCCATAACGGGGAGCACCCCTGAAACGATGATCCGAGCATTCCTGCTAAGTAGCTTACTAATTAGGTCCTTGTATGTGTCCACCAAACGAACTGGTTTCCTCTCCCTGATGTTATTGGACCCCACATGTAATACCACTGCCGGATCAGGCCCCGACCCAGCTACAATACCGTCCACTCTATCCCTCAGGTCCTCCTCTTTAGCCCCCGGAAAGCGCAGAGCTGTTCTATTTTTACTGTCCGGACCACAGACAACCTTGTCGATCCCCCGAACTATGCTACTTCCCGCAACCACCAACTTACTTTTGGACCTCGCCCTATTTATCTCCTCTAGTCTCCTATTGTTTACAGCGTCCTCTTCCTCTTCAACAGCCCCACTCGGACTCAATATCGGTATCGGTATCTTTGACCTAGGATTACTCCTATCCTTGTCCCTCCGTCTCTTTCCAGGCCCTGAGCTACCTGGACTACTCCCCTGGTCTTCCCCCGGATCCCTCCTCCTTTTTCCTGGCCTAGACCCCAAGCTACTATCTGTTGCAACTACCTCCATCTCCTCCTCTGTCTCTTCCGAATCGAGCACATCAAATCTGTTTCTGGTGCTGCACTCCCCACTGCCTTTGGACTTTACACCCCTATCTACCTGCTTCTCTGGCCCCCCTTTCCTACCACTTTTGGTAGTCCACGCCAAACGCTTTACAGCATTGCTCCGGCCTGGGCCCCCCTCATCTGTCCTACGTACTTTTCTAGCAGCCCCCACCTCATCACCTACCTCATTCACATCAAAGGTTCTACCCCCATGTTTCCTCTTGGAACCACCGACAACCTTCCATCCTTCTCGGAAAGCCACTTTCACAGGCGTAACTCCAGACAGCCCCGCCCTACCAAGTTTTCCCTTCAGCTCAGCAATCTCCCCCTCAAACTTAACAATTGTCTCAAGTAGGCGGAGGATTTCCTGACAGTTTGCACATACCTCTCCATATCCCATCGAGCGACAGTCCCCATACATCATAGAACACTGTTTACAAACTTCAAGCCCAATATCGCCATCGGTGGCCCCACCAACCCGGCTCTGACTGACACCCCCAGTGACCTCTGTCTGCACACCAATACTTACTCCGTTGGCACCGTTGACCTGGACCGCGATATTACACGTATTTACCTCCATACTTACCTCCGTCTGAACAGACCTGCTCGCCATCATCAAGACAAAATTACGCGATCGGACAGGGAAAATTGTAAACACGCGACAAAAGGCAACACGACGAACCGTTCGACAACTTAGCGCTCACAGTTTTATTTAAGGCCTCCTAACTTTGTCCCAGTTACTATACTAAACTAACTCCCCACAAAGTTGAATAAAATAACCTGAAAATGAAATATATATGATTAGTAAACAATAAAAATACTTAATTTCGATTCGTAACCAAGGAGACTTCTTCTGTATACTTGCGGATCGAGACATACTGGACGGGCGATTTATGGCAATTAGTTAATTAATTTGTTATTACCTGGGTGCGCGAGCATGGCACCATATCATTCATCAATTGAATCAGTGACATAGATAAAAAGAATTCAGTCGGATTTCGATTTTTCCGTGACAAGTTATCCATTCACTCTTCAAATATTTGCTAGCTGTTTGCCCGTTAGAATTAAGGACACTGCTCCTTCTGGCCAGTCATCTTTCAAACATTTGCAAAAAATAATTTAAGAGAAATCCTCTGTCAGGATGGAGTTCAGTATCTTGAAATATCAGACAGGAATTTTCGATGTAAAGAGTAACATCGTCCCCATTGTATGGTCTGGCTTAGCTACAAAAAAACATCATCAACACCCATTTCAATTGTCGCAACTGATTTTGTATTGACATGTGGCGAGTTTTTTTGCGTTTAGTTTCAAAATCTTGAAGGTAAAGAAATCTAGAGACACTAGCCTCAACCCTAGAACAATGGTGGTGCCTTCCATGCCAGTTCATGGCAGCAATTGGAAGGGTCCATAATCATTATTTGGGGTTAGACCAATTAATATTTTCAACGTGCAGCCTTGGGGCTGCACGTTGAAATATTGATTGGCCTACCCACACATTCACTTAGCAGCCACCCTTCTTCGTGAAATGATGACGTGTCATGCTCCTGGACCTTCTCTCGGGTCAAAAGGGTTAAATTTGTAAAACCCTTATCTAAACCTTTAGTATCAGCATCAGAAGGCAGCGTATACACAAGGTAGATTTTGGAACGAGCGCGTTAACAACTAGCAATCGAGCAATTTCAGGTTCCACAAACACCCCCCACCTCCGATCAGCGATTTGGCACCAAAACAACACTTGGGAGGTGACCCGAATAAGCTATATATAAGCTTACTGTCAAATTCCAACAGTGCTCAATGTCTATTGCAATTTTGATATATGTTTTGTTTGTTCAATGTGTTTTGGTTTTGTCAGATTTACGGTGTTAAGTAATAGATATATCACTATTTTGTGTACTAAATGGGTAAATAATTGTACAGTTGTGCAGGTGTCCGTAGATATTTTGGACGAGGCGAATAAATAATTGTACAGTTGTGCAGGTGTCCGGAGATATTTTGGACGAGGCGAAGTCGAGTCCAAATATTGGAGGACACCTGCACAACTGTACAATTATTTACCCATATAGTACACAAAATAGTGATATATGCAATTTAATCCACAGCCCCTCAATGTTAACAAAAGTCAAAAAAATTATATTTTAGAAAGTTTGACACGAGTAAAACCACATTTTAAAACACTTTTTGCTTGCTGTACCCCCGAAAAACAAAATGGGCATAACCCATTGTTTGCTTGCTAGAAAGTCTATTGAAGTTATGACACGCATCAGGAGTTCAGATATTGTGAACAGATCTGTGGCTTCGAAGTGAACTCACATCATGACGTAATTTTTTCTCTCGCAAATATAATGTCTCAGCTCAATGGTGGAACACTTATTCAATCCCTCATCGAAAGTGCGGCAGATAAATTTAATAATCGTTCATTTTTAAAGCATTTGGAAGAATAATTCTTTTTTTATCTGAAGAAGAGGTTCGCTTTCCCTCAGGGGTGGCGGGTGGTGGTGCCCGATTGCCGTCTTAATATTTGAAAAAGGGCGTTTTTTTAGGTTATTTGTTTATTTACTGGTGTTTAATGTCACTTTTCTGCAGCTATGGATAATTGTGACCGCAGAAAAATGGTGTAAAGTCAAGTTTAGCCAATCGTTTAAACCCATGCTGCCCATTTTAGGGGACTTCTACCCCGGGCACTGGTGACCAGGTCCTATTTTACCAGTAAAACTGAACTTGTTTACCACAGCAAACAAGCACTGCTTCACTTCCGAGGTTTCCACAGGAGTCCTTTTTGGGTTACCAGGGTTGTTGGTTATAAAAAGCAATAAAAAATTAAAAAGTACATTATAATTTGGACACGATGCACACTCAATTCAGTAGCTCTGTCGAGAAAAGCTTGTCGATAATTCATGTGTTAGAAAGTTTTTCACACCTGCTTTACAGCATCTTTACTTTTGAATGGTTATGATGACAGTACCGTGACAATCGTACAAATATCTAGTTATTGGGACTGTTTCAAAACCGTCCAAATATCCAGATATTGGCACTGTTTTACTGAGCTGTTCTCATTAAAACCATACTTGGTGTGATTTTATAGGGCTTGTTTTCATAATAGAGAACAAAAGAAATATTAGATAGCTGTGGATTAATGTAACATATAACATTCTCTATTGAATAAATACTGTTTAAACTAAAACGACATTTCGTTTGGCACTAAAATACCCGGAATGGCTAAACATTCGGCACTGGACAGTTTCGAGCCAGCATGAACATTGTTTACCATTACAACCACCGTAGGATTTATAATATGGACGACAGACAAGCGTTATGGTGAGAAATATACTGGAAATAAGGATTATAAGTTCGTAAGGTAGAAAAATAGCGGTAAATTGTTGAGAACAAATGCAGGTTTTAGAGCAAGAAAAATGTAACCGAACTGAGAAGTTAGCCGAGAACAAGAATAAAACCTTAGAATAACCCATGGAACACTTGCCAACTCCACTGATTATTTTTCGGCTGCACAACTGTTATGTGCAGCCGTAATTTTCAGCTATCAGATTGGTAATGTTCAAACATGTCAACTTAACAAAGCATGTTACACCCTCGTACCCAGCCATACTGTGACATTCTAGTGTCACAGTATGGCTGGGCTAACATGCACCTTACGTAACAGATGTGAAGGTTGCAATATGGCTTCCTATGTCCGCCACCAAGTTTCCCGTAATCAAATAAAGAGGGAGGGGTTTGCTTTGTATTTTTCTTATTAAAAGTGTCTCTCTATTAGGAAAAATCGACAGGGAAAGAGGTACGGAAGCCTGTAACAGAAATTGGAGAGAGGGGATCAAAACAGAAATATCTGGGTGACCTGCGTGATACAGAGTAACAAGGTTTTGAAGTTTACACCGATGGCACATTTGGGGCTCACTGCTGTTCAATCTGATGTCGCGGTCGCAGGAGCTGGGCGGAACTTGGGACAGGCAGTGGAAAAGAGTGTCAAATGTGTAATTTAAGATTTGTGGAGACCTTGTTACACTTTCTATTAGAATGTCCATATAGCAGGATAACAGAATAAGATTCACTGAGTTACACTGGGGCTGCAGGATAGAATGGAGAATATGTGGTTAGTGGGTGACTCACGGGAGAGGGTTGGTGTGCTTATCAGGGAGATTGAGAAGAACGAAGCACGGGCTGTCATCAAACAGTTCCCTAATGGATGTTGGTGTGAGAGAATATGCGTTGTGATAGGGAGACATCGGAACAGACTAGGGTTAAAATTCGGCCAACCACGACCATGTGCGACGCTGTATGCTTTCAACAGATGTTTCGACACAACGTGTGTCCGGGGCACTCCCACGTACTATGGGCATGAAAACTATACCAAATCGAAGTTAGGAACAGTACACCTCGGCAAACATTTCATTTCAAATGGATTGAAAAGCAAAATGCCACGAATGTCGAAGCTTTGGGGTAGGACTATTGCTAAAAAAATGCAGCGCCAATCGCAATGTCTCATCGACCAGCAATGTTATTCACTTACGAGTTTCGGTTCACGCTTTACAGGTCAGATGGACAACAACATTGCTATCGACGTAGAGGTGAGCGATTTTCTGGCGCGTGCGTTAACGTCCCACGGCTCTCGTAGGCCCTTTTTCGGGGGCGGAATAATATCCCACAAAGAACCATAAACATCTTGATGGGATCAATGCTAAGAGGAGTTAGAGGGGAGACTGAAGTCCGGAGTGGGCACACCCGCTATTGATTTCAATCAGGAAATGGCGTAGGGTCCCACGTTTGAATGTTATCCATGCAAATGCCGTCTGTGTAAATACAACAAAACACGTCAAAATGTAATCAGTACTGAAGAAGTAACATCAAAATCCAAACAATGAAATAATCATCCATAACACATTTGAAATATTTACCACAGAACAAAAAAACTTGCGTTTCTTTCGTCTGCTTGAGACCTGATCTTACATATGGCCAATAACAAATCGTCGCCTGGGTGCTAGATTGTTCTATGTCCCGTAGACATAGAACATTCTAGCACTCATGTGACGAAATAATATGAAAACAGTTTCGTATCCCTTACTAAACATTCCAAAAAAATTATAGACCGATTTAGAACAAATAAGGATGGCCGTTGGCGATTTATTAAGATATGACCGATGGTGGAGGGCCCCTCCCCCTGCCGCGCCCTGAACTTTCAAATTTCGACCCCCAAAAGAGTGCGTTGGAAAAAGGTGTTTTTGGACCGATTTTGGTCAAAATTTGAGAGCTTTTGGGGTGGAAATTTGAGGGCTGAGAGTCGCGGGGTTCTCCCCTTATGGGTTAAACCTTAATCAATCATCCACGGCCACCTTACAATTCCGTGTCGTGACCAAAGTCGGTCCATAATGTTTGTGCGAATGTTGAATATGGAATAAGTAATTGTTGTCTCATTCCCTAATGAATCTCTGCGTATATAACTTTACTAAAAGTATCGACAACATACAGTTGTGACGGTTACACTTGTACAGAAAGATCAGTTGATCTACCAACAATAAGAGTCCCTATCGGTTCATTAAAATTAGTGGGAAATCAAAACAAATTGCAAATCCGCACCTACCAAACAAGGAATTGTCATACTGATGTATGTGTTGAATTATTTAGATTCTGTGAATATGGCAACAGTGTGAGAGCGTGGAAATAACCCATGGGTATAAAATGCATCAGTGGCTCCAATCAAACGGTTTGTTCTATGGGGAAATAGTGTGTTTATCGATTACACTTGGCCATTGGACTGTTTGAAAAGTAAATTGTATTCTTTCGAGAAAGACTATCCGTTACATCCCAGTCTCTTCTCCGAAGCTTGTAAGTGGCTTTATCACATGGTTCTCTTGTCTTTTCGGGGCATGCAAACAACTTGAAATAACTGTTAGAACAAGAAACGAGGTGTTCGAGTGACGTAACTTGAATACCCCGGTCCACTGAGTATACATGGATCCGTGTGTTTTGTTGACTAAACAACTGGCAGGGTGTAAATTACAAACCAAACTCGATATCAGTATTTCATAAATTTTAACAATCTGTGCCCTGCTGTAACACCACGCCGCTAGGCGGCTCCTCGTCACTCAACGCATGTGAGAGGTTGTTCAAATATATAAAATACTTTCAGATGGACTGGCAACTGTAAATGAAATATCTGATAGAACAATAACCCAGGTGTTCAAGTGAGGTCTCTTGAATACTCCTGATTGATAGAGTATGCCCAAGTCCGTGCCATTTGTTTTCTGAACAAACGGCAGGATGTAAGTTAGTTACCAAACTCGCTGATGACATTTGAACCACATGTCCCGTGATGTACCGTTACTCGACGCACAGGGCAGTTTCATTCAAATGCATACAGTTCCATTATTAACTATTACTTGCTGACTGACGACAGATCAGCTAACACATTTCTTATTCCTAGATCCGCAAGTATACAGAAGAAGTCTCCTTGGTTACGAATCGAAATTAAGTATTTTTATTGTTTACTAATCATATATATTTCATTTTCAGGTTATTTTATTCAACTTTGTGGGGAGTTAGTTTAGTATAGTAACTGAGACAAAGTTAGGAGGTCTTAAATAAAACTGTGAGCGCTAAGTTGTCGAACGGTTCGTCGTGTTGCCTTTTGTCGCGTGTTTACAATTTTCGCTGTCCGATCGCGTAATTTTGTCTTCATGATGGCGAGCAAGTCTGTTCAGACGGAGGTAAGTATGGAGGTAAATACGTGTAATATCGCGGTCCAGGTCAACGGTGCCAACGGGGTAAGTTTTGGTGTGCAGACAGAGGTCACTGGGGTCACTGGGGGTGTCGGTCAGAGCCGGGTTGGTGGGGCCACCGATGGCGATATTGGGCTTGAAGTTTGTAAACAGTGTTCTATGATGTATGGGGACTGTCGCTCGATGGGATATGGAGAGGTATGTGCAAACTGTCAGGAAATCCTCCGCCTACTTGAGACAATTGTCAAGTTTGATGGGGAGATTGCTGAGCTGAAGGGAAAACTTGGTAGGGCGGGGCTGTCTGGAGTTACGCCTGTGAAAGTGGCTTTCCGAGAAGGATGGAAGGTTGTCGGTGGTTCCAAGAGGAAACATGGGGGTAGAACCTTTGATGTGAATGAGGTAGGTGATGAGGTGGGGGCTGCTAGAAAAGTACGCAGGACAGATGAGGGGGGCCCAGGCCGGAGCAATGCTGTAAAGCGTTTGGCATGGACTACCAAAAGTGGTAGGAAAGGGGGGCCAGAGAAGCAGGTAGATAGGGGTGTAAAGTCCAAAGGCAGTGGAGAGTGCAGCACCAGAAACAGATTTGATGTGCTCGATTCGGAAGAGACAGAGGAGGAGATGGAGGTAGTTGCAACAGATAGTAGCTTGGGGTCTAGGCCAGGAAAAAGGAGGAGGGATCCGGGGGAAGACCAGGGGAGTAGTCCAGGTAGTTCAGGGCCTGGAAAGAGACGGAGGGACAAGGATAGGAGTAATCCTAGGTCAAAGATACCGATACCGATATTGATTCCGAGTGGGGCTGTTGGAGAGGAAGAGGACGCTGTAAACAATAGGAGACTAGAGGAGATAAATAGGGCGAGGGCCAAAAGTAAGTTGGTGGTTGCGGGAAGTAGCATAGTTCGGGGGATCGACAAGGTTGTCTGTGGTCCGGACAGTAAAAATAGAACAGTTCTGTGCTTTCCGGGGGCTAAAGTGGAGGACCTGAGGGATAGAGTGGACGGTATTGTAGCTGGGTCGGGGCCTGATCCGGTAGTGGTATTACATGTGGGGTCCAACAACATCAGGGAGAGGAAATCAGTTCGTTTGGTGGACACATACAAGGACCTAATTAGTAAGCTACTTAGCAGGAATGCTCGGATCATCGTTTCAGGGGTGCTCCCCGTTATGGGTGGTGGGAATGAGAGGAACTCACGGATTATGGCACTAAACGAGGAGCTGGAAGAGCACTGCAAAGACTTGGGAGTACATTTCATTGACCACTGGGATTCATTCTGGGGACAAGGAGAGTTGTATGGGCGAGACGGATTGCATTTAAGTAGGATGGGTACAGACCTGCTGGGCCAAAAAATTCTACGGGTGGCTGGGCCTTTTTTGGAGAAAAGGGGGATAGGGGACCACAACCGATAACCCAGAGGGGCACAAATGCTGGGAACATAGGAAGAACAACAAACATGCACAATACAGGGACATACCAGGGTTATAATAATGTGCCAGTGATGACAAAAAAACAAAGATTCATTAAGTTTGGGTACTGCAACATCCAGGGTCTGCACAAGAAAGTAAGCGAAATATCAACAATGATGGACGAAGGAGACTTCGATATAATGGGTCTAAGTGAGACGTGGATACGACGGGATGAGCGGGTTGATCAGATAAAGGGTTGCGTGTGGATAGGAGCTGGGCGAACTGAGGGTCAGAAACGGGGTGGGGGTGTTGGCATCTACGCTAAAGAGGAATTACAGCCCTCATTGATTACAGATCTCACAGAAGCAAGGACTCAGATTCCAGTATCCAACGAAATAGTATGGGCAAAAATCAAGTTAGGAAGCAGGAGTGTTGCCGTTGGTGTTGTATACTTAGCAGTGGAGGGAAGTAAGCCCGAGTGGAATGATTCAATATATACAACTCTTAGATCGAATATCACAGAGCTTGGTAGCAGAGGGTTCAGTATTGTCCTAATGGGGGACTTCAATGGGCACATCGGGGATAAGGAGGAGGGCATACAGGGAGGTGATAGGAAAATTAACACGAATGGGAGGAAGATGTTGGACCTATCAAAAGAGCTTGGTTTAAAGATCCTGAACAGGGATGCGAAATGTAAGGGTAAATGGACCTGGGAGAGGAACGATAAGAAAACAATAATTGATTATATACTCACTGACATTGGCGTATGGAGGGAGGTTATAGATGTAGAAATAGATGACGAGGGAAAAAATGACTTGGGTAGTGATCACAACCTGATAACAGTTAAGATTATGGGCAAAAAGACGAATAGAGACAGAAATACCTTCAAGGAAGTTTGGGGACTAAAACAAGGAGCCGACTGGAAGCAGTTTCGGGAAAAACTAAAACCAAATCTTGATTGTATACCTAGGGATGCAAATGTCCAGAGTATTTCAGATGGCATAGTAAATAGCCTAACAGAGGCATGGAAGGAGTGTATAGGAAGGGTGAGGGTTCCAACGAGAGAGCTTGGATACAGGGTTAACGAGTGACTGAAAAAGGCTATAAAAGAAAGGAAGGTAAAATGCGCTGCTTACAGAAGAAGTAGGAAGCTTAAAGGGGTGGATAACAATGACACGAGACTAATGAAAGGAGAATATGAACAGCACGGAAAAAGGTGAATGAGATAAAGAATAATAATAGGAAGGAGCTCAATTGCAGTCTTGCCAGAACAATAAAGAAAACGGGGGGTTCGAGCTCAAACGTATTTTGGAACTGGGTAAATAAACGGGGGAAAAGTAGTGTACAGAGTATCAAAGTGGATGGGAAAAGTACAGAAGATAAAGGCCGTATCGCTTCAGAGTTAGTCAAGCACTGGGAAAAGATAAACGATAGGCGATGGGGCAGTGGGTCCCCACCAAAAAGAAATACACTGGTGGAGGAGAACCTATCCAATCGTGTTTGTAGCGAAATAACGGCAGAAGAAGTGCGGAACGTGGTCTCGAAATTAAAAAATGGTAAAGCGGGAGGGACTGATGAAATTCCGAACGAATTCCTCAAAAATGGAGGGGAGGCACTTATTGAAGTCCTGACAAACCTTTTCAACCTGGCTCTGCGAAAGCAAGAGGTCCCCAGAGAGTGGAGGGAAAGTAAGGTGTCGTTCATACACAAAAAGGGGGATAAGGAAGTTCTAGATAACTATAGGGGGATATCAGTTAGTAGTAACATCGGAAAAGTATTCTGTAAGGTCATATACGGTAGACTAGAGGAAGTTATTGAAGAGAAAGGTTTTTTAGGAGAAATTCAAAATGGTTTCAGGAAAGGACGAAGAGTCACTGATCACCTATTTACACTGACCCAACTGTTAGAATCAACAAAGGCTGAAAAGAAAAAGATGTTTCTGGCATTTCTAGATGTGAAAAAAGCATACGACCGAGTGTGGAGGGAAGGTATGTGGCGAAAGCTCGAGGGCATTGGACTGGGGGTGACTTTGTGGGAATCATGAAAGCACTGTATACAGATGTGCAAAGCCAACTCAGTCTAGGAAGTATCACTACAAAACGAGTCCCTATGGATATAGGTCTCAAGCAGGGGTGTATCTTTTCACCGATTTTGTTTGCATTGTATGTTAAAGATTTAGGGGACGAACTAATTCAGAGTGCGGAGGGGGTAAATGTTGGAGACATAAAGATACCAGGCTTATTCTTTGCGGACGACATGGTGTTAATGTCTAGAACTGAACAGGGGCTAGAGAAACTGCTGGAAATTGTTGGTAGATATGGGAACACTTGGCGGCTCGAACTAAATGAAAATAAAAGCAAGGTAATACCCGTTGGACGCAAGGTAGATATGACGAAGAGATGGAGAGTGGGGGAGTTCTCAATCCCCGAAGGGGAAAGCAAACAAATCACTGTAGGAGAAACGGGAGAGTATGAGTATCTAGGGGTAAGCATAAATATAACGGGAAGAGGGGTGTACAGAAATTACTCAGCCAAACTGATTCTGAAGGGGAAAAGAATTCTGAACCAACTAAAACTTTTAGGGAAAAATAGTTTCAACAAGGTCTTTGTGGGGAAAACACTGTGGGAGAGGGTGGGTTTACCAAGTATAACGTATGGCACGGACGTGATTCCATTAAACCAAACCGTTATTAAGAAGTTGGAAAGTACTCAGAATGATGCCGGCAGATGGATAACAGGGTCGAGTAATGCTGCAGCTTTGGAAGCAGTAAGGGGGGAGCTTGGGTGGATGAAAATCAAGGATAGGGTAGATTTGGGAAAACTGTGTTACTTTAACCACTTGAGAAACCTGCCTGACAACCGGTGGTGCAAATTGATGCTCGATACATTTGGAATTCTAATATAGAAACGGGGTGGTCAAAACATGTGAGGGAACTAATGGACAATTACTCTATAGAGGTCACAAACATAGAAGTAGGAATGAAAGAAGGCAAAAGGTTTGTCAAAGAGAGAGTCATGGAAGATTGCAATCGAAACTGGCGAGCAGGGGTTAGCGTGAAAAGATCACTGCAGGGGTTACAATATAAAGAAAAGCCAGCTTTTGAGAAGTACCTAGATGGCACCTTTGGGGGGTCACTGCTGTTCAAACTGAGATCAAGATCACTGGAGCTTCGGGGAAAAATTGGGAGAGATGGGGAAAAGGGATGCCAAATGTGCCACTCTGGAGTAGTGGAGACCCTGGAACATTTTCTCTTGGAATGCCCACAGTATATACCTCATAGAATAAAATTTACTGGAAGAATAATGCAGAAGTGGGGTGAAGAAACAAAGGATAGATGGCTGAAGGGGGACACGAGGGAGAGGGTAGGAATGCTTATTGAAGAAATTGAAAAGGAGGAAGTGAGGGACACTATTAAGCAGTTTATATCTGAATGCTGGGAGGAGAGGAGGGGAAGAGGGGGTGGGGTGCAGGGGGAATGATGGCCTTCTCTTATGAGGACCGCGACAAATCAGCGGCTGGCCAAAGAGTTATTATTATTATTACTAGTACGTTGATAATTTAACAATGAATCAATACATGTACGTCGTACTGATGAACTTGAATTTTATGTCTACACGACATGAGTAGTATGTCATGAATAGTGCGATGTATCAATTTTGAAAATTATAAAACTAAGTTAAGGATTAACATATTCTAATATTTAGCCATCTTTTATATGTTTCATGACAAAATTTAAATTAAAGCAACTATTAATACAATAGTTCACTGCTCGGATTCAAGTAGAATTCTTATCCTCGAGTGAGGCGTTAGCCGAGTGAAATAATTCGCGCAGCCCACGATAAAATCGTACCCAATTCCCAGCTGTGAACTTTTATATTTATTTGATTTTCTCCTTATTTGTTTTCCCAAAACAACCCTTTATAATTTATTCATTCAAATAAACTGATTTGTAAACATTACAAAAACGTCCGTCATCGCTGAGAGTGGAATGCGATGCTTGGAGTGGTGTACTATTTTCGGCGAGTGGGAATGCGATTTGTTTGGGGGGAAGAAAGACGAATGAAAATAAAATAATGCAATCTCTGATGTAATACTCTGGTTGAACTGTTATATGCGAATTCCTATCCACAACACTTTGGAATCTTGGCTCTGGAAACTAAATGCCAAAATATTATAAGTTAATGTGATGAATTGGCGGTAACATCATCTGAGGTTTGCGGCACGGAGCTTATGTTTAACCACGACGCGAAGCCGCAATCCTCTGACCATGTTGCCGTCAATTCATCACAATAAAGTATATGTTTTAATAAGACACTACCCACAGCCCAAAACCTCCATCGAGAAACATATAGAGGATCTGAAACGAATGATGTTTGGATAAAAGATTTTTTGAAACGAGTTTGATGAATTTGATTCATAACGAGCCTTTAGGCGAGTTGTGAATCGAATTCATCAAACGAGTTTCAAAAAATCTTGTATCCAAACATCACGAGTTAAAGATTCTGTATATCTCATGAGTTTTCGAATGTTTTTTACACTTTTTATTTTATTCATTGTCGCTAAATTATCCCAAAACAACCGACAATCAGTTCGTTGGCTCAAACGTTTCACCCCATGACGTCATGAATGCGCTTTACTTGAACCTGTTGTCGTAATTGACGTCATGTGAACGTCATGTCAAGAATACAATGCTTCTGCTATGGGACCACGCGCCGATTAGTCACTAGTTGATAATCAGGAAATAAGACATGTGTTGTTACGTCGAAATTAACGACGTTTCATGTGATATAAGAGGCTTATTCACTAAACTAAAGGTAACTTTTCGCGACCACATTTTTAGTAAATAAACCTCTTGTGTACCCCACGACGGCACTGGATAAATAATCAATACCAGATAAACTCATTCCATCTCAGTTCAAATCATAAATCGGTTTGTAATTTAAACATCACTTCATCCGGAACACCGTTTGTAAAAAAAAACGTGTGAAAAATCCAGAAAAGAAGAAGCGGCTTGCTAGCCATTCCGTTGATGAAGCAATTAAGAACCGAGGGACGTTATTTTACATATTTCACGCTGTGACGTCAGACGGTAACATTTGTCACTTGAGCCCTAAACATAGAATATACTCAGCGAGCTCCAATCAGAGGAGGAGGATTTTAGTCTTATTTGAACATAGCATCATAGATTACATTTTCCTATATTTCTCTTGATCGAGTATATATTTGGAAAATACTTTTGGAATCTCCCGACACGAGGTGACCCTGGCTGTCGAAAATGCCGTTAAACCCCAACAAATAAATAAATACTTGAGGAATTGCGATTCATCAATGTAAATGTGTCGCTAGCAGATCACTATCTGGGATCAATACAATAGAACTTTTACAAATGTATTTTCTAGAACTGTATTTTGAAGTCATGATTTTGAATGAGTTGAAATGAACATTACCATTTTCAAAGATGTGGCAATATGCCAGTTGGCAAATTGCCATATCTTTTAAAATGTTAATGATTTATTTTAGTCAGTTATATTAAGAGGTAGCAAATAGAATTTTAGAAAACACCATTGTAAAAGTTTTATATTATTGGCTGCTGATCGAGAAAATAGCCACAGTACTTGTGGGAAGCAGTTCAGTACTACACATACCTGCTCACCTGAATGGGTCAGTATTCAGGACTGAACGGATTTGAGTGATTTTGCGGTGAATCAAACTCACGACTTGCCTAGACCTGCTCAGATCTCACAAAAGTAGGTGAAACTTCTTGCACATACGAACAATTAGTTGTTGTGTGTCGCGCATCATATTTACCTCACACACCACAAAATTAAGGTCACAGTTATGCACCAAATATCAATAATAACATTTCTCAATAACATTTTCTTATCCAGAACATGACTGCTTCACTACTTGACATAACGTGATGATGAAACTTATTTGGGGACATTTAGTTCGTAGGTGGTGCGTTGTGTATCATCCTTAGCTTTTGCACCCACGGACAAGGTCACCTCTCGAGAATATTTTGATTGTTCTTGCCATTAGGTCAAAGTCTCAGTTGAATGCCGATTGTTAAAATACCTTTTTTAGTGACATTTCCCTATCCGAAACACAATTTCTTTCCTGCTGCATCACATTTACCTTTTAGCCCCCTTATTAAAGTACAGTCGCCATAAACTGATCATATTCCACGCGTGGGCAGAATTGTTTACGCATGCGTTTCCCAGGTAATAAAAATTATCATCAACAATTTAATTAATGAAGAACCGGGTGGTACCCGATGCTTCATTAATTAATTTTTTGTTGATTACTCCTGTAATTTGTGTTTGGAATCAACTATTATTGCGTCCTTGCAAATATTGCCCAACCAAGGAAAGTGGTAAGCCCACAGCGGCCATACTGTACATGCGAATACACATTCGTGAGTAATACCTGTGATTTTAATTTCATCTCTTTAGTGCCGGGTTGAAATATGTGAGAATGCAAGGTAAACATGAATCTTATTTTCTTGTTCTGTTCTATATTGATCCTGTATTTCGATGGCTCTAAAAGCAGTGACCCTGTGCCGAGCTGCATAGTTTGAAAGACCTCTTGTTTCTTCGATGATGCATTGTGAATAACATAAACGTTGATCATCAGACAAAGTGGCAGTAAAGCGCACTTGAATAGGCGAGGATGGTGCAAACAATGGTGAACAAATGTTGAGTAATCAACTGGATCGAATACGTGTGTAGTGTTAGTGTGGTAAAGCTATTCTGTCTATTGACATTCGTGGTTATAATCCATTTTACTTTTCTCCCTATTTTCCAGTTATTACCTTTTCCTTGATTTCGGTAGACTTATCTGAACAATTATTATTATTTTTTGGTGTTTAAGGTCACATACTTATGCACAATGGCTAATCGTGACCGTGACAGTTTTACGGGTGGAGGAAGCCGGAGTACCCGGAGAGAACCACCGAGCATCGACGAGCAACTGTCAGCTCCTCAACATTCTAACTCTGTTCAAGCTCCGCTCAATCAGGGTTACAGCGACTGAAGACATGTGCACCATCGACGTACAGTACGCCTTAGTACACGGCGTCATCGTGCCCCCATGTAGGCAACCGGGACAAAGTGCCTTGCCCAAGGACACAACGCGGGTCGTCCCGGACAGGGATCGAACTCGGGACCTCTAGCATAGAAGTCCAACAGTCTACCACTGAGCTACCGCGCTCCCATCTAAACAATAATAATATCTTACGCGGATGTGACGCGTAGGAGGTAGTGCTCATTCTTAGAGGGGAGGCGACTCGGGCTTGGGAGGGCACCCACGCACTGAAAAATGTGAGTGGTAGTCCATGTGCTTAAGTAGGAATGCAATACTAAAATACATTATAAGTTACGTGGCGTGTAGCTGGCCGATGCATGTCCATACAAGGTGATGGGAGTTCATATCCGGTGAAGCGAAGCCAAACTTTATATGAATACCAGAGCCATGTGTGGAAATATATCAGCCAGTTACACGCCAATTAACATATTTATTATGTCAAAAGTCCATGTAAATCGAGGGATTGATAAATTGTCACGAGAAACAAAGAACGACCTGACGTTTATTTTTTTAGAAATCGCTATTGACAGCACCGTGCAGAATCATCAAAAGTGATCATCAACGTATCCATGGTGACAGTGAACAATCGTCGCTGTCCGAATTGCGATATTTGTTTACAAAAACACAATTACAGTGCAGTCGCCGTGTATTGATCGTCACCCACGCGTGATGTCCATGCATGCGTTTACCGGGTAATAAAAACATCACCAGCAAAATGTTAATAAATTAAGGTTTTTTGAAAAATACTATTTTTTCAACTGCTGAATTTGCATATTACGCGGGCGGATGCGGCCGTTTCGTTGGGTAAAGGGTTAACAAATATCTCGGTTAATAAATGTTGTGAGTAAATACAAATCAACAACTGGTAACAGGTTGCAGCCGTCAACCCGAAAAAAGTAACAATATTCCAAGTCGAATCTTGGACTGTGAGAAAACATGATCAATCAAACGTACAAAATACAAAAGCGTTAACCTTCATCCTACTAACATATTTTATACTAATCTTACCAACTGGGGTCCAAATGTACCCCTAGGGTTATGTTATTATAATGTTTTGGTCAGAGAAATTAGTCAAAATAGTCTGTTTGATATTTAGTATTATTTACATGGTTTAAAGGTATCACATTCAGCAAAATAAAACATATTTCATATACGGCCCTGCGAATATTGGATATTCGAACTTATATTCGATTCGACGACAGCATTCGCTTCGAATTCGATTCGGCAATCGGTGCCGAATATCAACCGAATTTCTCCGATTATCCTTACAATCTTTCTCTCTGACGGAATGCACCGGATATTGACGGGAGGAAAGCGTGTCTAAAAAATAGGCACACATCAGCTTAAAAACGGATTCCATCTCACGCAACTCCACGTTCAGTTCCGTCGCCGGCACATGGAATATGGAGTACGGACCAACATGGTTATGTTCCAAACAAAAACAAGATGCTTTTTTCCCCGGCAGCGCTACCCGTAACCATTATAATAAATCCAATTCTATATTCGATTCGATTCGATTCGAGAATAGTGAGGAGTAATCCATTCAGTATTCGATTCGATCGCATTCGAATATTCACAGATCCCTAATTTCGTGATATTTACTATGTTTATCTTTTCTTTTCTATGGGTTTAACATGAATCATAGGCAAAATAACCTCAGTTATGAGAGAGAAAAACATAAATTTCAAAAGTTAAGGGTCGTGAATATCACTAGTCTGCTCTATACAGTACGGCCCTAGTGGACTGGTAATTTTTCACGCGTGGGCAATATTGCCATGGACGCAATAATATACTACTCAAAGTTTGCTAAGCACCAAGTATATTCAACTACCTGTTTTACGTTTTATTTAAAATATTGTAATGAAAAGTGTATATATTTTTTATTTAATTATATCTTTAATGATTTAAGTACAGAAATTAAGATTTTGTTTGTGTTTGACATTATTTTTTAGCTTTTAAGCGGACGTCCAACGTAAATCTGGTCAAATTTCAGGAAAGTTTCTTCCAAGTCTAAAAGACCCAAAATGAATAACCCCAATAAATTAAATACCAAAATATTTGGAATGAAACATAGAACATGTGGGAACTGACATTTGCCATGGAACTGCTGCCATATGGTAGACAGCACCACCTGAAAGTCTGCTATGGCAAAAGTAACCAATCAGATTTTAGACAATAAAATACCTTAAATTTGTTGAATAGTTCAATTCTGCAATCCTTCTAGTACAGACTCGGAGAAATCTTTTTATCATTCTTGCAAGGAATAGACCGCAAGACCAATTGTAATTTAGGATGCCTACATTTCAAAGTGGATGCCATTTTCCTTGTGTTTGTTTTCCTTTTATGAAGTTCACCAAGGGTCAAATCCACACATTTCAGAATTATAAGTATGGAGTCATGAGAGAGTGCATCAATGAAAAATGAAGAATGTTCAATGTGGCTTTTGTGAGTCTGCTGTGACCATACCCCCACAATCCCGTGCCACATTGCATGAGATCTGTATCAAATTGGTAAAATACGATGAGACTGATACACCAAAAAAGGGTGGACTGCCAAACTTCCTCATTTAGTGTTATATGTGTCCATTTCTGGGGTTGCATGAGCAATGACAGCTGCCAAGTGTCATTTGAATGTCCAAGTGTGGCCAAAACAACAAAAAAATGACCAGTCCTACATGCAGAAATCTTTCACCAATCGGCTACACTCAGTTAGAAATCCTGGCTTCCAATTCATTTATGTACATGACTTGGTATGCTTCATTTGTTTTGGAACTATCGGCTTTCCATAGTTGCTGTTTGGGGAGACTTAACTGTTGTTTTGTCATGAGATTTAAGAACATTAATAACTTATCTGCTTACCAATACTAATTTTATAGGCAAAGGGTTACCGGCCTGAACAATATCGGAATTGTATTGGTTATTATATTCATTTATCTGAACACTTATGACACGTTGTGGTCTCATTTCGGTAATTCGTGTGAATTTTAGTCCGTCTAGCGAATTTTTTCTATTTCTGTCCACACAGTGTCAACACACATAGATTTGCGCAACCTTCTGTTGCTAACAGCACTCAGAATCGACGTTGATCCGTCTTAAACACAATGTGGTTGTGCGAGGGAGATATTTAAATTTACGATGGTACAACATTTCCGTATTTTTGGTGGACAAGAAGAAACCTTTCTGATAATTCTCCTTGACATTGGTCTTCTTTTTTCGTAGCAGACTTCATCAAGCCTTCTTGAAGTCACTAATATAGTTCGGCGACAGTAAAATTATTTTGTCGTAAATATACAAATTGTGACGACTGTAATGTATGTTGATGTGAATATATTTTTGTTTACAAATATAATTTTCCACCTTTATGGTTTGATCATCGTCACCAACCAAACAATAGTAGTTCGAATCGGTGGCGTATTAATTCCTTGATGACACTTGCGTCACATAGTACAGATTTTGATATCCACAGCGCTGCTATAAACTGTGTCTCGTAATTATCACGTTGTCAGTCGAATAGTTTCTTATGAATGTGTCGTAAGTTGTACATTACACCGCCTGCCTGCCAGATTCAAAAACAGCAGTGAAATGGTCGACCATTTCAGATCGTGGGAAATCAAATCATTTCACAACTTTGCCCCAAAACCCACGCGATCACAACATTGTCAGAATTAACGTGTCTTCCGAACAGAATCAAGCGTTTGTGGTCATTCATTTTCACCTCGTTGGTGGTGAAATGAAAAATATGCTTTCTCCGAGTATGGAGTGTGGAGTCTTTTATTTACAACTCAAACACCCGAATTACCGATATATTCCTTGTTAATCCTGACGGTTACGTATGCGGCTGGCAATTTCCTTGTCATCAAAAGCAAAAAAAAATAAAAATATTTTTGAAAAAGTGGATAAATTCGGGTTTTGTATACTTTTGTCATTATTTTGGTATATAATATGTCGTTATTCACCGCTTTAATTCGTATTTAGGGCAGTTTGAAAATTTTCCCAAAAATATCCAAAGTTACGTTGGACGACCCCTTAAATACGATAACCATGGAAAATGGATATTATTGGTAAAAGAGGAAATTTTTCAAATTTGCTAAAAAGTTGACGCTAACTGGTATGGGTTCAATATCGAGTATGAGACCCATTACTATTAATTACAGCTTGACAACGCCTTTTCATGCTCCCAATCAGGTTCCTGGTCGTCCTTTGTGTGATGTTCCATTCTTGGACCAGAATGGCACCAAGCTTCTGGACACTTCTTGGCTGGACTCGACGGGCCGAAATTGCAAGCTGCAGCTCATTCCAGACATGTTCGATTGAATTGTGGTCAGGGGATCTTGCTGGTCAGTCCATACGCGGAATCCCTTCCCTCTGTCGCCACCCCCGACGGCATGGGCAACATGCGGACGGGCATTATCGTTCATCAGAATAAATCTATCACCCTCTGCACCTGCATACAATCTGGCGTGGACATCCAGGATCTCATCAGTATACCGTTGTGCAGTCAACGTACCACCTTCAAGGACACAGAGGTCTGTACGTCCATCCCAGCTGATGCCGCCTCAGACCATGATTGACCATCCACCTTAGTTGTCATGCTCAGTAATGTTGGCTGCCTGAAATCGCTCTCCTGGTCTTTTCCATACCCTAGAACGTCTATCTATATGGTCTAGGTAGTGCCTCGACTCATCTGTAAAAAGGACAGGTCGCCAATCTGGTCCATCCAACGTGGTCCATGGCCCATTCATATCGTGCCTGGCGGTGGTCCTGGGACAGACGAATGCGAATACATGGTCTTATCGATCGGAGACAACCAACCTTCCTGCAACCTTACCCGGATAGCCCGCATCGAAACATTTACCCCGGACGCATTCTGAAGGTCACTGCGAAGCTGGGTTGCTCTGGCAAAGCGGTTCCTGCGAGCCCGAACGATCAAAAACAGGTCTTCAACTGCAGATGTTGCCCTGTCTCTGCCACCACCATGCCGTCTTACTGGTGTGCCATACTGCTGAAATCTTGCCTAGGCTCTGGTGATCACCGTATGGTGCACACCAAGAGCTTCAACGATGGGTAGCCCTCTGCACCATCCTCCCTACAGCCCGCCACATTTCGGCTTCAGACAAATGTCTTCTTACATTTGCCATATTCAATCATTAAACCACAAGGGTTTGTGTTGAAATGAAGATTTTGAATACCCTACACATGTCATGTGCATGTAGACAGTACACGAAAACATCATGAAAATCAAGAGATACATGCTTTCCATGACTTCCACGAAAAGTCTGCCTGCCAAGAGAGCTAATGTAAACACTGGGGACCATCTCAATACATTCCTCAATCATATCCACCAAACATATCGTAAATATGTCACAAGCAAATTTCACAATGA